>OU744319.1:54450730-55050730 GCA_916610145.1 Eristalis arbustorum | reverse complement strand
ATCGTTTAAGAATGTCAATTAAAATCTTATCAGTAAACTCAGTTTCAACTATTACATGACAGTGATAGGTGGGGCAAATAATTTCAAATTCATATTATGGCGTTGTTCCAAGAGAAAGAATAATCTGGTTTTTAAATACGTTGATCGGCTCATTCGCTATTGGTATTTGATGTTGACCTGAACTCTCATCGCTATGTTGGGTTGCTGTTAAACTATTTAATTCGCTGATTCTGGATGGCTTCGACAAAGCATCTGCAACAATATTCGAGCTAGCAGGCTTATATCTCAGCTCATAATTATATTCATCCAGTATCGCCTTCCATCTTTTTAATTTGTTGTTGACATTTTTTTACTTAATGCATATGTCAGCGGTTGGTGATCGGTAAATATTTTCAGAACCGTAGGACCATAAAGATAATTTCGCAAAGTATTTAGAGCCCATACTATGGCCAACATTTCCTTTTCGTTGGTGGCATAGTGCTCTTCAGCTTTCGAGAGTGTTCGAGAGATCAAGGTTATCGGCTTATTTTCTTGAGCGAGTACCGCACTAATAGCATAGTCCGAAGCGTTCAAATGAAATTCTTTACTAAAGTCCGGAAAAGTTAGAACAACGTCTTCTGAAATGAGTGAATTTTTAATTTTGTCAAAAGTATCCATGGCCGCATTGTCCAAATGTATGAGTTTCTTGTTTGGCATTTGTTTAGATGTGCGCCCATCCTCCCCTCTTAAAAGGCCTGTAAGGGGTTTTGCCAGCTTCGTACAATCTTTAAAAAATCTGCGGTAAAATCCCGACAGACAAAAATGATCGCTGATTTTTTTTTAAGTTCGTGGATATGGAAACTTTGTGATCGCTTCCACTTTGACTGGGTTGGCTTTTATGCCATCCGAAGATACAATGAACCCGAGGAACTCAACTTTCGGCCTCAAAAATTCGCATTCATCAAGTTGCACTCTAAGGTTGGCATCCTGAAGAGTTTTAAAAATTGATGCCAAGTTTTGAAAGTGCTGTTCGACGTTCTCACTAAACACAATTATGTGTATACATAACATATCTTACCGATGTGTTCTCTATGATGTCGTCTAGAGCTCTCTGAAAAATATACCGTGCATTTTTTAGCCCAAAGGGAAGTCTTACGAATTCGTACTTATTTACCAAGAATGAAGTTCTGTCGATATCGTCCTCGTGTAGAGGTATTTGGCGAAAGCCACTTTTTAAGTCGATCACCGAACAAAATTTGTTCTTCCCTAATTGCGCTAGTACTTCATTAGTTTCAGGAATCAGATAACGGTCTGGTATTGTTATCGAATTGAGTTTCCGGTAGTCAATTACCATACGGTACTTCTTTTCGCCATAAGCGTCGGCTTTTTTGGTACAATCCACACCGGAGAAATGTACGGTGACCGTGAAGGTGGAATAGACAGATTTATTTTATTTTCGTATAAAAAGGTTACATTTGATTTTGTTTATCGCACAATATATATTACAGAGATGTGATGAATTATGTATCTTTCTTCTTATGTATCTATCTTTTTATATACGTAAATAAAAAAAGTATACAAATAAATAAATAAATAAATAAATGAATAAATAAATAATTAAATAAATAAACGAATAAATAAATAGATAAATAAATAAATAAATAAATAAATAAATAAATAAATAAATAAATAGATAAATTAATAAATAAATAAATATATATGTATATATATAAATAACTAAAACCAAAATGTACAATGAAAACAATATACATAAAAAAAAGAAACAAAATATATATGTCTTAATTATTGATACACAAGTCATTAATTAAGGGATTACCGGTCAAAGCGCATGAGTTTATAAATTTATTTGTTAATTTTAATATTCGTGTAGTGATTGAGTCAACACCCGCCTTTCATGTGGTCTTGAAGTAGGGAAATCATAAGGTAGATTTAACGTCATTTTAAGGACTTTGTTTTGAACCACTTGTAATTTCCTAATGTGGCACTATGCGGATTTTCCCCATACCGGGCATCCATACAAAAGTATAGCTTGGAATATGACCTTAAGTATTATGCTTTTGTTTGATATAGATAATAAGGATCTCCTATTGATGAATGGATATAGAACTGTCGTTGCAATTTTTACCTTATTTACGGTTTGTGTGATGTGCTCACGAAAAGTTAATTTGGAGTCTAGATATACACCTAAGTACTTTACGGAGTTTCGCCATTGTATATCATTTCCATTTACCTGCAAGCTACTGGAAGGAAGAAAACAAGCTTTTCTCTTTCGGCTGAAAAATATTGCTTGCAGTTTGTTTTCGTTTACTTTAACTTTCCATTTACTGCAGTAGCTAAGTACAATTTCTATCGCAATCTTAAGATTGGTCTCAATAACAAGACCAAGCTCGTGCGACGAAAAAATAGCTGTGTCATCAGCATAAATCGCTGTTTGACAGTGAGGTATCTTTGGTAAATCAGATGTATACAGAACCTGTAAAAAACTATGTTAGAAACACCATTGTTAACATGCACTTGAAAACATCGATTTGACAAAAAACTTAAGACAATTACACAGGTAAGATGGAAATTTTAGGTTAATCTTTTTGTATAGTAGACCGTAATGCCACACACTATCGGAAGCCTTTTCGACGTCAAGTAGCACCATGCCACTTGATTTTCCGCTTGTTCGATTTCTTTTTACATAATCACAAATTCTCTTGACTTGATGTAACGTACTGTGATAGGATCTAAAGCCAAATTGCTCATTCGGAAGTATGTGTTTCTCATCAATAAATTTCATGATCTTCTCCTTAAGAACTCTTTCATAAATTTTACTCAAATTACTTAATGAGCTAATTGGGCGGTAGCTATCTACGTTATTTGGTGACTTACCAGCGTTGGGTATCGGTACAATTTTGGCTAGTTTCCATTTAGCTGGAAAATACTGCAACTTGAGGCAAGCATTTATAAGATGCCTCACCATCTTAATCCCTCGTTTTGGTAACTCCCTAAGATAGATGTTTTTAATCATATCTAGGCCGTCAGATTTTTTTGTCCTCAGATTTCTAATGAAGAACCCAATGTCATCATCTTCAATGTATATATCCGATGGCGTATCTAGTTGCAATCTTTGAAATGCTAACATAGGGTTGTTTACCAAAGTGTCTGTGTGGATATCACCTAAATTTTGTGATACACAATGGTTGCGGTCGAAGGTCAAGGCAAGTGTATTTGCTTTTTCTACATCTGTGTAGAATATATCAATTGAGTTTTTCAGGCATGGTATAGTTCTGTTTCTGTTTCGAACTATTTTAACCATGTTCCAGAAAGGCTTCGAATTTGTATCTAAACTGCTGAGCTTTTTATTCCAGGATTTATTTCGAAGTCGAGCAATATTATCTTGAATAAGTTTGTTAAGACATTTCATTTTGTGTTTAAAGAAGTCCATCCTGTATCTTTGCCAATTTCTTCGGCACATATTTCTTTTATTAATAAGGAGTAAAATGTGGGGAGGAAGCTTAAAGGAATTTTCCTTTTTAACAGTTTTCGGTATGCTTTGATTAGCTGCATCTTTAATTTGTCCAGTAAAATCACACAACAGGGAATCAACATCTTGTTCACAGGTAATGTTATTCAAGTTAGTATCAGCATGACAAAGTTTTTCTTTTAATTTGGCTCTAAAACTTGCCCAGTTTGCATTTTTAAAATTATGTATATATTGGACATGTTTTACACGAGTAATTGACAGCGTACACAATACAGGGTTGTGATCAGAACTAAGGTCATTAAATACTACGGGCTGAGAGACAATATTAGGGCAGTTAGTTACAAAAAGATCAAGCACAGATGGACGGTTACGTGAACCAGCAGCGACATAGGTTGGAGTACATGGATACAATACAGTAATTGGCAACGTAATAGAAAGATTAGAGAGAATATTTCCCCATGAGTTTGCTCGTAGGCAACCCTATTCTCGATGTCTACAATTAAGATCGCCTCCTATTATCAAGTCGTCGTTCAAAGAAAATATTTTACGCATATCATTCCTTAATGTGTTCTTCTTCGCATTTGTGATAACGCCACCAGGAAAATATACACAATTTACTTTAACTGCCTTATGATTCCCTAATTGAACTTCAATACCAACATTTTCTATTAGATGCGTTTTAATAATAGGCAAGAGCGAGTGTTGAACCGATCGTTTAACGAAAATTGCAGCTCCACCCCTACTTCCACTAGTTCTATCAACTCGATAACACTTATAATTCGGAGTGGATAAGCGATAAGACGTATTTAACACAGCAACATGAACGCTTTTTGCATTTAAGAAATTTATAAACTCAAAGCTTTTGTTTCTTATCCCTCTAGCATTCCATGTTACAATGTTTAAATTTCTATATATTATTATTATTTTGTCATTTGAATACAAAAATGTACACGATAATTGTGCGATAACTTGAAATTGATCTGATTTGGATTTACAAGAGGACAATTTTGAAATCATTTCCATGACTAAATCATTTAATTCTTCCATGGAAAAAAGGTTTTCGTTGCTGCCGATTAAACCTTTTGGGCGGCGAGTGTGACCTTCCAAAGTGATTGACGATTGTGAACAGCTGATGACATCCACTTGTGTATTTCTTCGCGCAGTTGATCTTGGGTGCGAAAGAGACGGAAAATCCTTCATCGAGGAAAGATTTATTTGTTTTGTACTGGAACAGAGGTCGGTGCTTGTGTTGGAAGCTTTTGGTGGGAAGCTTTTGGTGGGAAGCTTTGTGCTGACGAGAATGGTTGTTGCGGATCTTCTTTCTTTTCTTTTCATTTTCATTTTTATTTGCTTTTTTTTTTTGGAATGACTTATACTAGACAAAAATGACTAAAATCTTAATATCCAACAATTCATGTTCTTAATTCTATCTTACTGACCCTTTGCGGGTACTCTAAAATAATCTAATCTATGTAGCTTATATATTTGCCTTTCGGCGTCTAAACTATGAACTTTGTGTTTTTTTAGTCCTTAGGACAAACTTTATTATTTTTAGACTTACGGCCAAGAAAACTATGGAAAAACTTGGCGCTCTAGACATACTTATTGGTACTTAACCTAGACCTTAACCTAAACCTTAGTAACCTATTAAAAATGTATTTACCTAACAGAATATTAGCCTATATCCGTAACATTACGGACGTGTACACAAGAGCGTGTGTGCTCTGTATATGCGTAGCATATATAATACACATGCCCTTGTGCACCTTTTTTTTTATTTGTTTTTTTTTATTTTTTTTTTTTATATTTTTATATATATTTTTTTTTGTTTTTTTTTTTTATTTTTTTTGTCTTAAATCTACCTTACATCTAAGTAAGTGGGCCGTTAATCCACTACACTAACTATAATTTTTCAGACAGGTGCGGGCAACGGCGGAGACTGATTCTGGTGTAACCACCAAAAGAAGTGCCGCTCCTTATCACTCTCTCTCCTGTTTCGAGCGGGGGTCGCTGTACTGAACCGGAGGAGATCTTCGTGTTCGCGGACGACATCCGGTTCGTACAGGAGTCGCCTGTCAACTGTTCGGCGTACCGCGTGGTAGATTACAGGACATCCTTCCGTGTTCTGGATCAGGCCGTGGCGCACCTTTTCATGGTACATATAATTGGGGGTAATAAGCCCCAAAGATCAGGCTGTTGGCAGAAGTCATACTTCTTGAAATGTGAATTCTTATTAATTTAATAATAAAATTGTCTATCCTTTTCACGTTTGCCCTGTTGTACAAGACCTCGTTAGGATAGTACTTCTTGTACTCAGACTCGGGTGTTCGATACAACCGGAGACAAGTCCTAAGACACCGTCTCTCGAAGACCCTCATCTTTTCCATCTGGGAAGGACTCACGTTGAACCACAGGAGACAACCATACACCATGACAGGCCTTATGAGGGCCATGTAGCAGATTACCTTCACCCTGGTATCAAGTTGGCTGCTGTAAAACAGCTTACTTGCCACAGCAAAGGCTTTTCTAGCGTTAGTCAGAGCCTTCTCTATATGTTTGACAAAATACTGAAAATGATCCAACCAAATGCCAAGATATCTAACTACAGTTTTCACGGCTAGCGGCTGACCCTGTGGGTCAACTATGGCGAACTTCCTCCAGTTTACGCGTGTATCCCTTGAGGCCTTGGCCAGCGGGGTACGGAAAAGGATAGTTTCACATTTCTGAAAGTTGATAAGCAGCTTCCAGTCATCGCAATATTTCAAAGTGTTGTCGAAGTCACGTTGCAACAAGGTATTAATGATATCTACCTTAGGACCTGATCTGTACGCCACTAAGTCATCGTTGTACGCGATTAGATGCGGTATTGACCTTAGGAGATCTGCAGTGAATATAGCAAACAATATCGGGGAACCAACAGCCCCGTGTTGTAGACCATTATTAATATTATAAACTGTGGTAGAAGTTACACCGCCACTTTTAACGACGAACTTTCTACCTGTTATCATGTTGTATATCATGTATAGCAATGGTTTATGTAAGGCAAGTCTAACGAGCTTAAGGAAAAGGCCCTCTAACCATACGGTGTCGAACGCCTTCTCTAAGTCGATCAGACAGGCACCCGTACACTCTTTCTTATTTTTGTTCCATTGAATGTCGGATACCAGTTTTGACGCGGCATGTGTGGTGTAATGCCCCGTTTTCAGAGCTCGAATGACAATCTTTTCGAAGACCTTGCTGATACAAGGAAGAAGACTTATCGATCGGAGGTTTGACGGGATGCTTTTGTCTTTGTCCCGTGTAGGTATTGGTTGCACTACAGCTGTTTTCCAATGTTCTGGGTAATATGCATTACTGAGCGCGTTGTTGAACAGTGTAGTGTAAATGTCGATTGCATTCGGAGGGAGATGACTAAGCACAATATTCGGGATACCATCTATCCCAGCAGATTTCTTGTTTTTCATAGATTTAAGGATCCCTTTGAGATCTTCTTGTGAAATCACAATATGGATCCCGTCATTGGCGACGGCATTGTTTGCCATATTTTCATTATTGAATCTGGTGAAACCGGGATTCTCCAAACGCCATTGTCTAATCTTATTATTGAGATAGAAGTGGATTAACGAGGCTCTGTTCTCCAGGTCGTGATTCCGCATACGAACCTCGTTGACCGTATACACTCTCTGGAAAACAGCACCGATTGTTTTAACCTTCTCCTGGGGATCTTCGATCACGAAAAACTCGTCGTCTAGCACAGCCTCATCTGGATCAACATCGATTGAGGTTAGTAGTTGTTCGTTGTCAAATGTTCTGGGAAGTCGGACGATCTGAATGTCATTTTGATCTTTCCTCCTGAATATTTTATTTAATTGCGGGAACATACCCGGGTTGTTGGATCGTACATCCCGGATTTTGTTGCTCCAGTGCAAGTTGATAGCTAAACTGTAATTGATTTTTATTAACCACTCTATCGTGGTTAAGCAGTTCCGTGTGCTTCTATCTATGTCATGTATCGTCAGTCGTCTGTCAATCAATAGTAGATCCAGATAATTCCCGCTTCTGGGAAATGATGGTATCTCGGTTGCAAGCAGGTCTACCCGCAACTCCTCATGCTCATTCAACCAGTTGCGTTCCCCCTGTTGCAATGTCTATTGCATCCCCATTGTCTATGTCTAGAGTTAAATCCCCTGCTACGATAAAATAGTTATCTTCCGAGCCCAGACGTAAGCTTGCAAAAAGAGCTTCGAGCTCTGAAATAAAAATGTGATCGACATGTGAGTTATCGGGTGCATAGAGAGCGATCACAGATAGTCGCTTACCTCCCGAGAGCGATATGCGTGCGATGCATGTCTCTATCAACTGAAATCTACGCGCTTCATTGCTATACATGATGTTATGGGCAAGGTTTTTCTTAATTAGAAGAGCGACTCCGCCCCCATGGTGGGTGCGATCTCTCCGAACTATTTTATAATTACTATACCTGGACTTGTGCATTTGATTGAGCTTCGTTTCGCTAACCATTATCACATCAGGATTGTGGTCTCTTAACAGGTGGCCGAAGGTGAGTTTTCTATTTGTCCCTCTTAGAGAATTTACATTCACCGAGAGGATCTTAAGGTTTAAAGGCGCGCGAGTTACGATACCTAACACCGCCACGAGCAACCAGCAGGTCAACCACGGTCATCCGCCCAACGCCCGTGTTGGATAACCCGGTCAACGGCCTTCCGCCGAACTCATTTTTTGGTGAATTGCAAAATCATATTTGTAAGGCCTTCTGCCGAACATATTTCTCAATTCAACTTTGTACTGCTCAGGTGATTTTTTTTTTGCAAGCTGGTGTCTGGAGCATTTCCGTCCGAAGCGTTTCGATCACAAGGTCACCTCAGCAAAAATTAACGAAAAACGAAAGTGCAAGGATTTCTGTGACGGAATATCACAAGAAATTCCTTCCTACACTGAGTGAATATCAGTGTATATCAAAGTGTACAAAGGCAGTGT
This sequence comes from Eristalis arbustorum, assembly GCA_916610145.1. Lineage (NCBI taxonomy): Eukaryota > Metazoa > Arthropoda > Insecta > Diptera > Syrphidae > Eristalis > Eristalis arbustorum. Next base: position 55,042,263 of record OU744319.1, on the reverse strand, counting down.
GCAACCAGCGCGAAGATTTCCGTGACTGAATATCACGAAATACTGAGCAATACTGACGGAATATCAGTATTTTGTCTGGTGCAAAAACACGAACGAAACGTGGGTTTTGACCCTTAATCATCAAGAACCGTTTTCCCGGAAGATTCACATCTTCATCTCTCTTGGGTGCCTGTAAGTCAAATGAATTGTTTGCCATATAGACCATAAATCTTTTTTTGAAAATATATATATATATATATAAGAATAAATTTACAATCTTAAGAAATATATTACAAAACAAAAAAAATAAATATTAACAAAAAAAATAAATACTAAGTAAAATCGCAAAAAAAATTCATAATTGCATACTTTGTAAGCAAAAGTAAATGCCAAAAAACATAAAGAAACTCTCCAAATTTAACCCGTATATCCTCTTTAAAAGTAAAAGCCTCAGCGCTATACCAGAACACTTAGATTCCATAAACCCTAATTTTAACAACATGAGTTTATCCGCAAGTAACCCTGGTTCTTCGACATCCTCGAGTCCGAGTAACCAAGTAGACGATTTGATTCTTTACGAATTCCAGACGCAATTAAGGATCTTCCTCGCTTCGATGGAAACCAAAGGCTTCTATACGAATTTATTAATAACGTAGAGGAAATCCTTCTCCATGTAAGAGGAGTAGATGGTACACCGTACGGTCAGATTTTGTTACGAGCCATTCGCAACAAAATTGAAGGTCAGGCCAACGAGGTCCTGAACATGTACGGGACTGCTCTCAATTGGGACGACATAAAGTCCAACTTTATCCTCCATTATTCGGATAAGAGAACAGAGACTTCTCTTATTAGAGATCTCCATTTTTTACAACAAAATAACAAAACCGTCGAAATCTTTTACAGCGAAATTATCGAATTACAATCCACACTTTACAACAACATTCTCATCCATGAGACTAACAAATATGTAATCATGTCAAAAAAATAACTTTTCGCTGAGATGTGCCTTAACACATTCCTAACGGGACTAAAAGAACCTCTCGGGTCAAGTATTAGGGCAATGAGGTCAGATTCACTAGCTACAGCTCTAGCATATTGTATTAAGGAACAAAATATATATTACACACAAGCACGTCCGTCAACCTATCCGCGTTTTAATAGGCAGGTAAATACCTATAACACCCCTTACTATAGTAATTTCCCAAACAGAATAACATTTAATCAACCAAGACCCTTTATCTCGAGTCCCAGAAACAACGCCAGATTCCAAATGAATAAAGAAAGCCTTTCGAATACATTTAGAAGCAACCCATATCCCAATAGGATCTCTTATCAACATCAAACCCCATTTAGTAGAAACTCCCAATATACACCCGTAAACATAGCACCATACCAGAACCCATTCCGTCAATTTCCACATCAAACCAATATACAATCAATCAAGTAACCAACACCGGAACCAATGGACACGAGCAGCGGATACACACATGTGAGGAACCAAAACGGACCACACACAGGAATAAAAATGAGTCCAAGCATGCAATCCGGACTAAGTAGGTTCACAAACACGGGCAAACAGGAACTACACAACGTAGAAACCTCACCACCCCAAAGCATCTACCACAAATACCAACCTCAGATAGACGAAAACGATCAGCTAGATGATTTAGATGAAATGGATCATAACCTCCTAGCTACAGTTCAGGCTCTAGATAACCAACACCCATCAAATTTTCACACAAGTGCCTCGAGCAACCGACAAGATACCTAGATGTTAACAAGCACGGTTCTGAATTAGCTTATATAAACATTGCATCCCCTTTTGGCAGACCCCTAAAATTCCTGATAGATACAGGTGCCTCAGCATCCTTCATCAACCCTAAATTTATTAACCCCTCTGATCAATCTGATTGCAAACCAATCACAATCACTACAGTTCTTAGCAGATATAACCTCAACAAACACGTCATATTGCCCACTTTCGTAGAATTTAACCAGTCAGGTACCTTCACATTCCTATTGTTCAAATTCCATAATTATTTCGACGGCTTGATCGGAATCGATATTCTAACTCAAGTTGGAGCGAAAATCGACTTAGCTAACAAAATTGTAATCACCAGGAACTCGAATATACCCTTACATTTTAAGCCAAACTTTACCTCCGGCAAACATATAATCCCGGCAAATTCCAAAGTATTAATTAAACTCCCAGTAGATAAACAGTCAGGAGATATCTACGTAAGTCCAAAACAACTTAACGATCACATTTACACCTCGGAAGGCATATACTTAGCCAAAGATTGGTTTAGTACAATAGTAAATATCTCAAGCGAAGTTCAAGTACTTTACCTTGAACAACCACTTAAAGTTACTGCATACAATTCCTCAGAATTCATCGAAATAAACAATTTCAACAATGTTCAAATGAATGAAGGTGAAAAAGCGGACAGAGCCAAACTTCTTCGTATCAACCACCTGAATCCAGAGGAGAAAAAAGCCTTACTAAAACTCTGTAAAAATTATAACGATATATTTTTTAAAGAGGGCCAAAAACTAAGTTTCACCAACGAAATTAAACACACAATTCCTACTGTGGACGACATACCCATTCATACTAAGTCCTACAGGTATCCGTTTGTCCATAAACAGGAAATCCAAAGACAAATCCCCGTGGAGCGCTCCTATTTGGATAGTACCCAAGAAACAGGATGCCAGTGGTAAGCAAAAGTGGCGTCTGGTAATCGATTACAGGAAGCTAAACGAAAAAACGATTACAGACCGCTATCCTTTACCAAATATCACGGAAATACTCGATAAGCTCGGAAAGTGCATGTATTTTTCAACTCTAGATTTGGCCAGTGGATTCCACCAAATCGAGATGCACCCTAAGGACATTCCCAAAACAGCATTTACTGTTGAGGGCGGTCATTATGAGTACATCCGAATGCCATTCGGTCTTAAAAAAGCTCCATCCACGTTCCAAAGGGTTATGGACAACGTTTTAAAAGACCTTGTAGGTAAAAATTGTCTAGTATACCTAGACGACATAATAATATTCTCAACTTCGCTCCAAGAACACATACTTAACATCCAAATGGTATTCGAAAAGTTAAAAGCCTCCAATTTCGAAATACAGTTGGATAAATCAGATTTCCTCAAAAAAGAGATTGCTTTCTTAGGACATATTGTGTCAACAGATGGTATAAAACCAAACCCATCAAAAATTCAAGCTATAAAAAACTTTCCTATTCCCCGGACAAGAAAAGAGATTAAAGGATTTTTGGGCCTCCTAGGCTACTATCGTAAATTCATCAAAGATTTATCGAAATTGACGGATAGAACCATCGTACTGAACGACCGATACATCCAAGCCTTCGAAATGTGCAAAACACTACTCATAAATGATCCCATTCTTCAATACCCAGACTTTTCGAAGTCATTTATACTTACTACTGACGCTAGCAACTTCGCACTAGGTGCAGTCCTCTCACAGGGACGTATCGGAAATGACAAACCGGTATGCTATGCTAGTAGAACATTGTCAGACTCGGAAATCAACTACTCCACCATTGAAAAAGAACTTCTGGCCATAGTTTGGGCCACGAAATACTTCAGACCTTACCTTTTCGGTCGAAAGTTCCAAATAGTCACCGACCACAGGCCCCTGACTTGGTTAATGAGCCTGAAGGAGCCAAATTCGAAATTAATTCGATGGCGCCTTAAGTTGGAGGAATTCGACTACGAGATTGTATACAAAAAGGGAAAACAGAATACTAATGCCGACGCATTAAGTAGAATAAAACGGGATGTAAATCTAAACGATACATCATCAATCCAAGGCACTATTGGTTCTACCATTCATTCAGCTGACGAAAATCTTAACGATGGTATACCCATATCGGAAAAACCGCTTAACGATTTTAACATTCAAATAATCCTTTCGAAATCTTCCGAATCCCCAGATATGTCATTAGAAACTCCATTCAAAAACAAGCAACGCCGTACTATTCGTAGAACAGAATTCACTGAGGAAATTATAACATATATATTCAAAAAATGCCTTCCGCCCAATAAACTCTCTGCGATCTACTCAGATGATAACACCTTCCGAATTGTCCAATCTGTATACACAAAGAGGGAGGAGGGCATGGGCCTGTGCATCCAGGGCAAAGTTGTTGATTGCTCTCAACTTGGCGAGATGCCAGCAACGATCCCTGTAAATGCACAGGTCAAGTTGACATACAGCCTCCCCGCGGCGCCCTCTGGATAACCTCTACTGCAGCCGCTTAGAGGTGAACCAATGTATGCAGCGACCCCTTGTCCGGGGCTTTAAACCAGGACCCGGTCCTCCAGGTTCGGGGGTTTCGCGTGGGATTAACTTCCCCACCGTGTAAAACTCGCAATAGTTCAGAGACGGCAACAAGCCTCGGATACGGATGACCCTACTGCTGACGACCATGGACAACGAAATAAGGACAACGATTTTCGGTTCTGCACGTGGAATGTGAGGTCACTGAACAGACCACGTGCAGCCGATGAACTTGCGGAGGCCCTAGAAGCCTATAAGGCTGACATCACCGCCATCCAAGAGGTACGATGGGATGGGCCGGGCAAAAAGAGGATGAAAAACTGCGACATATATTACGGCGATTGCTACAAAGAGCGAAGGCAGCGCTTGTTTGGATGCGGTTTTGTTGTTCGAGGCAGACTTAGGCAAGAAGTCTTAAGCTTTAGATACATAAACGAACGCCTCACAACAATCCGCATCAAGGCAACATTCGGCAACATCAGCCTAATTTGCGCCCACGCCCCAACGGAGGACAAAGACGATGATAGCAAGGATGACTTCTATGATCTCCTAGAAAGAACATACGATCAATGCCCCAGCTACGACACCAAGATCGTTCTAGGAGATTTTAATGCAAAGCTGGGCAAGGAAGAAATCTTTGCTAGAGTCGTCGGTAAACACAGCCTACACGACAACACGTCCGACAATGGACTCAGGCTGATGGACTTCGTGACGGGGCGAAACCTCACTGTAGCCAGCACGCGGTTCCCTCACCTCAACATTCACAAAGGGACCTGGCGGTCCCCTGATCAATCAACCGTCAACCAGATTGATCACATTGCGATCGACGTCAGACACTCCTCCTGTGTCCTCGATGTCCGAACGTTCCGAGGTGCCAACATCGACTCGGATCATTACCTTGTTGTAGCCAAGGTCAGAACTCGGATATCGATTGTACAACGGAGTAGAGCAAGACCAAAACAGTTTGACGTTGGAAAGCTACAATCGCAATCGACCGCTGGGAACTTCTCCGATCGAGTCTCCCTGAAGCTCTCAGAGAGTCCAACCCTGCCAGGCGAAACAATCGACGAACAGTGGAACCGTTGTCAAAACGCCATCAGAGAAGCTGCCTCTGATGTGCTGGGTTTTAAAATGCCACCTAGAAAAAACCCATGGTTTGACAACGAGTGTCGGCAGGCGCATTCAGCGAAGCTAGCAGCATATAAGGCGACGCTGGATAGAAGGACGAGAGCGGTTCGTGAGCTCTACGAACTTAAAAGAAGGGAAGAGCACCGGCTTCTCAAAAAGAAAAAGAAGGAGCATGAGAAGCGCGCGATCGAGGAAATGGAGAGGTGGTACGGCAGAAATAATGTCCGAAAGTTTTACCAGCGGGTGAAACAACTATCCAAAGGGTACAAACATCGGACAGAAGCCTGTCGGAACGAAGAGGGACAACTCGTAGTAGAGTCGCAGTCGATACTGAGAATCTGGAAGGATCACTTCTGCAGACTGTTAAACGGCGAAGAGGACACCAATACCGCTGTCAGGCAGAATGTTCCACTCCACGCAATGGACGACGACAGAAGAGAATTCCGTCCCCCCGATCTAGACGAAGTCAAGATAGCGATATCGAGACTGAAGTCGAACAAAGCTGCTGGAGCGGATGGATTGTCCGCGGAACTGTTTAAGGCAGCTGGAGATGATCTGGTTGGGCGCATGCACCAGCTCGTCTGTAGGATATGGTCGGAGGAAAGCATGCCCGACGAGTGGAATCTTAGTATCGTTTGCCCGATCCACAAGAAAGGAGACCCCTTTGACTGCGCCAACTATCGGGGGATAAGTCTCCTTAACATCGCATACAAAATCTTCTCTGCCGTTCTGTGTGAGCGCCTGAAACCATTCGTCAACAACCTGATAGGTCCTTATCAGTGCGGTTTCAGGCCTGGGAAGTCCACTATCGATCAAATTTTCACATTACGGCAGATCCTCGAAAAAACCCAAGAGATGCAGATCGACACCCACCACCTATTTGTCGACTTTAAGGCCGCATATGACAGTGTGCATAGAGATGAGCTATACAACGCCATGTCTAGTTTTGACATCCCTGCCAAACTCGTCAGATTGTGCAGGATGACGATGGAGAACTCTCGCTGCTCCATCAAGGTCGGTAACGAACTCACCGAGACCTTCAATGTCAAAAAAGGTTTTAGACAAGGCGACGCGCTGTCATGTGACTTCTTCAACATCGTGTTGGAGAAGATCGTGCGAAACTCACACGCCAACACTAGAGGCACGATCTTCCAGAAGTCCGTTCAACTGCTAGCATACGCGGACGATTTGACGTGATTGGCCGAACTCAGCGAGCCGTCAATGAAGCGTTTGCTTGTATTGAGACGGAGGCGGCAAAAATGGGTTTAGCGGTGAATGAGGGCAAAACAAAGTATATGCTGTCATCAAGAAAGGACACACAACATCGACGACTCGGTCAGAACGTCACCATAGGCAGCTACAACTTCGAGGTAGTGAAGGACTTCGTCTACCTCGGCTCCCAAGTAAATAGTGCGAACAACATCAGTACTGAGATTAAACGCAGAATAACTCTTGCCAACCGCTGTTTCTTTGGGCTCAAGAGGCAATTGAGTAGTCGAGCCCTCTCTCGAAAGACCAAGCTCACCTTATATAAGACCTTGATCATCCCTGTCCTGCTGTATGGCGCGGAAGCTTGGACTATCTCAAGAGCGGATGAAGACGCACTTGGTCTCTTCGAGAGAAAAGTTCTGCGTTCAATCTTCGGTCCTGTTTGCGTTGAAGGTTCTTGGAGAAGGAGATTCAACCACAAACTGTACGGGCTGTACAGCGACATGAGTCTAGTCAGGCGTCTACGGATTCAACGCCTAAGATGGCTAGGCCATGTAGAGCGCATGGACAACACTGCTCCAGCCCGAAGAGTCTTCGACTCCGAGCCAGTGGGACAACGCAATAGAGGACGACCACGAACCCGATGGCGCACTCAAGTGGAAAAAGACCTCAACCAACTTGGAGTGCGAAATTGGAGGCAGCTGGCTAAAGAACGTGCCAGCTGGAGAGGATTGTTGACCGAGGCCCAGGTTCACCCCGGACTGTAGCGCCACAAGAAGAAGAAAGTATACACAAAATACTTTTCAAACAACAAAACGTTTCGTTTACTACGCTGCACAGAAATCCTAGAAGAAATTACAGAAAGTGATGAACAGGAACAAATTATTAAGGAACGTCATAAAGATAATAACCATAGAGGCATTACTGAAACATACTCACACCTTAAACGAAAATATTATTTTCCCCATATGAAAAACAAAATTACCCAAATAATTAATAATTGCGAAACATGTCAAACGTTGAAATATAACAGGCAACCACCCAAACCTAAATCTGAGAAACCTGAGACACCAAACAAACCACTCGATATTCTACACACAGACATATATACTATCAATAACAAACAGATTTTAACAATAATAGACAAGTTTTCAAAGTTTGCAGCAGGCTACACCTTACCTGCAAGAAACAGCATTTCAATTCTTAAATCACTAAAACACTATATAAGCCTTTTCGGTACCCCCAAAAAGATTGTTTGCGATCACGGTTCTGAATTTACCGCAAGCATACTATTTTTTGGCAAAACATACAAATTCAACAACGGAATAACATTTAATAACAAACACGAATACCTGAAGAAACTTAACGAATTTCAAGAAAAGCTTTTTCCCTCTATTAAGGAGAAATTAGAAACAATCACTAACTCAAGAATAGACAAATTAAATCAAGGTAGAAAAGAACCCGAATAAAAACAAGCCGATGATTTAATATTTAGAACAGAAAACAGGAGAAACAAACTAACACCTAGGTTCTCAAAACATGTGGTGAAGAAGAACAATAAAATTACAGTAATAACAAAAGACAATAAGAAATTACATAAAGCTAAAATAAAAGTTAGGAAACGGTTCGAAAATAGGAAATAATCTCACTACATCTTTTCAGAATACCCTTAACACTAACACAATACTTAGAAATTCAAGACTTGAGAGAAAACATAGGCCTAGTTAAATTTCAACTCGGATCGGCAAAGACTATTGACAGCTTCAGTAACCTAATACACATTATAAATCTTACCAACTAACTACAAAAATTGAGAATATCGAAAACACCATAAGTACATTCAAAAGAGCTAGCCCAATAATCGACCCCCTCAAAGTTATAAACCTGAAATTAACAGAACTCAAAAGAAAGCTAAACACACTAACACCCTTCAATAGGCGGAGAAGAGGACTGATCAATGGCTTGGGTACTGCAGTTAAATTCATCACCGGAAATATGGACGCAAATGATGCCCACAATATAAACGCTCAAATAGAAAATCTAAATCAAAACACAAAAAACCTAGAAACATCCATTGTAAACCAATACCAAATTAATACACAAATTTCGATAGATTCCAAAACATAACAGATCACATAAATAAAGAACAAGAAATTATAGAAAAATGTTTAAATAACAAACAACCCATTAATAATATCCGTAGAAACGAAGAAATCTTATTAGAAATGCAATATATCAACAACATTAATTATAACATAGACCTTTTAAATAACCATATTACAAACATAGCCGAAGCACTACTACTCGCGAAGCTTAATGTAATATCCAAATTTATTTTTAACAAAATGAATTAAAAGAGATAAGAAACTTTATGTCAAAACAATCTATCGAAATTAAGTCAGATGAGCATTTATACGAACTCCTTAATTTGCAAGCATACTACAATAACACGAATATCATATTTAACATAAAAATACCAATTGTAAGCCCAATAACATCTAAATTTTTTCACATTATACCACTACCCATTAATAACACAAAACAAATAATCACTAAGCCATATGTAACCATAAACGAGCAAACAATTCAGTACTTTGACAAGGCATGCCCACAAATAGAGCGCACCTACTTCTGCAGAGAACCGATACTCCAAGAATCAACCGAAGATTCTACATGCATAGGACGCCTGATAAGAAACGAAGAGCCACGATGCCCACTCAGTGACATTGGAATCGTTGAAACCATTAGGCAACCCAAAGACAATTATATACTCTTTATAAATGTTCCACCATTAATAATTAATTCCACTTGCAGTAAATCTAAAGTCCACACACTCCAAGGTACAGCAACAATACACCACAAGAACTGCCAAGTCAACGTAAACGGAGTCACCTACAAAGACAATTCATCAGTATACTGGGATGACATCCACATAGCTCCAGCATCCTACCATACAATTAAAGAGGAATCCATCACAGAGACCCTGAGCCTACAAAAACTGAGCAAATACCAATTCGACAACCAAATCGCAGTAACCAACCTAGAGGTCACAACGAAGCAGCACATCATATACACCTATGCAGCAATTGCAGTAATCTTCACGACATCCGCAGCAGCTTTCCTATTCTTCGCAAGAAAGATAACAGTACAATATCTTTCTCAACATCCCGTCGTTCCGGCCCCTTCGCAATCCTTGTGGCCTTCACTCTACTTAAGGGGGGAGGAGTTACGATACCTAACATCGCCACGAGCAACCAGCAGGTCAACCACGGTCATCCGCCTAACGCCCGTGTTGGATAACCCGGTCAACGGCCTTCCGCCGAACTCATTTTTTGGTGAATTGCAAAATCATATTTGTAAGGCCTTCTGCCGAACATATTTCTCAATTCAACTTTGTACTGCTCAGGTGATTTTTTCTGCAAGCTTGCGTCTGGAGCGTTTCCGTCCGAAGCGTTTCGATCACAAGGTCACCTCAGCAAAAATTAACCTGAAGAATAAATCACGAAAAACATTGTCAGTTCTGTGTAATCAATCAACCGAATCGGATCGGAATAATAAAATTTATAACGTTACGACAAAAATCTTTTTTTCTCTATTCCCTCGGCCCCCTAAACGTAATTGGCGCAGCCATTATATTGACTGTTGCGTTTGTTCGCCAAACAAATCGGAGCAGATAAATTCCACTCGAGTTGCTTGTTGAAGGAACCGTTGTTCAAGTCGAGCTGTACGCTCAGCTTGTTCAGCGAGGCTCTTTTGGATCTGAGCCATCTGTGCTTGTAAGGCCAGCAAGATGGAGCTCATATCCGTGTTCGCCTCGGGCTTCCTGGCCACTAAGACCGTAGCCGCCGTCGGCACTGTCTGTTGTGCCGTTCGTCTGCCCGATATCGCTTGGGCATAGGAGACTCCTGGCGTAACAGTGGTAGTTGCAGCGCGAGGCATAGACCTTGCTCCTACCGTTTTTATGTTCCTTTTTTCCTCGAACTTTTTCTTTAAGAGCTGGACCTTAGGACAGCCCCGATAATTGGCAGGGTGCCCTTTAGCCCCGCAAATGACACATTTGAGGATGCTCCTGTCCTCGACCTTGTCCGTCCCTAATGGACATTCCCCTCTGTTGTGGGTTCCCGCGCATTTCACGCAGCGCGACAGCATTTGGCAGTTCGCTGCGGCATGCCCAAACCTCTGACATCGAGCACATTGTAATGTGTGCTTCGATTTCCTTAATTTCTCCCATTGAATAGCAATGGTCCCCAAGAGTTTAATTCTCTTAAGGCTTTCCAAATTGCTTTCAGGAGTCGCCTGAACCAAGAACATGGGGAGACGCCTGTTCTCCCTACGTGCCACCGCAGTGACAAATGGCTTAACGCCCACGATCTGGACATCATCGCTATGCGCCTGGCGCAGTACACCGAGGATCTCCTCCGGATCCGTAATGGGATCCATGCTCTTAAGGAGCAGATTTTGGAGTTTTTCTCCCCTTGGTGTGTAGGAGTAGAACTCCATCCCCGCCTCAGCCAGCCCCTGCCTGACTGCCTTGTGCACTGCCATATAGTTGCAGGAAACAGTGTGCCTTAGGGGCATTCTATATTTAATTGTGAATGGAGTTTCTAAACCCTTCATTCCCTTAACGGCACACTTACCTAAATTTTCCAGGTCTTTCGTCTCGGCCACGAAGACATTGATTGGGGGGCATCTTCTCTCTTCTGCTTTTGGTTTTGGTGTTGTTGGTTCTGCTGCGATGTTTTTTGCTGATGATGGTTCTTCTTCTGTTCCTTTTGCTGCTGCTGTTGTTGTTGTTAAAGTTGCTTCTGTTGTTGTTGTCTTTGCGACTGCACTCCTTCTTGTTGTTTCAGTGCAGCTACTTGAGCTGCTTTTCTAGCCGCTAATTTGTCGCGCATGATTTTGGCGATCGCGGCTAGCTCCCTTGATTGCTCTTCCAGCAATCTCTGCCTTTCCTCTACGTCGGAGAGTTCCCTTATATCCTCCTCCTCGTCATCTGCCTCGGATGACGAGAGGTCTCTGTACCTGTTGCCAGCGCCGAGGTACCTCCCTTCTCCTCCAGCCGACTCATACATAATTGTATCGTATGATTCGACTGGGGCTGTATTTGCTGTTGTTGCACTGGTAGTCGCTGCAGACGTGCAGACCATTTCTGCTGCTGATGCTGTTGATGTCATTGTTGTGGTAGCGGGGTTATTGGCCGCTGCTATCGTTGCTGTTGTTGTAGCTGCTGATAGTGCTACTGTCGATGCTGTAGTTGTTACTGTTGGAACTGGGGTATGCTTGGCCGCTGCCGTAGTCGTAGCTGTTGTTGCTGCTGATGACATGGGTGGTGGCGGTGTGGCTTTCACCGCTGCCCGTTTAACTATGCTTGGCTGCGGTTGTAGCCTCAAAGCTTCAACGAACTTCAGTACGCCAGACCGATCTGTAATGCTTTTTTAAGTCATTTAATTTTATCGACCCGTTTTCTAGTGAAACTAAATAAAATGTTTCACTGTATTTTGCGTATGTTTTTGTTATTTTTTTAACTTCCAGACACTTAAGACCGATTCGAATTAGCTCGGATTTGATTTCACAAACATCCATGTTATCTAATCCAAATAAAACCACTTTGAAAACATTGGAACTTTTTGTATCGTGTGTGAAAAATTGACAGTTTTCCTCTGTGAGTGCGTGGGCAACTAATTTGTGTGTTTCCGAAGTGTCACACAGTATTTTTATTCCTATTGAAATTTTCTTAATGGAATAATTTCCAATATTTGGTGTTTTCATTAAGTTATGAACATAGACACCGGTTTTATGCGGCAATTTAATGGGCGGCACGTATATTTTTGTTAGTGTATTTACACTTGGCGAAATAATCTCGTCCATGTCATCCGCGTCTTTGACCATAAATGTTTGCAGTGGAGAAAAAAACCATATCTCGAGTCATCTATACCCGCACTCATGTTAAAAACTTTTCATGTATCCAAGGGATTGGAAATACCCTCAGAACCAGGCGAACGACCGCTTTTCGGAATTGTAATTCTTTTTTTTTTATGAAAGAGAGCAAACAAATGAATAGCCGATTTGATATGTCCTACGTTGACAAAAGCTCTACAACGATGAAAGTGGAATGATTCCATCATTTAATAACTGATTGATTTGCTTATCAATTTCTTCTTTTAGCGCCATAGGATACGGAAATGCTTCAAGTAAACGGGATCTTCCGGCTTCGTGCGAATTCTACCTTTGGCTTTGAAAGTGAAAGTTAGTTTTTCATATGGTGTTCCAAAAAAATTGGCGTAATTCATGCTTAAGCGATTAAGTTGTTGTTGGAGCATGGATGACAGCTGTTAGTTCTTTAAGGCTGTCATTGCCAAGAATTGCATAAAAGGATCGTAGTGAGGGTAAAAGGAAAAATTTAATATCGGTGCCTGGTTCAAAAAGATTTATTATAGTATAGTGAGTAATTTCTATAACACCACAGACTGGCTTCGAACTAAATCAGGTTGGATGTAATTTTTGTTCGACCAGGTGTCTAGTAGCAATTTTAGGATTTTGTTTCGTCCTACACTATAAATAAGGTAACAACGAGTTCGTCAGTCTAAAAAATAAATTAATAAATAACTTTGTGCACCTTTATTTTTTTCTCCCAAATTTATCTCACATCTAAGCAAAACTTAAGTCTTAGCAGCTGTCTACTTTTATTCACGTGAAGTGCGTCAATTGTGGTATTCGATAAACATCAATGTCATCGAAGTGCACTACCTTCGGAATTGTCTTGTCCATGGTTTGTATTATGGCGTCAGCTCTGTTCGGAGCTTTAACCGGGAAAATCTTGTTCTCCCAAGCACTCGTTCATTTCTTACCAAAATTCCCAAACGCGATCGTTCACCTAACATTGAAGACCTCGGGTCTTCAAAAACAAATATGTATAAGATGACTTCTGGAGAACAAAACTCTAGAAGGAATCGGTTCAAGCCCTTTCAGACCCTTCTCGACAAAAACGACGGCGGCGATGAGTGCGATAAAATAATAACTCCATCCACATCCACAAAGACCATACGAAAAATATCCTCAGTGTGTACCTTGAAAAAAAAAATTATGTGAAGTGCATACTATTCTTCGAGATGCAAAAATTGACAATTATTCTGTTATGAAAATGAGCATCGGCATCCGAATCAGTTGCGAAAGTGTAGAATCACACCAAAAAATATGTAATACGCTAAGTACCAAAAGCATTCAATTCTTTACACATGAACTTCCCAAATCAAGGTCATTTAAAGTAATCTTGTATGGACTCGAAGAGTTATCTACAGACGTGCTGAAGGACGAACTTACATCATCGGTTTGAAATGTCAAAACATAAAATTAATTTAAAAACACTACAATCAGTTTGTTGACACTTTTTATTTAATTTTTCTTGAAATCGGTTCCATCCGCCTTGGAGATTTAAAGAAAAACTTTTAATCGGTGTTTAAAACACAAGTTAAATGGGGTTTCGCACGAAAACAACAAAACCGAGTTACAGTGTTTCAACTGTCAAATGTATGGCCACGGTTCGAAAAACTGACACATTAAAACCCATTGTGCTATTTGTTCAAACTCTTACAAAACAAGTGAATGTACATCTAAAAATATCAAATGCGCCAACTGCAATGGAACATACAAATCAACCGACATGTCATCCACAAGAGAGAAGTGGAATCGATGGGGCAATATTCTTGCTGACCTCCATACGAGATATCCCTTTGAAATTCTTTTCCCACCTAATCCTACTCACATTCCATCTGCCAGAAACAAGAATCCTTCAACGTTAGACATATTCCTTACTAACATACCTTAACTTTTTACATCTCCCACAATATTCAATCAATTAAGCTCTGATAATTTGCGTGTTAAGTGTAGCGTAATATTGTCTCGAAGACAACATAAACAGCTTTACAAATGCTATCTTAGAAAGTATCGAGCAATCGGTACCAAAGAAAACAGTAACTAGGCATTCATCCAAGTTATTACCACCTCTCATCCTCCATATGTTAAAACTCAGAAATTCTTGCAGATCGAGATGGAGACGGACAAAAAATGACCTCTACCTAGAAGAACTTAAGAAAATGAATGCTCTTGTAAAATTCCTTATTGCAAATTTGAGAAACCAATCTTGGAACGATAGATTGCAGGGACTAGACAAAGGCCGCAAACCGTTTTGGAATATTGTGAGGATTAGAAAAAAAAGAAAACTTTTATTCCTCCCCTTAATATAGGCAGATCTGTACTCCTTACATGCTGTGAAAAAGCAAATGCCCTAGCAGCCAGCTTCTTCAAAAACTATTCGACTGCTAGCACAGGTATAACAGACACGAATACTGAATCTACCGTCCAACAGTCAGTAAACCTTATAGACTCATATTCCTCGCTCGAAGACATTATCCTGTTTCCTATGGTGAAGTTAAGGATATTATTTGCAGTCTTTAAACTAGGAAATCGACTGGATCTGACAAGATTAGAAACCTGTATCTCAAAAATCATTCCGACTTTTGTCTCAAGATTCTGGCTGAGATATTTAACAATTGTCTTAGATTGCGATACTTCCCTAATAAATGGAAAGATGCTATGATTATATCCATTCTAAAACCTAGTAAAGTTTTGACCTGCCTTGTAGCTACAGGCCGATACGCCTACTAAGTTCTCTAAGTAAGTGCTTAGAAAAAATCATAGTTTCCTAAATATATAGTCAAAATTATACAATCGTTCCTTCCGTACGAAGCTGTAATATTGCCTTGTTTGCTGATGATACTTGCATTTATTTTTCAGATTCAGTTGGTTTCAATGTTGAAACTAATCTTCAATCTGGATTAAATGATATTTTAGTGTATTGTCACAATTGGAAAATTAACATTAATGCTTCAAAGACTCAAGCTATCTTTTTCACTCGTAAAAGAAAAGCTTGCTTTCTTCCAAGAAACAACCTTTCACTCAATGGTACTCAGGTTGAATGAAATTCTTGGAATAAATCTAGATAAGAAATTGACATTCAGCCTCCAAAAAGATTAAGACAACGACCAGAATTCTGCACTCCTTTATATGCAGGAAATCAAAACTAAGTGATGAAAATAAACTCTTAATCTTTTAAGCAATTTTTCAACACATAATATTTTACAGGTTCCCTATTTGGAGTAAGTGCGCGAAATACCATTTACGCAAACTACAAGCCGCCCAAAACAATGATTACTACAAGAACTGAGCGACTTTATCGACGCTATATAAATTCTTGCTTAGTTATCATTTATTTATTAATTTATTTATTTATATTTCTATTCATTCCATTTATTTACTAATATAATTATTTATTTATTTACTTATTTAATTATTCATGTATTTATTTATTTATTTATTCATTTGTTTATTTGTTTATTTGTTTACTTATTTATTTCTTTAATTATTCATTAATTTATAAATCACGTATTTATTAAATTGCCTGATGCCTGTCAGTACGCGCTCAAGCGAATTACTTAACATGATTACTCGAACTTCAAGTCATCATTAAAATAATAAAATAAAATGTATTCGACAAATTGCATTATTTTGTAGATGTAAGATTAGTTATAATAATCAAATCTCTGCATATAAGCTTTGTAAACAATTGTACAATTCATGCCACAATAAAAATGTAAAAATGTATATGTATTAATGGTTTTCCATTTGTCTGAGGTACACGTCAACTCCTCCGTTCGTAAGGTTTATGTTCGTTGGTGGATTGATCGCACTCGAACGGAGTTCGGTGCATAAAGTCCTGAAGAAACGTGTCCAACGATCCTTAATGTAATTATGAGGGTTTTTCAGAACATATTCCCCCAGTTCAAACACCTCCTTCGGGATCTGGATAACCGCTGAAAAAGCACGATAATCACTATCGTACTCTATCATGGCTAAACAGTTCCGTGTGCTTCTATCTATGTCATGTATAGTCAGTTGCCTGTCAATCAATATTAGATCCAGTTAATTTCCGTTTCTATGAAATTATGATATCTCGGCTGAAACCAGGTCTGCCTGCAACCCACCATGCTCATTCAACCAGTTGTTTAAGGCGTTCCTCCTGTTACAATTTCTATTGGATCCCCATTCTCTATGCCTAGAGTTAAAGTCTCCTGCTATGATGAAAAAGTTATCTTCCGAGCGTATACGTAGGCTTGCAAAAAGAGCTTTGAGCCTTTAATTGAGAATGTGATCACGATTTGAGTTGTCGGGTGCATAGAGAGCGATCACATATATTTGTTTATCTCGTGCGATGCACGTTTCTTGCTACTGAAATCTACGTACTTCATTGCTATACATGATGTTAAGAGAAATGTTTATCTTATTCTTATTCTTATGAGAAAAGCTATTCCTCCCCCATGGTGGGTGCGATCTCACCGAACTGTTATGTAATTACTATACCTGAGCTTGTACATTTGATTAATCTCCATTTCGCTAACCATTATCACATATGGATTGTGGTCTCTTAACAGGTGTATTACTGCTGCTGGTAATTACTTAACTTTTTTAACTAACATAATTAGCCTATGTGGGCCATGTAACAGATTACCTTCACCCTGGAACCACGTTGGCTGCTGATAAACAATGTTTTCGTCGCAGCAACTACTCTTCTCTCTTTTTTAGAGCGTATATATATGTAGATACTGATCTACCCAAATGCCGAGATATTTTATCACACTCTTGGAAATTGAAAAACCGTCGTCACAAAATAGCTGAACCTTATTGGAGTCACGTTGCATCAATATATTTATTACCTCCATCTTAGGACCAGTTCTGTACGCTACAAGATCGTCGGCGTACGCAATAAAGTGCGGCATGGAAACTATAATTTTACTATAATACTATAATCCGCGGTGAATATGGAAAATAAGATTGGCGTATTAACCCCTTCTTGTTGTAATGTTTTCAATGTCAAAAACTGTATAAGACTACGTTGCCACTTTTCATGACATAGATCATGTATAGCAATGGTGTAGAATAGGTTAGGTTATTGGGCTGGCAGCGAATTTGCCAACAAACTAAGATCATCGTTAGCACTGGGTGCCGTTGATTCGATTCTATGGCAAATGGTGACTGAACCAGACTTGAAAACCAGACAAAAGTATATTAACATTTCCTTTTACTGCGATTTGAACCTGGGACCACTATAACCAAGGGCAGGCACTCAACCAACAGCGCAATCCAGCCGTTATAGCAATGGTTTATAAATGCCGAGCCTGAAGTAGTTTGAGTTGGTGTCGAACGCTTTCTCCAAGTTAATCAGGCAAGCACCTGTGCCTTGTCTTTTGTCTTTGATCCATAGATGTTGGACACCAGTTTAGATACGGGATGTATGGTTTTATTTCTCGCCCAGGATTAGAGCTGGTTGGTCGGTATGATGCTATTTTTCTGAACCCATTACTTCAGAATTCGATTGACTATCTTTTCAAAACCTTGCTTATGTAATTAAAAAGACTGAATGACCGAAGCATTAACGCAGTTGCGAGAATATTCGGAATACCATCTATTCACACTGACTTTTTCTTCTCCGTTTGCGCGTCTGTTTCAACTTAGTTTCTTTGGCCATCAGCACGCCTGTGTTGTGGGCTTGCAGCATGTAGCCGGGTGTTGATTTTCGTTCAATCCTTATCAGCGAATTCACATTCACTGCTATGATCTTTACGTTTTACGCAGCGTGCGTGGCCATTAACATTGAGCGGCGTTAAGCACGATACACAAAGTCAAATAGAAGAGGTCTACCCGCGCTGCTTGCTTTTGCAGCGCATGAGGGCACATCACACCACTCTTTGCTTTCGCTTCGAGAAATCCACGTTCGGAATTTGGCCGAAAACGTCCTGCGTCAATCGCAAACGTGCGCTTGCTACAATCAGGTTACGCCCTGTCGCGCCTATGAACCTAAGTCCGTATCCGGAGGTGGTATCGTGTAGGCTATGTTTTTCCGAATGCACTACCAAAGATTGCCTCCCTGCGTAACTTCGAATTAAAGGCACCAAGGACTATCTTCGGGGGCATGGGCTTACGTATAAAGGGCAAAGCTGCTGACTGCACCCAGCTTGGTAGGACGTTGTTTATAAGTCAAGTTGACATACAGACTCCTCGTAGCGCCTCTGGATAGCAATCACAACAACCGTTGTGTGGTGAACTAATATATGCAGCGATCCCACTCTGCCCGAGGGTCAAATAATGGCCCTTTCCTAAAAGTTGTAGGTTGTGCGTGAGGTAAACTCCCACATCACATAAAAAAATCGACGGTTACGAACCGACAACAGGCCTCGGATATGGACGGATTCACAGTTGACGACCCCAGCAAACGATCAAAGGACAATGATTTTCTGTTCTGCACGTGGAATGTGCGGTCCCTGAAAAGACCACGTGCAGCCGATGAAATCGCAGAGGCCCTGGTCTGCTACTGATCGGATGTGACCGCCAATCAGCGATGGTATGGGCCGGGCAAAAGGAATATGAGAAACTGCAACATCTACTTCTCTGAGTGCTACAAAGGGGGGAGACAGCGCTTATTGGGATGCGGATTCGTTGTTCGAGGCAGACGTAGGCAAAAAGTGTTTAGCTTTGATTATATCAGCGAGCGCCTCATAACAATCCGCATCAAGACTAAATTCGGGAACATCAGCCTGACTTGCGCACACACCCCGACAAAGGAGAAGGATGATGATAGCACGGATGTCTTCTATGATCTCCTAGAAAGAATATACGATCGATGCCCCAGCTATGACACTACGATCGTTCTAGGAGACTGCAACGCACAGCTGGGCAAGGAAGAAATATTTACTAGTCATCGGAAAACGCAGCCTGCACGACAACACATCCGGAAAGGGTGGTATATTTCGCCTCGGGCAATAACCTCTTTGTCATGAGCACGCGGATCCCACACCTTAACATCCATAAAGGGACCTGGTGGTTTTCTGATCAATCAACCGTCAACCAGATTGATCACGTTGCGATCGACGTCAGACACTCCTCCAATATTCTCGATGTCCGAACGTTCTGCGGAGCCAACATTGACTCGGATCATTTCCTTATTGTAGCCAAGGTTAAGATGAGGATATCGTGAGATCTACGGAGTCGAGACAGAATACTACGGTTTGACGTCGGAAAGCTACAATCACAATAGACGGCTCGGATCTTTACAGGCCGAGTCTCCCTGAAACTTTCTAAAAGTTCGCTCCCTACGCATACAATAGATGAAGAATGGAAACGTTGTCAAGAAGCCAAAAAAGAAGCTCCCACTGATGTGCTGGGTTGACATGACAATGACACCACCCAGAATTAACCCATGGTTTGACGATGAGTTCAGGCAGGTCCATGCAGTCAAACAGCAAGCCTACAACGCAACGCAGCACCGAAAAGCGAGAGCTGTTCGTGAGCTCTACGGACATAAGAGAAGGGAAGAAAAATGGCTCCTCAAAAGAAAAAAGAAAGAGAACGAGAAGCGCGCGGTCGAGGAGATGGAGAGGTGGACTGGAAGGAGGTTCAAAAGTTTTACCAAAAGGTAAAACAAGTATCCGGAAGACGTAGACCTTGGACCGATGCCTGCTGGGACGAAAATGGACAACCAGTAGTAGAATCGCAGTCGATGCTGAGAATTAAGAATCGATAGACTGTGAAACGGCGATGAAAACCGCATATGATAGCCTGCATAGAGACGAGCTATACAGCGCCATGTCTAGTTTTGACATTCGTGCCAAACTCGTCAGGCTGTGCAGGATGACGATGGAGAACTCTCGCTGCTCCATTATGGTCGGTAACAAACTCACCTCACTAACTGGACAGGTTTCGTCTGCATAGGCTCTGGAGTAAATTTGGACAATAACACCAGTACTGAGATCAAGCGCAGAATCACTCTTGCCAATCGATGCTTCTTTGGGCTCAAGAGGCAATTGAGTAACAGAGCCATCTCTCGAAAAACCAGGTTGACTTTATATAATAGTCTGATCATCCCTGTCTTGCTCTATGGGGCAGAGACTTGGCCGCTATTGAAAGCGGATGAAGAAGCTCTTGGTTGTTTTGAGAGAACTGTTCCGCGTGCGATCTTTGGTCCTGTTTGCGTTGATAGCGTCTGGAGGAGAAGATTCAACCACGAACTATACAGGCTGTACAGCGTCTTCGAATATATAGATGGCTTTGTCATGCAGAGCGGATGGACACCACAGCTCCGTCTCGAAGAGTCTTCGATACAGAGAAATTGGTACAACGCAACAGAGGACGTCTTCTCTCGTGCTGGAGCAAACAGGTGGAAAAGGACCTCAAACAACTTGGTGTGCGCAGCTGGAGGTAGCTTACGAAAGATCGTGCTGGCTGGAGAGGTATGTTGGTTGAGGCCCAGGTCCTCACCGGATTGTAGCGCGAATCAATGAAAAAGAATAAGAACTATCTTAAAATTGTGTAAGCTAGGACATTGCTCG
Source organism: Eristalis arbustorum (assembly GCA_916610145.1). Taxonomy (NCBI): domain Eukaryota; kingdom Metazoa; phylum Arthropoda; class Insecta; order Diptera; family Syrphidae; genus Eristalis; species Eristalis arbustorum. The sequence goes on along the minus strand of OU744319.1, from coordinate 55,021,200 downwards.
TAAGTTTTGTCAATCATTTCGTAGCGAAATTTTTCGGCTGCGTCATCATTCTTCTCTGTGGGTGAGTGTGCACGTATCAGGCTTATGTTGGCGAATCTTGCGTGGAATCGTGATTTGTGAAATCTGTCAATGACAAATTCGCATCCTAATGTGCGCTGATCTGATGTAACAGTCACCGTCATGGATATACAGCTTTTCATCCTTCTTTTGCCGGCCCGTCTCAACGCATCTCTTCGTTAGGCCGCCTAACAAGCGTCCCTGTGGGTCAACAATGCCGAACTTAAGCCATTTTCTGCGCGTATCCTCTCCAACTAAGAGAAGGAGGAAGAAATCTTCTCCTCAAAATGACAAACGCCGCAACACCAATGGAACACCCGAAGGCCTGCAGGGTAGAGAGCGGGATGAGTCAGCGGCTAGCACATCAGCAGCCGAATCAGAAGATGCGGTACAGTACGTGTTGGACGGAGGGGAAGGTCTGTTTCCTGTCAGCAGCAACAGCTACGACCCAATCGACTCCGACACGGAAAATGAAGTGGAGCTTGTACTTCGTTTGAAGGTAACTCAATTCGAAGACATGCAGAAGAGAAATCAGCGTGCACGAAATAAGAGAATCGAAAGCGAGAACTGTTGCTAGAAGAACGGTGGAGCAACAGCAACAAAACCAACAACCAAAAAGCAGCAACAATTGCTAGCTACGGGTCAGCAACAACCGCCTGCAGTCGTCCAACAACTGCAACAGAGAGCGAGACAGCAACAACAGCGGCCAGTTAAAGAACAACTGCCAGCAACACAGCAGTTGGCAGACGCTCATCTACCAAGAAGACTAGCAATACAACAAAGACCAGCAATACAGCAAAGACCAGCAATACAACAAAGACCAGCAACACAACAGAGAACAGCAACACAACTGAGACCAACAACGCAACAGCGGCAACAGCAAGTAACCGACCAGCAGCAGCCGCTGAAGAATGAAAAGGTACCGCCGACTGCAGTAAACGCATTATTAAAGAGATCGACGCTCGAGTTCTTCTCTTTCACGCCAAAAGGCGAAAAATGCCAATCCCGTGTCCGCTCGAAGCGGAGCAGGTCCTCCAAATGCTCCGTGAGCAAGTGTGTGAGGGAATCGCGGAAATTGCCCTTCTACATTGTACAGGTCACACCCACAAGCAAAGTGGACAATCTAAAGAAAATCAAGTTCTAAGATTACCACAAATGGGACTGGGACAGCATTGACCAATGCTTTCGTTGCCAAAGGTTCGGGCACGCCTCGTCGAACTGCCAAATGCAGACTCGATGCGTGAGGTGCACCGAGAACAACATTTCGGAGAATTTTCCTCTGGGGCAAGAGGGAGCAGCTGATAGAAGTCAGCTCAAATGCATACTCTGCGGGAACGCGGGGCACGACACCAAATATTTGGGTTGCCCTAAGTTTCAAGAGCGGAAAACAAAAGCGGTTCTTCAGAAGCAGCCCCGAGTGAAAAATCCATTCGGGGAAGCCATACCCGTCAAAGCCGAAGTGACCTTCGCCCAAATGGCGTTTGTCAGGGGACGCACGGAAAAGCAGCAACTACCAAAGGTAGCGCAGCAAACCTCAGTGCCATAACCTCACGGTCCAACGAATGATTGGAAATCCACCATTGAACGGCGTATGGATTCGTTAGAGCAGCAGGTTTGCCAAAACTCTGGGGCTCCTGCAGAACCCAGAACGTTACCAGTCCTGATGACTGCGCAGACGGCGAGTACTTATAAGATCAGCAACTCTCAAGTTCGAGAAGATCTGCAGCAATGGCGATCTGAGAACATCGGCTTTTTCGTATTCAATGACGAAAACCCGTCAGACAATGTCATCGCCGACGAAGGGGTTCCTAATTCATTTCGAAGGCAGGTCGTCAAGCGGTCTTCGCATCAATAAAGAAGAAAAAGTCAATTGGAATCAACGGTATCTCGAACATTCTTTTAAGACAACTTCCTTTGGAAGTGGTTAATATGTACGCAATCCTTTTTAACAATGCTCTGGAATAATGCACATTGTCTGGAGCATTGAAGAACTGCGATTGTACAACCCATATCCAAGCGAGGAAAAGATTCTTCGAATCCGTGCAACCGCCGGTCAATTAGTCTCCTTCCGAACATCAGCAAGATATTCGAGAAGGTGATAAATAGAGCTCTGATCAAGTGGACAGGGGACAGACATATAAGGGGCCTGTTTGCTTGACCTGGAGAAGGTCTTCGACACCGTATGGTTAGAACGACTTAACTATGAGCCCAATCGGCTAGGCATTAGTAAACCACTGCTGTACCTACTGCATAACATACTTACCGGTAGGCGATTCGTAGCCAAGAATGGCAACGTGACCTTTACAGTTAGTTTTGTAGTTAAAAATGGTCTCCAGGGGGTGCAGTTAATTCGCTGATCCTGTTCAACGGTTTCTTGAGCGATCTGATAAGTTCTCTTCCACAATTTCTCTTACGCAAATGCGTATGCCGACGACTTGATCGTGTACAGATCAGGCAAAAAGATAGAGGGCATTACTAAGCTCGCGCAGGGTGACTTCGACTCATTCTTGAGAGATTGCGATGGCTAGAAGTTGAGTATCAACTTTCAGAAGTCGGAAACCATTCTGTTCAGGACGCCGTTGTATAAGGCTTCGGCGGATACGAAAAAGAAGATTGTAGTCAGATACCTTGGGTCTGGCTAGATCAGTATCTATATTTTAATTAACATATAAATGCTGCTCTGGCCAGGGCCCGAGGCGCTTTCGCTTTTACAAAGAGACTTTTTTACAACAGCCAACTCGATGCAAGGGAAAGGCAATGTGCTACATGGCGCTTGTTTTGTAATCTGCGTACCAAAAGAACAAACATCGTGACAGCACCCTATTATGCAGATGTTTTCTCTTATTGATCATATACTATGTTTTCTTATTCTTACACTCATGTTAAATTGCTATGCACATAATGGTATCTCATTATATGTTTTCTCATTAAGTTCACATCATATTCAATGCTCATGTTAATTCTTTATCTCAATATTCATATAAAATTATCATATTATGTTCTCTATATATAATTTTTTGTAATTTTCAACTATCATGTTCATATGATACGCACTCAATTTCAAGGTCAGGAATTAAGCTCTTCCAATATCAATTGGACATATGTATGGTATGGTTTTTTTATGAACAAATATATATATATATCTTGTGATAAACTAGTGAATGTGATGAAAGATTTCCTGATATATTTCTTATAAATATATATCGTAATTATTTCTTACTGCAATTACCTATCTGACTACTTGTCATATTCATATTTGAAATTATTCATAAATAGCGTGATGAACATCATAAAGTCAAAACGTGGTTTCGTGAAGGGGAGTCTGACTCGCGCGGTATCGTTTGCGGAAAACATAGACGATAAGGTCTTAACAGAATTGCTCGAAATACGTTTCCAAAAACTGAAAGATGATTGGAAGGGATTCCGTGCGTTACAAAATCAGCTTTTAGAATGCGCTGGTGAATCTGACAGCGAGGACGCAGAATTAGAATTTTCCCAATACGAATCCAAATACCTTTTGGCGCTATCCACTATCAAAGAAGTGATTCACGATAGGAGAAAATCGGAGCCACATTCCTATAGCCAATGCAGCGACGATAATTTGACAAATCAGGTAGCAGAAAGTAATAACTTGAAATCAATGCAGTCTGTATCAATTTCTCTGCCTAAAATTGATATCGCACCCTTTTCTGGTGACTACAAAGAGTGGTCAAGTTTCAGAGATATATTTCAAGGTACCATCGATAAGAAATGTAATTTGTCCACGGCGCAGAAATTCCGTTACCTTAAATTGTACTTACGCGGTGAAGCAGCCATTCTCATTCGGCACATAGCGGTTACGGATGCAAATTATTTAGACGCTTGGGATCGTTTAGAGAAGCGATACGATCGGTCGAACTTAATTATCTATTCGCATATACAAACGTTCCTTTCTATGCCCAATATGAGGTCCGGTAGTGTTTTGAACTTAAGAAAAATAACAGATTGCGCTGATGAGCCTATTCGGGGTTTAAACCCTTTAGGATCCACTACACGCGATCCTTGGGTCAATTATCAATACACAACAAGCATGGTCAGAAGAGATATGATCTAGAAGTGATTCCACCGTGGATGAATTAGTGTAATTTTTGCAAAAACGTTGTGATGCGTTGGAGTCTTGCCAAGCATTTTCTCGTTTAAGTTCATCTCGAAAAAACTCTAAAATCACACTTTGCAGAATCTAATTTAACCTGCCCGAAATGCAAATAAGATCATCGGTTAGGTAGGTTAAGTGGCTGACTGCTGCAGAGCAGTCACGCTTAGGCCAGAGTAGGGCCATTGTGATACCACCCGGATTGACTTCTCTTAACACTGGAACCAGTTGGTGCTGCTGATGAACCGATTTAGTTGGCCAATGCTGGTACTTTTTAGCTGGTTACGGCCGCTGAAGTAGTAGGCTCCTAGGTGCAGGAACCCACGATTGGCAAGAGCACTGCAGGAGCAGAGAAGGTGATGAGTATTTTCTTCCTCCTCTTCATCCATGCAGCTGCTGCAAAAATCACTCATTGGAGTCATACAATGACCGGTTATGATTCCAATGAGGGTCCTTACTGAGGGCTTGGTGAGTCCAAGTAGTGTCCGTTTTAGGTTAAGTAATGGCCAGATTTCTTTTGTTTTAAGACAGGTGGTGTCTTCTAGCCATTTGTCATTAGTGTTTTTAGTTGTTTGGATCTTAAGAAGATGGTAAGCTGTAGCGATCGGCATGGAAGGCGGTACCCCTGCTATCGATAGGGATGAGGTTATACCACACCTAGCGAGTTCGTCGGCTTTGCAATTTCTTGGTATGTCACAGGGTCTCGGCACCCACATGCGGTGAATGTTAAAATGCTCGGCCATCTCGTTAAGAGACAGCCTGCAATTAAGGGATGTTTTAGAGTAGAACATGACATTGTCCAGGGATTTTATGGCGGCCTGACTATCGGAACAGATGGTGATTTCCCATTTTGATATCACATTGTTTTTGAGCCAAGACAGCGCCTCTTTAATTGCTTTGGTTTCTGCTTGAAAAACCCTACAGTGATCAGGGAGCTTTACGGATATAGCAATGTTGAGGTATTGAGAATAGACCCGCACCCACCCCTTCTTTTGTCTTTGATCCATCTATGAAAATGCGCTGAGGATCTTTCAGCGTTTGCCTGTCAGTCATCCAGTCCGATCGGGAAGGAATGCTGATTGAGAATTTCTTTTCGAAGATGGAAGAAAAATTTAAGGAAATCGGAAATTGAATTCCTTGAGAATGGTTGAGTGGCCAGTGTTGAGTTAGGACACAATCTAAGTGTTTTGAGTCTCAAGGCTGTGCTTGCTGCTGCTTGTTTCCCGAATATTTCCAGATGTGGGAGATGGAGGAGAATAATCAGTGCGTCTGACGGAGTTCTTTTCAGTGCCCCGCTGATACACAGGCAGGCTATCGGGTAACGTGTCAGTTTTAATTCTGGACACAAACTCCACCAGCCTCATCGTTGGTGTCTGACTCCATAAGAGAGTCTTCTTGACTGTTGGGCGGGGTGCTGGTTAGCTCCAGGACAAAGATGCCAATATAGTCAGCTTCCAGAACATGACTACCTAAGATATAGGTCAGCGCCTGCGTGCCAGAGCCCTCCGCCTCCACCTCCATCGCTACCATATTGGCTTCGGGGGTTGCCCTGTCGATAGAGCCTGTAGTAGAGGGTTGAGGCTCACTTGAAGCAGGACGGTCTTTCTCTTCCTCTACTACCGCCGTCAGTATATTACCGACAGATGAAGCAGCAGAGGTGGAGGGAGGCTGTTCCGCTTTCGCACTTGTCTCCCCATCCTTTTTGTACACACTTAGGGTGATCGTCCCAAAGCCGTAGTGGATGACACCCTTCGACTTGGCATGTAGGTCCAGTGATTCTTTGTTTATTACAATCACTGCAGACCTTGTTTCTCCCTTCAGTTCATCCAGCCTAACAACCTTCCAACTGTGGGTAGGAAGGTTTGCGTTGCAAAGTTGGATGAACTTGAGAATTGTTGCAGGATCTGAGGGGCTTCGCGAAAGGTAAGAGCGGGTTCTTGGTCTACTGGGGATTTGATCTCTCGTTACAACTTCGAGCCGCACCCCCTTCCACACCTCTCCCAGCTAGCTAATGGCTTTTTTGAAGAGATCAGCCGATCTCTGGCAAGGGACAGTCACGAGCTTAATATGACCCTGGTGCCATCCTCCGTCACGCAATACAGGTGCAAGGCCTCCGTTTTCCAGCACCAGGCTCAGATAGATTTCGTTAATCGCTGACTCCACTTTCTTCCAATTCAATGGAGAGATAGCGCAGTCAGCGCCTCCTCTATCTAATACGGCGTAAGTGATGTCGCGTTTCAGCACTTCACTATACGCCCTGTTGAGCTTACTGGCACTGTTAAGTGTTTCACCACTCGGTTTCAGCCTTTTAGGCTCCGAGGGTGACGCCTCCAAAGACCTGGCGCGTTTGGGCGTAGTGCCCTTGGTAGTGTCCGCCTGTGGTTGGCTTTTCACTACATTTCTCGCCCGAGCTAACTATCTCTTGCTGCTGTCGTTAAGCTTCTCCGATGGAATGCCTTTAAGGCGCTCCAGAATCCGGGCAGCAGAACGCCTTTTAAGGGAAGGTCGTGGGACCTTCGAGGAGAAGGCAGCTCAGCGTGCAGGTTTTTGGTCTATGAGGCTCCACGCGGCCTTTGACAGTCTTTAAGACGGTTTGAGCCGCCTTATCCGTCAGCACTTCAGGAGCCGAGGTTAATCTGGAAGAAGTTCCATCCGGTGAGGGAGCATCGGTCTCTTTTTTGTTGGTTTTTGTTTTTGGTGTGTTTGTGCTCATAATAGGTCCCACGAGTAGCGGAGAAAAGAAAGGTCCGGATATGCAGGGATCCGCATTGCACAGCTAAGGCAGGATTAATCTGGGAGTGTGCCAGTACACTCAGATACTCCGTTTGCGACTGAGCTTTTATTTTCAGGTGGGCCCCCAGCCAGGCTGATCCACGGCACGGGTCGTATGACACCTTGATCCAGCCCACCGGAGATGGAAAGGGGGCATAGGATGTAGTGGGAGGGAGGGAATGGATAGTTACATCTTAGCTTCGGGTCTCCTCATAGAGAATAAATCTCTTGAGTCATTGACCTTTACTTAGCCTTCGCACCGCGTCAAGGTGTGTAACCACGTGAAGGAAAAATAAGATCATACATTACACAAATGTTCTCAGTTTCTTTCGTTTGATATAAACACTCGTCGTGAATTTGTGAAAAAACATTCTCTCTGTTTTAATTGTTTACGTTCTGGACATACTTCACTCAAGTGTCGTTCTAACTTCCGTTGCAAAACGTGTAATTCGCGGCATCATTCACCTCGTTCACTTTCAATCATCGTTATTGTCGTCATCGAAATTCTATCGCTCAAGAAACCTTCGACAATCGAACACCTAGTCCAGGATCATCAAATCATATGTCACCATACGAACAGCGCCCTACATCTAGGACAGGTATATAAAAACTGTCAAACAGAAGTGCGAAATAAAGATCTACTACGGGTCACTTTTTGGTTGTAATTCAAAGCGAACGGTTGTGTTTTTATTTCGGGGTGATTTTCTTTTGTTCTAGACAGTGATTTTTGAGAGTAAACATCTTGACAGATTTTCAGAAGTGGGATAAGATGCCTAAAATAAACGAACTTCACATTAAAGAACTCAAAGTGATTTTAAGAAAACATAATCAACCAACCACCGGCAGACGAGCAGAACTCATTGCACGCACACTCAAAGTTCTCGGAACCGATGAAATTGCCAACGAACATCTGCTTAGCGATGACGAAGAAGAAGAGATGTTGACTGTACGGAACGACATCACGAACAAATTTAGTTCAGGGCTTGCAACTACAATTGTCTTCGTTGACTACAATTCTAAGTTCTAGAGAAACGCACACAACACCGGCACAACAAACAACCATTATTCCAACCGCAGTAACCGCTACTCCAACGCCATCTTGGTCACCAAACACGATTTCTTCCCAACCACCACTGTCCAATGTAAATGAAATACATTCGCTTATACCGGAATACAACCCTTCTGATCAGCTTTCCCCGACCGCCGAACAATACATAGAACAAGTAAACGCATTAATTGCAGGTTACGGATGGGACAAAAGAAGTGTATTGTTTGTATGCCAGTCAAAAATGAAAGGCCCAGCGAAGTTATGGTCAGAAGCACTCCTGGGATCAATGCATACTTGGGATGAATTCACCACCCGCTTAGTGGAAGATTTTGGCAGAAAACTAAGCGAAGCCGACATTCACTTTGCGATGGTCGAATGCACTCGCAAATCGTCTGAATCGCCTCAAAATGAGGGCTTTGGGACAAAAACATGGTTTGTCCGACTCTGCAATTATTACTTATATACGTAGGGGGATGAAGCACGTGGAACTACAGTCTTCACTGGCAAGTTTACATTTCATTTCACTAAACGAATTTAGAAACGCTATTGATCGGTTTATCACCAATCAACCAACGGGAACGATGACGTCAACTTCTACGTTTAGAGGTTTCAGCGGAGAATCCCAACGAAACGCACCAACAACGAACAACGCACGAACAGTGAAATGTTTTAACTGTGAACAGCCAGGTCACATTTCCATCAACTGCAGACAGCCCCAACGCAAACAACGCTGTATGATATGCCGCCGAACTGGCCATGGAGATAATTCTTGTCCTGAAAGAAATAAACCAATCCCAAACGCTCCGAAGAACGGCATCTTCTGCTTAACAACAAACAACGAAACAGCCGACAATAGAACGAGAACCATCCAGATTAACGGCCGCAAAATCAACGCTTTTATTGACATAGGAAGCGATAAATCTCTTATTCAACAATGTATCGCAAATAGCATCGGATTGATAACAACGTTTGACCCATACAAACTTAGCGGATTCGGCGGAGGAGTATGGACGGGCAACAGCTGCATCAACGCACACATTCCTTTGGATGATCGACATTTCGAACACAGGCTCCTAGTTGTCGATGACGACGTCCTACCTCACAAAATTATCTTGGGAAACTACATACTGAGCGACAACACATGTCAACTTATCGTAGGGAAAGAAACATGTCATCTTGAAGAAACGAATAACATCAAACTCGGCAGTAACCTGGAGGCACATACACAAACGAGGATTTTGGAACTAGTCAACACGTTCGAGGACTGCTTCGGTGAATCTCTCGAAAAATTAGGAGAATGCAACACAACGGCAATGAACATCACTCTCACATCAAACACTCCGATCGCCAATAACCCATATCTCATACCGTTTGCGAAGAGAGAAGTAATAAACAAAATCGTTGCAGAGCTGCTTGAGTTCGGAGTCATTCGTCCCAGTGAATCGCCGTATTCGTCGCCAGTAGTCCTTGTAAAGAAATCATCCGGCGAAGATCGCATGTGTATAGATTTCCGAGCACTCAATTCGATAACAGTAAAGATACCCTATCCAATGCCCACCATAGAAGATATCTTAGTTTGTGCCGCAGGCAAAAAGTATTTCACCGTTCTGGATTTTATGTCAGGGTATTATCAAATACCCATCGAGGAAAAATGTAGGAGATCAAGGGCGTTCGTAACGAATAGTGGACAATACGAGTTCAATCGCATGCCGTTTGGACTCGTAAACGCCCCTTGTGTTTTCCACGAGGATATCGCTAAGTTAATTAAGCCACTGGAAGGGAAAGTATTTGGTTATGTGGATGAAGTGATAATACCCTCAACGTCACCGGAGGAAAGAATCACGATTCTATCAGAATTTATCCAACATGTGCAAAACGCAGGTATGTCATTGCGACTGAGCAAATGTGCATTTCTCACTAACCAAATTACATTCTTGGGGCATCAACTATCTGAGGACGGCCTCAAACCAGGCGAACGAAAAACAACAGCGATTAGAAACTTCCCACAGCCAACTAATGTTACTGAACTAAGATTATTGGTCTGGCAAGTTTCTTCAGGAAATTCGTGCAGCACTTTTCCATTATTGCAAAGCCACTCACATCGATGCTCAAAAAGGACAGAATAAACATTCCGTTCGAATGGAAAGAACGACAAGCAACAGCATTCAACACATTGAAAGCGAGCCGAGGACGCCTCCGGAGCCAGGTATGGCCGAACTGTCACCATACGAACAGCGCCCTACATCTAGGACAGTTATATAAGAACTGTCAAACAGAAGTGCGAAATAAAGATCTACTACGGGTCACTTTTTGGTTGTAATTCAAAGCGAACGGTTGTGTGTTTATTTCGGGGTGATTTTCTTTTGTTCTAGACAGTGATTTTTGAGAGTAAACATCTTGACACATCTAACAACAACACAACCAAAGGTTTCGCTTTGTTTATCTATACCAGCTAAGCGTAATACACAGAAACCATTTCGCTTCGCTCAATCGCTATTACCAACAGACATCGTTCACGCTATAGATAAGCAAGGAAACCCGCAAGCCATTCGGTTGTTGTTAGATACTGGATCTCAGGTATCCTTCATTACTGAAAGTACGGTTCAACGCTTGAATCTTAATCGGAAGCACGCGCGTATTCCCGTTCTAGGAGTTGGGTCAACTTCGGTTGGTACCACGAATTGTGTTGTATCAGTGAAATTATTCCCTCGATTCACTCAAGTCTTCGTAGAAGTGCAATGTTGTATCTAAACTCACATCGTTACTGCCTGCGTCTCCTTGTACCATTTCTGACAAGAGATCCTTCGCTTTATTCAGTTTGGCTGACCCCAACTTCAATAGTCCTAATCACATCGATATTTTAATCGGTGCCGACAAAGTGTTCAGCATTTTCAATGGATCAGCAATTAATTGTGAAGAAGGCAAACCTGATCTCATTCCCACAATCTTCGGATGGGTTGTATGTGGAAACACAGACACAGATAAAGCTGTTGACTCCTATTGTACTCAATTAAACTAAGAACATACATTTGATCTGGAACATTTCTGGTGTGTGCTGAGGAAGTAGATCAAAAGCCGCATTTGTTTCTTGAAGAACAATACGCAGAAGATATACACATATGTTAAAACCCATTCTCGACTACCTGATGGCAGGTATATGGTTCACTTAGCTTTCCAAAATGTCGGTAGTTTGGATTTTGGCAATAGCCCCGATATCGCGTTGAAGCGCTTTAAATATATGAAACGTAAGTTAAAATCTAACAAGCATTTGCGAGACGAATATATTCGCTTCATGGACGAATATGAAAACCTAGGGCACATGGAAGAGATACCATCCAATGAATTGACAGCATCTTCAAATCGATGTTATTATCTGCCCCACCATGCTTCTTTAAAAGAAGACAGCAGTACTACCAAAGTCAGGGTGGTCTTTGATGGATCGGCAAATTTACCTAATAGTCGATCGCTTAAGGAAGTTCTTTTAGCTGGTCAAAGTTATCAATGTGCATTCAGTTTCGTTTTTGTCTCTATACTATATCTAGAGATATAGAGAAAATGTTTCGACAAAGATTATATTGATTCCCAAAGAATCGTTTGGAGAAAATCGCGGGACTTACCTTTGAAACATTATCGTCTCTTGACTGTTACCTATGGTACAACATCCGCTACCTTTCTAGCAGTTCGAACCTTGTATCAACTTGCTCTGGATTCACGTCAAACATATCATCGGGCTTCAGAAGTATTTTGAAACGATTTTTATATGGATGACGTCATGACGGTGCGGACTCTATCGAAGAAATCACTTCACTGCGGGAAGAACTAGTAACTGCTCGCCGTTGCTAATCTCCTTGCCGGAACAACAGCGCGAATTTTCCCCAATTGAATTTGAACAGTTTTCATCAGTTAAGGTATTGGGCATGCAATGGTGTCCTTCCAAAGATTGTTTCTTCTTCAAGGTTAATTTGAGCTCTTCCATTGTATACACAAAACGCAGCATACTATCGGAATCTTCGAGAATTTTTGATCTAATAGGGTTTTTAGCTCCAGTAACCATCGGCATAAAAATACTTTTCCAGGACTTGTGGCGAAAGGTACATAATTGGGATGAAGAGATATCAAATGATCTTGCTGAGCGATGGAGATTGATTCGTACGGAACTTCCCCTGCTTGAATCTATAACTATTCCAAGGCTTTTGTGGAACAACAAGCTTAACATCGAACTTCATGCCTTTTGCGACGCATCACTCGACCCCTACGCAGCTGTTATTTATTGTCGTAGTGTTAACGCGGACGGATATATTAATGTATCCCTTGTTGCAGCGAAGACCAAGATTACACCCCTTAAAGTATTATCCTTGCCTCGACTTGAGCTATGTGGAGCTATTCTTCTAACAAGATTAATTAAAAAACTTAAAACTTATTTTCAGATTAAAGAAATAAAAGTTTTTGCGTGGACAGATTCGTCGATTATCTTACATTCGCTGTCTGAATCGCCCAAAACGTGGTCAGTATTCGTAGCTAATCGGACCTCAGAAATCCTGACATCAATTCTTAGGCAAAACTGGAACCATGTCCGGTCAGCTACCAACCCAGCCGATATCGCCACTCGTGGAATTTCACCATCTCTTTTACATACAAATGAGATGTGGTGGAAGGGCCGTGAATGGCTTTGGAAAGAAAGATTACAGTGGCCAGTATCGCATCCATGTACCAAAGGAGTTTCTGTACCAGAGTTAGAGGAGAGAAGTGTAGCGAGACATCAGGTTTTAGTTACCAATATATCAAGTCTTAATTTATTCGAAGACATAATATTCAAATCGTGCAATTGGTGGATTACTGTTCGTATCGTGGCATATGTTTTACGGTTTACCTCGAACATTCGTCTTAAGAATCCTCGTCAATACTATCATTTACCAACAGAAGAGATTTCAGACTAAGACTCTGCTTATAAAATGTACTCAAAATTCGTTATTTTCCTCGAAAAACTGTATTCTATAAAGATAAACTTCATTGCCAACGAAGAGTAAATTGAAGTCGTTAGCCCCTTTCATTAACTCAAATGGTACAATACGCGTTGGCGGTCGATTAAAGGAATTAGAATTATCGTACAGTGCAAAACATCCTATTATTCTTCATGAATCTCATCCAATATCACGACTAATATCTGTATATTTTCATTAAATTCATTCTGGTGTATCTCAACTCAATAATAAAACAAGAATTTTAAATTTTAGGATGTAGAAATCTCATTCGGAACTTAGTGCATATATGTGTTACTTGCATACGTCAAAGACAGTGTCACTCAAACCAGTTAATGGGAAATCTACCAAAGGAACGTATTCCGTATTCGCGACCATTTAGCATAGACGGTTGTGATTACGCTGGCCCTTTGACACTCTACGGAAATATATACCTCCTTCTACACCTCACTGTGGTGGGCTGTGGGAGGCAGGTGTTAAATCTGTTAAGACCCACCTGAAACGAGTTATTGGTAACCATATATTAACCTACGAGGATCTTTATACATTGTTAACCAAAATTGAAGCGTTGCTGAATTCTCGCCCCATGTGGCCAACATGCGACAGTGAACCCACTGCGTTATCACCTGCCCATTTTATGATTGGTCAACAATATACAGCAGTTCCTCAACCTGAAATAGAACATACTAATTCACCTAAAATAAATTGGCATCTTTTACAGCTTCTTATGCAGGGTTTCTGGGAGAAATGGCATCAAGATTATTTGACATCACTGCAGCAGCGTCCCAAGTGGCAAGGTATCCAACCTCACATTCAAGTAGATGACCGACCATTTAGCATAATCGGTTGTGATTACGCTGGCCCTTTGACACTCCAGTTATCGCTGCTGAAGAGATATACGCGGCTGATGGGGAATTCGACATGTCGACTGAACGGGGTTGTCTGTTCGTCTTTCTGCTCAATAGTAACTGTTTCCCAATTCTGAAAGAAAACCAGTTGTGCGGAGGAAAGTGTGTGTGGAGGGTGCAGCTACTTACAGTAAAGTCAACAATGATTGTCTCGTATCCAATCTGAACGGACATAACCTCCTCCACGTCGTTCCCATTGAGGATCAACTCACAGATTTGTTTCCAGAGCACAAATGCATCGTCATCCAGGAGATTGCACACTCGGTTCCAGTTCTCCAGCGTTTTCTTCTCCGCAATGGGAGCTGTACTCCAACTGCTGGCGTCGTGGTACGCCTGACACAGACAGACCTTCAAATTGGGACACAGCTCCACAACGACGGAGAACAGTCAAACGAGGAACAACAACTGCTGCAGTTGATTATCACAATTCAAGGTCTTCGCGTGCGTAATCAGCTCCTGAACCTGCTCCTCACTGGTTTCCTTCAGAAAGTCCACCAGCAAGAGCTTCTCGTCGGCCTTGGTGGCCTGTTCATGGAGGAGGAGGATGACATCGGTTACAATCCCCGCCAGCTGTTGATTGAGAGCGGAACAAATGTCGATCATTTCTCTGTCGAATCCCTTGGTCTTCATGAGAAGCTTCTTGATCTGCTTATCCTCGCCCGGGAGAAACCCTAAATTCAGTTAAGGTTACATTGCAGTGTTCGTGTGTTTCGTAACCAAGGGTATTCACTTAGAACTCGTCGGTGACCTCTCCTCAAATATGTTCTGGTCAGCTCTAGATCGTTTCGTAGCTCGTTGTGGAAAACCAACCGAAATTTGGAGCGACAACGGTATCAATTTTCATGGAGCAAAAAAGCTGCTTGACGAAATGCGCAGGTGCCTTCTTAGTCAGCAACATCAGAACATCGTTGCAGACCATCTTCCTGCAGATAACATCTCTTGGATGTTTATACCTCCTTCTACACCTCACTTTGCTGGGCTGTGGGAGACAGGTGTTAAGTCTGTTAAGACCCACCTGAAACGAGTTATTGGTAACCATAAATTAACCTACGTGGATCTCTATACATTGTTAACCAATATTAAAGCGTTTCTGAATTCTCGCCTCATGTGGCCAACATGCGACAGTGAACCCACTGCGTTATCCTTCTTCTTCTTTGTATGGCGCTACAGTCCGGGGTGGACCTGGGCCTCAACCAACATGCCTCTCCAACTAGCTAGATCCCTGGCTAGCTGTCTCCAGTTTCGCACACCAAGTTGGTTGAGGTCCTTCTCCACTTGGGTGCGCCACCTCAAACGCCGGCGTCCTCTATTGCGTTGCCCGACAGGTTCGGATTCGAAGATTCTTTGGGCCGAAGCTGTGGTGTCCATACGCTCTACATGGCCTAGCCACCGTAGGCGTTGGATCCGTAGACGCCTAACTAGGCTTATGTCGCTGTACAGTCCGTACAGTTCGTGATTGAATCTTCTCCTCCAGAACCCGTCAACACAAACAGGACCAAAGATCGTGCGTAGAACTTTTCTCTCAAAGAGACCAAGGACTTCTTCATCCGCTTTCGAGATTGTCCATGCCTCCGAGCCATATAGCAGGACTGGGCTGATCAGTGTCTTATATAGAGTCAACTTGGTTCTTCGAGAGAAGGCTCTATTACTCAATTGCCTCTTGAGCCCGAAGAAACAGCGGTTGGCAAGAGTTATCCTACGCTTGATCTCGGTACTGATGTTATTTGAACAATTTACTCCGGAGCCGAGGTAAGTGAACTCCTTGACTACCTCGAAGTTATAGCTGCCCATTGTGACGCTCTGTCCAAGACGTCGATGTTGTTGTGTATGTGTATGTCCTTTTTTGAGGACAGCATATACTTCGTTTTGCCCTCATTCACCGCCAGACCCATTTTAGCCGCTTCCGTCTCAATGTTAGCAAAAGCCTCACTGACGGCTCGGTGAGTTCTGCCAATCACGTCAATGTCATCGGCGTATGCTAACAATTGCACGGTTTTCTGGAAGATCGTGCCTCTAGTGTTGGCGTGTGAGTTTCGCACGATTTTCTCCAGGACGATGTTAAAGAAATCACATGACAGCGCGTCGCCTTGTCTAAAACCTTTTTTGACATTGAAGGTCTCGGTGAGTTCGTTACCGACCTTGATGGAGCAGCGAGAGTTCTCCATCGTCATCCTGCACAGCCTGACGAGTTTGGCAGGAATGTCACAACTAGACATGGCGTTGTATAGCTCGTCTCTATGCACGCTGTCATATGCGGCCTTGAAATCGACGAACAGATGATGAGTGTCGATTTGCATTTCTTGGGTCTTTTCCAGGATCTGCCGTAGTGTGAAGATTTGGTCTGTTGTGGACTTTCCTGGCCTGAAGCCACACTGATATGGGCCTATCACATTATTAATGAACGGCTTCAGGCGGGTACACAAAACGGCAGAGAAGATCTTATACGCGATGTTAATAAGACTGATCCCTCAATAGTTGGCGCAGTTGAAGGGGTCGCCTTGCTTGTGGATCGGGCAAACGATGCGGAGATTCCACTCGTCGGGCATGCTTTCCTCAGACCATATCTTGCAGATGAGCTGGTGCATGCGCCCTACCAGATCATCTCCAGCTGCCTTAAATATTTCAGCGGGCAAACCGTCCGCTCCAGCAGCTTTGTTAGACTTCAGTCTTGATATTGCTACCTTTACCTCGTCTAAGTCTTGGGGACGATATTCGTGTCTGTCATCGTCCAGATTGAGTGGAACATTCTGCCTGACAGCGGTATTTTTGTCCTCTTCGCCTTTTAACAGTCTACAGAAATGATCTTTCCAGATTCTCAGTATCGACTGCGACTCTACTACCAGATGTCCATTTCGATCCCGACAGGCTTCTGTCCGAGTTTTATATCCATTGGATAATTGTTTTACCCTTTGATAAAACTTTCGGACGTCATTTCTGCCATAACACCTCTCCATCTCCTCGGCCGCGCGCTTCTGATGCTCTTTCCTTTTTCTTCTGAGAAGCTGGTGCTCTTCCCTTCTCATCTGTTCGTAGAGCTCACGAACAGCCCTCGTTGTTCGATGTAGCGTTGCCTTGTTGGCCTCCTGTTTGACTGCATGTGCCTGCCTGCACTCGTCGTCAAACCATGGGTTCCTTATAGGTGGTGTCGTAAAACCCAGCACATCAGTGGCAGCTTCTTTGATGGCTTCTCGACAACGACTCCATTCGTCTTCGATAGTTTGTGCAGGCGGCGTCGAACTTTCAAAGAGTTTCAGGGAGACTCGGTCGGCAAAGATCCAGCCAGTCCGCTGCGATTGTAGCTTTGCAACGTCAAACCGTCGTTCTCGTGATATCCTGATTGTTGCCTTGGCTACAACAAGGAAATGGTTCGAGTCAACATTGGCTCCGTTCGGACATCAAGAATGCTGGAGAACTGTCTGACGTCGATCCCAACGTGATCAATCTGGTTGACGGTTGATTGATCTGGGACCGCCATGTTAATGTAACCTTACATTCCATGTTGAGGTGTGGGAACCGCGTGCTAGCAACAGAGAGGTTACCTTCCATGAGAAAATCCACAAGCCTTAGTCCGTTACTGGACGTGGTGTCGTGTAGGCTGTGTTTCCCTATGACTTTAGCAAAGATTTCTTCTTTACCCAGCTTAGCGTTCAAAGCTCCTAGAACGATCTTGGTGTCAAAGCTGGGGCATTGATCGTATGTTCTTTCTAGGAGATCATAGAAGTCATCTTTGCTACTATCATCTTTGTCCTCTTTCGGGGCGTGGGCGCAAATCAGGCTGATGTTGCCAAATGTAGCCTTGATGCGGATTATTATGAGGCGTTCGCTTTAACAGAGCTTAAGACTTTTTGCCTCTCTCTGCTGCAATCACCGTAGTAGATATCGCAGTTTTTCATCCTCTTCTTGCCCGGCCCATTCCATCGCACTTCCTGGATGGCGGTGATATCTGCTCTATAGCAGTCAAGGGCCTTCGCGAGTTCTTCCGCTGCACGTGGCCTGTTAAGTAACCTTACATTCCACGTGCAGAACCGAAAAACATGGTCATTTGTTCGTTTGCTGGGGTCGTCAACAGTAAATCGATCAGTATCCGAGGCAATTAGTCGTCTCTGAACATATTGCTTTTTACGTGGTGAGGGCGTTAACCCCACGCATAACCCCCAGCTGGGAGGCCAGGCCCATTTATTTTACCCTTGGGTGAAGGGTCCGGAGGACTCCGGTATCGGTAACCTCGCTGAGGTTGTGAGAGCCGCCGTTGACCCTACATGATAGGGTTCCTCCGCCGCCAAATCTACTCCAAAATCCCGATATGACCTTGAAGGCAACCTTTTAGATCTGAGCTCCGAATATGTCAGAGAAGCTCTAAAAGGAGGTCAACCAGGTAGCTCTGGATTACGCCGTTGGCTAATCTGATGATAAGCTCCTCCGCCGCCATCCGTAAAGAAGATGAGCCCTGATACAGACTCATCCACTCTCCCCCTCTCTCGTTTGCAGCCGCCAATGACGTCCCACAGGGGTTGGGTACCCCATCTTCAGTCGAAGGTACTCGGCTCCCGGATTTCACCACGGGGAGGTGAGAGTAGGAGATCATTGACAGAGGCTAAGTGCAGACGCCTGTGCCTGCATAAGTCGCTTGTCAACGCTTCGAAATCCACCACTGCGTTATCACCTGCCCATTTTATGATTGGTCAACAATATACAGAAGTTCCTCAACCTGAAATAAAACATACTAATTCACCTAAAACAAATTGGCATCTTGTACAGCTTCTTATGCAGGGTTTCTGGAAGAAATGGCATCAAAATTATTTGACATCATTGCAGCAGCGTCCCAAGTGGCAAGGTATCCAACCTGATCTTGAATTAGATGACATTGTACTCCTGAAGGAATCAAACTTACCTCCATCGAAGTGGATACTTGGACTTGTTTACTTGTACCAAAAGAACAAACATCGTGACAGCAACCCTATTTTGCAGATGTTCTCTCTTATTGATCATATACTATGTTTTCTTATTCTTACACTCATGTTAAATTGCTATGCATATAATGGTATCTCATTATATGTTTTCTCATTAAGTTCACATCATATTCAATGCTCATGTTGATTCTTTATTTCAATATCCATGTAAAATGATCATATTATGTTCTCCATTTCTTATTTTTTGAAATTTTCAACTATCATGTTCATATGATACGTACTCAATTTCAAGGTCAGGAATTAAGCTCTTCGAATATCAAAGCGTGGGTCGGTCTATTTGCCGCCGACGTTTAGAATACACACATCGTTGTTCCAATCCTAATAAATTAAATTTTGTACAATTTGTAATGATTTGTTTTTTCGTCGATAATAGTGCAATCCTAAACAGCCCTCATACGGCCAATGGTCACCTATGGCTGTCCCGTGTGGTTCAACGTGAGTGAAAGCTTGATGGAAAAGATTCGGGTGTTTGAGAGGACTTGTCTGAGTACATAAAATTCTACTCCAATGAAGTTTTATACAACAGGGCCAACCTGATGCGACTGGACAAATTCCTGGTAAAGTTGATTCGAGGCCGCACTGCGAGAGCAATGAACTCGGTCAATAACCTCATCTCTGGGACTTACTACCCCAACCCACAGTACCACGAAAGGGTACGCAGTGGCTTTGTCCCTCCGGCATTTCTTGATAAGCACGGCAAGACAAGAATGCGATACCGCTCCTGTTTCACATAGCCAGTTCAACTGTGGATTGGCGACTCAACCGATCGTTCCGCTGCACAGCGAGCAGAGGAGAGCCTCCTACGGTTCTGTACAGCGGTCTCGAGGCGGGGGAGGTGGGCTAAATGTTTTGTAATCTGCGTACCAAAAGAACAAACATCGTGACAGCACCCTATTATGCAGATGTTCTCTCTTATTGATCATATACTATGTTTTCTTATTCTTACACTCATGTTAAATTGCTATGCATATAATGGTATCTCATTATATGTTTTCTCATTAAGTTCACATCATATTCAATGCTCATGTTGATTCTTTATTTCAATATTCATGTAAAATGATCATATTATGTTCTCTTTTTCTCATTTTTTGTAATTTTTAACTATCATGTTCATATGATACGTACTCAATTTCAAGGTCAGGAATTAAGCTCTTCGAATATCAAAGCGTGGGTCGGTCTTTTTGCCGCCGACATTTAGAATACACACATCGTTGTTCCAATCCTAATAAATTAAATTTTGTACAATTTTTAATGATTTGTTTTTTGTCGATAATAGTGCAATCCTAAACAGCCCTCATACGGCCAATGGTCACCTATGGCTGTCCCGTGTGGTTCAACGTGAGTGCAAGCTTGATGGAAAAGATTCGGGTGTTTGAGAGGACTTGTCTGAGTACATAAAATTCTACTCCAATGAGGTTTTATACAAAAGGGCCAACCTGATACGAATGGACAAATTCCTGGTAAAGTTGATTCGAGGCCACACTGCGAGAGCCATGAACTCGGTCAATAACCTCTCCTGTGCACATTGGTTTTAAATATCTACGAATTGTAATCTATGGGGAATATTGAGCTGGGAAGAGCATTCCATATTCGTGTGGTGCGGCTAAAAAACGAGTCTCTAAATTTCACTGTGCGTCCGAAAGTAGACTTAAGGGTAAACTGATGTGCATTCCTGGCGAGACACGGTACGTCGATGTTCAAGCGAGTCTAATGAACCCGCGATATCGTTGTCTCTTATAAGTTTTATCGCTCGCTTTTGGATTCTATCTAGTAGGTGCAGGGTGGTCTTGGGGGCACCAGACCAGCTATGAGCGTTATACTCAAGCTTAGGGCGAATATACGCCTTATAGATTAAAGCCAAATCAGAGGATGTAAAGTATTTCTTGCATCGATTAAGGAAACCTAAACATTTCGCAGCATTTTTAGCGACCTCGAATATATGATCGTTCCAACTAAGTGTTGTGTTGATGCACATACCAAGGAAGGAAAGTTTTCCGGTTTCATCGATACAAGCGCCATTCATGGATAATGGCTGATTATCAGGGGTTCGCTTTAGAGACAGCAGACAGCATTGAGTTTTGGAGGCATTTAATTCCACTCTGTTGTTCTTACCCCAGTTAATTATGCTGTCTAGATCAGAATTCAATGTGCTTGACATACGCTGCCGTTCCAATATTACGTCCGAAGACCAGTGTCGTGCATTTTGGAACGAATATAAAAAGCTGAGGGTGCTGTCAGCAGCGAAGGAGTGGATTGGATTAGAAGTGGCCGACAGGAGGTCATTTATAAAAATGAGAAAGAGTGTCGGAGACAGAACAGAGCCTTGGGGGACACCAGCATTTATTTTGTGGATGTCGGACTTGAACCCATCCAAAACAACTTGGATTGAACGGTTCGAAAGGTAGTTTCTAATCCATAGAAGCAGAGATTCATCAACACCATAAGCACGCATTTTCGACAAAAGAGCTTGATGCCAAACTCTGTCAAATGCTTTAGAAATATCAAGCGCAACTATCTTGCTTTCGTCTGCATTGTGCAAAGATTGGTTTCACTCTTCGGTGAGATAAGCTATCAAATCACCAGTGGACCTGTTGCTGCTGATACTGTCGCTCATTAAGAAGCTTCCGCGATTCAAGATATTTCATAAGCTGACGATTTATCAGCGTTTCCATAATCTTAGAAAGAAGGGTCGTAAGTGCTATGGGTCGGTACGAGGTGGGTGACGAAGATTCGCCCTTTTTAGAGACGGGCTGGACAAATGCTGTTTTCCATCTACTCGGAAAGAGATCTGAAGAGTAGTATAGATGAAAAAGCTTACGCAGTGGTTTTGGCAGCGAAGAAGAACACCTCTTCAGAAGTACTGGGGGAATACCACCAGGACCAGCGGATTTGTGCACGTCGAGATCTTTAAGTACTCTTGCAACTGTACGAGTGCAGAAGTGAATTTGTCCCATGGTAAAACCAACGCTCTCGAGGGACAAGTTACAATCTGGCAGTGTTGAGCTGGCTGCAAAATGCGCCGCAAGCAGATTGGCTTTGCCCAAAGAGCTGACAGCTGGGATGTCATTGTAAATGAGCGTGGGCATTGAGGACGAGGCGGAATTCTTTATGTTTTTCACAAATGACCAAAAGTTTTTGCTACCCTTGGGGCATTGTAGCACTTTTTGCCTCAACTTTTGTTCATGGGAGAATTTCACACGTCGGATTATTGCATAGCAGTCATTTCTGGCCCGTTTAAGCTTATTCCGGTTTTCCTCAGTAGGGTTGGTTTTGTATAACCGGAAATTCAACTCTCTTATTCTGATAGCCTCTTTGCAGCTCGAGTCATACCATGCATTTGGTCTGGGTTTGATACACTTCACTCTATGCGGAATGAAGGATCTCCTGCTCAGCAGAATAATGTTTTTAATCATATCAGTAGCGGCATCCACGTCACTATCGGGGGAGCATAGTGCCCAGTTAAGATTCCTAAAGAAATTGTTGAGTCCGCTCATATTGGCTTTCTCGTATAGCCATACTCTTCTTTTCGGAGTTTGTTCTCTTACTGTTTGTGGCGAAAACGAGAAATTAGCTGATACGACACAGTGGTTTGACGAGCCTAGATGCGACGATATGCCAACAGAATATTTATCAGGATGAGAGGTGAGAAACAGGTCCAGTGTGTTGGCGCAATGATCTGCAATGTCAGGTATTCGTGTGGGCTCATTTACAAGCTGGCTCAGATTGTTTACCTCAGCAAAGACTTAAACGTACCTTCCTTCGGGTGTTGTCTGGCCCGAATGTCGAAGCCAATTAGAATTGTGTACATTGAAATCGCCCGCAATGGCAATTTCAGTGTGAGGATATAGGGAAACAATTCTTGAGATGGAATCGGATAGCGCATCAAATTCGTAAAATGTTGAATTGCAATCCAAGTTTGGACATCTCTAAAGAAGGCAGTAGTAGATTAAATGCTTACGGACATGGAATTTTATTCACAGAAAATTGAATTCCGGATTGGAACAGAGGCCGTATTGTGGTTGAAGATGGTAAGCTACATCACTAGATGGCGAGACCGCGGTGTAAAAAGAAAAGCGGTACTAAGCTATATCCAGGCAGGATCAAATCCGATAAGTCGGTATTTTCACCTACCTGTGTTTCACATAGCGCCATAACGGCTGGTTTGTAGCGGGATAAATGGACGCACACAGCAAAGAGATTCGTGCTAATACCGCGAACATTACTCACAGCAATTCTAAAAACTCCGACTAGATAAGCAAGCTGAGATTAGAAGTGTAGATTTAAAATTAGCTTCCCAACAACAACCAATGTAGGCGTTATGCCCATACATTGATTAGAGTTGGTCCACCAACAAATGCACACTTCTAAATCCGCTACGTCAGATGCTACGCACTCTCAGTCGCATCAACCCGCCTGGAATGGCTTGTGATGGAAAGGGGCGAGAGTGAGCGGACCGGACGCACTCGACACCGAGACACTTCACTGCACTGCACACTTGTTTTTGCTTTTGTTATGATTTTTTTTTATTGTTTCGGGGCACTCGTGATGTAGCTGTGGATGTATGGACCGCGACACTTTTTTTTTTATTTTTTTTTAATGCACACGCGTAATGCACCGTCAAAGCAAGTGCACTGGTCGGAGGCTGGCACAGAACTGATGTGCGAGATACTGCGTTGCAACATCGTAAGTTCTGGTGGGTGGGGAGCGAAAGAACTCCAGCGTCGAACCCTTTAGACCCGGGATAGTGCGTACCTCCTTATGGGGCGCAGTCGGTCTCTGTCTTGCGGCGGATTATATGGAATTCTAGAAACCGCAACCTATGCCCGACTTTCATATCGTAGGGTAGTTTTAAGTTAGTTTGTAGGTGTAACGGTATATGTATATATTACAAAAAAAAAACATAAAAAAAAGAAACAAATTAAGTATACACATCTGTACACTGACTGTACTACAAATGTTTCCTGGTGATCTTGAAAGACTGATTTATTTATTTTAAATTCAAACCGAACTTAATCAACCTTAACAATAACAAAATGCTTACGAATTGTGCTCGGACATGAAGGAAGTGCTGGTATTGGGATACGTGAAGTATGAGTGCATTGTGTGAGGTGAGTGTGCTGTATTGAGGCACTGGGAGAATGTTGGATAGTTGGTATCGACTGTCTTGTGTGTGGGGTGAACGTACAGGAAATGCTAACGGTGCGAAAGGTAAATTAAGTAGTAATTAAAGTAATTGGAATGGGAATGGGAAGTACATATATGTATATAGATGCGTATATTATTATGTACACGCGTGCATACATTTGTGTATTCTTAGTTAAGATAGTTTTAAGTTATATTAAGGCAGTCTTTAAGTTGTTATATAAGTTTTAAAAAAACATGTTCTGTATTTAAGTTTTTCCATATTTTTTCTTAATATAAATCTGCTGCTAAAATCTTTTATTTTTAAACATGTGTAATTAAGGCGAAAGACATAGCATAAGATTAAATCTAGCTTAGAGTGCCCGCCGAGGGCCAGTAAGTTAGGATTAGTAACACTGTACGTCAAACTAGTTTTAAGCATTTTTGTCTAGTGCGTTATTTTATTATGATCAAGGTAATAAAAATAAATTAAAATGAAAAATGATTTTGACCTTCGGACCTGTCACTAAATCGTCGGCGTATGCAATTAAGTGAGGTATTCCGCGTATAAGATCTGCGGTGAATATTGAAAAAAAATATCGACAGACCAAACACTTTCTGATGGAGACCGTTTTTGATGTCAAAGAGCGAACGTCTGAACTACTTGGAGGTCTGTCAACGACTGTGCTGGCTGGTCTTGCAAATTAGGAATGTTAACTTGCTCCTGTAGGAGTAGAATTGAGGAATCACTTCACGACTAAAGAAAAACATACGTCCAGTGGTTACAAGGTATTCTTTTATTCTGTTGCTCCTTAGTGTTACATACGTTAGGTAACATCTTATGTACAGAAGTTTAGACTTTTAAGATATATCAGCCGATAAGATGAACCGATACTTTATTAAGTACAAATTACTGTTTGTACGCTGATAACACATAATCGTTCCGATTACAATCACTCCTCATAACTAATAATATTTAAGTACTAAAGTGTGTTTTGAGTGAAAATTCAAACCGTGAAGACGTATTGATAAGTGCTCTGTGTTATTTAGTAATAAAAATTCAGCAAAACATTTATAGTAAATTCAGAAAATACAGCACACAAAGAAGGAATAATCGGAGAGTGCTGAAGTTCTGATAAGATGTATGATTGTGCTAAGTGCAGAAACAATATTTCTGCAGAATCCGGGATACTCCGGGATCGCGGGATTGTGCGGGGAAATTTACCACTCCGCAGCATCATGTAGTGGGCTTGATCGTACAAGCAGCGGGATTCTCGATAGGCATGAAATGATAAAATTCATATGCGAGGACTGTATTATGTACATTCATAATGTGGACTTGGTGTTAAAGGATGTACAAGAATCAGTAAATTTTTTGTATTTACTTTAAAGAATACAAATGTGAATTTGAGGATGCATTGCGAAGAAATGAGTTAGAAATAAATAGAATAGTTACATGAAAATGTTAGATGCAATGAAAGCCGCTCAAGAGACGTGTGAGAGTAGTGTGAAAGAAGTGAAAAAAATAACTGCATTGAGTGAGACGTTTAGAAAACAAATCGAGCAAATCTGTGGTGAAGTGAAACAATTAACAAACCAAAATGAAAAAGTCATCGAAAGCGTGGAAGAGATGGAAATATCATTATTGAGTGAACAAAATAAAAATAATGATGGTTTAAAAAACTATATAAAAAAATGAGTAAAAAAAGTGTTGTGGATGCTAAGTCACAAAAAAAGCTCATATGCAGGTGTTGCCGCCCGTGCAAAAAATAGGAGCGAATCAGTAGTATTAAATGGTAGTACAAACACAGAAGAAGTTGTGAAATCAAAGTTGGACCCTTCGAGTGTAAAAGTTTAAGCACTTAAGAAACAAAAAACACTTAAGAAACAAAAAAACACTTAGAAAAGAGGTGGAATAAATTAGGTGAAAACTATAATGTAATTATACCAGTGCTACGAAAACCTAGAATTAAAATAATAAACTTTTCGGAAGAGTATTCTAGCAATGATAATTTAGTAACGCAGCTAAAAAAAATGAGCAATTAAAGAACTGTGATATTACAATTAAGGTAATAACAAAAAGTAAACGGAAATATGACCCATACAGTGCAGCAATAGAAATCGATAAAGAAATATGTGAAAAAGTTTTAGCTGCTAGTTTTGTAAGGTTAGGATGGAAAAAGTGTCGTGTATTTGTTGCATATTATGTTAAGCGGTGCTATAAATGTCTCGGTTCTTATTATCACTCAACACACAAAATTGGCTTGCGCCCATTGCGGCGATGAGCACTCATCCAAAAACTGTGACAAAAGTGGTGTACAAAAACCTAATTGTGTAAACTGTTCTCATGCTAATAAAGAATATAGCCTAGATTTGCCGACTGACCATAATGCGTTCGATAGAGCATGTGGTGTCTTTAAAAAAAAACTTGAAAAAGAGAAAAATTAACGAATCTAGCAACCAAATTCTAAAGTCAGATGCATGTACTTAAATGTTAGAAGTACCACGTCTAACATTGAACAACTGGAAGTGATTATTGAAGAACATGAGTTTCCGGAAGTTATTCTGCTCAGCGAAACCCGTGTGACCGAAGATATCAACAAGTGTGAAATTGATATAAGTGGATATACTGCCGTGGTAACATATTAACAATCAGATACAGGGGGTACTATGATATATGTAAAAGAAACAGTGCAATATAGTCATTTAAGTGAGTATATCATTGACAAAGTTATGTGGGTTACTGCAATAAATATTTTTCTAAAGAAAGACAAGTGAACTTTAACGGTAGTATACCGATCTCCCAAAAGTGCAATAGATGTGTTTAAAATGAACTAGCGCAATGGTGTGATTTTTAACTAAGTAAATCGGTAGATATTTTGATTGTGGGTGATTTTAATATTAACTATTTTAAACATGATAGTTGCAAAAACATAACTGTTAACTTCATAAATGATAGAAAACTCAAGCAATTGGTAGAAGAGCCTACGAGGATAACTGCAACTACAAGTTTATTAATAGATTACGCTGTTTCAAATATTACGACCGGGACAATAAAAGCTAGAATTGAGAAACGTTTCAAAATATCAGATCATGAAACAATACTTAAAGATATTGGGTGTAAGAGCATTCCGAAGAAAGACAAAACTATAATTAGACGACTTAGATATGAAAAGATGGCATTTACGGAGCTTTGGAGAGCGGAAAATCTACAAGCTAATAACCTAGATGACGAAGTTAAGTACTTTAACAATAAACTGAACAGCATCATCGAAAAAATGACAGAGGAATGTACAGTATTACATAATAATAGGTGGTTCAATGAAAATCTTCGACAGCTAAAAAAGTTGAAAATCAATCTTTATTATAAAGCTATACATTCGAGAAACAACATTCAGTGCAATAACTACATACTATGTAGAAATAAATATAAGACTGCCGTAAAAAATAGTAAATATAATTTCATACAGAACGAACTAAGTGCAAGGGCTGGTGATCAACGAGGTCTTTGGAAAACATTAAAGCGTTTTGTGTTAGGCCAAGAAAAAAGAGCAATTAAAGAAATTATTACAAATGGTGATACAATAAGAAATAAGACAAATAGCTAATATATTAAATAATTATTTTATCAGTAGTATTAACAAAGCAATACCATCTGTGATATACAATAGCTTAATATACCCGGTGTCGTGCAATTTTAAATTCTGTTTAATCGAGAACAAGTCTGAATTGACCAAAATAATTGATAAAATTAATAACAATAAAGATATATATGGGGTAAATAGTGCAATGTTTTTAAAAAATTTAGATGTATTTGGTGACTGAAATGTAAAGCAAATAAAGTATCTTGGTGCAATAATAGATGATAAGTTAGACTTTAAGTGCCATGCAGATTATATTTGCTCAAAAATTAGTAAAAAAAATCAGTTTACTAACTAAATAAAAATCGTGCAATTACAATATAAAATACAACCATTTTACCACACTTTGACTATTGTGCATGTATTCTTTTTATGCTTACCGAAACGGATAAAAATAGATTACAAAAATTACAAAATAGAGCAATGAGAGCGATCTTGCATGTTGATATATATACACCAATAAACCCTATGCTAAGATTACTAAATTTCTTAAGTGTATGACAAAGGGTAGTATTAAGAAATCGTATATTAAAACATGAAATTAAGCGCAATATATTGCCGGAGTACCTCAGCAGAAGCTTATCATATGTATCGGAGAGGCATAACTATACATTGCGAAACAGACGAAACTTTGACATACCGAGAGTTAATCTTTCAAAATCAGAAAATCAAATCTTCATTAAAGGACTTCAAATATATAACGCAATACCAACTAATTTAAAGACGCAAACAAATATAAGTATTTTTAAAAAAGACTTATCTTTGTATGTTAAACAATGCTTTTAAAAAAATAACCATTATCAATGCAAATTGTTTATCATTTTATATATAAGTGATGTTTTACAATTTCTTATAAACTAATAAACTAAACTAAATTCATGATAAAACTAGTAATTATTTAAGAATAGTAATTCATATTATAGTACATATTCATTTAACAAACTCAATATACAAGTGTTAAGATAATGGATTATAATAAATACATAGAACAGGTATGTCTGAATTTCTGGAAGATATGGAAGTACCAAACCATTTTTTGTTGGGTAGCTCGAATGGAAGCCTCTAATGGAGAGTACGGATGAGGGCATACAGTTAAGGCGAAATTGGCAAGCAGCACAACAGCTCTCCAACGCATTTTGGAAAAGGTGGGTGCAGGAGTACCTGCCTGAAATTACTCAAAGAAGTGGTTTGATTAGGTGAAACCGATCAAGGTCGATGACGTGGTCTATATTGTGATCCTAACCTTCCTAGAAATGTTTGGCCAAAAGAAAGGGTTGTTGCAATACGAACGGGTTCTGATGGACAAGTGGATTGTAAGAGAGACCTGCAGCGAAAATAGCCGCGCTCGATATCTGTCGACCGAAGGATGAGAATTTCGTTGAATTTTTCTTTTGGTTATTATTGCGATCTTTTGTGTTAAGGTTCTCTGATGGATCGGTTCGTGTCTAAGGTGGTGCATTGGCATTGAATGTCTTTATTTAGTAAATTTTCGTTTTAAATTCACATATGTTATTTGCACTGTATAGTATGGTTTTATTTACATCTGTGCTGATAATTTCGTGATTACCGGATTAGATCCTCTTCGTCTAAATCGCCATATGATGCTCTTTCCTGCATATGTAATAAATATTGTTGGACGGATTTATCACGACGTTTTTACCGTTTACGAAGTTCATTAAATATGTCCGATTTGGATACAACCTTTCAGAGTTAGCTTTTCCATGAAGTTCTCAGTTCTGTCCTACTTTTAAAATTTAATGTACTCGCGTATAATTTGGCTGTTCTTGTTAAAAGTCTCATACAATATATAAGTTTAGCTCCATCTATTTAGGATGATTATTTCTGCACATTCTTCATATTGCTCGATCCTTCGATCCACTGGAAAATTATCATCTGCAGCAAAGGGCAGATGGAACCTTCAACATCTTGAAAGCTGCACCATACTGTAGACCTCGAGCTGAATTGTTCCTTCACCTGAAGTTCTCTTATTTGCCGCCTTAGCTGTTCAATTTCATTTTTCTTTTCGAAACTCTTTAACAATTTTTTCATTTCCTTGTCAAGCTGTTCCTCATCTGAACGGTTTAATTGGATATTAGATGCATTTGAGTGTTCTTTGCCGGATTCTTAATTCTGCCTTGGTTCCAGATGTTCCAGACAACCGTAGCACTTCTTTCAGATTTAGTACAGTTGCTGATTATAAGAAAATGGTCCACTCATCATTGGACACCACAATGAATTATTTGTTCACGAACACTGGGCTTAATATTCCGACAATATCACAATAGCAAAGAAAAAAGTCTGACTTTAATTCAGTACTTTTAACTACACTTTATCCCACTTCTGAAAATTCTGACTAAGGTAAAATAATACGTCCACTTATTACAAGGTCTTATTTTATTCTGTTACTCCTTAGCGTTACGTATGTACGTATGTAACATCTTATGTGCAGAAGTAGAGGCTTTTTAGATAGATCATCCGATCAGATGAACCAATACTTTATTGAAATTAGTGTTTGTACGTTGAGGAAAGTGACGTCCAAAAAGGCTTGTTTTGGATAAAATCGACTCCACTTCTGTCGTTCCAATCCTACGTCTCTAAAGAACACCCCCTTGTTTGTAGCATCCTGCGTATTTGAAGAACCGAGACTATATGGTATACTGCAGTTCGCTGCCCTGCTGTCTCTAGGGCTCATTTTAGAGCTTCCTTTGCCCCAACCCATACAGGAAGAGTGCACAGAAGGACTGAGGTGACCACTCTGGACAGTAGGATCCGATACTCGGTTGCATTCGGGAGAGCGTTGCTTGTATAATCTATTCCATCTTACTGGAATACTCAATGTTGGTTTTGAAGCGAACTCTGTTGTCGATCATGACACCGAGATACTTCAATAATTCCTGCTTAAGTAGCTTCGATGTTTACTGCTATCACTGCTTTGATAGAAGTGGTACTGTCCGTTGTTTTATGCCCTCAGAAAGGTCTGCTCATTTAGCTGACTTTATGGGTGGAGGAATTGTTGCCCGGAGTTCGAACTTCTTAGGTCCCTCATAGGTTTGTTCGGGTGGTTGCAGATGTCGTGTAGACTCTGGAAGAGTGTCACTAGGTACTTTTGTATGTGGACGATACGGGCTTCTTCGTAAGGTTCCCGTTTTCCTAAGGACACGGCATAGCAGTGTCCCTGTCGTAGGCGAGACCGGTGCATATTCAGAGTATCTTCCTCTCGAATATCTAAAGCTTTTCCATGCTGGATGAGATGCGATGAACTCTAAAACTTGCTTTTTTAAGAGTCAGCTTCGAATGGTTGTTAAATTTTAGTTTATCAGTGAAGTTAATACCGATATACTTCTCTGTCTGTTTATTTTATTGTCGCGCCATTGGGAAGCGCAATTCTGATGCTCCAACATTCGGTCAGTGATTTGCATCTACATCCAGATGATCTTCTGAATCACATGAGTACCGATTTCTCCGCATTTATTCGGATATCCCATTGGATGTACTCTTCGTAGATTGATTTATCGTATGCTTGTGAGTCTTCTGCGAATAGACAACATTTCACTATATCGGTTTGAGCCGTGGAGATGTTATATAGCCATGGTCCCATCTTTGATCCTTGGGCAACTAATGCTTTGATGTTTCGATCCGTTGACTGGCTCCCTCCTTTCTGTACATAAAATGTTCTTCGTGGAATGAAGAAAGCTGTCGATCATTTAAATTAGATTGGAGGGGAATCCCATCGATTTATTTTGTAAATG
Organism: Eristalis arbustorum; assembly: GCA_916610145.1. Taxonomy (NCBI): domain Eukaryota; kingdom Metazoa; phylum Arthropoda; class Insecta; order Diptera; family Syrphidae; genus Eristalis; species Eristalis arbustorum. Next base: position 54,989,823 of record OU744319.1, on the reverse strand, counting down.
AGCTCCTGTATCTAGACAGTGTCGAATGCTTTTTCCACGTCCAAAAAGCAGGCCATTGTGACTTGGTGGTTGTTCAGGTCAGCAACGACGTCGTGAGGAAAATTCATTAAGGGATAGAATGTTGAATGTCCTTCCCGCAATATATATTGCCTACCCGGGACGATGTTTAGGCCAGTGGACCATCGCTTTAGTTTAACCCCTTTAGTTTAACGTATCGTGCTCCAGGATCTTGATTGTATAACTTAAGAGCAATATATTCCTGTATTCCAAAACACTAAAAGCGTTTCCTTTTTGGGAATTGCAAGCATTTTTGCGACTTTCCACTTGCAAGGAAAGTAGCTGTTGTTGATTTAATTTATATATATAATTTCCTCAGTTTTTGTCAGCTCTTCGTTTTCTACTGGTTCATCAGCTAGATTATTCTCGCAGAAGATGACGATTCTTTTCACCTCTGTTGGTGGGGGGCTGGAGTGCTTAACGATCTTAACAATCGTTCTTACATCTAACCTACTGACCCTATACGGGTACTCTAAGTTAATACTATCTTTTTTTAATTGTGCCTTTTAGCGTAGGCATGTTTTTTTGTCTTATGGGCAATCTGGTTATGCTGCTGGGTGTTGTTGTTGTGTCTGGAATATTATTTTTGTGCAGCATAGTTCGCTGAGAACTGTTTAACGTGCAGCTTTCCTATGTCCAGCTGATGCAGATAGATGAAATCCTTTTCTGGTCAGGAGTTTGTAAAAATTGGCTGTTGAAGATCAATCATTAATTGGAATTAAATGGTCGGAATCGCTGTCCCTTCGGTGCTGTCAGATATAAAAATCTTTATACTGCAGCTTACATATCTCTCATAGCAAAGCACGTATCGGTAATTAAAACAATGTCAGCTTTATTAGCCTTTAAAAATTGACTGAGAGCTGTTCGACTTGCTAATTTCCGTACTGTTTTGACGTTGTACGCTATAATATGGATTCGGTTTCTTCTTCTTTGATTGGCGCTACACTCCGGGGTGGACCTGGGCCTCAACCAACATGCCTCTCCAGCCAGCACGATCTTTCGCCAGCTGCCTCCAAAGAAACAGCGATTGGCAAGAGTAATTCTGCGCTTGATCTCGGTACTGGTGTTGTTGTCCCTATTTACTCCGGAGCCTAGGTAGACGAAGTCCTTGACTTCCTCAAAGTTTCTGCTGCCCAATATGACGCTCTGTCCGAGACGTCGATGTTGTGCGTCCTGCCGTGATGACAGCATGTACTTTGTTTTGCCCTGGCTTATCGCTAGACCCATTTTAGCCGCTTCCGCTTCAATGCCAGCAAACGCCTCATTGACGGCTCGCTGTGTTCTACCAATCACGTCAATGTCGTCCGCGTATGCAAGCAGTTGAACGGACTTTTGGAAGATCGTGCCTCGGGTGTTTACGTTGGAGTTTCGCATGATCTTCTCAAGTATGATGTTAAAGAAGTCACATGACAGCGTGTCGCCTTGCCTAAAACCTTTTTTGACATTGAAGGTCTCGGTGAATTCGTTACCGACCTTGATGGAGCAGCGAGAGTTCTCCATCGTCATCCTGCACAACCTGACGAGTTTGGCAGGAATGTCAAAACTAGACATGGCGCTGTATAGCTCGTCTCTATGCACGCTGTCATATGTGGCCTTGAAATCGACAAATAGGTGGTGGGTGTCGATCTGCATCTCTTGAGTCTTTTCCAGGATCTGCCGGAGTGTAAATATTTGGTCTATTGTGGACTTTCCTGGCCTGAAACCGCACTGATAAGGACCTATCAGGTTGCTGACAAAGGGTTTCAGGCGTTCACACAGAACGGCAGAGAGTATCTTATAAGCGATGTTAAGGAGGCTGATCCCTCTATAGTTGGCGCAGTCAAAGGGGTCTCCTTTCTTGTGGACCGGACAAACGACGCTGAGATTCCACTCATCGGGCATGCTTTCCTCCGACCATATCTTACAGATGAGCTGGTGCATGCGCCCAACCAGGTCATCTCCAGCTGCCTTAAACAGTTCCGCGGACAATCCGTCCGCTCCAGCAGCTTTGTTCGACTTCAGTCTAGAAATCGCTTTCTTGACTTCGTCTAAGTCGGGGGGACGGAATTCGTGTTCATCATCGTCCAAATTGAGTGAAACATTCTGCCTGACAGCGGAATTTGTGTCGTCATCGCCGTTTAACAGTCTACAGAAATGATTTTTCCAAATTCTCAGCATCGACTGCGATTCTACTACTAGTTGTCCATTTTCGTCCCTGCAGCCTTCGATCCGAGGTCTATATCTTCCTGATACTTGTTTTACCTTTTGGTAAAGCTTTCGGACCTCCTTCCTGTCGTAACACCTGTCCATCTCCATGACCGCGCGCTTCTCATGCTCTTTCTTTTTCTTTCTGAGAAGCCGAACAGCTCTCGTTGTTCGATGCAGCGTTGCCTTGTAGGCCTCCTGCTTGGCTGCATGTACCTGCCTGCACTCGTCGTCAAACCATGGGTTCCTTCTGGTTGGTGTCGTGAAACCCAGCACATCAGCTTCTTTGATGGCTTTTTGACAACGTTTCCATTCTTCTTCTATTGAATGTGCAGGCAGCGTCGAACTTTCAGAGAGTTTCAGGGAGGCTCGGTCGGCAAAGTTCCTAGCGGTCAATTGCGATTGTAGCTTTCCGACGTCAAACCGTAGTGTTCTTTCTCGACTCCGTACTTCTCTCGATATCCTCATCCTTACCTTGGCTACAACAAGGAAATGGTCCGAGTCGATGTTGGCTCCTCGGAACGTTCGGACATCGAGAATATTGGAGGAGTGTCTGACGTCGATCGCAACGTGATCAATCTGGTTGACGGTTGATTGATCAGGAGACCGCCAGGTCCCCTTATGGATGTTGAGGTGTGGGAACCGCGTGCTCATCACAGAGAGGTTACGCCCCGAGGCGCAATCTACCAGCCTTAGTCCGTTTCCGGATGTGTTGCCGTGCAGGCTGTGTTTTCCGATGACTTTAGCAAAGATTGCTTCCTTGCCCAGCTGTGCGTTGAAATCTCCTAGAACGATCTTGGTGTCATAGCTGGGGCATCGATCGTATGTTCTTTCTAGGAGATCATAGAAGTCATCCTTGCTATCGTTATCCTTCTCCTCCGTCGGGCTGATGTTCCCGAATTTAGCCTTGATGCGGATTGTTATGAGGCGCTCGCTGATATAATCAAAGCTTAGTTCAAAGTAAGCAGTTGAACGGACTTTTGGAAGATCGTGCCTCTAGTGTTGGCGTGTGAGTTTCGCACGATCTTCTCAAGTATGATGTTAAAGAAGTCACATGACAGCGTGTCGCCTTGCCTAAAACCTTTTTTGACATTGAAGGTCTCGGTGAATTCGTTACCGACCTTGATGGAGCAGCGAGAGTTCTCCATCGTCATCCTGCACAACCTGACGAGTTTGGCAGGAATGTCAAAACTAGACATGGCGCTGTATAGCTCGTCTCTATGCACGCTGTCATATGTGGCCTTGAAATCGACAAATAGGTGGTGGGTGTCGATCTGCATCTCTTGAGTCTTTTCCAGGATCTGCCGGAGTGTAAATATTTGGTCTATTGTAGACTTTCCTGGCCTGAAACCGCACTGATAAGGACCTATCAGGTTGCTGACAAAGGGTTTCAGGCGTTCACACAGAACGGCAGAGAGTATCTTATAAGCGATGTTAAGGAGGCTGATCCCTCTATAGTTGGCGCAGTCAAAGGGGTCTCCTTTCTTGTGGACCGGACAAACGACGCTGAGATTCCACTCATCGGGCATGCTTTCCTCCGACCATATCTTACAGATGAGCTGGTGCATGCGCCCAACCAGGTCATCTCCAGCTGCCTTAAACAGTTCCGCGGACAATCCGTCCGCTCCAGCAGCTTTGTTCGACTTCAGTCTAGAAATCGCTTTCTTGACTTCGTCTAAGTCGGGGGGACGGAATTCGTGTTCATCATCGTCCAAATTGAGTGAAACATTCTGCCTGACAGCGGAATTTGTGTCGTCATCGCCGTTTAACAGTCTACAGAAATGATTTTTCCAAATTCTCAGCATCGACTGCGATTCTACTACTAGTTGTCCATTTTCGTCCCTGCAGCCTTCGATCCGAGGTCTATATCTTCCTGATACTTGTTTTACCTTTTGGTAAAGCTTTCGGACCTCCTTCCTGTCGTAACACCTGTCCATCTCCATGACCGCGCGCTTCTCATGCTCTTTCTTTTTCTTTCTGAGAAGCCGAACAGCTCTCGTTGTTCGATGCAGCGTTGCCTTGTAGGCCTCCTGTTTGGCTGCATGTGCCTGCATGCACTCGTCGTCAAATCATGGGTTCCTTATAGGTGGTGTCGTAAAACCCAGCACATCAGAGGCAGCTTCTTTGATGGCTTCTCGACAACGTTTCCATTCTTCTTCTATTGAATGTGCAGGCAGCGTCGAACTTTCAGAGAGTTTCAGGGAGGCTCGGTCGGCAAAGTTCCTAGCGGTCAATTGCGATTGTAGCTTTCCGACGTCAAACCGTAGTGTTCTTTCTCGACTCCGTACTTCTCTCGATATCCTCATCCTTACCTTGGCTACAACAAGGAAATGGTCCGAGTCGATGTTGGCTCCTCGGAACGTTCGGACATCGAGAATATTGGAGGAGTGTCTGACGTCGATCGCAACGTGATCAATCTGGTTGACGGTTGATTGATCAGGAGACCGCCAGGTCCCCTTATGGATGTTGAGGTGTGGGAACCGCGTGCTCATCACAGAGAGGTTACGCCCCGAGGCGCAATCTACCAGCCTTAGTCCGTTTCCGGATGTGTTGCCGTGCAGGCTGTGTTTTCCGATGACTTTAGCAAAGATTGCTTCCTTGCCCAGCTGTGCGTTGAAATCTCCTAGAACGATCTTGGTGTCATAGCTGGGGCATCGATCGTATGTTCTTTCTAGAAGATCATAGAAGTCATCCTTGCTATCGTCATCCTTCTCCTCCGTCGGGGCGTGTGCGCAAATCAGGCTGATGTGCCCGAATTCAGTCTTGATGCGGATTGTTATGAGGCGCTCGCTGATATAATCAAAGCTTAAGACTTTTTGCCTAAGTCTGCCTCGAACAACGAATCCGCATCCAAATAAGCGCTGCCTTCCCTCTTTGTAGCAATCACCATAGTAGATATCGCAGTTTCTCATTTTCATTTTGCCCATTCCATCCTATCGCATCTCCGGTACATCTGCTTTGTAGCAGTCCAGCGCCTCCGCGAGTTCATCAGCTGCACGTGGCCTGTTAAGAGACCTCACATTCCACGTGCCGAACCGAAAATCATTGTCCATTGATCGTTTGCTGAGGTCGTCAACTTTGAATCCGTCCATATCCGAGGCCTGTTGTCGGTTCGTAACCGTTGGTTTTTTTAAGTGGTGAGGGAGTTAGCCCAACGCACAACCTACAACTGGTAGACCAGGCCCAATATTTGACCCTCAGGCAGAGGGGGGTCGCTGCATACATTAGTTCACCACACAACGGTTGTTGTGACGGCTATCCAGGGGCGCCACGAGGAGGATGTATGTCAACTTGACTTATGCACAAAACAGGGATCGCGCTGGCATCCTACCAGGTTGGGTGCAGTCAGCAACTTTGCCCTGTGTACACAAGCCCATGCCCCCATTCGGTTTAGACGTGTTATATTTCGCAGAATCATCAGCGAGCGCAGCCGAGTCCGAAAATTTCGTGCAATACGTATTGGACGGAGGGAAAGTTTTCACTGTCAGCAGCAACAGCTATGACTCAATCGACTCCGTCACGGAAGATGAAGTCAAGCGTATACTTCGTTTGAAAGTAACGCAATAAGAAGACATGCAGGAGAAAACGTCGCGTACATGAAATGAAAGAGCTGAAAGCGAGAACTCTTGCTAGCAGAACGCTGGCAACAGCAACAAAAACCAGCAAACTAACAAAAACCTCCTGCAGATTTTTTTCATTTCATTTGTTTATTTAAGTAGCATGACAAATAGTGTTTACATTTGTAAGAATATTTATAATTAGAGGCTTAGGACAACTGTCATTTACTCCTATGATTTTAATAATGACTAAAGTTAGAGAGATACAAGAAAAATAGTAAGATATTAATTCAAGGGAAAGCTACAAGAAAAAATCCTTATTTAACCCTTAAAATCTAATATTGCAATGTCCCCTAGTTTATTTAACTTATTTTACATATTAAGCAACATATTTATATATTATTAAGCGTTCAATTTGAGAATGATGTGCATTTGATAAGTTAATTATTTAAAATATGACAATTATCATAGAATCTTTGTGTTAAATTTTCTATAAGAGAGTGTAAAAAGCTAATATTGCTTTGGTTGTGAAGTCTGCAGGTTGAATAACAACGTGGTAAATTGAGCATCATGGATTTCGAAGCGTTGACAAGCGACTTATGCAGGCACAGGCGTCTGCACTTAGCCTCTGTCAATGAACTCCTACTCTCACCTCCCCGTGGTGAAATCCGGGAGCCGAGCACCTTCGACTGAAGATGAGGTACCCAACCCCCGTGGGACGTCATTGGCGGCTGCAAACGAGAGAGGGGGAGAGTGGATGAGTCTGTATCAGGGCTCATCTTCTCTACGGATGGCGGCGGAGGAGCTTATCATCAGATTAGCCAACGGCGACATCCAGAGCTACCTGGAACACCTCCTTTTAGAGCTACTCTGACATATTTGGAGCTCAGATCTAAAAGGTTGCCTTCAAGGTCATATCGGGATTTTGGAGTAGAGTTGGCGGCGGAGGAACCCTATCGTGTAGGGTCAACGGCGGCACTCACAACCTCAGCGAGGTTACCGATACCGGAGTCATCCGGACCCTTCGCCCAAGGGTAAAATAAATGGGCCTGGCCTCCCACCTGGGGGTTGTGCGTGGGGTTAACGCCCTCACCACGTAAAAAAAAATTTTGTTCAGAGACGACTACTTGCCTCGGATACTGACCGATCTACTGTTGACGACCCCAGCAAACGAACAAATGACCATGCTTTTCGGTTCTGCACGTGGAATGTGAGGTGACTTAACAGGCCACGTGCAGCCGAAGAACTCGCGGAGGCCCTTGACTGCTATAAAGCAGATATCACCGCCATCCAGGAAGTGCGATGGAATGGGCCGGGCAAAAGGAAGATGAGAAACTGCGACATCTACTACGGTGATTGCAGCAGAGAGAGGCGCTTATTTGGATGTGGATTTGTTGTTCGAGGCAGACTTAGGCAAAAAGTCTTAAGCTTTGACTGTAAAAGCGAACGCCTCATAACAATCCGCATCAAGGCTACATTCGGCAACATAAGAATGATATGCGCCCACGCCCCGACAGAGGACAAGATGATAGTAGCAAAGATGACTTCTATGATCTCCTAGAAAGAACATACGATCAATGCCCCAGCTTTGACACCAAGATCGTTCTAGGAGATTTCAATGCTAAGCTGGGTAAAAAGAAATCTTTGCTAAAGCCATAGGGAAACACAGCCTACACGACACCACGTCCAGTAACGGACTAAGGCTGGTGGACTTTGTCATGGGACGTAACCTCTCTGTAATGAGCACGCGGTTCCCACACCTCAACATCCATAAAGGGACATGGCGGTCCCCAGATCAATCAACCGTCAACCAGATTGATCACGTTGGGATCGACGTCAGACAGTCCTCCAGCATTCTTGATGTCCGAACGGAGCCAATGTTGACTCGAACCATTTCCTTGTTGTAGCCAAGGTAACAATCAGGATATCACGAGAACAACGGAGTCGAGAACGACGGTTTGACGTTGCAAAGCTACAATCGCAGCGGACTCTTTGCCGACCGAGTCTCCCTGAAACTCTTTGAAAGTTTGACGCCGCCTGCACAAACTATCGAAGACGAATGGAGTCGTTGTCGAGAAGCCATCAAAGAAGCTGCCTCTGATGTGCTGGGTTTTACGACACCACCTATAAGGAACCCATGATTTGACGACGAGTGCATGCAGGCACATGCAGCCAAACAGGAGGCCTACAAGGCAACGTTGCATCGAACAACGAGGGCTGTTCGTGAGCTCTACGAACAGATGAGAAGGGAAGAGCACCAGCTTCTCAGAAGAAAAAGGAAAGAGCATCAGAAGCTCGCGGCCGAGGAGATGGAGAGGTGTTATGGCAGAAATGACGTCCGAAAGTTTTATCAAAGGGTAAAACAATTATCCAATGGATATAAAACTCGGACAGAAGCCTGTCGGGATGGAAATGGACATCTGGTAGTAGAGTTGCAGTCGATACTGAGAATCTGGAAAGATCATTTCTGCAGACTGTTAAACGGCGATGAGGACCAAAATACCGCTGTCAGGCAGAATGTTCCACTCAATCTGGACGATGACAGACGTGAATACCGTCCCCCAGACTTAGACGAGGTCAAGGTAGCAATATCAAGACTGAAGTCTAACAAAGCTGCTGGAGCGGACGGTCTGCCCGCTGAAATATTTAAGGCAGCTGGAGATGATCTGGTTGGGCGCATGCACCAGCTCATCTGCAAGATATGGTCTGGGGAAAGCATGCCCGACGAGTGGAATCTCAGTATCGTTTGCCCGATCCACAAGAAAGGAGACCCCTTCAACTGCGCCAACTATCGAGGGATCAGTCTTCTTAACATCGCATATAAGATCTTCCTGTCGTTTTGTGTACCCGCCTGAAGCCATTCATTAATAATCTGATAGGTCCATATCAGTGTGGCTTCAGGCCAGGAAAGTCCACAACAGACCAAATCTTCACACTACGGCAGATCCTGGAAAAGACCCAAGAAATGCAAATCGACACTCACCATCTGTTCGTCGATTTCAAGGCCGCATATGACAGCGTGCATAGAGACGAGCTATACAACGCCATGTCTAGTTTTGACATTCCTGCCAAACTCGTCAGGCTGTGCAGGATGACGATGGAGAACTCTCGCTGCCCCATCAAGGTCGGTAACGAACTCACCGAAACCTTCAATGTCAAAAAAGGTTTTAGACAAGGCGACGCGCTGTCATGTGATTTCTTTAACATCGTCCTGGAGAAGATCGTGCGAAACTCACACGCCAACACTAGAGGCACGATCTTCCAGAAGTCCATGCAATTGTTAGCATACGCCGATGACATTGACGTGATTTGCTTGAACTCAGCGAGCATCAGTGAGGCTTTTGCTAACATTGAGACGGAAGCGGCTAAAATGGGTCTGGCGGTGAATGAGGGCAAAACGAAGTATATGCTGTCCTCATCACAATGGGCAGCTATAACTTCGAGGTAGTCAAGGACTTCACTTACCTCGGCTCCGGAGTAAACTGTACTAATAACATCAGTACCGAGATCAAGCGTAGGATAACTCTTGCCAACCGCTGTTTCTTCGGGCTCAAGAGGCAATTGAGTAATAGAGCCCTCTCTCGAAGAACCAAGTTGACTCTATATAAGACTCTGATCATCCCAGTCCTGCTATACGGCGCGGAGGCATTGACAATCTCGAAAGCGGATGAAGAAGTCCTTGGTCTCTTTGAGAGAAAAGTTCTACACACGATCTTTGGTCCTGTTTGTGTTGACGGGTCCTGGAGGAGAAGATTCAATCACGAACTGTACGGGCTGTACAGCGACATGAGCCTAGTTAGGCGTCTACGGATCCAACGCCTACGGTGGCTAGGTCATGTAGAGCGTATGGACACCACAGCTCCGGCCCGAAGAATCTTCGAATCCGAACCTGTCGGGCAACGCAACAGAGGACGCCCGCGTTTAAGGTGGCGCACCCAAGTGGAGAAGGACCTCAACCAACTTGGTGTGCGAAACTGGAGACAGCTAGCCAGGGATCGCGCTAGTTGGAGAGGCATGTTGGTTGAGGCCAAGGTCCACCCCGGACTGTAGCGCCACACAAAGAAGAAGAAATTGAGCATCATTTTAATGACTTTAATTTGGCATATATGAAGTTTTTGACTTTGTTGGCAGTCATACCAAAAAGGAGCCCCCTACAGAGCTTATTGTCAGTGCTAAGTTTCGAGCTTCTATTTATAATGGGGTAAAGAATTTTGATGTATTTGTTGATTTTACCTACAGTGACAGAAATGTGTTTCTGAAAAGTTAGTTTCTTATCAATCATAATTCCGAGATATCTGTAGTGCTTAGACCAGTCAATATCGATAGAACCCATTTGAAGTTTTACGTTGTTTGGAATAAAACATTCTTTCCGTCTAGTTGATTTTTTGAGAAAGTCTCTGCAAGTGGATTGGCTTTATCGCTTGGAGAAATATAAAGCTGGTTCTCCTTAGAAGCGGAATACTCAAACCTCTTTTTTTGATAATTTTTGAAACTTTCCAGAATGGTTTACTATACTTATCAAAGCTAGGTTGTTCCAACGGTTACTATTAAACTCGTTAACTCGTTTTGCAATGGCTTTGTGTTTTCGGTGTACAAAAAAAACAGTCATAGCGATAACAATATTCTTCTTTCTGAGTTTCTTAGCCGTAATAATAGTACAATATTACTAGGAAGTTGAATTGCACTACTATCTTTCTTACATACATTCTAAACATCTTTGGCGGAGTGATCGGAAAGCACAGCCTCCACGACACGACAACAGACAACGGCTTCCGACTCACAGACTTTGCGACAGCACGTAATATGGTCATAAGCAGCACAAGGTTCCCTCGCAAAAAAATCCACACAGCAACCTGGCGATCCCCGGATGGTCGAACCGCCAACCAAATCGACCATGTGCTTATTGACGGAAGACACGCGTCAAACATCCTGGATGTGCGAACATTCAGGGGGGCAAACGTCGACTCTGACCACTTTCTTGTTGCAGCAAGATTCAGAGCTCGACTGTCCAATGTCAGAAAGCTGCAACAGCCGACAAAGAAAACTTTTGACATTGGACGCCTAAGCACACCGGAGATCGCCAGAGCCTACGAAGAGCAATTAAGTGAGAGACTCTCCGGTATGCCTACGTCAAGTGCCAACGAGATGTGGTTGCATTGCCGCTCGGCCATCATAGAGGTAGCGGAAACTACATTAGGCTACCTACCACCCCCGACAAGAAACCCGTGTTATGATGGCGAGTGTGAGCAGAAAAAACGTGCAACCGACGAGGCATACCAAAAAGCGCTGCAACGGAAAACAAGAGCAGCGCAAGAGGAGTACCGGGCTAGAAGACGGGAGGAGAAAAAGCTTCTACGCCTGAAGAAAAGGTCTCTCGCAACCTCCCAGCTCAAGGATATCGAAGAGTCTAGGGACAAGCAAAAAATACGGGCCTTTTACAAAAAAGCCAAAAGCCTGGCCACAGGCTTTAGGAAAGGCACCCAGGCTCTTCGAAATTGCGAGGGTAACCTAGTTACGGACCCCCAGGGAATAGTGGATGTGTTTAAGCAGCACTTCCAACAGCTGCTTAACGGGCCTGACCAGGAGAGAGTGATAGGGAACCAGAAAATCCCAACTCCAGTCGACGAAGAAGTCCTCCCACCTAGCTTTGAAGAAGTCGGTACAGCTATTAAAAGGCTGAAGAACAACAAAGCCGCAGGCTCAGATGGCTTACCATCGGAGCTTTTCAAAGCTGGGGGCAATGTAATGGTAGGGAGCATGCACCAAATCATTTGCCGAATTTGGGAAGATGAAAGCATGCCCGACGACTGGAATATCAGCTCCATATGCCCCATCCACAAAAAAGGCGATCCTACCTCCTGCAAGAACTACAGAGGTATATCCCTGCTCAATGTCGCCTACAAGATCCTATCCAGCGTACTGTGTGAAGGTCTAAAGCCGTTTTGCACCGCACTAATCGGCACGTACCAGTGCGGCTTCCGGCCCGGCAAATCGACTACAGACCAAATCCAAGTGATTTCGGAAAGGAGATGCGCTGTCGTGTGATTTCTTCAATCTGGTACTGGAGAAGATAGTGCGGCGGGCAAAAGTCAACACGGAAGGCACTATCTTCTACAAGTCAGTCCAGCTGTTGGGATACGCGGATGACATCGACATTGTCGCGCGGTCCCAACGTGCCATCGTGGAAGCTTTCACGGCAATTGAGGAACAGGCGAAACGAGCTGGTCTTAAGGTCAACGAGGACAAAACAAAATATATGCTGTCGAGCAAACAACGATCCGCCGCACACCACCTAGGCCAAAACGTTACAATCGACAGCTACAATTTCGAGGTAGTAAAGGAGTTTGTCTACCTCGGGGCAAATGTAAACTCCACGAATGACATCGTAGTGGAGATCCGACGTAGAATCGCCCTTGGCAACCGATGCTACTTCGGTCTGTCAAAACAACTGGGCTCGAAACTCCTGACTCGAAGGACCAAAGTCATGCTCTACAAAACCCTTATCCTGCCAGTCCTACTTTATGGAGCCAAAAGCTGGACATTAAGTAAGGCTGCAGAGCTGATTCTTGGTGCCTTCGAAAGAAAAATTCTACGTCGGATATATGGTCCCGTCTGCGAGGAAGGCGAATGGAGGAGAAGACACAACCGCGAACTCTACGAGCTGTACAAGGATGTGGATGTAGTCCGGAAGGCAAAAATCCGTCGACTACACTGGCTCGGCCACATCGAGCGAATGGACAACAACGCTCCAGCAAAGAGGGTCTTCGAATCCGAGCCTCCTGGTTCGAGAAGGAGAGGAAGACCGAACCTCCGGTATAAAGACCAAGTCATCGCGGATGCAAGACAGCTTGGCCTTGATGACTGGAAGCAGCGTGCCCAGGACCGTCACCGATGGAAGGCAGCAATTGCTCACGCTCAGACCCTTCATGGTTCGTCTGCCTGATAAGCAGCACTATCTTTCTTAGGGTACTTTGGTATTGCGACAGCGCAGTTTAATAACGAAGCAAACTACATAGTAAAGTATAATACATACACATTGGCTGCGGAACATTATAATACAACGTAGGTCTATTGACTTTTCAAATTGATACTGACAGGATGGTGATCCGACCCCAAATTGTCATAGGTGAACGGCATAGAGCAGTACGTTGAAATGTTTGTCATAAAGAAGTTTAGAGTAGAAGGACTTTTAGATTTAGATGGTGGGACGTAAGTAAATTCAGGAGGCTATAGTAAAGAAAAGCTTGGGTGCATTCCGTTAATATGATAAAGTTCATTACCCCAGCAATTAGCCCGGAGACAATTCCCGCCAAGGATAACCTGATCTCGATGTCTATATATTTTTTGCAAGTTGTTGTTAAAGTGAGCCATCTTATCATTTTTTTTATTTCAGCCCGAGAAGTAAACCGAAAAGATACTTACTTTAGAATTGCTGCCTACATTAATTTCTACACCGATTGATTCAATACAACGCAGTTGTAAGCCTGGGTGTACCGTATGTACAATATTTTTCCGTATGACGACAGCAACGCCATCTCCTGTTGTGTTAGCCCTGTCGAGACGATAACAATTGAAGATTGGATGAGAAAAGGGTTTGTTTTCATTTAAGTGAGTTTTCGTAACCAAAGCAATATCAAATTGTTTACCAATAATATAATTAAATAATTCAATTTTCTTATTGGATATACTTCTTGCATTCCAAGTAATAATGTTCAGAGAATTATATACCATAATTATTTGAATAAATATATTTAGAAAGAGTTGTGATTACATTGAATTTATCACTTTTTGTTATGCAGGTTTGAAGCTTAGCTAATACTTCATTTAAAAGGGAATTTATTTCTTCAAAAGAGAATAATTTGTTGCTCTCATTGTTTACCGATGGACTTGTCTCATGAGCGTTTCTTCCGCCATGGACCTGCGTGGCAGTTAATGTTGGAGAACGATCAGATGGTCGAATTTTATTTGTTGGCTGGGAACGTAAAGTGGTCGAACGTTTTGGGAAAGGAGGCAAATGTGAAAGGGAAATTGAATCGAAAGGTTATTGTGGGAGTAATATAGGTGGTGTGTGTTTGCTGTTGCTTGCACGTTGATGAGAGGAGAGCTTATAACGAATCTCCAGACATTGTTTACGGCTAATGCAATTTGTATCGGATGATCTGTGTGGTTCACTGCAGTTGGCGGAGCGCATCAATGTTGGGATTATTCCTTCGAATGCGCAAGCACTGCAAGATATCTTCATATGTCGTCATTGTATTTGTCCCATCAGTGAATTGGTTGTGAATGGAAACATGTGGTGATGATAATTGCGAACAGCCGTAGTTGGTACGCATTTGATGAATCAATTGAATCCGCAAGTGTTTTCTCCATCAAACCCAATAGTTGACATGCTTCTCGATATGTTTGGCATTGGTATCCATTCACAGTTTTCAAATGCGCAAATGATTTTGGTCCACGTAGTCGCACAAAAAATGCATCATTTCTAATATTGGTGGCCCGTGGCGTTGTGGGTATGTGCGTCGACCCCAACCTCGACGTCGTAGGTTCGATGACAATTCTCACGACCCCACCTCTTTCGAGTCACTGACAATACTCAAAAAATGTTTCCTGGCTTTGTCTAAGCTTCCCAAACAAAGCCGTACGGATACGGCATTAAACTGTAGGTCCCTTCCACTCGTGAAAGAACAATAGCACGCACAACACGAAAGGTTGCTGAGAAGCTAGGCAATGGCCCTCTACGGGCTGTAGCGCCACCCATATTATAAATATTATCATTTCTAAGTATACAGAACTAGCGCATCAGTGGAACAACACCTGTGGCCAATCTGGAACTGGGGTTCCTTGTTTGCGACATTGTAATTTCTTTGTTGATTGATTCCAAGTGTAATACTTGGGCATTTCATCGTACATCAGCGTCGTTGTGAATTGATCTGCTTCACACATTGCAAAGAAGCTAGTCAATGTTGTCGATGGTGGTCTCTCAGCTCGTTGTGCCGCATTAGCCTCAGTGAACTAAACTCTTTGTCCATTTTCAGAATGCACTGCTAAATGTACAGCTGTGTGATATCTTTCATGAATTTGAAACGACAATAATCGCCACGGTGCCTCATTAGTACTGACGTATCTGGTCATTTGGAAGTTGCCGATTTCGTCATTCGCATTTTCCGACGCAATACCAAATACAGCCATGTCGCTGCTTTTTGTGACGTACTTGCACAAATATAAAATAACGTTCGCACGTGTTTCGAAAATTCGTGATAGCAGCGGGCAATCGCACAATTTACAATTCAGAGATTTGATATACAATGTCATATTATATCTTTCTACTGAAATACAATTAAAAACAACTCGATGCTAGATATTGTTTCTTCGCTGAACGAAAATGTTTTTTTATGATTTAGTTGGATCGCCAACAATAATTGTAGCAACATCATCAACGGTGGGTTCATTGAATCTTCGCTCATGTTCGCCTGTTGGGGTACGATCTGCTCTTATGAAAAATTTGTGCGTATCCGATGGCATTCGTTCGAATGCTGATTTGAACATATTTACCACAGCGTTATTAGCGTGAAAAAAATGCTTGAAACTGTTCAGTAATTGGTCTCTTTACTGTTGTGTTTCCTGTATATTGCACCGCACATTCGTTCGGTTCATCTGGTGTTGGCACCATTGAACCATGCAAATCATATATTTGTCCTTATCTGTAATTACAAACAATCATTTGTTGAAGAATACGGTGTGACTTCTGATCGTGTGATGGTGTAGTGTGTGGTGTATGTGTAGTTGTTATGTGTTGCAATTGATTGTGTTGGTGTGATTGATTGGTGTGAGTGATTGGTTGTGTGTGTTGTATCTTTTACCTTGCAAGTCGGCAAGAAGCATGAATGCGAAAGCAGTTATTGTATTCAAGGATGCGGATATGGTTATAATCGGTATCACTTCCATTTTTGTTGCTGGCTTGCATGCCTTGTCCTCTAGGAATTTTGGACTATGGTCAAACTTTTGAATTTAACCTCAAATGTACGATCTAGATTATTTTCACAGTTGAACTTACCACCTTAAGGACAAATGCCTGCTGTTGAAATTGAATACAAATTTGCACAATACGCGTGATTGATTTGATGATTTCCAATTTAACTGTTAGGAAAAGAATAACTTAAACCTCAATTTCACAATTTCACAGTGAACACAAAACCGGGTTTAAGTGCAAATCCGTAGCAATTGGTTCGTGCGTTCTAGAGTTATAGCGTCAGGACGGAAAATCCGACTTAATTTGATAAAATAGATATAATAATAATGATTTTACAAATGTAAAAGAAATCAAAGAACTAATTTCATAAAAATATTTCTTACGATATAAATATTACTATTTTAACTATTGTCTTAATTATATTAATACTTATAACTTGGAAACTAAGAAGAACGGAACTCTATATTGTGACTAAAGAACTCAATTGTAATAGAACTCAGGAGAGTCCTTATTTTAGCCCTGGAGGTGTTATAGGTAAACATGAGCCGACAGTATAACACCGAAGGTCATCGAAAATATTTAAACAAATATATTTGGATACAAATATATGGATACAACAATATTTGGATTGACCCAGATTAGACACAATAACAGAGCTTTCGGGGACGAGGCATAGATCTGGAATAGCGCGCTCGTTTAGTTTCCTCTAGTCGAAAACTAATCTAGATTTAGGAGTGCCATCTTCTTAGACTCCTCTTTTTACTACAACTAATATGGAAGGGATATGGGGAATGTGATGGACGTAGATCCATCCTCAAGCATTCTTTATATCTCTTTATTAACAAATCGTGCAGCTGCCATATTATATGGTCTCGGTTTTGAATAGACTGGTTCAAAATCTTTAGTTCCAATAGCTGCTCTTACATTCGTGTGAAAGAGTAATTTTTAGTCAAGTTGAGAGAAAACTTTTGCGTACTTTGCTTAGTATCGATTTGCGCTTTTATTTCCGCGAGGAAATCGTACCCGATTATCGCATCGAATGTGTTTAACTGGGGAAGTAGAAAAAAGTCTGTTGTCTTGGCACAAAAATGTATTTTGCTTTTATGCGTTATTATATTGACACCATTCAATGTTTCATTATTAAATGTTTTATTATTGGTGAATATTTTTAAATTTGGAAATTCTTTAATGTACTTGGCTGTACCTGTATCTACTAAGAATTTATTGGAATTTTACTATCCAATTTCTTTTAAACGCAGGGTAGAGCCGACTATTCTCTAAAAAAATAATTTGATCGTTGTATTGGGGGCTATTAGGGGTATTATATTCGTCTTCCAATTCGCAAAGGTTTCTTGTTTCTTTATTTATATATTTAGTTTGCATACAATTATTACGTTGGACTTTTGGTAATGGAATTCTGTCAGATTCGAGAGGACGTTTGAAAGTTCCAATTGCCCCTGAAGTCTGGGGTTGTTGCCTGAATGTTACCTTACTACTGGTTTGTATAGGAGGATAGTTTTGTAGCGTTCGTCTCGAGTTATATCGATATCTTGACGAGTTGTCTAACCGGGTTATGTTGGTTTTTTACCAAAATGTAACATGTAACACGTAACGCAACTTGTCGATATTTTGCTCCTAATGAATTTACTAATTCATTATTGCTTGAGTATTCTATAGACATTTTATTTATTATTAAATAAAATAAAATAATAATACTCAGAGATGGACACACGACCTTGACATGAGATGCTCATTTGGTTTTCCAAAATATGCAGTGGGCGTTTATCGGAATAAGTATGATCTAATCGCGTGATCGTGAATCGCAACAATTTTCGCATTATGGCTACAGCCTGATAATACCTTTCCGTTCCTTCCGAAGGTGAAGGGACTGCACTGCATGCGAAAAGTCCGCGATAATTCTTCGATCTGTAAGTTAATATTATCATTTACTTGTTTATTTTCTGTCATTAGATGGTTCTTTTTTTCCAATTGTAGAACACGCTCTTTCAACTGCTACTTCAAAGGCGGATAAAATTACTTGCGCGATGTTTTCTGCCATATTAAGATTTCAAAATACACAAAACACACTTAAAATTTTATCACTTTTAATTGTCTAATTATTACTAAAATAATAAGATAAACACTAATAGTTTGCTTACTGTACTAATATGATCCTCACTATACTTAGTTTCAGGTTCAGGCTGAGTTGCTCGCGTTTTTTGTGTCAATAAGTAAGTGTTAAGTACCTATATTTAATTGCTGCTCTTTTATTTTCTTAAGAAACCTTTGGAACACGCAAATAAATATACTTCACGAATTTCCTGTCTCCGAATCACAACATCTCTGTATGTCTGTTAGATGGTTGCGTGCTATAATGTTTCGTCACTCGAAAGTCCGATTTTGTTTGTGGATTTATCATTCGTCGCGTTGTTTGGGTTAACACATACTGGTTTTTGATTGCTCTATTCTTCTTATGAAGATGTTTGGAGCACACAATACTTCGCGAAAATATAGTTGGGCGCCAGTTAAATGAAACGATGTGATGTCGTTCATTTCCAGTCTAAGACTGACTTTATTTTTTCTGCTCCTCGTAGGCGAAGTAGAGAGAGAAAAAATATGCTCTGATGCAGTTGACCAAATTCTGGAGACTCTCTTTAATGTTGATTCATAACATCTGCTCCACAATCAGAATTCAGCCGCCCAAGCTGAAGACGATTTTCCGTGCTAAGCCACGCCTCTCGAACGACTCACGACCTAATGATGCTAGTATCATACTTAAGTTGATGAGAGCATAATCCTGAATTAATCATTTTTGTTTACTATTGAATTTTTAGGGAATAATCTCCAAAGCCTTGTTAATAAATTTGATGAAATCAAATTAATTTTTGAAAAGAGCATTTTTTTTTTCTCATTTTTGTTTTATTCTCAATTCATTTACTTACATGCTAGACAAAAATGCTTAAAACTAGCTTAACTAACTTTACAAATGTTCTTACGCCTAACCTACTGACCCTATACGGATACTCAAAGCTATTCTTATTGTACATTTTTGTTCTGTGCCTTTCGGCGTATGCTATGTTTTTGTATTGTGCTGAAGAACACACTGTTTTCCTTTAATTTGTGGTAAAAAAACTTGGCTATATACATCTAATTTAACCTAACTTAACCTAATATTAAAACTTAATACTATCCTAACTATGTCCGTAACAGTACGAACGCGTGCACCAGGGCGTATATGCTATGTATATGCCTAACATATATAATTTATACGCCGCGGTGGACCTTTTTTTTTTTTTTTTTTTCTTACGAGTACCTCAAATCTATGTAAGTTGGCCACTAAGGTCAACTACCGCGTCAGTTAGCCAAGCCAACGGCGGCGGGGACTGGTTTTGGTGTAACCACCAGTAAAATTGCCGTTCTTTGGCAGACTCTGTCCTGTCTCGAGCTGAGATCGCTCTGCTGAACCGGAGGAGATCCTCGCGACTGCGAGCGACATCCCGCTCGTATTGAAATCGCCTGTCCACTGTTCGGCGTACGACATGGAAGATTACAGGACATCCGTGTGGATCCTGTATTAGGCCAATTGTGTCCAGATGTAGAAACGCCTCGGGAGGAATAAAGCCGGTAAGGCGCACTCTCTCATGGTACATAACGTTGGGGTAGTAAGCCCCAAAGATCAGACTGTTGGTTGAAGTCATAGCTCGTGCAATGTGCCTTCTGATCAGCTTAATAATAAAATTATCTATCCTGTTCAGGTTTGCCTCGTTGTGCAGGACCTCATTGGGATAGTACTTCTTGTACTCAGACTCGGGTGTACGATACAACCGGAGACAAGTCCGAAGACATTGTCTCTCGAACAACCTCATCTTTTCCATCTGGGAAGGACTCACGTTGAACCACAATGGACAACCGTATGCCATAATTGGCCGGATGAGGGCCATGTAGCAGATTACCTTAACCCTGGTATCAAGTTGGCTGCTGTAAAACAACCTCCTTGATACAGCAAAGGCCTTTTTAGCTTTGGCCAGAGCAATATCTATATGTTTGTCAAAATACAGATATTGATCCAGCCAAATGCCAAGATACCGGCGTCCCTGTGGGTCAACAATACCGAACTTACGCCAGTTTGTGCGCGTATACCATGATGCCATGTACAACGGGGTTCTGAAAATGATAGTTTCACACTTCCTGAAGTTGATAATCAACTTCCAGTCGTCGCAAAATCGCTGAATTTGTTCGAAGTCACCTTGCAATAAGATATTTATTTCTTCGACCTTCGGACCTGATCTGTACGCCACTAAATCGTCGGCGTACGCAATTAAGTGCGGCATTGAACCTATCAGATCAGCAGTGATTGAAAAGAGCATAGTTGATGTTATATGTGTTTCCGAGACATGGTTTGATCTTAGCGTAAAAGACCACGCATTCTCTCTCAAAGGGTGCAATCTCTTCCGAGCCGTTGCAACGCAACACCGAAAAATTAAATCGAATTGCCGTCGGCAAAACACACGGTCACCCAAGTCCAGACAGACAACAACAGCATTGAGCGGAGCTGATGTGAGAGAGCAGAACTGCAAGCAACAACTGTCATTTTTTTGCTTGGTCTACTACATAAGACGATTGCACTTAGCATTTGTCAAAGTGGACGGAGCTTATGTGGGAGTGCAGAACTAGAAGCAAACAATCATTTTTTTCTGCGTTCTGCTTTGTTTGCCTGTACTCATTGAGCATTTTTTTGGCGATCGTGGACATTACTCACTCCATGTGGAGGAAAGGGCGTTGACCTACACCAGCGTCAATTACATAACAGCTGATCCAGCTGATCGGTCAAAGACCCCTTTGATTGGATAAACTAATTATGTTTTCTTCGTGGGATGCATGAACGATAGAATTCATTCCTGTATGAACCTATCGAGGATATTGTTCTACTAAGTTCAATCCATCACGATTATATTGTATAAGTAGCTAACTAATTTGTATCAAATAAAGAATTTAAACTAAAATCTTTAGTTACTTGGACAATCCTTGTCAACTAGTTTCTTTTTTTGGTTATATAAAGAGTGATAATTTAATTATTTTGCTAGTGTCCTGGCGACACATTGTGGTCCTTCGAGCCGGATCTGTCCAAGACAAAAAACATTTAAAAGCAAAAAAGGACATTTCATAAAATCGCGAGTGATTAGTGCTTAACCAACAAAACCCTGAACGTCATCTGTATTGAAGTACCAAGGCTGAAGCTGAAGAATCTGCTGCGTCGTTGGAGCAACTCAAAAGGTGTGTGGCACATAAACTATATATAATAATATTTATTTTAAAATAATTCGTAAATATATATATTGTGTGGTGTGTGCTAACAGAGCGAATCAGAAATGAGTAAGAGTAAGGTTTCAAATTGGATTGAGTCCATTCAGATAATCGCGCTAGATATAGACGCCGATTACAAGGCATATTTAGTGTTGAGTAAATCGAACATTTCAATCCATATGAATGAGGCGCGGTTGCACAATTAAGAAGAGTCGTTTGCGGAGGCAAAATCTCTTCATCAGAAAATCGTAGCGGCACCAAGTGAGGACGCAACAATTAAATATATGGAAGCGTTGACGTTTCATAAAATGAAAGAACAGTACTACGTTTACTCTACCACTTTAAAGGCACAGTTAACCACCACAGATAGTCAGCAGCAAAATCAGTCACTAAATAGTTCAGTGGCGTCATCAAAATCGCTTTCAGCTGAATTGAGGCTCCCTAGTATTACAATTCCAACGTTCGCTGGGTCATTTAAACTGTGGCAAGAATTCAAAGGGCTATTGGAAAGTCTAGTCGGTAAAAATCCTTCGCTAACAGATGTGCAAAAACTGCACTATCTAAAACAAATCTGTCTGGTGAAGCGAAGCGACTACTTCGAAACACATCCATTGCCGACGGCAACTTTGAGTCAGCCTGGGCAGCATTAGTGAAGCGGTATCAAAATCTCAGGTTGCTTAAGGATAATCAATTCAAATTATTATTCGAGCAACCAGTGCTGACGCAAGAGATATCTGATGGACTTCAACAGTTACTTGATACCACAAATGAAGCCAAACAAGCACTGGAAAATCTTGGAGTGCCAGTAGGCTCATGGGAAGATGTTCTTATCTTCCACACGGTAGCGAAATTACCAATATACACTAGATGTCAATGGGAATCACACATTGCGTCTTATGTCGATTATCCGACTTACAGCGTTTTAGAGGATTTTCTACTAATGAGGTCACGGCCCTTAACCGTGCTAGGACAGTCCTCGTTAAGTCGAAATAAGGCGAAACATGAACAAATTCATACCGCCAAAGTACGATCACACAACTCTACCATTGCAAAATGCTCCATGTGTCAGGGTTTACATTCTATTAGGAAATGTTTCAAATTCAAGGCATTAAATCCTAAGAAACGCCTGGACATTGCAAAGCAAAATCGATTGTGTATCAATTGTTTGTCAAACGCACATAACACCCAAAACTGCACTAGTACTTTTAAGTGCATGGAGTGCAATCAAAAGCATCATTCATTACTGCACGTAGCTGAGTCAGCTAATGCAATGCATGCCATAGAGTCAAGCTCCACATTTGCTTCTGCGTCATCTCGACCATCATCATAGTTCAGTCAATCACATGCAGAAGTGACCGAGAACCCATCAGTCGGTATCAAAAGAGCTGCAACACATAATATGTGCATAGCCAAAAACGATCATAAACAAACCGTTCTTCTGGCTACTGCACTTGTGAAGGTTGTCACACCCAGTGGCCAACCGGTGATGTGGAACTTCTACGTCGATGACATTATTCATGGAGCTGATTCAGAAGAAGAAGCCATTGAGATGCAACGCCAACTAACGACAATGTTGAGAAAAGGAGGTTTTCCATTACGAAAATGGGTTAGTAAGTAACAGCGATTATTGGCTGCTGTTCCACTTGAAGATCGGGAAGTGCAGCTACAGCTGTCGTTAGATAAGAAGGACAGCAAAAAAACACTGGGAATCCAATGGCATCCAGGCAGGGACATCTTTTCCTTTAAAATCAATATCGCAGATAAGCCATTTACCACAAAACGGACGATTTTATCGGACATCGCTCGTCTATACGATTCGATGGGATGGCTAGCTCCATGTGTTGTAATTGGAAAAATGTTGATGCAAGAGATTTGGAAGGCGCAGCAGACGTGGGATTATTTATTTATTTATTGCTTTCTTTGTATTACAAATACATTTGATTTAGCATCGCACATTTTACATTACAGAGATTTAATATAATTTTATCTTTCTTCTGAAGTATTATCTAAATAGACGAATGCTAGGAACAATATATATTATTATATTAATATTCAATTCGGAGGAAAATACAGAGAAAAAAACCTCCACCATAAGGAAAAAAAAATATGTATATATGTATATATATATATATGTACTATAAAATAATTTATAGATATTATGTATATTAGAATATATATATAAGAAATGTAATGTATGGCATTATATGTTCACACAGTAAAAAAAAACAGAAAAGGAAGTGAATAAATACACCCATCACAAATTGTGAGAATATAAATAAATAAAATAATACATAAATAAATAAATAACACATATATTAATTGATCAGTAAATAGATAATTGAATAAATAAATAAATTAAAATATAAATAAATATATAAATATAAATAAATAAATAAATATAATAAATAAATAAATATATAAATATAAGTAAATAAATAAATAAATATAATAAATATATATAAGATAAATATATAACTTATAAGTATATAATAAATAAATAATATAATAACAAAAACAAATTAATACATGAATGTGTAAAAAATTAAGTTATTAAATTAAATATATTGAAATTAATTTATAAGTTCATTCACAAGTCTATTATTGGCAATGTTACAGTTGACGAAAAACTTGTTATTCAGTCTTTGTATTCTGTTGTAATCAACAACAGACAGTTCAACATTCGCTCTTAGGTGTAGATCGGCAGTCGAATAATACCAGGGCAGATTTAACATCATTTTAAGTGTCTTGCGATACCTGTAATTTTTTAATGTGGCATTTTACTGCGTTCCCCCAAACTTGGCATCCATACAACAAAATGGCTTGAAATACCACCTTATGGATAATGATTTTGTTTTCCATAGATAGGCAAGATCCCCGGTTTATAAATGGATATAATAGTTTAATGGATATGTTAACTTTGTGTATTGTTCTTCTTATGTGCTCGCTAAAGGTCAGCTTTGTGTCTAGGTATACACCTAGATATTTGACGCAGTTTTGCGTTAATTCGTAAGCTGCCAGTAGGTAGAAGACAAGGTTTTCTGTTTCGTGTGAAAAAGATTGCTTGTATTTTTTCCTCATTCAGCTTTATTTTCCATTTATTAAAAAATTCGATTAATATATTCATTGCATTGTTGAGATTCCTCTCTATATCGAGAGCGAATTTATGCGATGAAAATATTGCTGTGTCATCAGCGAAGATAGCTGCTTCACAATCTTGTAGCTTAGGGAGATCGGAGGTATATAAATTTATAACGTAGGGCCCAAAACTGACCCTTGAGGTACACCTGAATCGAAATACACTAAATCAGAAACACTATTGTTAACACAGACTTTATAACAGCGATCAGACAAGAAGTTTTTAACTAATTTACATAAATACGTAGGGAAATTAAAATTGATCATTTTGTAAACCAATCCATCATGCCATAGGGTGTCAAAAGCTTTTTCAATGTCTAGTATAACCATACCTGTGGAATTTCCTACTTGGCGGTTATATTTTATATGTTTACATATTCGGAGCACCTGATGTGAGGTACTATGATTGGGCCGAAAACCAAATTGCTCATCTAAATATAATTTTATATAATTTTTCCTGTAAGACCTTTTCGTTTTTTACTTGAGCCACTTAACAAACTAATCGATCTATAGTTCTGAGTTTCCCATTTTTCAAAATAGGCACCACTTTCGCAATTTTCCATGCATCGGGGAAATATTGCATTTTTAAACAAGGGTTTAAATTAAAAGTAAACATTTTTTTACCAGCTTCGGGTAGTTGCTTGATGTAAATATTTTTAATACAATCAATCCCTCCAGTTTTTTTTCACGTTGATGTTTTTAATAAAGTAATCTACATCATCGTCTGTAATGAGTTCACTAGTTGGTAGATTTGCGTGAACCTCATTAAGCTTTTGAATTGATTCGATTACCAATGCATTCGTACTGCTGTTACCAAGACTTTGTGATATAAGGTGATTATTTGCAAAACATGTGGCCAGAGCGTTAGCCTTCTCTTTGTCTGTATACAAAATATTCGAGTCACATTTAAGAGGAGGTAAACTTCTATGTTTGTTTTTTATTATTTTGCAGATGTTCCAAAAGGGCTTAGAATTTTTGTCAAGGGAATTTAGTGTCTTATTCCATACCGTATTTCTGTGTGCCGATATATTGTAAGAAATAGTTTTGTTAAGAAACTTTAATTGCCTGTGAAGTTCGGGCTGACGGTATCGTTGCCAATTTCTTCTAATAATGTTTCTAAATTTTATCAGCTGCAGGATATGAAATGGAAGCCTCTTCAAATGTGATTTATGGGGTACTTTCGGTATACTTTCGTTGGCAGAATCTAATATGATGTTAGTGAAGTTGTCAAGAAGAGAGTCAACATCATTTTTAATAGATATAGAATCCAAATCCATTGAACCAATTTCACGAACTTTCGAATTGACTTTGGATCTATAACGAGACCAATTCGCATTTTTTAGGTCTAAGTAATACTGGACATTCTTCTTTCCAATCCAAAGAAGTTCGCAGTAAACCGGATTATGATCGGAGCTTAGATCGTTAATAGATATTGGTTGTGTAATGTGACTAGCAGTGTTAGTAATATATAAGTCGAGAATAGACGGACTTCCACGAGAACCAGCGGGAACATAAGTAGGACAAGACGGAAACAATATGGAAATGGGCAACATGTTAGCTAAATTCGACAGTAAGTTACCCCAGCTATTAGCACGAGTACAGCCCCAGTCTCTATGGCGACAATTTAAATCACCTCCAATTAAAAACTCACCTCTTAAGCAGAAGAGTTTGCGTAAATCGGTTCTTAAGCGAAGCCTTTTCATGTCCGATGCAGCACTACCCGGGAAGTAAACACAATAAATTTTAAAACCCTTATTATTAGATAATTGTACCTCTATGCCAACATTTTCGACTAGATGCGTTCTTACTGCACCTAAGAGCGAATGCTGAATAGTTTTTTTTTATAAAGATAGCAACCCCACTACCCGTTCTAGCGGCGCGATCAACACGATAGCATTTGTACTCGGAAGATGGAAGATGAATGGTGGGGTTAAGTCCAGTCTCTGTAACCAATGCTATATCAATGTTATATCTATTAAGAAAACTAAAGAATTCTATACATTTATTGCATATGCCTCTAGCATTCCAATTAATTATTTTTATACTATCTAGGTTTACCATATTACTTATCATTACCATACAAAAACTTAGTGGCTAAATGTGCGATGACATTAAATTGATCTACCTTATTTTTACATGAAGATAATTTAGTAATCATTTCCATTGCCAAGGAGTTCAGCTCTTCAATGGTGAAAAGTGTTGTGTTGTAGTTCGAAGTACTCGTGCTAGGTGTGGTAAGTTCGTTCGAACATGTTTGAAATGGGTTCTCCCACGAGCTTACGGGCGGTGTGGTGTGAGTATTTTCTTGTCTTCTCTTTGGATGAGGGAGTGAGGGAAATTCTTTCGTTGAGTTAAGAGACATTCGGGTTTCGTTATGCCTCTTCATTCCAATAAACTGATCGGGAGATGAGGCGAGACCTGACGTTGTCGGCTTGATGTGTGCTCTTTTTTGTGCAGATTTTTGTTTAATCTCTAAATATTTGGCTCTGCTGACACAAGAGAGATCGGTTGACATGTGATTACCATTACAGTTTGCACACTTTTGAGTAGACGCATTATTGCACTCAGTAGTCTTGTGCGTACCAGCACATATACCACAGTATGTTTTAATGTTGCAATTTCGTTCACCTTCTGACAGTTTCGGCATTGGGTTAATTTTCCTTTCATTTTTCTGTAAAAACTCCAATTTACTTGCGTGTGTAAAATGAAACGGTAGCGTTTTTTCAAATCAACCAACTTTATAGACCCACTTTCAAGTGAGATTAAGTAAAAAGTGTCTGTGTATCGTTCATACTGTTTAGTAATTTTTTTTATATCAATACACTTCAAGCCAGAGTTCACAAGCTCATTCTTCTATGTTGTAGTTTCCATATCACTCATGCCGTACAGCATCACTTTAGAAGCTTTAGCACTTTTTAGATCATGTGAGAAGAATTGACAGTTCTCGTCTTTCAATTTAGCGATGACCATGTTGTACGATTCCATGGATTCACAGGCAATTTTAATACCAATCGATATTTTTTAACACAGTAGTGGGATAGCTGCAGAGATTTCATTAAGCCGTGAAGATATTCACAACTTTTCCGAATTAGTTTTATGGGTGGCACATATTGGGATTGATATTTTGATCGAAATCCATTTCCCCATCACTGTCTAATGTTTGCAAGGAGGCGAAGAAATTGTTGCGGTTGGGCTCCATGGGCGCACGTGCACTTTTGTTCTTCATTTTGCATAATTTTTTATCCGAGAACATGCGTTTGTTCTCGGATTCCGGTGATCTATTACGTTTCGAAATTTTGTTAATAATTACTATTGTAAGAAAACAGGAAGGAGTATCTGACTTAGATGACCGATGCCGAAGAAAGCTTACTCGCGAATGAGCAGACGTGGGATGGTGAACTACCTTCAACTATAATTGAGAAATGGCAGAACTTCAGAAAAGATCTACCGGCTCTTAATGTCATCGAGATACCCCGCTGGATCAATTTAACCAAAGGTACGCAGCTTTAAATCCACGGGTTCTCTGATGCCTCAGAAAAAGCATACGCAGCGGCGGTATACATTCGGACAGTCACCGCAAAAACAACACATACAAGTCTTCTTTTCTCTAAAACAAGGGTATCACCCCTTAAAACGAAATCCTTAGCTAGATTAGAACTATGCGGAGCCCTTCTGCTGGCGCAATTACTGCAGCATTTAATGCAAATCATGGAGCTTTCACAGACAAAGGTGTGATTCACTAATCACCCTTGCGTGGGTCCAAAACCCTCCATATATACGCACCACATTTGTAGCAAATAGAGTCGCAGAGATACAGGAGCTAACAGATCCGCAATGCTGGCGTTATTGTCCTTCTCAGGACAACCCAGCAGATGTAGCCTTTAGAGGACTATATCCGAGTGAGCTAGTAACTCACAAAGTATGGTGTCATGGTCCTCATTTTTTACAAACGGTTGAACGAGAACTTATTTCGGCGCCAATAATTCCAACCACAACTCTTGAATTGAAGGCTGCCGAGTTGGCGAGGGCCAAAAACGAAGTTCTTGCATCTGGGTACCCCAAAACAAATATTTTTCAGCTCTGCATTCACTTCACTGCCTCGGAGACGAATGAACCAATCACAAGGTTCTCTACACTGCAGCGGTTACTACATGTTACCGGGTATTGACTTCGGTTCATATTCAATACCAGGAGAAACTCCTAACGCTTAGGTGGACCGCTGTCAGTGGAGGAACTCGCATCAGGGCGAATGCGATTGATTTCCATAACACAACAAGATCTTTTTCCAGAGGAAATGGCGCATCTATCCAAAAATGAACAGATTCCAAAAGGAAGCAAATTAGCCAAACTGTTGCCAATAATGGACGATAAAGGGATATTACGAGTTGGTGGTCGACTGGAAAATGCGGATTTGCCTTACGCAAGGCGACATCCCATTATATTGCCTCCGAACAATCCGTTCACCACGCTAATCATCCATGATGCCCACTTGAGAACCCTGCATGGTGGTCGGCAATTAATGCTAGCAACTCTAAGAGGAGAATATTGGCTCTTGCGCCTGAAATCAAATGTAAAGGTATGCATTCACAAATGTCTTAAGTGTTATCGGCATAAAGCAATTCAAATGCATCAACAGATGGGAAATTTACCGGCTTTACGCGTGAATCAAGGTCGTCAATTTCAAACTTCCGGTGTGGATTATGCCGGTCCTACACAGTTGAAAGCATGGAAAGGGAGATGCAACAAGGTTACCAAAGCATACATCGCAATATTCGTCTGCTTCTGTACAAAGGCAGTACATTTGGAACTCGTGAGCGACTATTCCACTCCATCCTCTCTTGCAGCTTTTGTACCAACATCTACAGCAAGTGTGGGGCTAATTTCCAAGGAGCTGCAAAAAGCTTGGAAAGCGACGCCATTCATTTGTCGAAAAAATGGAATGATGACATAGCGACACAAGTACAAGCCAATGGAACGACATGGCACTTCAACCCGCCTGCTGCAACAAACTTTGGCGGTCTTTGGGAGGCAGATGTAAAGTCGATGAAGCATAATCTTAAACGCGTCATCGGGCATTACACTTTAACGTTCGAGGAGTATGTCACCGTCTTGTCACAAGTTGAAGCTTGCTTGAATTCGCGACCTTTATGCACAGTGTCTGATGACCCTGACGATCTATCTATTCTCACTCCAGGACATTCTTTAATCGGAGCACCGTTAAACACAGTACCGGAAAAGGACCTGTCTAATGACAAGCCAAATTATCTAACCAGATGGCAACTACTGCAAAAAATACTGCAAGATTTTTGGCACAAATGGAAATCTGAATACCTCGTGCGACTGCAATCACGCCCCAAATGGCTTTCAGGCACGGTACAAATTAAGGTAGGGCAGCTTGTGCTCCTTCATGACGAACAGACACCTCCGACTCTATGGCGATTAGGCAGAATTCAAGAAACACATCCGGGAGCTGATGGAAAAGTGAAGGTTGTGACTGTTAAGACTGCAACCGCCTCGTTAAAACGCCCCATAACTAAGCTTTGCCTTCTTCCAATGACAAACGAATAATCAATCACACACACATATATATATCCATAATAATGTAAGATAGTTCAAACAGAATAACTAATATAAAATAATAAATAATAATAAAACTTGAATTTTTAAACACATTAACATTATAAACTATTATTGCCACACACCATACACCAAGTATTCCATTCTTCGTTTCATGTACCCAACAAGTTTGATCGAAGTATTGAATTAAAGACCATCACGCAACATACATCTATACGAAGTGCTGAATTTTCATCCTCACAAGAATGGCAGATCCTTCCGATGGGAATCTCATAGATGTCTTCTTCTGTGGCCCGGCAGGATGTTGCAACGCAACACCGAAAAATTAAATAGAATTAACGACGGCAAAACACACGGTCACCCAAGTCCAGACAGACAACAACAACATTGAGCGGAGCTGATGTGAGAGAGCAGAACTGCAAGCAACAACTGTCATTCTTTTGCTTGGTCTACTTCATTAGACGATTGCACTTAGCATTTGTCAAAGTGGACGGAGCTTATGTGGGAGTGCAGAACTAGAAGCAAACAATCATTTTTTTCTGCATTCTGCTTTGTTTGCCTGTACTCATTGAGAATTTTTTTGGCGATCGTGGACATTACTCACTCCACGTGGAGGAAAGGGCGTTGACCTACACCGGCGTCAATTACATAACAGCTGATCCAGCTGATCGGTCAAAGCCCCTTTGATTGGACAAACTAATTATGTTTTCTTCGTGGGATGCATGAACGATAGAATTCATTCCTGTATGAACCTATCGAGGATACTGTTCTACTAAGTTCAGTCCATCACGATTATTTTGTATAAGTAACTAACTAATTTGTATCAAATAAAGAATTTAAACTAAAATCGTTCGTTACTTGGACAATCCTTGTCAACTAGTTTCTTTTTTTTTGGTTAAATAAAGAGTGATAATTTAATTATTTTGCTAGTGTCCTGGCGACACACGAGCAGATCGCTTTCTCAGGATTGTTGGGGACGTCGCTTTTTACGTTAGAGACAGAATAAAAACGAAATAACTATTATCATTCAATGATAGTGATGTGCACTTTAGTAAATTTAATTTTGTTGAGATATTCACTGTAGAACATAAGTGTGTTGTTGGGACAGTGTATGTACCCCCCGACGTTTCTCGTCCTAATTATATTTGTGAAAATTTTGGGGACATTGATATCAATTAAAATCTTCTTGAAATGTCACCTCACTCTAAGTTAAACACCACAATGCGTTCTCTCAACTTAAACTTCTTAAACACCCACGAACCCACTCATTTTAAGCCAAACTGCTCGCCGTCATTGATCGATATCATGTGAACAAATGATAAGAGCTTGGTGAAAACTTATGGTCAACTTTCTGTTCCTTTATTTCTGTACCACGACCGAATTTTTGGCACATTTGACATTCTATCTAGATCTACTAAGCTCAGGTATAACAAAACAAAATTCAATAACGACTGATCTTCCAGGTTCTTATGGAAACTGGTTCACGATATTGGACTGAGCAAAGCAAAGGAAATTATTTACGATGATGACATTAATCCTGATAGTTTAAATATTCCATTCGCTTCTACTGTCCCGAGAGCATCCGAAAGAAAAGTTGATTTATACACAGATACACAGTCGGTAGTGTGGTGCTCTTTATCAAGTCCAAGTGCGTTGGTCTCGACAATATCCACCCAGACTTCATTAAAGTACTGCTTCCAACAATACTCCCTCACATAACACATATTATTAATACAATTATCATGACATCGACATACCCTATACAATGGAAAAAGGCTAAGATAATCCCAATACAAAAAAAAAAACCAATCCACCCGAATACAGACCTATGGCTATTCTTCCGTTTTTATCAAAAGCGTTTGAATATGTTGTAAGTAAAGACATCAAAAACTATATAGATGGACACAACCTCTTAAGCCCATTACAATTGGGTTTTCGAAAAGTGTATAGCTGTGTCACAGCGTTGTTGAAGGGGACGGCCGACATTCGAAGAACTATTGACGAAGACGAAACAACCATACTAACCTTAGTTTACTTCTCGAAAGCATTTATAGTGTTTTTTTTTTTTTCTTTTTCTCTTCATTTTTATTTATAAATTCATTATTTGCTAACATACTAGACAAAAATGGTTAAAACTAGTTGGACGTACAATCTTTCTAATATATACTTTTATATACATTCATATACACATAAGTACCCATATGAGTACACAAGTGCTTATTGTTATGTTTTTTTTTTTTTTTTTTTTTTATTTTTTTTTTTTTTTTTTTTTTTTTTTTTTTTTATCTTACAAACTACCCTATACTACCCTAATCTATGTGTGTCGGCCATAGGTTACAGCTTATAGATAAATATCCAATCCACTGCAAGACAGGGCGCGACAACTCCACATTCGGGGTCTGAACTATCCGGGGTCTAAAGGATTAGAGGACGGAGTTCCCTCGCTCCCCAGCCACCAGAACTTTTGGTGCTGCTTAGCAACATCCCTAACATCCCACACCCCGCCGCGATACCGCCGTACTAAAACGGAGGACACCTTCCTCAGCTCGTTGTGCGACGGAGTGGTCGTAGTTGAGTCGCCCATCCACAGTAGATCTGGCTATGTGGTAGATGAGCGGTACCGCATTTACGTCTTGTATCAAGCCGTGCTTGTCAAAGTTGAGAAATGCTTCCGGAGAGACGAAGCCACTGTGACGTACCCTTTCGTGGTACTGCGGGTTGGGGTAGTAAGCCCCGGAGATCAATTTATTGACCGAGTTCATCGCTCTCGCAGTGTGACCTCGAATCAACTTCACCAGGAAATTGTCCACTCGTATCAGGTTCGCCCTGTTGTATAAGACCTCATTGGAGTAGAATTTTCTGTACTGGGACTCTGGTGGTCTATAGAGGCGAAGGCAAGCCCTAAGACAAGCCTCTCGAACATCCGAATCTTTTCCATCAAGCTTGCACTCACGTTGAACCACACGGGACAGCCATATGTGAGCATTGGCCGTATGAGGGCCATGTAGCAGATTACCTTTACCCTTGCATCGAGTTGGCTGTTGTAAAACAGTCTCTTTGTGAGGGCGAAAGCGTCTCGGGCCCTGGCTAGAGCAGCATCTACATGTTTGTTAAAATATAGATACTGATATAGCCAGATCCCCAAGTATCTGACTACAATCCTTTGCGTCAGTGGTTCCTGTGCCGTCCTACAATAGAGAACTTTCGCCAATTCTTTTTCGTATCCGCAGAAGCCTTATACAACGGCGTCCTGAACAGAATGGTTTCCGACTTCTGAAAGTTGATATTCAACTTCCAGTCATCGCAATCTCTCATGAATGATTCGAAGTCACCCTGTGTGAGACTGGTGATGTCCTCGATCTTATTGCCAGATCTGTACACGATCAAGTCGTCGGCATACGCAATTGCGTGCGGCAGAGAACTTATTAGATCGCTCAAGAAAATGTTGAACAGGATCGGCGAATTAACGGCACCCTGTTGGAGACCATTTTTAATTTCAAAAATACCTGTAGAGGTCACGTTGCCATTCTTGACTACGAACCGCCTACCGGTAAGCATATTATATAGTAGGTACAGTAGTGGTTTACTAATGCCTAGCCGATTGAGCTTGTAGTAAAGACCTTCTAACCATACGGTGTCGAAGGCCTTCTCCAGGTCAATCAAGCAGGCGCCCGTGCATTGTTTCTTGCTCTTGTTCCATTGGATATCCGACACCAGTTTCGACGCGACATGAATAGTGTCATGCCCCGCTCTGAAACCGAATTGGTTATCCGGAATTATATGTCTGTCCTCTGTCCAGTTGATCAGAGCTCTATTTATCACCTTCTCGAATACCTTGCTGATGTTCGGAAGGAGACTAATTGACCGGAGGTTGCACGGATTCGAAGAATCTTTTCCTCGCTTGGATATGGGTTGTACAATCGCAGTTTTCCAATGCTCCGGATAATGTGCATTATTCAGAGCATTGTTAAAAAGGATTGTGTACATAGTGACCACTTCCAGAGGAAGATGTCTTAGCACAATGTTGGAGATCCCGTCGATTCCAACTGACTTTTTCTTCTTTATTGATGCGAAGACCGCTTGAAGATCTGCCTTCGAAATGAACGGGGGATGAACCTCTTCGTCGGCGATGACATTGTCTGCCATGTTTTCGTCATTGAACTGGACAAAGCCGATGTTCTCAGATCGCCATTGCTGCAGATCTTCTCGAAGTTGAGAGTTGCTAGCTTGCACGCTGTTTTCCAAGTCGTGGTTCGGGCGAACACTAACGTTCACCTTGTACACTTCCTGGAAAACTGCGCCTAGTACTTCAACTTTTTCTTGCGGATCTTCGACCACAAAGAAGTTATCGTCGAGTACGGCGTTATTGGGATCAATACCCGCTGTAGTCAGTATCTGTTCATTGTCCGTCGTCCTGGGAAGCTTAAGACACGGAAGATCGCTATTTTTCTTTCGGAAGAATTTATTTATTTGTGGGAACATACTCGGATTGTTAGATCTAACAGCCCGAATCTTGTTGTTCCAGTATGTGTTTGCAGAAACTCTGTAATTCTGCACAATTAACGTTTGTACATTCTTAATAAGCGATTTCAGTGTCCTAACTTCCTCGCTACGTCTGTCAGTAAACCGCCTGTACAAGGTTTTTAATCTTGACAGGAGTCTACTTTTTTGTTGGTGTAGTGCGTCAATTGTCGCATTGCGGTACAAGTTTTCGTTGTTAGTTCGTGTATACCGTGGTATCGTACTGTCCATAGTTCGTTTTATTGTCTCGTCCAATTGAATTAGATACATGTCAATCTCTTCGTTTGACAGGTTTCTATTGGACGGAATGTGGAGCGCATTCGAAGAGAGTGCTCGAGTCATTTGTCGGGAGAAGCGTGGCCAACGCGCCCTACTGTAATTGTAGGTATGCGTTTGAACAAACTCTCCCAAATCCGCAATGTCATTGGGGATCTTGAATTCGGCACTGAGTCCGCAATGGTCACTGAGATACACGAAAGTGTTCAAACAGTTTACCGTTTGTGCGTTTGTGTCTGTCAGCTGCAGTCTTGCGTCAAACAGCAGGAGATCCAAGAACGACCCACTTCTGGGGAAGGACGAGATCTCTGTTGCTCTCAGATCAAGTCTATACTCCACACTGTGCAAGCAGAACCAACTGTAGAGCTGGTCACCTCTGTTATTGGAAACCGTGTTTCCCCAATAACCGTGACAGGCATTGAAGTCCCCGGCCAAGCTGAAATAGTTATTCTCCTCTTAGACATCGAAAGAGTGAATAGAGCTCTAAATGAGTTGTTCTGATGGAGACGGAGGGTTAAGCCGACACCTCATGCAGCTTCTTTCCACTGCGGAGAGAAATGCACACGATGCAGGCCTCCAACACTTGAAACCGTCGTACCTCATTACTATGCATGTACACTAACACTACTTTGTGTGAAGATCGCAAAGATGTCTCCACCATTGGTGTTGGGCCGGTCTCTTCTGATAACATTATGCTCCAATATGCCTCTCCGGGTTAGTTTAGTTACGCTAATCAAAAATATCTCCTGGCTTTGATCGTCCAACAGTCTGTAGAGCTCCTTTTTTCGGGGGATCCCTATTAATGAATTTGCACTCACTTCAAGGATCTTGAAAATACTCTCCGTCTGCGCAGCCATTAGGGCTGGTGTCGTGTTGGGTCCTGCATTAGCTCCAGAATTTTGGCAACCTGCTGCTCTTACGAATCTATACGCCTTTCAGGATTTCCAATCCTACCTTTGGTAGTTGCTGCTTTTCTGTGCTTCCCCTAATAGACGCCCCGTTGGGCGAAAGTCACTTCGGGTGTGACGGGTATGACTGCTCCGAGTCGATTTTGCACTTGGGGCTGCTTTTGCAGATCCGCTTTTGTTTTCCGCTTCGTTGGCGATGATGTACTCTCCCCACTTCATCTTTCGTAACCGAGGCAAATGATTTGATACTGTTGCTGTTGACAGCTAACAGTCCTTCCACTCCGTCGGACACGTATTGAACATTTTCCTCCTCATCCCTGTCGCTGCTGCAGTTTCGGGCTTCTTCACGGCTTCACTCAACTTTTCCTCGGCAGATGCTTTGGTTTTGCACTTTTTGAAGATGATTTCTTTCTCCTCCTTTTCACTGTGTCTTCTCGGGGCACCGTTAACTGGTGGCCTGAATCTGCCACCGGTTGCTGCTCGTTTTTGTCCGCTTCAGAGAGCGCTGACCGCTGATTCCAATTTCCCGCACTCACTCACTTATACCAAATTTATTTTTGGATTCCGCGGAAAAATACGTTTTTTTATTGTCTTCGCGCCCTTTCTGCGGAGATTGAACCGAGCACCTGTGGAGTCACGAGTGTTGACTATACCACTTCTGCCAATTGCTTGTTGAAGCAACATGCGGCACCTGCACTATTTAACCATTGCTCTTATTTTTTTTTATTTTCTGTGAAGCCAAAACACTCGTGAAGTGTTTTCCGTCCGTCCCGTCTGGAAGGATGAGTATCTCTATGCTCTCTCATCTCTCCAGTAGGCCGAAGTACTTGGAAAGGGAAGGTTGTGTTTTGCTCGCCTATCCTACTGTGAGTAGTAGCCAGAGATAAGAGAGCATAGAGGTATTCGTCCTTCCAGACGGGAATATCCCTAGCCAACCGCTAAAAAATGCCGTTATGGACCTGAACTCACATTACGGATATTGTTACAAGGTTTGGGTCCGCAGCAACTTTGTTTATATGGAATAGTATCCCAGTGTGTGTGTATGACAGTTAGTTACGAGCCTTCGCATAGTGTCTCGTTTTTACGTAGAAATCAAGACGATATATTTGTGAATAAAACACGCTACTTCTTACGTTAACCTTTCTTCATTACGTTATTCGTGGTTTTTGACTACTTCGTGCTAAGCTTAATAAGAATTTACACGTGAAGCAACAACAAAACAGCTTACTACGCAGAATAACTCTTGCCAACCGGTGGCCCGTGGCGTTGTGGGTATGTGCGTCGACCTCAACCTCTAAGTCGTTGGTTAGATTCCTGCTCTGTGCGACGAAAACAATTTTCTTGACCCCACCTCTTTGGAGTCACTGACAATGCTCAAAGAGTATTTCCTGTCTAGAAAAAGCTTCTCAAACTTGGCTGTTCGGATTCGGCATTAAACTGTAGGTCTCTTCCACTCGTGAGAGAACAATAGCACGCACAACACGAGTGGTTGCTGAGAAGCTAGGCCCCCTAAGGGCTGGAACGCCACCCATATTATTATATTATGTTATTATGGTATAAGTTATTCAATTTTTAAATATTAAAAAAAGAATTAAGCACGAATTACTTAAAATCATTAATATTCAATTTCTTAGTTATTCAAATCCTTAGTTAATATATTATTTCCCTTTATTCCTAGCCTATTTGAAGCTATATTGTTTTGAATTTGTTAAACATTGTCCTTGATTATTCTAACTTGTGATAATTAAAATATCAGTCCTAGCATTTTCAATTATCTATTTAAGCATTACAAAAGTAATAATAAAGTGGTCGTTAATAAAAACTTCATGGTTACTCTTTTCTATTAAGTTCCTTTCGTTCTCTTCGTGCAGTCACAGCGATTAGTCATGCTTTTGCTGTTTCTACGACTCTTACAGTTCTTGCAAAAGTTTTCTCTCGTGTTTACAATGGTTTCCTTTGCAGTGCCCTAATTGCCTCCATAATCTGACTGATAACGATTACATAACTTCTAAAATCGATCAATTGTTCAAAGACATTCTTGATTTAAGGGAATTTGTCTCGAGCTCCACTATGAACACAAGTTCTAAGTCCAAGGAAGTGACTCGGTCGCAAGCACCGATAAGATTAATGCACTCTCGCGCACCAAGTTTTTTGCCTTACAACATAATTCGTCCGCGAACCGAATGAAGGCAAACAGTCCGCACTCTCACTCTCTATCACGGCCTCTGCTAACATGAAGCCGATCAAAACATCGACAGCCACTAACCGCCCCACCGCCATTGGAATCGGAATCGACTCTCACCATCCTCGATAATGCTGAAGGTGCTACAACTCCCGGGTATATTGCCGCCCTCACCACTGTTGCTGGTCTTACTATTATTTCTGCTCCCACCGCTGTTGCCGCTCATACTGCTGGTGCCTCTTCTGTTTCTTCTCCCGCCACAATTGATGCTGCTCCTCCGACTAGTTCTGCTGACTTTCAAACAATACAATCCAAACGTTCGACAGGCATAACAATACATTTATCGGAACAAACAACAACAACGCACTGGGCCTGAAGCTGCAGTTCATCTCTCAACTCAAATTGTTGCATCTATCAGCGTTCAAGCCATCTACAACATGCCAGTCCATTCTTGCATACGTCTCATCGGCATTCAATGTGGACGAATCAAAATTGAAATGTCACAAGCTGATCAAGGAAGGTGCTGATGAAGTTTCAATTAGCCATATCAACTTTAAACTTGGGGTTCCAGAAGATATGATTAACATTTTCTTAAATTGCGATAAGTCATTTAAATTTCCTCCAAATAACGAAATGCGTACTTCAAACCCAATCGCTCAAACATAGGCCACTCTCTATCTCCCTTCGATGCTGCTGTTGCAAATAACCGTATGCTAAATGATTCGTGCTCTCTCTCACTGTACTATCAAAATGTGAACCAAAACTATGAATCTCTTTCTCGCTGCTGCTGACTGTCATTTTGCATTCATTTTAATACATTTTTATTTCAAATTCATAACAGGCTTACATACTAGACAAAAATGCTTAAAACTAGTTGGGCGTACATTTTTGTTTCTGCAATCTAACTAACCCTAAGACAAGACCTCTCAAACACCCGAATCTTTTCCATCAAGCTTGCACTCACGTTGAACCACACGGGACGTTGAACCAAAGGTGAGCATTGGCCGTATGAGGGCCATGTAGCAGATTACCTTTACCCTTGCATAGAGTTGGCTGTTGTAAAACAGTCTCATTGTAAGAGCGAAAGCACCTCGGGCTCTGGCCAGAGCAGCATCTTCATGTTTGTTAAAATGTAGATACTGATCTAGCCAGATCTCCAGGTATCTGACAACAGTCCCTTGCGTCAGTGGTTCCCGTGCCGTCCTACAATAGAGAACTTTCGCCAATTCCTTTTAGTATCGCGGAAGCTTTATACAACGGCGTTCTGAACAGTATGGTTTCCGACTTCTGAAAGTTGATATTCAACTTCCAGTCATCGCAATCTCTCATGAATGACTCGAAGTCACCCCTCGCGTGCGTAGTGATGTCCTCGATCTTTTTGCCTGAATGGCGTGCGGAAAAGAACTTATTAGATCGCTCAAGAAAATGTTGAACAGGATCGGCGAATTAACGGCACCCTGTTTGAGACCATTTTTAACTTCAAAAATACTTGTAGAGGTCACGTTGCCTTTCTTGACTACGAACCGCCTACCGGTAAGCATATTATATGGTATAGTAGGTACAGTAGTGGCTTACTAATGCCTAGCCGATTGAGCCTATAGTAAAGTCCTTCTAACCATACGGTATCAAGGGCCTTCTCCAGGTCAATCACGCGGCATGAATGGTGTCATAGCCCGCTCTGAAACCGAATTGGTTATCCGGAATTACCATATATGTTTGTCCTCTTACCGGTTGATCAGAGCTCTATTTACCACCGCCTCGAATACCTTGCTGATGTTCGGAAGGAGACTAACTGACCGGAGGTTGCACAGATTCGCAGAATCTTTTCTTTTCTTGGATACGGTTGTACAATCGCAGTTTTCAAATGCTCCAGATAATGTGCATTGTTCAGAGCATTGTTAAACTGGATTGTGTACATGGTAACCATTAACAGGGGAGGTGTCCTAGCACAATGTTGGCCATCCTGTCGATTCCAACTGACTTTTTCTTCCTTATTGATGCTAAGACCGCTTGAAGATCTGCATTCGAAATAAACGTGGGTTGACCCCCTTCGTCGGAGATAACATTGTCTGCCATGTTTTCGTCCCTGAAGACGACAAAGCCTCAGATCGCCATTGCTTCAGATCTTTGCACGCTGTGCTCTAGGTCGTGGTTCGGGTAAATACTCCCTTAAACTTTTTCTTGCGGATCTTCTACCACAAAGAAGTCATCGTCGAGTACGGCGTTATTGGGATCAATACCCACTGTAGTCAGTATGTATTCGTGGTTTGTCGTCCTGGGAAGATTAAGACACGGAAGATCGCTAGTTTTTCTTCGAAAGAATTTGTTAATTTGTGGATACATACTCGGGTTGTTAGATCTAACAGCCCGAATCTTAGTGTTCCAGTACGTGATTACAGAAACTCTGTAATTCTTCACAATTAAAGTTTGTACATTTTTAATGAGCGATGTCAGTGTCCTAACTTCCTTATAAACTTGACAGGAGTCTACTTTTTTGTTGGTGGAGTGCGTTAATTGCCGCATTGCGATACAAGTTTTCGTTGTTAGTTCGTGTATACCGTGGTATCGTACTATCCATAGTTCGTTTTATTGTCTCATCCAATTAAATAAGATACATATCAATCTCTTCGTTTGACAAGTTTCTATCGGACGGAATGTGGAGCGCATTCGAAGAGAGTGCTCGTGCATTTTTCTGAAGAAGCGTGGTACTGTAATTGTAGGCATGCGTTTGGACAACCTCGCATAATTCCGCAATATCGCCAGGGATCTTGAATTCAGCACTAAGTCCGCAATGGTCACCGAATGTGTTCAAGCAGTTTACAGATTGCGAGTTTATGTCAGTCAGCTGCAGTCTTACGTCAAACAGTAGGAGATTCAAGAACGATCCGCTTCTGAGGAACGACAACATCAAACACTGTGCAAGCAAAAGCAGCAGGCAGGTCCCCTCTGTCGTGACTTAGATATCGAAAGAGTGAATCGAGCTCTGAAATAGTAGTTCTGGAACTGAGCCGGAGGAGTAGACCGACACCGCAAATATCTTACTACATAGAGAAATGCAAACGAAATTAAAACGCAGGCTTCAAACAACTGAAACCGTCGCACTTCAATAATTAACACTACTTTAAGTTTAATGTTACTCTTATTGAAGATCGCAACACCGCCTCCTCCATTGGAGTAGGGCCGGTATCTTCTCTTCTTTTTTTTTTTCTTGTGGCGCTACAGTCCGGGGTGAACTTGGGCCTTGGTCAGCAATCCTCTCTAGCTGGCACGATCCTTAGCCTTCTTTGTGTGGCGCTACAGTCCGGGGTAGACCTGGGCCTCAACCAACATGCCTCTCCAACTAGCGCGACCTCTGGCTAGCAGTCTCCAGTTTCGCACACCAAGTTGGTTGAGGTCCTTCTCCACTTGAGTGCGCCATCTCAAACGCCGGCGTCCTCTGTTGCATTGCCCGACAGGTTCGGATTCGAAGATTCTTCGGGCCGAAGCTGTGGTGTCCATACGCTCTACATGGCCTAGCCACCGTAGGCGTTGGATCCGTAGACGCCTAACTAGGCTCATGTCGCTGTACAGCCCGTACAGTTCGTGATTGAATCTTCTCCTCCAGAACCCGTCAACACAAACAGGACCAAAGATCGTGCGTAGAACTTTTCTCTCAAAGAGACCAAGGACTTCTTTATCCGCTTTCGAGATTGTCCATGCCTCCGAGCCATATAGCAGGACTGGGCTGATCAGTGTCTTGTATAGAGTCAACTTGGTTCTTCGAGTGAGGGTTCTGTTACTCAATTGCCTCTTGAGCCCGAAGAAACAGCGGTTGGCAAGAGTTATTCTACTCTTGATCTCGGTACTGATGTTATTTGTACAGTTTACTCCGGAGCCGAGGTATGTGGAGTCCTTGACGACCTCGAAGTTATAGCTGCCCATTGTGACGCTCTG
The DNA here is from genome assembly GCA_916610145.1 of Eristalis arbustorum. Lineage (NCBI taxonomy): Eukaryota > Metazoa > Arthropoda > Insecta > Diptera > Syrphidae > Eristalis > Eristalis arbustorum. The sequence goes on along the minus strand of OU744319.1, from coordinate 54,948,219 downwards.
TCCAGGACATCGATGTTGTATGTCCTATTTTGAGGACAGCATATAACATTTTAGCCGCTTCCGTCTCAATGTTAGCAAAAGCCTCACTGACGGCTCGCTGAGTTCTGCCAATCACGTCAATGTCATCGGCGTATGCTAACAATTGCACGGAGTTCTGGAAGATCGTGCCTCTAGTGTTGGCGTGCGCGTTTCGCACGATCTTCTCCAGGACGATGTTAAAGGAATCACACGACAGTGCGTCGCCTTGCTTAAGACCTTTTTTGACATTGAAGGTCTCGGTGAGTTCGTTACCGACCTTGATGGAGCAGCGAGAGTTCTCCATCGTCATCCTGCACAATCTGACGAGATTGGCAGGAATGTCAAAACTAGACATGGCGTTGTATAGCTCATCTCTATGCACGCTGTCATATGCGGCCTTAAAGTCGACAAATAGGTGGTGGGTGTTGATCTTGATCTCTTGGGTTTTTTCGAGGATCTGATGGACCTCCCAGGCCTGAACCGCACTGAGAGGGACCTATCATGTTGTTGACGAATGGTTTTAGGCGCTCACACAGAACGGCAGAGAAGATTTTGTAGGCGATGTTAAGTAGACTTATCCCCCGATAGTTGGCGCAGTCCAATTGGTTTCGTTTTTTTGTGGATCGGGCAAACGATACTAAGATTTCAATCGTTGGGCATGCTTTCATCCGACCATATCTTACAGATGAGCAGATCGTCTCTAGCTGCTTCGTCCGCTTCAGCAGCTTTGTTCGACTTAAGTCTCGACATGGCCATCTTAACTTCGTGTAGATTGGGGAGACAGAGTTCTCTTCTGTGTTCGTTCATTGCGTGGAGTTGAACATTCTGCCTGACAGCGGTATTGGTGTCCTTTTCGCCTTTAAACAGTCTGCAGAAGTGATCCTTCCAGTTTCTCAGTATCCACTGCGACTCTACTGCGAGTTGTCCCTCTTCGTTCCGACAGGCTTCTGTGCGATGTTTGTACTTTTTGGATAGTTGTTTAATTCCCTGGTAAAACTTTCGGACATTATTTCAACCATACCATGTCTCCATTTCCTCGATCGCGCGCGTCTCATGCTCCTTCTTTTTCTTTTTGAGAGTCCGGTGCTCTGCTCTTATCTTCCTGAGTCCTGAGAGCTCACGAACCGCTCTCTTCCTTCTATCTATTATATTCTCTGATGGCGTTTTGACAACAGTTCCACTGTTCGTCGATTGTTTCGCCTGGCAGGGTTGGACTCTCTCTGAGAGCTTCAGGGAGACTCGATCGAAAAATTTCCCAGCGGTCGATTGCGATTGTAGCTTTCCAACGTCAAACTGTTTTGGTCTTGCTCTACTCCGTTGTACACTCGATATCTGAGTTCTGACCTTGGCTGCAACAGTACGAATGGTCCGAGTCGATGTTAGCAGCTCGGAACGTTCGGACATCGAGGACACTATAAGAGTGTCTGACGTCGATCGCAATGTGATCAATTTGGTTGACGGTTGATTGACCAGGGGACCGCCAGCTACTTTTGTGAATGTTGAGATGAGGGAACCGCGTGCCGGCTACAGTGAGGTTTCGCCCCGTCACGAAGTCCAACAGCCTAAGTCCATTGTCGAACGTGTTGTCATGTAGGCTGTGTTTTCTGACGATCTAGCAAACATTTTTTCCTTGCCCAGTTTTGCATTAAAATCTCCTAGAACGATCTTGGTGTTGTAGCTGGGGCATTGATCGTATGTTCTTTCTAGGAGATTTTAGAAGTCATCCTTGCTATCATCGTCTTTGTCCTCCGTTCGGGCGTGGGCGCAAATTAGGCTGATGTTGCCGAATGTTGCCTTGATGCAAATTGTTGTCAGGCGTTCGCTTATGTATTCAAAGCTTAAGACTTCTTGCCTAAGCCTGCTTCGAACAACAAAACCGCATTCAAACAAGCACTGCCTTCGCTCTTTGTAGCAATCGCCGTAATATATGTCGTAGTTTCTCATCCTCTTTTTGCCCGGTCCATCGCTTGGGCACAGGCCCAAGCCCTCCATATCCGTCGATACGGTAGATGTAAAAACTTCCTTGAATGTGGGTCTTTCTTCTGCTGCAATTCCAGACTCATCGAACTGTGGCACTAAGAACTTTGTTTTGGGCCAAAGCTCTTGAGGCATCGACAGCCAGGTTGGGTCATTCCACCACAACTGATGATTATAGAGCTGTGGTGGTGATACGCCTCGTGAAGCACAATGTGCTGGGTTGGACACTCCAATTGTATCGTGGAATCCATTCTAAGATAGCAGCTGTTCGATTTGCCACAAACGTATTACAACGGCGAGGTGGAGACGAAAGCCAATGTAGGCCAATTTGAGAATCATACCATGCGAAAATCTTCGTCTTGAATGGCATTGTAAGTCACATTGAGTTGAGAAGACGGGAGAGAAGAAGAGTTCTAGTCGAGGAATGGATACTGGTTTTAAAGACGCGACCTTCATCTTAGCTGAAACGATAACTACGTTGTATTGATCTGCAGCATAGACAACCGCCGCTTAGCCTACTAAAGACGCACCTGAGAAGCCATGAAGATCAATCTCCTCCATCGATGAAAGGACGTGACGTTTGATACTAATTTTTTTAAAGATATATCAATTCGCTTTGACACGTTGTTCATCAACTAGCGAATCTTGGCGGTGATAGGTTGTTACAGTTCAAATTCAACTGTGATGACCATAGTTCTTGGAACAGTAGTTTGAAGAGGATTACGGACGGAGCCAAAAACCCCAATGGATCAAAGATGCGTGCGATTTCGGAAAGAAGGGTTCGCCGTGTTGGAATATAGCCAACATTTTGAATTGCACTAGCGTAGTTCGAATTTGGCAAGAAATAATAGCGCCACCAATTCAGATTTTAATTTAACGAGATCTTTGATTGAATTTGCTCCTGTCATTACATCTTCAACAAAAACATCGCGCAGCAAGGCATTAGCTGCGTTGGGATATTCACCTTGGTAGTCCATTGCTAACTGTTTAAGCATCCGAGCCGACAGGAACGGAGCCGAAGCAGTCCCATATGTGACTGTTCGTAATCGAAAGTGCGAAATCTCATTGGATGTGTTCTGTCGCCACACTATCCCTTGAAAATCTGTATGATGGTCGTCGATCCATATTTGCGAAACATTTTGACTACATCAGTAGTGAAGACGTATTTATGTCGACGGAACCTAAAATTGTACTGCTAAAAACTCCTTAGATCTTAAAAACGCTAATTGGGCCTTCTACCGGACGAAATTAAATTCATATTTAGAAAAATTCTTTACTAACCTTGAAAGTGTGTTCTCCACTAATCATGTCGATGTAGCAGTCGATTTTTTATCCCGAATTGTGATTCAGGCAATTGACGATTCTGTCACAAAAGTACAAAAATGTAATCACGTTCCTAAACTTCCAAAGCACATTCTCGAACTAATAAAACTTCGAAATTCGGCTAGGAGAAAATGGCAAAGATATCGACATTCCACTCATAAGAAGGAAATGAAGGATCTTAATAAGCAAATTGCAGTGCATTTTATCACCTGGAATACTAATCTCCAGAAGCTGGAAGAAACGCAAAGCCCTTCTGGAATATGGCTAAGATAATGCAAAATAAAAATAGACATATTCCACCCTTGCAAAACGAAATGTACACTGATGTTTATAAAGCAAACGAACTTGTTTCTAACTTTGTGAAAAATCACTCAGTCTCGGAGCATTTAGGTGACCCTGTCACAATCAGATTGGTCAACACACAACTAAATAAATTCATTATGTCATGTAGTGATACTCCACACAGCGCATATGTGTCTGACGATGACATTGAGTTCCATCTCGATAACCTTAAGATTAGGAAAACACCTGGATTTGATCAAATAAGTAAAACTTATCTTAAGGAATTGCCTAAAGTTGGAATCAGCTTTATAACTTTTGTTATAAACACTTGCTTAAAAATCAGATATTTTCCCAATGCTTGGAAACTTGCTAATGTTATTCCAATAAACAAACCTGGAAAACCTCCAGATAAAGCCGAGAATTACAGACCAATTAGCCTTCTTAGTAGTCTAAGTAAATTACTAGAAAAGGTAATAAAAGAAAAGATGATGCAATTTATACGAGACCAAAATATTCTCCCAAATGAACAATTTGGATTTCGGAATGCACACAGCACTTCACACCAAGTCTTACGAATTGTTAATTATGTCAAAGAACAACGAGCTTATGGCAAGTCTACAGGCATGACATGTGTGGCATGACGATCTTTTATATAAAATGATTCGCCTCAATTTCCCGTATTATCTTTGTAAATTAGTCCAAAGTTTCCTTAGTAATCGTTCATTTAGTGTATCCGTTAATAATGTGCTTTCGGAAATCAAATACTTCCATGCTGGGGTTCCTCAAGGTTCTGTTCTTAGTCCTGTCTTGTACTCCGTATTTACTTCGGATATTCCCAATCTCCCGCTTTGCGAAATTGCTACTTAGGTGGATGACACAGCTATATTTACATTCCATAAATTTTCTCTCGTTCTTGAGAGGAATCTATGCTATGGGCTGGAAATTCTGAGTATCCACCTAGCTAAGTGGAAAATTAAGTGGAATAAGGAAAAATTCAAGCCATCTTTTTCACAAGAAAAAGGAAAGCTTGCTATATTCCCTCCAACCCTTTGTGGGTAGACAATGTGTCAATCGGGTGGAGCTCTCGCGTAAAGTACCTGGGAATCCATCTGGACTCAAATGTCACATAGCAAAGTTACAAACTTCACAAAATAAACTCTTAAAAATTATGCTAAATCTCCCGTGGCATTACTCTACAAGATCCTTGCATAGAAGAGCGAATGTTGAATTGATCTCTGATAGAATAAACATACTTAACGAACAATTTAAAAGTCGTTGCAACTGCTCCGAAAACCCTTTAATAAGAAATTTATTTTCTTAGACATAGTTCTGCAATACTTCCAAGCAATTTCAAGAAACTAAACACTCGATTGTACTAATTTATTTGTTCGAATAGGTACATATGTATACATTTTTTATTTATTTATTATTTATTTATTTATGTATTTATTTGTTTATTTATTTATTTATTTATTTATCTATTTACCTAATCAGTTATATAATTTCCTTTTTTTGTTAATCATTTATACTTATCTGTGTACTTATTTATTAAAATCGTATACTCAAACGAATTTTTTTATGCCATATTTGAATATACCATAACGGTATATACTTCTTTTTTTCTTTTTTTTTTTACTTACTTACTTAAATGGGGTTTTTATTAATCTATTTTTTCCTCAAATTTTAATTTGTACATTCAATTTTCTTTAGAAACAAATGTAATCACAAATTCAGTAGAAAGATGCAATTAGGTATCAAATCTCTGTGGAAGATAATGTGCGGTAACTCAGACCATGTAAATTTTAAAAGAATCTGAATAAATATCTATCTATTTATCTATCTAACGTCTTGTATATATCCGCAGTACAGCATCTTTCTGAAATCGACGTTCCATGGATTGTAATCTGCTTACTGCAGATGTCAATGATGAACCGAAAATAGGCTTTGGTGATTTAAACGGCAATTGAACTACGTACCTGCCATCCGACGTGCCCGAAAACGTTCCGGAAATGTTGTTCAACTTCATCGCTATCGGACTGATCGTTAGATGGCTTCAAGCATAGAATAAAGAACTGAAACTGTGGAACGATGGGACATTTTAGCATACAACACTTCACCAGATACTATCCAATCCAATGATGTTCATTGTGCAATAATTTGCCAAGCCTTGTCTGCTCCCATAGGATCGGCAGCTCAAGGTTTTGTAAATATGACCAATTAGATACATCGATTGATAGAGGTGATAAAGAAGAAGTTACTTTACTTATCACAAATGCTTCGACTAAAAAGGATGTTTTACTAAAGCGAGAGTGTAATTTTAGTGTGATACAAAATTTATAGTTGTATGTCCTGCTTCAGTTGACGACACTCTAAAATATTGGAAGTCGAGCATATTGTCGAGGTAACCGTAGCCCTTGCGCGAACGACTCCGATATGAATGACACCTGGCACACTCTATCGATTAGAACTCTGCAGTTGAGGGCCTTTCCCTGTGCATCATACATTTTCGCAAGGATTGTGAGCAGGATTGTGAGTTTTGTATATCCAGTGTCAGCGTGCTTGTTGATCAATGTTGTCGACGAGGGTACATGGTGACTGGGTTGAGGTAGATTTTTGGCTATCCGAAAGATTGGGATGTTTTTTGATAATCGCCACAATCTTTATGATTAGCAATCTTTATAATTTTCCGTAAACAGCAATATAGTCGATTTCGGAAGATGAACATTTGCCGCAGAATTCAAGTGTTCAACCAATGCACATTGTCTCTTTGCGAGTTCACTGACGCTGGTGGTTTCGCGATATTTTTCCAATAATTGCCTTTCACTAATCGCTTTCTTTAAACCCGAATGCGCACTGTAAGACGTTTCTTCATACTCTACGTACTTACCATCGAATTTTTTACACTCCTCATCATCCGTGGTTAGTTCCAAGAGGTTTCGTTGCAGAGTTGTAAATTCATTCCACGTTTCCTCAAGTTTAGATATTTTTATTTCCAGCATTTCTAATGTTGTCGCTGGGCCGTTGGTTTCTACGAACGATGCAGCTCGTGTCAAGCTACCCTTTAAATATCTTCGAACACGCTTTGTACTATCTGCCATCACCTCAAGCGATATGATTCAATATGGGCACTTTTAAACTGATTTAAATTATCTTAATAATTATCGGGCTTCAGAAGGACCAATTTGTTTTGTAATAAACGAAGAGTAGACCGACGAACTGCTAATTAATTGATGACGAACGAAAGTAAACAACAACACATTATTTTGTCTTGAACTTTATTCGCACACTAAAAAAAAGAAAATTATAACGTAGATATATTATGGGATATGTCTACAGCGGTCGCAATTCCGATAACAAGAGAGTCGCCAACATGCATCAGGTCTGGGTACCGGTATCTTCTCTCCACTGGCCATATGGGACACCACTGTGGCAGTCTGCTAACAAAAACAAAAACCACAACAAAGTCAACATAAAAAAAAGTGTTACTATCGACAAATAGGGTGATGCATGGCCCGAACGTTAAGGACAATACCCCCAAACCTGTTGCAGAAGATAATATTTATTTACTTATTAAGTATAGTACTGAGACGAATTAAACCGCCGATGACAAGAGAACATTGGAATAAAACTTCAAGATTTGCGAATACAATTCAATGAATGCATTTCAATTGTCTATTTTAAAACTGCAGACTAAATTTAAACAGAGGCATACAAATCAACCTAGGTATAGGAGGTTAAGCTTAGAAATTAGTAGTAATTCCGGTTTACGACTTCATACTACATATTATTAGCCCAGTAGGAATTCAGCAAATACTTATAAATTTAGAAGATAATTTAATGGAAATAAATAATAAAGACGGAAGAGAAGTTCTTATCGACGAACCAAGATCTCTTACCTATAAGGTACATACAATAATACCGCATAGACATGCAAGAGGACTTATTAATATAGCAGGAACAGGAATGAAATGGTTATATGGTACCATAGATGAGGACGACAGAAAAAAGATCAATGAACATTTACTAATGATGGACACAAATAACTACAATTTAATAGAACAGTTTTTATTAACGACCACTTTAATAGTACTTTTGTAATGCTTAAACAAATAATTGAAAATTGATATGATATTGAAATAAAAATTATATTTTAAAACAGTTGGACAATATTAAAACCATGAACATAAAGATAATTCATAAAATTAAGATATTTAGAAAATAAGATCACATAGCATCAACCAGAAATAATATGATTCATCCAGGAATATTAACAGCTGGGAAATACAAATGTATAAGATCGATTATTATAGATTAAAGCTAGTAAAAATTAGAGTACTTAGATAAAATGTTTAATATCTCGATGTTGCTGTAAAAATAACAAAGTTATATGTTAGAACAGATTTAAAATTAATTACATCGCTACTTAATAAAGATAATATTGAAATAAAAAAAATATTGGAAAAAAAAGTATCGAATACATTGTAAAAATTAATGACTCTATTTTAACTTATAAAGAGGATCTATCTTGAAACATTTAAAACCTAGTATGAATTGTGTTTTTGAGAATAATTGTAAATATCGTGTTAGTAACAAAACAAAAGTTGAAGTAATTTATGATAAAACCATTTTAGTAAAAAATGCATTTAAGGTAAGGTAACTCCAAAATTGTAACGATAGAAATATAACTTAAACAAAAAAATTATTCACTGAATTTTTATAATTGTTCAATAAGTTAATGCAAAACTTTTTCAAGCAATACAACTTAAATACAACTAAAATACTTTTATCCAAGCAATAATGTGTATTTAAATGAAACAATCAAATTAATTACTTTTGACGATGTATATGAAATACCAGCAAACCCAGCGAACTCCGTTTCGCCACGTTAGTTTTGTGCAACGTTTCGTTTGAGGATTAAAAGATGAAGAAAAATTATTTTTTTATATTTGAAAAGGAAACATTTTATTTCATTTCACAACAGTAATGAATTCACTTCGATTACAAAAATTAAGTGTAATTTAGTTGAACTTCTCTAATTAAAAAATAGAAGTGAATCCAATGTAAATACTGAATCGAAGCGTTATACGTGTCCGCAAATTTTCCGTTTCATTGAAGTGCTCTTTGGTAAACCTCATTTTTTGTCCGACGTTAACACAAACAAAGCGGATGGTTTCCCAACATGTGAACACGCAGCATGTGAAAAGCAATGATTTTCTAGATTTATCCCGCAACCACTAAGCTATTGGCCTTGCGACTTGTTAATTGTCATTGCGAACGCAAGGCGAACCGAAAATTGCAATCGTTTGAAGAACAGAAGATCAGTCGGAATCATTGGTATTCGACGAATACCTACATTTTCACCTGCGTACTTTCTCTTAATAATGGTTGCCTCAATCATATTCGGTACAAGTTGTTTCACCGCAAGTCGGGTACCGTTGCAAAGCCGCGGCGGACTCAAATTACACAAAGTGTGCATAATTATTATTTGCGGCGAGAATTGCTGGTTGAGTTAACCAAGCATAATTCAATTCTGATAATGGTCACTAATGTTAGGGAAAACATTTTCAATAAGAGCTAAATTAATCCAGTTCATATTTCATAGTTCATAGTTTGGTTTATTCAGCAGCAGAAACTACAAAGATATAATAACAAATGAGTGTTTAGAGAATCAGGCTGCTCCTTTATATAATACAATTTAAGTAAATACAAATTTTCACACTTAAACCTAAAGTATTGGCACAATCCCCTGTATGTCTTAATTTCACAATAGAAGTTATAGACACATCAAGTATTAAGTATTGAATAGATGAATTATAACTTTTTTTGGCAGCGTTGCAATTTGTTTATGTGTGTTTTGGCACTGTTGTGCTAAACTGGAGCACCATAAAGTTGAACGGATTGGAAAATATTTTTGAAGAGTATAAGTTCGTTTTAAGAGTTAAGCTGTGAACTTTTACAGATGAAAGGATATAGGATTCTAATCATTTTATTAATTTTGTCGATAGTTTTTGATGTATGGTGCCTGAACGTAAGCTTGGTATCTAGGATTATGCCCAGATACTTACCGCTTTCTGACCATTGACAGCAGTCTGCTAACAAAAACAAAAACCACAACAAAGTCAACATAAAAAAAAGTGTTACTATCGACAAATAGGGTGATGCATGGCCCGAACGTTAAGGACAATACCCCCAAACCTGTTGCAGAAGATAATATTTATTTACTTATTAAGTATAGTACTGAGACGAATTAAACCGCCGATGACAAGAGAACATTGGAATAAAACTTCAAGATTTGCGAATACAATTCAATGAATGCATTTCAATTGTCTATTTTAAAACTGCAGACTAAATTTAAACAGAGGCATACAAATCAACCTAGGTATAGGAGGTTAAGCTTAGAAATTAGTAGTAATTCCGGTTTACGACTTCATACTACATATTATTAGCCCAGTAGGAATTCAGCAAATACTTATAAATTTAGAAGATAATTTAATGGAAATAAATAATAAAGACGGAAGAGAAGTTCTTATCGACGAACCAAGATCTCTTACCTATAAGGTACATACAATAATACCGCATAGACATGCAAGAGGACTTATTAATATAGCAGGAACAGGAATGAAATGGTTATATGGTACCATAGATGAGGACGACAGAAAAAAGATCAATGAACATTTACTAATGATGGACACAAATAACTACAATTTAATAGAACAGTTTTTATTAACGACCACTTTAATAGTACTTTTGTAATGCTTAAACAAATAATTGAAAATTGATATGATATTGAAATAAAAATTATATTTTAAAACAGTTGGACAATATTAAAACCATGAACATAAAGATAATTCATAAAATTAAGATATTTAGAAAATAAGATCACATAGCATCAACCAGAAATAATATGATTCATCCAGGAATATTAACAGCTGGGAAATACAAATGTATAAGATCGATTATTATAGATTAAAGCTAGTAAAAATTAGAGTACTTAGATAAAATGTTTAATATCTCGATGTTGCTGTAAAAATAACAAAGTTATATGTTAGAACAGATTTAAAATTAATTACATCGCTACTTAATAAAGATAATATTGAAATAAAAAAAATATTGGAAAAAAAAGTATCGAATACATTGTAAAAATTAATGACTCTATTTTAACTTATAAAGAGGATCTATCTTGAAACATTTAAAACCTAGTATGAATTGTGTTTTTGAGAATAATTGTAAATATCGTGTTAGTAACAAAACAAAAGTTGAAGTAATTTATGATAAAACCATTTTAGTAAAAAATGCATTTAAGGTAAGGTAACTCCAAAATTGTAACGATAGAAATATAACTTAAACAAAAAAATTATTCACTGAATTTTTATAATTGTTCAATAAGTTAATGCAAAACTTTTTCAAGCAATACAACTTAAATACAACTAAAATACTTTTATCCAAGCAATAATGTGTATTTAAATGAAACAATCAAATTAATTACTTTTGACGATGTATATGAAATACCAGCAAACCCAGCGAACTCCGTTTCGCCACGTTAGTTTTGTGCAACGTTTCGTTTGAGGATTAAAAGATGAAGAAAAATTATTTTTTTATATTTGAAAAGGAAACATTTTATTTCATTTCACAACAGTAATGAATTCACTTCGATTACAAAAATTAAGTGTAATTTAGTTGAACTTCTCTAATTAAAAAATAGAAGTGAATCCAATGTAAATACTGAATCGAAGCGTTATACGTGTCCGCAAATTTTCCGTTTCATTGAAGTGCTCTTTGGTAAACCTCATTTTTTGTCCGACGTTAACACAAACAAAGCGGATGGTTTCCCAACATGTGAACACGCAGCATGTGAAAAGCAATGATTTTCTAGATTTATCCCGCAACCACTAAGCTATTGGCCTTGCGACTTGTTAATTGTCATTGCGAACGCAAGGCGAACCGAAAATTGCAATCGTTTGAAGAACAGAAGATCAGTCGGAATCATTGGTATTCGACGAATACCTACATTTTCACCTGCGTACTTTCTCTTAATAATGGTTGCCTCAATCATATTCGGTACAAGTTGTTTCACCGCAAGTCGGGTACCGTTGCAAAGCCGCGGCGGACTCAAATTACACAAAGTGTGCATAATTATTATTTGCGGCGAGAATTGCTGGTTGAGTTAACCAAGCATAATTCAATTCTGATAATGGTCACTAATGTTAGGGAAAACATTTTCAATAAGAGCTAAATTAATCCAGTTCATATTTCATAGTTCATAGTTTGGTTTATTCAGCAGCAGAAACTACAAAGATATAATAACAAATGAGTGTTTAGAGAATCAGGCTGCTCCTTTATATAATACAATTTAAGTAAATACAAATTTTCACACTTAAACCTAAAGTATTGGCACAATCCCCTGTATGTCTTAATTTCACAATAGAAGTTATAGACACATCAAGTATTAAGTATTGAATAGATGAATTATAATTACTGAAGTGCAAACAACTAAGAAGGAATTTTTCATAATATTAATTTATTTTTGTGGATATTAAGATAACATTGCACTTGTCATGTAGGCGTTTGGTGGGATAGTCCCTAGGTAAGTCCAACGTAATTTTTAAACTTTTTTTGGCAGCGTTGCAATTTGTTTATGTGTGTTTTGGCACTGTTGTGCTAAACTGGAGCACCATAAAGTTGAACGGATTGGAAAATATTTTTGAAGAGTATAAGTTCGTTTTAAGAGTTAAGCTGTGAACTTTTACAGATGAAAGGATATAGGATTCTAATCATTTTATTAATTTTGTAGATAGTTTTTGATGTATGGTGCCTGAACGTAAGCTTGGTATCTAGGATTATGCCCAGATACTTACCGCTTTCTGACCATTGAATCTGCGCAGAATCTAATTTGTATCGGGCAGTAAGCACGATTCCCTGCGATTTGTAAACCATACCGCTTGTGTTTTCCCCGGATTTTATTTAATTTTCCATTTCTTAAAATGTTGACCAACTAAATATATTAAGTGAATTTTTGCAATGGATTGAATACGTCTTGGAAATATACACCGGAAGAGAATATAGCTGTGTCATCAGCAAACATAGCAAGCTCAACGTTTTCCCCCAGATTTGAAATATCTGCAAGAAAAAGTTTGAATAAAGTTGGGGCTAGGAGAGATCCTTGACGAACGCCGAATAGTATTTCCTGTTCCAACGAACCAATATTTCCTATATTAACAGGGAATTTTCTTTTTCTTATAAAATCTGGAATGATTTTGATGAGAGCAACTGGAAAGTTGAGTCGATTTATTATATGAATTAAAGCATCATGCCATACAGTGTCGAATGCTTTTTCAACGTTTAGCAGTATAAGACCCGTCGACTCTTTAGCTACACGTTTTTGTAAAATATGTCTTTTGACTCTAAAGACTTAATATGAGGTTGTGTGACCGTTTCTGAAACCAAATTGATACGCAGTAAGGATATCGCTTTCGGAAATGTGAAGTTCTAGCTTTTCTTTGATATTCTTTTCTAAGATTTTACCTAGTGAACTAAGTAAGCTAATATGACGATAGTTGCATGGATTGTCCTTCGGTTTGCTTGGGGATTACTTTAGCAATTTTCCAGATGGTGGGGAAGTAACTAAGTTTCAGGCAAGAGTTATAAATTAGAGTAAGGTAAACGATACCTTTATTAGGGTGGTTTTTAATTAGAAGGTTGCTAATATTGTCTAACCCTGGCGATTTATTTGCTCTCAAACATGAAAGTATCGACTTAACATACCGCGGGCCAACGAAATATATTTTGTTTGGTACATAGTGGATACTTTTGATTTCTGGCAAAGACTCTTGTACTGCTCTATCAGTTGCGAAGTCGTTAAGGTAAGAAAATGACAGATGATTGTTACTAAAGGTTGAGGCAAAGCAGTCAGCTTTTTCTTGTGCTGTTAGAAATAGTTTGTTGTTTATTTTATGTAGATCAATATTAATAATAATATAATAATAATATGTGTGGCGCTACAGCCCATAGAGGGCCAGGGCCTAGCTTCTCAGCAACCACTCGTGTTGTGCGTGCTATTGTTCTCACACGAGTGGAAGGGACCTACAGTTTATTCCCGACTCCGAACGGCCAAGCTTTTTCTAGACAGGAAATACTCTCTGAGCATTGTCAGTGACTCGAAAGAGGTGGGGTCGTGAAAATTATTTTTGTCGCTCAGAGCTGGAATCGAACCTACGACGTCGAGGTTGGGGTCGACGCACATACCCACAACGCCACGGGGCAATATTACAACATTTATATTTTATTACTTTTGTTATTTTCCAAAATTCTGTTTAATTATTTGACTTTTACTGAAAAACAAGCTAGTCTATGACGAATCGTTTTCCTTCTTTGAACGTTTCTTAGTTTAATCAAACACTGGATATACGCGGGAAGAACGGTTTTTTGGATATCGACATTTCGTTTCCATGACACTGAAGCGTCAGCAGTTCGTTTAATGGTAGGCACCAAATTGTTGACTAGATAATCAACTTGAACTGGAGAATTGTCTTGAGAAAAATTACGACTGAGGCTTAAATCTTTGTTAACAGCATTTTTATGAGTAATCCAATTTGCCTTGGAATAGTTATAATAAAATGGGTTTGTCTTAAGGCTCACAGAATGTATTTCTGGATGACTACTGGTAGGTGGTCTGAACCTAAGTTGTTCACGTAGACAACCCCAGAAACGGTTACGACAGTTGAGGTCACCTCCTATTAAAATCATACCCGTTAATCTGAGAAGCTTATTTAGGTATGAATTGAAATGAGTTCTTTTACATACGGAATTATTTCCTCTTGGGAAATAGGCAAAAAGGATACTCAGTGCTGTGTTATCAGACAGAAAAACTTCAATGCTAATAGCTTCTATTACTCTTAGGAGAAAACTAGGAGTAGGGTATGTTGAATACCTTTTTTACGACGATGGCAACACCACCTCTACTTGTGTGTTGTCTATCTAGGCGATAAATAATAAAATTCGGATGATGCAAAGTTTGATCTATTTTAAGCCATGTTTCTGTGTCAAGTGTCAGCTTTTTCTTTTAATAGAAAATCAAAAGAATTCAATTAGTTTACCAAGGATGCTCCTTGTATTCCAGCTTATAATAAGGAGAGACTTATTAGTCATACTGAGAGTACAAATATTTAATTGCCAAAGAACCTAATTGACAGATTACTTCTCTTGAAAGAGTATTAGTAATATCAAAAGATAAAAGATCTTTGTTTGTAGATTCCAATGTGGAGGTGTGTGTTGTTGTGTGCTCTTGATGATGTTGAGTATGTCTCCGGCTGATTTAAATACGAGGCAATTTTGCCGGCTCTTGTGGTGGTGGTGGCGCAATGTTTTGCCTTGGCTGGCGCAGAAGGCTCGGCTTTGGCAGTTCGGATGATTTTTGATTTATGAGGACCATTGCAATTGGTGCATTTGATCACGTTGGGAGTTTGGCAGTCGGTGGTATTATGTCTACCTGAACAGTTCGCGCAAAAACTTTGAAATTGCAATGAATGGATCCATGCCCATAAAGTTGACAATTATTACACTGGGTCACTCTGTCCGGATTTTGTTTCTTACAGTCCCAACGTACCAGTTTTAGAAATGTTAAAGTAGTTTCTCCAAAGTTGGAACTCGTCCTCTCCTGAGTCAGTTCTTAGACGTTTAGTGGAAATGTGTTCAGATTTTAGAGACACGTGCAAACACGACCGATTAGTAGGACGACTACCGAGGGAAATGTATTAATCCAGTTGTTGCATCAACTGGGACGTTTCCATTTCCAACAGCTAACAATTTTTTGGTAAATTGTGCAGCACTTTGATAATTTTGAAGTTGAACTCTCATATCAGTCGTTAGCGATAATGTTTTTTACGTTATTCCACAAAGGTGATGCCGTCAGGCAAGCATTCAATTCATCTGCTGGTGTTTCATGGAGAATTACTGGCAACGTCTGCCTGAAATTTGCAGCCAACAATATCATCAAGCCGCCACAGATGTTGTTATTTCGCCGAAGATCTTTCAGTGTGAAGTAAAGTGCTTCAAGTGATTTCTTATGTGTCATTGTCATTGCACTCATCCCAAACAATAAGCTTGCAGTGCACTGGATCGGAAAATATTGCATGTTGGAGTATCAATTATTTTTAAATTGAGTGGCAACTTAAGGGCAGAATATGCAGTACGACCGCCATCTAGAAGAGTCGCCGCAATTCCAGATGATGCTAACGCCAAGGCTTTATCACATCTTGACAAATATTTTCCCTGTTCCTCTAGGTGTGTCCAGGAAGCATGTACCACCAGTATTATTGTCCACCGCTTGCATTAATGTTTTTTATACTTGTTTTTGCTGTTCATTCAGCAACGGCAAATTATTTCGAACGAATTCCTGCAATGTATCAACACTGTATTGCAGCTCCCGATTTAATTTTTGGTTGAATGCATCGGGCATCGATCGACTTGGCGCAATCATTCCTACTTCAATCAGTAGCTCGTTTGCAATAGTCAAGCATTGATCCTCAATTAAAATCAACTCTTCATTGTAGATTTCATCAGTTGTGCATGTCGGGATTATTCGTTCGAATGCGCAAGCGATGCAAGATATTTTCACATATGTCGTCCTTGTATTTGTTCCATAACTGAATTGGTTGTGATGATAATTGCGAACAGCGTTCGTATTTAGTACGCATCAAACCCAATAGTTGACATGCTTTTCGATATGTTTGGCATTGGTGGCCATTCACAGTTTTCAAATGCGCAAATGATTTTGGTCCACATACATTTACCAACAGCAGTCTCAAATAAAAACATTCATCTTTTCTAGGATGAAAACACCTGTGGCCAATCTGGAACTGGGGCTCCAATTTGCGACGTTGTAATTTCTTTGTTGATTGATTCCAAGTGTAATACTTGGGCATTTCAACGTACATCAGCGTCGTTGTGAATTGATCTGCTTCACACATTGCAAAGAAGCTAGTCAATGTTGTCGATGGTGGTCTCTCAGCTCGTTGTGCCACATTAGCCTCAGTGAAGTAAACTCTTTGTCCATTTTCCAAATGCAATGCTAAACTGTGGGTCTCTTTCATGAATTTGACAATGACAATAATCGCCACAGTGCTTCATTAGTACTGACGCATCTGTCCATTTGGAAATTTCTGATTTCGTCATTCGCATTTTCCGACGCAAATCAAGCACAGCCATGTCGCTGCCTTTTGTGACGTACTTGCACATTTGAATGATTTGGCCGAATGACAACTCATAACGTTCGCATGTGTTTCGAAAATTCGTGATAGCAGCGGGAAATATGGTTCATTGAATTCATTTCCAATCTCAATCTCTTGATTTTGAACTTTAACTTTGATAGTTCGACCATTATCTTCTTTTGAACGCGGGCGATAAACTGGATATTCCTCGTTCCCTGTGACTGTTTCAGCAACTAACGGCCGCGGATATCGTTTTGTGCACGTTCCATCAGCCATGCAAGTATGTATAGTACAAACGATGTGTCTTGTTTGCAATATCTCGATGCAAGATATTGCTTCTTCGCTGAACGAAAATATGTCGTGATTTAGTTGGATCGCCAACAATAATTGCAGCAGCGGTGGGTGCATTGAATCTTCGCACATGTTCTCCTGTTGGGGTACGATCTGCTCTTAAGACAAATTTGTGCGTATCCGATGGCATTCGTTCCAATGCTGATTTGAACATATTAACCACAGCGTTATTAGAGTGAAAAAGGGGAAAAGAAAATGGTTGGAATCGGGATCACTTCCATCGTTGTTGCTGGCTTGCATGTCTTGTGCGGCGGCCGATGTTCGCACGTCGTCCTCTAGGCATTTTGGACTATGGACAGACTGGTGAATTTAACCTCAAATGCACGATCTACATTATATTCACAGTTCAACTTACCACCTTAAGGACAAATGCCTGCTGTTGAAATTGAATCAAAATTTGCACAATACGCGTGATTGATCTGATGGTTCCCAATGGAGCTGTTAGGAAACGAATAACCTAACCTCAATTTCACAATTTCAAACAACAAAAATAATTTAAATTCGTTGTGGTAAACACATTTCCACAATTTAGTGACCCCGACAAAAGTAATATTTCATCAACAACAAAATCGGAAATTCATCATTCCAATGATGAGAGACGGCGTAAAAGCTACTGATCCAACTCAATCGCGGGAGAGCATAACACCTTCTCCCCAGCACATTCTTCAAAATCCAGGTAACACACTTCTAACTTCCAGCCAGTTACCTCCTGCAAAGAATTCTGTAACTGACATCGGTAGCGTCGAGAAAATCATGGCCCCTCCGTTCTGGACAAAGGAACCAGAGCTATGGTTTGCTGCTATCGAAGTCCAATTTCAGATATATCACGTGCAGTCAGATAAATCCAAATTTAACACAGTTGCTTCTAAACTGGAACCAGACCTTCTGTCTCTCGTCAAGGAACACGTTTTACACCCTCCACTCAATCAGAAATACGAGACCATCAAACACGCCCTCCTCAATAGATTTTGCCAAACCCATTAGCAGAAGTTTCGAAAATTAGTTTCTGGTCTCCAACTTGACGGTAGGAAACGGTCGTTCCTTCTAGCCGAAATGGAATCCTTGAGTTAAGAAAAACTTGATCAACGTTTCGTACGTAGACTCTGGTATGATCACCTACCAGACCAGCTAAAGATTGCCATTGCCGCTGGGGATTCCCTTTCCAATGAAGCACTCGCTAACTAAACTAAGCTAAACAAGTCACAATCAACCATCCTCATCCTCAACACCAACGCTTAGCCAAACCAATCTCCAACTACAACTTTGGAATGAATTACGGAGCATGCGCAATCGATCTCGCAGTCGCTCCGCTTCCAAGCAAAACCCCAATGCAGCGGGTCAAAAATATTGCTATTACTATCGCAAATTCGGCAAGGATGCTAAGCGCTGCAACTAGCCTTGCGAATATAAACAGGAAAACTAATTTCCGCACCAGTAGCAACAGCAGTCTCACAGGGCAAAGTTGCTGATCGCTCTCAACTTGGCGGGATGCCAGCAACGATCCTTGTCGATGCATAGATCAAGTTGACATGCAGCCTCCAAGCGGCGCCCCCTGGATAGCTTTCACAACACCCGTTGTGAGGTGAACCAATGCATGCAGCGTTTCCCCAGCGGTTGTGCGGAGGGCTAACAACCCACCCACAAAAAAAAAAAATAACTGTTACGGAAGAGCAAGCAGCCTCGGAGGAACGGACGGAACCCCAACGACGACACGGCGCGAAAAAGGACTACGATTTGCGAGTGTGCTCCTGGAATGTAAGAACACTCTACACTCCGGGGGCCGCACAAAAACTGGAAAATATCCTCACGCAGTATAAAGCGGATATTACTGCGCTCCAGGAAATACGCTGGATAGGACACGGAATTATGAAAAAGAAGGAGTGCGACATATATTACAGCTGTCATAAAAGGTTGCACATATTTGGATGCGGATTCGTCGTGGGAAAGCGGCTAAGGTCGAAGGTCTTCGACTTCAAACCGATAAGCGATCGCCTGGCTGTGATCCGCATCCAAGGCAGATTCTACAACATCAGCCTCATATGTGCACACGCCCCTACCGACGAAGCTGAAGACTCTGTCAAAGAGGATTTTTACGACCTCTTGGACGGTGCCTACGGAGCCTGTCCGGAGTACGATGTCAAAATCGTACTCCGAGACTTCAATGCTAAAATCGGTAAGGAAAACATCTTTGGCGGAGTGATCGGAAAGCACAGCCTCCACGACACGACAACAGACAACGGCTTCCGACTCACAGACTTTGCGACAGCACGTAATATGGTCATAAGTAGCACAAGGTTCCCTCGTAAAAAAATCCACACAGCAACCTGGCGATCCCCGAATGGTCGAACCGCCAACCAAATCGACCATGTGCTTATTGACGGAAGACACGCGTCAAACATCCTGGATGTGCGAACATTCAGGGGTGCAAACGTCGACTCTGACCACTTTCTTGTTGCAGCAAGATTCAGAGCTCGACTGTCCAATGTCAGAAAGCTGCACCAGCCGACAAAGAAAACTTTTGACATTGGACGCCTAAGCACACCGGAGATTGCCAGAGCCTACGAAGAGCAATTAAGTGAGAGACTCTCCGGTATGCCTACGTCAAGTGCCAACGAGATGTGGTTACATTGCCGCTCGGCCATCAAAGAGGTAGCGGAAACTACATTGGGCTACCTACCACCCCCGACAAGAAACCCGTGGTATGATGGCGAGTGTGAGCGGAAAAAACGTGCAACCGACGAGGCATACCAAAAAGCGCTGCAACGGAAAACAAGAGCAGCGCAAGAGGAGTACCGGGCTAGAAGACGGGAGGAGAAAAAGCTTCTACGCCTGAAGAAAAGGTCTCTCGCAACCTCCCAGCTCAAGGATATCGAAGAGTCTAGGGACAAGCAAAAAATACGGGCCTTTTACAAAAAAGCCAAAAGCCTGGCCACAGGCTTTAGGAAAGGCACCCAGGCTCTTCGAAATTGCGAGAGTAACCTAGTTACGGACCCCCAGGGAATAGTGGATGTGTTTAAGCAGCACTTCCAACAGCTGCTTAGCGGGCCTGACCAGGAGAGAGTGATAGGGAACCAGGAAATCCCAACTCCAGTCGACGAAGTCCTCCCACCTAGCTTTGAAGAAGTCGGTACAGCTATTAAAAGGCTGAAGAACAACAAAGCCGCAGGCTCAGATGGCTTACCATCGGAGCTTTTCAAAGCTGGGGGCAATGTAATGGTAGGGAGCATGCACCAAATCATTTGCCGAATTTGGGAAGATGAAAGCATGCCCGACGACTGGAATATCAGCTCCATATGCCCCATCCACAAAAAAGGCGATCCTACCTCCTGCAAGAACTACAGAGGTATATCCCTGCTCAATGTCGCCTACAAGATCCTATCCAGCGTACTGTGTGAACGTCTAAAGCCGTTTTGCACCGCACTAATCGGCACGTACCAGTGCGGCTTCCGGCCCGGCAAATCGACTACAGACCAAATCTTCACACTAAGGCAGATCCTGGAGAAGACCAGCGAGTTTCAAATCGATACTCACCATCTTTTCATCGATTTTAAAGCCGCATACGACAGCATTCATCGCAAGGAGCTATTCGAAGCGATGGCCGAATTCGGGATCCCGGGAAAACTGATCCGGTTGTGTCGCACCACACTAACACATACGCGATGCACCGTGCAGTTCGGTTCAAAAACCTCTGAACCGTTCGAAACCCGCACCGGATTTCGGCAAGGAGATGCGCTGTCGTGTGATTTCTTCAATCTGGTACTGGAGAAGATAGTGCGGCGGGCAAAAGTCAACACGGAAGGCACTATCTTCTACAAGTCAGTCCAGCTGTTGGGATACGCGGATGACATCGACATTGTCGCGCGGTCCCAACGTGCCATCGTGGAAGCTTTCACGGCAATTGCGGAACAGGCGAAACGAGCTGGTCTTAAGGTCAACGAGGACGATCCGCCGCACACCACCTAGGCCAAAACGTTACAATCGACAGCTACAATTTCGAGGTAGTAAAGGAGTTTGTCTACCTCGGGGCAAATGTAAACTCCACGAATGACATCGTAGTGGAGATCCGACGTAGAATCGCCCTTGGCAACCGATGCTACTTCGGTCTGTCAAAACAACTGGGCTCGAAACTCCTGACTCGAAGGACCAAAGTCATGCTCTACAAAACCCTTATCCTGCCAGTCCTACTTTATGGAGCCGAAAGCTGGACATTAAGTAAGGCTGCAGAGATGATTCTTGGTGCCTTCGAAAGAAAAATTCTACGTCGGATATATGGTCCCGTCTGCGAGGAAGGCGAATGGAGGAGAAGACACAACCGCGAACTCTACGAGCTGTACAAGGATGTGGATGTAGTCCGGAAGGCAAAAATCCGTCGACTACACTGGCTCGGCCACATCGAGCGAATGGACAACAACGCTCCAGCAAAGAGGGTCTTCGAATCCGAGCCTCCTGGTTCGAGAAGGAGAGGAAGACCGAACCTCCGGTACAAAAACCAAGTCATTGCGGATGCAAGACAGCTTGGCCTTGAGGACTGGAAGCAGCGTTCCCAGGACCGTCACCGATAGAAGGCAGCAATTGCTCAGGCTCAGACCCTACATGGTTCGTCTGCCTGATAAGTAAGTAAGTAAGCAACAGCAGTCACTGGTGACGCTAAAAAATCCTGCCGACTATTTTTGCGACCAAGGTACTGGGCAACGTTTTCTTGTCGATGCTGGTGCAGACCTTTCCATCACTCCTCCAACAAGCTCTGAGAGATCTCGACCATCAAACCTAAAACTACATGCAGCTAACGGAACACGCATCACTACTTACGGGCAAAAGACACTCACGCTAAACTTTGGCTTAAGACGACCTATCAGTTGGATTTTTCAAGTAGAAGATGAACCTACGGCATCGTAGGCATGGATTTATTGCACCACTACCAGCTGATCGTAGACGTTTATAAGCGTCGCGTATCGGATGGACAGACTGGGATCAAGACAAACTGTTCTCTCGGCTCCGCTTCTCTCGTTGTTTTAACAACGATCGATAAAAACGACCCGTGCGCACCTCTTCTGAAGCTGTTATCAGAAATACTTACAAGGGCGAAGTCAAGCACATCTCTTAAGCATGACGTCGTTCATCATATCGAAACAACTTGTGCACCGGTTAACGAGAGAGCAAGAAGACTTTCACCAGAACTTCTTAATCGCGCCAAACAGGAATTCAGCTACATGATAGAGCAAGGTTACTGTCGACCCTCTGACAGTCCATTGGCGAATATCGTCGCCTTAACGCGCAGACTGTTCCTGATCACTAAGCGAATACTCCTCAATCCTTCATGGAAAAAGAATATTTTCGAAAATAGATCTCGAGCGTGCGTATCACCAAATCCCCGTTCGACCAGAGGACGTACCCAAAACAGCCTTAATAACACTCTTTGGCTTTAGACGGTCTCGAATTTGTGTATACTAGCAAAGAAGAGCATAACAAACACTTAACGATGATCTTCATACGCCTCCAAGAACATGGTTTGTCTATCAATCGCGACAAATGTCATTTATTTGCGGACAAAACCGAGTTCCTTGGTCATCTAATATCAGCCAACGACACCCAGCCGCTTCAAGACAAAATTCAAGCCATCTCGGCGTACAAACGACCTGAAACCTTAGCAGGACTTAACCAATGCAGCCCTCTTGGCTCATCCCGCCCCACACAGCGAACTGCGATTGTCTACTGACGCCTCCGGAAAGCCGTGGGAACTGTGCTTGAGCAACGCAATGGCAACGTTTATGAACCCGGTCGCTACTTCTCAAAAAATTATCGAACGCAGAGGTAAACTACAGCGTATATGACAGAGAGCTAGCAGCAATTTTTCATGCCGTCAAGTTTTTCCGACCGTGGATAGAGGGATATAACGTAACAATCCGAACAGATCACAAGCCGCTAACACACGCCTTCCAACAGCGTTCAGATAAAGCTTCGCCTCGTCAAGTCAGGCACCTTAATTTGATAAGCCAGTATACCACCACTATTATATCAGTTAAGGGAATCGACAACGTGGTTGCAGACACCCTCTCTCGAATAGATGCCGCAACCAACGTACAACAGCTTAACAACACCATCGACTTGAAATCGCTTGCAAATGCTCAGGTGAGCGATAATGAACTGCAAAACATTTTGAAATAGAAAACAACAGGCGAATAGTTTTTCAAAATGTTCACAATTTGTCGCACCCTGGAAGGAAAAGTACATGCAAACTGATATGTTCACGTTATGTCTGGCCATCCATGAAGAAGGACATTACCCTATGGATTCGTGAATGCATACCAATCCAACGTTCGAAAATCGGTAGACACGTCCACATGCAGCCTTCGACATTCCGTGAAGTCGACCAAAGATATGACCATATCCATCTGGACATCGTTGGGCCGTTGCCTGATTCGGAAGAGTACCGATAATGTCTGACAATGATCGACCGATTTTCAAGATGGCCTGAAGCGATTCCCAGAAAGGAAATAACTGCTGACACCGTAGCCAAATACTTTTTCAGCAATTGGATCTGACGTTTCGGTTGTCCGAAAACTATTACCACCGACCAGGGATCAAAATTTGAGTCTGCTCTGTTCAAAGCGAGGACACAGTTAATCGGCAATAAGCGAGTGCGCACTACGGCACATCATTCGGCCGCCAACGGAATGGTAGAACGATGGCACCGTGCTTTAAAAGCCGCCATCCGCTGCCAGCAAAGCAATAGATGGACCGAAATACTCCCAGTGATTCTTCTCGGGCTGCGTTCCTGCTACAAAGAAGACCTCAAAGCATCAGTGGCAAAATATATGTATGGTACAGCACTCCAGATTTCAGGTGAGTTTTTCTCACATGGTGAAGAAAACCTCACCTTTAGACCCCAACATCTTTTTGGAAGATTTTCGTGTCCACATGAGAAATCTTAAGCCAATACCAGCCGCCCACTACTGTAATAACAAAAATATATTCTGCTTCAAAGATGTATATTCGTGTAGCCATGTATTCTTGCGTCACGATGCTCCGAAGCAAGGACTGGACCAGCCATACTCCTGTCCATACAGAATCATCAAGCGACTCAGAGATAGATTGTTTGCCATCGACATCAACGGCAGAACATCTACGTAAAAATCGAGCGATTGATGCCGGCATACTTGTCAACAGCTGAAGTTCAACATTCCGATCCATTGCATGTATCTCCACAGTTATCAACAACCAGAATCCAACAGCAGTCATCTTCTCAGCAGCTACAAATTCATCCAGATACTTCATCACTGAAAACGTATACTGTTAATTAAGTTAAATGTGAGATAGGTGTGTTTAATTTAAATTCGTTATGGTAAACACAACACACCACGTACTGGCGCCATCTCCTCCACCACCATGCAAAACCATATTGGTTTATAGTATATGCTATGTATCAGAGATGGCGCTGTATGTGAAAAATGATTTTGCCTGTTTTCCTGCTTTTCTGTTCAAACCTAACGGAGCCCGAGACCTTTCCAACGAATGCAAAACCGTGGCAATCGATTCGTGCGTTCTGGAGTTATAGCGTTAGGAAGGAAAACCCGACTTATTTTTATATATAATATAATAGGTATAATAATAATGATTTTATAAAGGTAAAAGAAATCAAAGAACTAATTTCATAAAAATATTTCTTGCGGTATGAATATTACTATTTTAACGATTGTCTTAATTATAATAATACTTATAACTTTGAAACTAAAAAGAACAGAAATCTATATTGTAACCAAAAAATTCAATAGTAATAGAACTCAGGAGAGTCCTTTTTTGGCCGTGGAAGTGTTATAGGTGAACATGAGCCGACAGTAGAACACCGAAGGTCATCGAAAATATTTGAACAAATATATTTTACCTCTGTTCGAACGTCGGCAGAATTGCTGACTGGAATATGATGACCAAAATGATCAGCACATTTGTATCAAAAAGTAAGTTTCATTTTAGGTTAAGCAAAATTGTAAATTTAGTCCTAAGACCACATTTGTGAAATAAAGACATTATTTTTAAAAGGTAATTAGTCTTGAAATCACTAAAAACGTTATTCACGTGGTCTGTTAAGTGACCTTATATTCCACGTGCACAACCGAAAATCGTTGTCCTTGTTTCGTTGTCCATGGTCGTCAGCAGTAGGGTCGTCTGTATTCGAGGCTTGTTGCTGTTTCTGAACTAATGTGTGTTTTACACGGTGGGGAAGCTATCCCCAAGCGAAACCCCCGAACTGGGACTGCCGGGTCCTTGTATAAGTCCCCGGACAAGGGGCCGCTGCATATATTGGTTCACCTCTAAGCAGTTGCAGTAAAGGCTGTGCAGAAGCAGACGCGAAGAGGCTGTATGTCAACTTGACCTGTTCATGCACAGGGATCGCTGCTAGCATCTCGTCAAGTTCAGAACAATCAACAACTTTGCCCTGGATGCGCGGAGGAGTGCATTTGAACCTTGCCTCAAATCAACAATATAAAAGAAATGCAAATGATGTGTGTCTTGTATCGTAGAAAAATATTATTAGTCATTTTGACCAAATACCAAACCCTGGCTTTTCGCATCATGATTTATTCGTTGTAACTCTTAATATTATATCGTCCATGACAACAAGAAGAACTTTTGAATTCCGTGACTTTCCAAAAACAAATCTTGCAGCCCTACTTACAGAATGTAATACTCTTGACTGGTCACCACCAATTTATTCAACTGTTGAAGTTAATAATCAAGTCAATGTTTTAAAAAACTACATGCATCTTTTGCTTAACAAACATGTTCTAATAAAAAACAAATTTTTAAAGAATATTAACACTCCCTGGTTTAATGCTACAATCCAAACCTCGATTGCGACGCGAAATCTTCTTTACCACAGATACAGATGCCCATTTATATTTAAGCAATATCAAATGGCCAGAAATTCGTTTACATCCCAATACTAAAAGAATATACTATGAAAACAAATTCAAAGCGAATAATAATAATATAATATGTAAGCACATCACACACATTTTCAATACAATAATAACAACAGATGTGTTTCCCCTTAAATGGAAAGTTGCTAAAATTCTCCCTCAACCCAAAAAACTTTTTGAATTTTATAAAACGAACTAAAGGCTTACGAGTAAATAACAATGATTTTAGTATATGCTTTCTTTACTTTCTTACTTTCTCCATCTTCTTCATAATTTTACTCCTTTCCCTCTCCTTATTTCCTTTCCTAATCTTTCCTTAGAATTAAGTTAGGTTAAGATAAGTAAAAATTTGTTATTTTACGAAAAAAACCATTCCTGTACAAGCTTATAAGTTTACGCTTAATTGTGCAGAGTTACCTGAATAAATAAATGAAATGAAAATGAGGGAGGAGAAAAGTTCCCACACTCCACAAGGTCGAAGTTTGAAAGAAAACATTCGATACCTCAGACAAACTATCAAGTCATCAAATTTGTTGAAAATTTACACCGATCGAGACTCAGTCTGGTAGTGGAAATGAACTCTGTATGTGGAACACCTGAGTAACCCATTTACGCGAATTGCAATTCGTCTAAACCAAAGTAGAGACAATTGACGAGTTTTTCTTCTCCGCAAAATTGCTGTAGCACTTTAACGTGTTCCACGTGTCACGAAACGCATCACTTGTTACTGCATTCTAGCGATAAATATATCGCAATCCACAACCAAAACGTTGCTTCAACAATGCTTTATCAGCTTTCTAACAAATCAAAAAATATGTCTATTTGACAATGTCTATTTTGACAATGTCATACAGATTCAGAAAATGAAGACATTGAAATGCAGCGTCGACTCAGGAAAATGTTGCAGTGTGGAGGATTTTCAATACGAAAAAGAGCTATTAACAGCGTAAGATGATGATTTCCGCCACGGAAAAGTGTTCAGAAAACTACTACTCTCATTTGAAGAAGGGAGTACAATGAAAACTTCAGGAATTGTATGGCATCATGTGAAAGATAACTTTTTCAAAAACCAGCTAACAGGATTCACAAAAGACGACGAAATGAATGATTCTGTCAGACATCACTCGGCTATATGATCCAATGGGATCGCTTTCTCCATGCGTAGCTCATAATGGAAACGTCACAAACAATCGGATCGAAATCCACGGTTTCGGAGGTGCATCAAAAAAGGCGTATGCGGCAGCAGTATACACTCAACCATTTAACGGGAATACCATGTCAACGAATTTTCTTCTATCTAAGAAAAGACGCGCACCACCCAAAAGTAAATCTCTGTGATGGTTGGAACTATGTGGAGCGCAGCTGCTTACACATTTTATAATGTTAGCAGATAACTTAGCAGATATAGCGTCGAAAGAATTTGCTTTCGCCATGACTTGGTCTTTGTACCGGAGGTTCGGTCTTCCTTTCCTTCTCGAACCAGGATGCTCGATTTCGAAAACCTTCTTTGCTGGAGCGTTGTTGTCCATTCGCGCGATGTGGCCGAGCCATTGCAGTCGACGGATTTTTGCCTTCCGGACTACATCTACATCCTTGTACAGCTCGCAGAGTTTGCGGTTGTTTCTTCTCCTCCATTCGCCTAGAATTTTTCTTTCGAAGACACCAAGGATCAGCTCTGCAGTCTTACTTAATGTCCAGCTTTCGGCTCCATAAAGTATGACTGGCAAAATAAGGGTTTTGTAGACCATGACCTTTGGTCCGTCGACTCAGGAGTTTCGAGCCCAGTTGTCATTCGTGGAATTTACGTTTGCCCGTAAATAATATAAATACATGTATACATATATATATATATATATATATATATATATATATATATATATATATATATATATATATATATATATATATATATATATATATTTATATTTATATTATCAATATTAACCTGCAATATTCTGTTTACAAGAAAGCTTTTAATCATCTTTATAAGATATAAAGGAAAACCAAGCACCAAAAGCCTTTTCAATATGCAAGATGACTAAACCCGTTGATTGATTTAATTTCATTTATGTGTCTGCAGATTCTATATATTTGATGTCAAATTGATAATTTGGCATGACATTTGCAGACTCAAGGAAATACACGAATTTAATTTTTAATACCTCCTTCAATATTTTGCTAAAGTTACTCAGTAATTGGTCTATAACTGTTAGGATTTTCGGGCGGTTTTCCTGGTTTCAGGATCGGTACAACTTTTGCAGTTTTCCAAACGCTAGGAAAGTATTGGAACTTTAAGCAAGCATTTATAACATTGCGTACAAAAGCTACCCCAATTATTGGAAGCTCTTTAAAATAAATGTTTTTAAGAGCATCTTTACCCGGTATTTATTGTTACGCAAAGTTTGGATGGTGCCCTGTATACCTTCATTTGTAACTAATACATCTGTTGGTAGAAGCTCCTTGAAATTGGTGATACTTTCGATGGACTCATCTACTAGACTACTAACTAGGATGATTTCTTTAATCAGTGGATTATTCAAATTCTGTTCAAATGAGTTTGCAAGAACGGCTGCCTTTTCCCCACTAGTTATCAACGTTGAATCATTGTGCTTCAAGTGAGGAATGAACTTGTTTTTTCCTTTAAACATCTCATCCCTATTTTGCAGAACGGCTTGGAATTTGCGTCAAGAGAACAAAGCCTGAATTCATTCTGAATTTTTTGATTTCAAAAGTTATTTGCCTTGTAAATGTTTTCATTTTATCAAAATCAGAACTCTGTCTAAACTTCTTCCATTGACTTCTTCATTTGTTTCTTAGTTTTATTAAAGTCAAAATGTATCTTGGAAGAACGGCTGTTCTTGTCGCGTGTCTAAGTCGTTTACTGCAGTTCTAAATATATTCCAATTGGCATTATTGTCATTAAATCTAGGTATTGCACATCTTATTGGAAATTGCAACAGGATGCGTAACGATTTCTGGCGAGTTTGTTATGATCATATCCAATGTTGATGATATAGATAGAGCAAACTAACAGGATACCGGATACACCCCAATTACGATGCCTGCAGTTGAAATCGCCCCCAAGTAAAAATTTATTATCATTAGTGATAAGCTTTCTTACATCCCTCTTAAAGAAGTCAATCTTTTTTGCATTAGAGACTCCGGCGGGAAAGTAAACTGACAAGATTTTAAGCATGGAATTTTCATTTAATACAATTTCAATACCAATTACTTCAGTATTTTATACTTTAGTATTTACATGTGGTAGTAAATTATATACCAATCTTTTTGTTACTACAATGGCAACTCCACCTCCTGTTTCTTTGTCATTTTTATCTAATCTATGGCAGTGGTAGGCATTGTGCAAGAAAGAGAAGTTACTATTAAGCCACGTTTCACACACAAGACATACATCGACATCATTATTACAGAGAAAATTGAAACACTTAGTAGTATTTCTAGGAGTATTTCGAATACTCCTAGCCTTCCAATATACAACACTAAGAGATTTTGATTTACTTAACATGATTATATAAATATTTAGTCGCAAGCTGCGTTAAAACATTAAATTGTTCAAATTTGGATTTACATACACTTAACTTTGTTATCATTTCAATAGTAAAAGAACATAATTCCTCTTGGGTAAAGAGATCGCTCTCTCTACTAGTGGTACAGATCCTTGGAGTTTTATGGGTCCATTGTTGCTGCATGTCTGCACTTGGAGAGCAGCTGAAGATGTTGTATTGTCGTTTGTGCTATTTTGCTTAGGGAGAGATGTGCTCAAATAGTTTGGCGCGGTTCTTGTCGTGTGTTTTGACCGAATCATCTCTGGTTTTCTGTTGTGCGTTGTTTTTTGCCTTAGCTCGAGATATGCCCGAGGAAGACAAACTCGTTTACTACATCGGAATTGTAGCTGTCGATTGTAACGTTTTGGCCTAGGTGGTATGCGGCGAACCTTTTTTTGCTCTACAGCATACATTTGGTGCAGTCCTCGTTGAACTTTAAGCCAGCTCGTTTCGTTTTCGACCTTTAGACCACTATCGCGCTTTGGGACCGCACGATAATGTCGATGTCATCAGCGTATCCCAACAGCTGGACTGACTTGTAGAAGATTGTCCCTTCCGTGTTAACTTTCGCCCGCAGCACTGTCTTCTTCAGTACCAAATTGAAGAACTCACACAAAAGCGCATCTCCTTGCCAAAATCCGATGCAGGTTTTGAACGGTTCAGATGTTGACGCAGCCGGATCAATTGTCTCGGGATCCCGAATTCGGCCATCGCTTCGAATAGCTCCTTGCGATGAATGCTGTGGTCTGCGGCTTTAAAATCGATGAACAGATGGTGAGTATCGATTTGAAACACGGTCTTCTCCAGGATCTGCCTTACAAGATATGGTCTATAGTCGAGTTGCCGGGCTGGTACGTGTTTATTAGTGCGGTGCAAAACGGCTTTTGACGTTCACACAGTACGCTGGATAGAATCTTGTAGGCTGTGCTTTCCGATCACGAGTACGACTTTGACATAGTACTTCGGACTCGCTCCGTTATGCCCCGGTCACCTTCGATCTTAATCGTGTTCCCACAAATACGCATATAAATATGTGCCCTTGGTCCTATGCAACGTAAATCCTGAACCGCAGTAATATCCGCCCTATACTGCGTGAGGATATTTTCCAGTTTTTCAGCTTCCCTTGGAGTATAGACTAATCTTACAATCCAGGAGCACACTCGCAAATCGTTGCACTTTTTCGCGGCGTGTCGTCTTTGTAGGCCCGTTCGTCTCTCCCAGACAACTTACTCTCACGTAACATTTTTCCGTGGGCGGGTTGTTAGCTCTCCGCACAACCCCAAGGGAATCGCTGCATGAATTGGTTAAACTCACAACGGGTACAGCTATCCAGGGGAGTCCGCGAGAAGGCTGCATGTCAACTTGGTCTATGCGTCGACAGGAATCCTAAACATAAGCTCAAGATAAAACTTGAAAATTAACAAAAATCATCTCGCAGCACACATCCTAGATGCTCTTTGACTTTAATGATAACACAAGAAGAGAGATTAGCGGGAAGTAGATTCAGTTGTGTGATGAATCTGCATATAAGCTGTGTTGTGCTGCAGCAGTTCCTGAATATGAACAATTTACAAGACGTGAACGCTCACCATATTCAGTGGTGTTGTACTGACACAAATATTATGTACGGGAGAAGCTTTTTTTTAATTTTATTCGAAGCTTAAATTACGTAACCG
Source organism: Eristalis arbustorum (assembly GCA_916610145.1). Taxonomy (NCBI): domain Eukaryota; kingdom Metazoa; phylum Arthropoda; class Insecta; order Diptera; family Syrphidae; genus Eristalis; species Eristalis arbustorum. The sequence goes on along the minus strand of OU744319.1, from coordinate 54,916,903 downwards.
AGGTAATGAACCCATTTTTGTAACAGCTAATAGGAAAGAAGTACTTGATATTCCTTTGACTCTGATCACAACTCAGTATTTTTAACAAATTTGGAGAGTATCTCTCTACAAGACATCATTTTCTGATCACTGTTGGATACTCTTCCACATTCATCTAGTAATGCCACCAAGCAAAATCTCGCTAAGGAAAAACAGCGCCAACCTCCTGTGGAATCTGGTTCGCAAAAAATAACTCTTGGAGTAAGTTCTGCGAATCCATGAGTTCTGTCAAAGAAACATCCAGACTGAGAAACATTTTGCCCACTACAAGTTCACACCTTGAGATGTTATGTATCCTTTTTAGCACCCTTTCCAGTCTGTACAGACTCATCAACAACTGATGCCTTAGCAATAGTAACGGGAATAGAACTAGAAAAGGTGAAGGAACCCGTCAGCAATAGCAGGATAGCATGGGCAATCAGATCCTTCATCCCATACAAGACCGCGAGACCGGACAACATAGTCCAAATATGCTGCATAACCCCTTGCTTAGCAACATTTTTAAAGGATGCCTAACGCTAAACTATGTTCCAAAAAGGGGTCAACATGATATTTTAATCCAAGGCGGTTAGGGTGACCTACACCACCGCCAAGGTCTACAGACCAATAAGCCCCTTTCTTCCTTAATTCTCTGGAACACCTTATAGATATCTACGTCAGAGAACAGCTAGGCACTAATTCGCAGCTTGCCTACATGAAGAGCAGTGTAAGCTGCACTACCCCGATTAATGTCAACTGCTAAAAAATCTCTGCATGAAAAGGAATTCACCCTAAGCGCGCTCCTCGACATAGAGGGTGCGGTCAAAAATGTTACAAACGATGCAATTTTAACGAGCCTCCATAGAGAATGAGTTAATGTGGGACTTTGCGAGAGTTATCGCGACTGATCAAGTCAGTTAATGACATTTCACCTTCGTTTTCCGGGTCGAAAGCAATGGGCAGCAACCGATGGAGAACTCTCCTTGTATATCGACGGCACAAAAACGAGAGTGGGTACAGATGCAGGGGTCTTCTGTGACCAATTCGAAATATTACTGGTACTAAGACACAACTGCAGCATCTGCCGCGATACAAAGCGCAATAAAACCAACAAATCGATTTCCATCTTCTCTTTAATTGTTATAATTAAATAAAATTAGATTGTAGATAGCAATCAACTTGTAATATATATAGAGATTAAGCTAGCTTATGAGATCTATTCATATAATAAGCTACGCCGCTCACTAAACTTGTATTGCAATGTGAAAACGTGACTGCGATTGAAATAAGTGGGAATTGTTTAACTGTACAATGGCGTCTACACACATGAAGACAATATGAATATTCCCTCGACTGAACAGGGGGCGCTAATAATAGCGATTCAACAGGGAAGAGCAACATTATCCTAGTACAAACGAAAAAGCTTTTCAATATTTACCATACATATAAAAGTGCGTTCGAACAAAAGTTAGAGTTTTAATTTTTATCATCAGTCACTGTCTGATTTTATTGACCACTGTGTGAAAAAAAGATAAGGCATTATAGAGATACCCGATTTCCTCGTATTTTGCTTCTCGGTTTCGTTTGACAGATTTTTTGTAATTAATTTCACTTATATATATTCACACAGACTTAATATTGCATATAAAAAAAATTGGTGCTGGCCCAAGCCTTGTAACGGCAGATTTTGGAGTGGGTTAGAGGTATATCAGTCTCTATCAGAGATAAGGTATGATAGAGATAAACGACTTCCTCGTGTCTTGCCTGGGAAGTCCACCATTGACCAAATATTGGTCATGTCTAGTTTTAACATTCCTGCCAAACTTGTCAGGCTGTGCAGGATGACGATGGAGAACTCTCGCTGCTCCATCAAGATCCGTAACAAACTCACCGAGACTTTCAATGTCAAAAATGATTTAAGGCAAGGCGACGCGCTATCATGTAAATTCTTCAGTACCATATTTGAGCAGATCGTGCGAAACTCAAACGTAAACACTCGAGACACGATCTTCCAAAAGTCCGTTCAACTGCTTGCTTACGCGGACGATAATGACGTGATTGGACGAACACAGAGAGTCGTCAATGATGTGTTTGCTGGCATTGAAGATCGACGTTTCGGACAAACTTTAAGGAAGTCAAGGACTTCGTCTGCATAGGCTCTGGAATAAATAGGGACAACAACACCAGTACCGAGATCAAGCAAATATTTTGCCAATCGCTGCTTCTTTGGGCTCAAGAGACAATTGAGTAACCGAGCCATCTCTCGAAACACCAAGTTGACTTTGAATACAACTCTGATCATCCCAGTCCTGCCATATGGCGCAGAGATATGGACGCTGTTAAAAGCGGCATCAAGTCATTGAATAGACAAAACATACTTTTTTATGGTGTTAAAAATATCGAATTTTGTACCAGAAAGTGATGATTTGCGGAAAGCATTAATTTTTTGTTTTCATTTGAAGAAAAGTGCTGCAGAGTCGCAACGAATGCGATGCAATGAGGCATATGGTAATCATGCTCTATCAGAAGCAACATGCAAGAGATGGTTTCAACGGTTCAGAAATAATGATTTTGATGTGAGAAATGAAGAACGTGAAAGACCACCAAAAAAGTTTGAAGACGCCGAATTGCAAACGATATTGGCTGGAGATGACACTTTGAGTCAAAAGCAAATGGCAGTAATGTTAAATGTCGCACACCAAACAATTTCTGACCGCTTAAAAGCTATGGGAAAGATCCAAAAGTGTGGAAAATGGGTGCCACATGAATTGAGTGAAAGACATATGGAAAACCGAAAAAAACACCTGTGAAATTTTGTTTCAAAGACACGTCAGAAAATCGGTTTTGCATCGGATTGTTACTGGCGATGAAAAATGGATTTATTTTATGAATCCTAAACCGAAAAAATCATGAATTAATCCGGGACAACCATCAACATCGACTACAAAACCGATTCAGCAAGAAGACAATGCTGTGTGTTTGGTGGGACCAGAAAGGTGTGCTGTACCACGAGCTCCTAAAACCTGGTGAAACCGTTAATACTGAACGCTACCGACAACAAATGATCAATTTGAACCATGTATTGATCGAGAAACGACCAGAATCGGCCAGAAGACACGGTAAGGTAATTTTGCTCCATGACAATGCACCAGCACACAAAGCAAAACCGGTTTAGGATACAATCAAAACACTTGGTTGGGAGCAGCTACCAAACCCGCCGTATTCACCAGACTTGGCTCCTTTCGACTGCCATTTGTTTTCATCGATAGGACACGCATTGGCTGAACAGCACTTCGATTCCTACGAAGAAGTCGAAAATTGGGTGTCTGATTGGTTTGGCTTAAAAGATGAACAATTTTATTGGCGTGGTATTCACAAATTGCCAGAAAGGTGGTCAAAAAGTTTAGAAAACAATGGCCAATACATTCATTTCAATGAAAGTATTTTGTGTATATCAAAAATTCACGCAAAGAATTCATTCCACAATGTGAAATCAGCATTGATTTTGAAGTCATTAATTATCAAATAATTATTATTCATTTCAGTGAAGTCAATGAATGTAATCAATGGAAGGCAACCGTCCGTGATTTCAGTGAAGTCATTGAAATAATTTTCAATTGCTTAAATTTTGAACTTTTAGAGAAACACCTTTCTCGCCAAATCAAAAAGTGGCCATTTGTCTTTTCCTTTTCATTTACGAAGATGATGTTTTACCGTCAGATGGCGTCAAACTCGCAATAGTGGCTAATGGAGTTGTTACACTTACATTTTTACGAGTTGCTAATGGAGTCCTTACATTCATACCCTTACAACCTCGGCCGACCTGCATAACCAATCGACCTCGATTATCTATCTTTCGTGAGACTAGAGCTTTAGCCTCAATGATATTTTCATTAGTGCGTCTTCATCCGCTCTTGAGATAGACCAAGCTTTCGCGCCATACAGCAGGACAGGGATTATCAAGGTCATATATAATGTGAGCTTGGTCTTTCGGGAGAGGGCTCTACTAATCAATTGCCTCTTGAGCCCAAAGAAACAGCGGTTGGCAAGAGTTATGTAATATAATATAATATGGGTGGTGCTACAGCTACAGGGGGCCAGGGCCTAGCTTCTCAGCAACCACTCGTGTTGTGCGTGCTATTGTTCTTCCACGAGTGGAAGGGACCTACAGTTTTATGCCGGCTCCGAACGGCCAAGTATGGGAAGCTTTTTCTAGACAGGAAATATTCTTTGAGCATTGTCAGTGACTCGAAAGAGGTGGGGCCGTGAAAATTATTTTTGTCGCTGAGAGCTGGAATCGAACCTACGACGTCGAGGTTGGGGTCGACGCACATACCCACAACGCCACGGGCCACCGGTTGGCAAGAGTTATTCTGCGTTTAATCTTGTAACTAATGTTGTTTGCAATGACGCAGTTGATAAGACTCAATGAGGAGAGGGGTTGATTACCTAAACTTCTGAATGCTGTTTTACTTTTCTTTTCTTGAATAAAATTGTTAATGGTTGATTGTATAACGAAACTAACCGGACTACCGGCATAAAAAAGGGAAAGTAAATTCACAATGCTTGTCAGATTCAGAATTATAAGCAACACTTACATAATTAACCGCGGCAATAAAGTCAATATCATCTGCGGCACCTTCAGCGGCAATCACACTACGGCATATCAGTAGCCTTGGGGCAGTGTTGTGGCAGTGGCCCATCTTCCAATATCTGAAACATGAACCAGGCGGTCGTGTCTCATATGGACATTTATTTTGGTATCAGCACTTGTACTGCTGCCTGCAGGTCCCAGTTGAGGTCGAGGGCTAGTTGTACTAAGCCCATTGTGACTCGTTGTGACTATGTGGCTCATTATAAACTTACGATGTAATCCCATTGCTGTTCTTAATTGGTCGATGGTAGACGTTGCACTTAATAATAAGATGGAGCAGTGGTTGGGTTTTCAGCAGCGTTGGCTGCCGTAGTTGCCTGGACAGTGGGAACAGCAGTGACAGCAGGAACAAAGATAACAGCGGGGCAGCGGTGGGGACAGCAGTGACACAGCGGATACAGTGGTGGCTGCGGGAACAGCAGTGGCAGAGGCAACAGCGATGACAGCGGGGAGAGCAGTGGCAGAGGGAACATCGATGGTTTCAGCGGAAAAAGCGTCAGCAGCGGAGACAGCCATGTTAACGGGAACATCGTAATAAACAAATAGTTTCCTGTGGCGCCATCTGCTGATGATATTTTTCAACGCGTCCTAGTCAGTGATGATAGTGAAATTTTACTAAATTGTCTTAACTCAGTAAGCTGTTTTGTTGTTGCTTCACGTGTAAATTCTTATTAAGCTTAGCACGAAGTAGTCAAAAACCACGAATAACGTAATGAAGAAAGGTTAACGTAAGAAGTAGCGTGTTTTATTCACAAATATATCGTCTTGATTTCTACGTAAAAACGAGACACTATGCGAAGGCTCGTAACTAACTGTCATACACACACACTGGGATACTATTCCATATAAACAAAGTTGCTGCGGACCCAAACCTTGTAACAATATCCGTAATGTGAGTTCAGGTCCATAACGGCATTTTTTAGCGGTTGGCTAGGGATATTCCCGTCTGGAAGGACGAATACCTCTATGCTCTCTTATCTCTGGCTACTACTCACAGTAGGATAGGCGAGCAAAACACAACCTTCCCTTTCCAAGTACTTCGGCCTACTGGAGAGATGAGAGAGCATAGAGATACTCATCCTTCCAGACGGGACGGACGGAAAACACTTCACGAGTGTTTTGGCTTCACAGAAAATAAAAAAAAATAAGAGCAATGGTTAAATAGTGCAGGTGCCGCATGTTGCTTCAACAAGCAATTGGCAGAAGTGGTATAGTCAACACTCGTGACTCCACAGGTGCTCGGTTCAATCTCCGCAGAAAGGGCGCGAAGACAATAAAAAAACGTATTTTTCCGCGGAATCCAAAAATAAATTTGGTATAAGTGAGTGAGTGCGGGAAATTGGAATCAGCGGTCAGCGCTCTCTGAAGCGGACAAAAACGAGCAGCAACCGGTGGCAGATTCAGGCCACCAGTTAACGGTGCCCCGAGAAGACACAGTGAAAAGGAGGAGAAAGAAATCATCTTCAAAAAGTGCAAAACCAAAGCATCTGCCGAGGAAAAGTTGAGTGAAGCCGTGAAGAAGGCCGAAACTGCAGCAGCGACAGGGATGAGGAGGAAAATGTTCAATACGTGTCCGACGGAGTGGAAGGACTGTTAGCTGTCAACAGCAACAGTATCAAATCATTTGCCTCGGTTACGAAAGATGAAGTGGGGAGAGTACATCATCGCCAACGAAGCGGAAAACAAAAGCGGATCTGCAAAAGCAGCCCCAAGTGCAAAATCGACTCGGAGCAGTCATACCCGTCACACCCGAAGTGACTTTCGCCCAACGGGGCGTCTATTAGGGGAAGCACAGAAAAGCAGCAACTACCAAAGGTAGGATTGGAAATCCTGAAAGGCGTATAGATTCGTAAGAGCAGCAGGTTGCCAAAATTCTGGAGCTAATGCAGGACCCAACACGACACCAGCCCTAATGGCTGCGCAGACGGAGAGTACTTTCAAGATCCTTGAAGTGAGTGCAAATTCATTAATAGGGATCCCCCGAAAAAAGGAGCTCTACAGACTGTTGGACGATCAAAGCCAGGAGATATTTTTGATTAGCGTAACTAAACTAACCCGGAGAGGCATATTGGAGCATAATGTTATCAGAAGAGACCGGCCCAACACCAATGGTGGAGACATCTTTGCGATCTTCACACAAAGTAGTGTTAGTGTACATGCATAGTAATGAGGTACGACGGTTTCAAGTGTTGGAGGCCTGCATCGTGTGCATTTCTCTCCGCAGTGGAAAGAAGCTGCATGAGGTGTCGGCTTAACCCTCCGTCTCCATCAGAACAACTAATTTAGAGCTCTATTCACTCTTTCGATGTCTAAGAGGAGAATAACTATTTCAGCTTGGCCGGGGACTTCAATGCCTGTCACGGTTATTGGGGAAACACGGTTTCCAATAACAGAGGGGACCAGCTCTACAGTTGGTTCTGCTTGCACAGTGTGGAGTATAGACTTGATCTGAGAGCAACAGAGATCTCGTCCTTCCCCAGAAGTGGGTCCTTCTTGTATCTCCTGCTGTTCGACGCAAGACTGCAACTGGCTGACACAAACGAAACTTACTAACGGTAAACTGTTTCAACACATTCTTGTGTCTCCGTAACCATTGCAGACTTAGTTCCGATATCAAGATCCCTAACGATACTAGGGACAAGGAGGGTTTGTCCAAACGAGTACCTACAATTACAGTAGGTCGCGTTGGCCACGCTTCTCCCGACAAATGACACGAGAACTCTCTCCGAATGTGCTCCACAATCTGTCTAAAAGAAAGTTGTCAAACGAAGAGATTAACATGTATCTAATTTAATTGGAGGAGACAATAAAACGAACTATGTACAGTACGATACCACGGTATACACAAACTAACAACGAAAACTTGTACGGCAATGCGATAATAGGCGCACTTCACCAGCAAAAAAGTAGACTCCTATCAAGATTACAAACCTTGTACATGCAGTTTACTGACAAACGTAGTGAGGAAGTCAGGACACTGAAATGGTTTATTGAGATGAGAACGTACAAACTTTAATTGTACAGAATTACGAGTCAACACGTACTGGAACAACAAGATTCGGGCTGTTAGATCTAACAACACGAGTATGTTTCCATAAATGAACAAATTCTTGCGAACATAAATAGCGATCTTCCGTGTCAGTTTCCCAGGACGACAGACAATGAACAGATGCTGACAGCAGGTATTGATCTCGAAAATTTGGCTTTGTCGTCTCCAGTCACGAAAACATGCTAGACAATGTCATCGCCGACGAAGAGTGTCAACCACCGTTAATTTTGAATGCAGATTTTCAAGCGGTCTTCGAATCACTACAGAAGGAAAAGTCATTTGGAATCGACAGGATGGCCAACATTGTGCTAAGACACCTCCCCCTGAAGTGGTTACTAGTAAAACACTGCTGTACCTACAATATAATATGCTTACGGGTAGGCGATTCTTTTTTTTTTTTTTTTTTTTTTTTTTCAATTCAAAATCTTTTTTATTTTCAATTCAAATTAACATTGGTAAACAATTTTTCCGCGAAGCCTTACTGGCTTTTCTGCAGAATGTTGTATTTCTAATATTGGTAAGTTAAGAATAAGTAAGCTTAGTTTATTAAATATTCCATAATAGTTTACGAATAAATTCAATAATAGTTAATGAGCAAATTAATACATTTTAATAAATTTTCAATTGTTGAATTTAATTTCAATTGCCATTTAATAGATAGTCTTTTAATTTTTTTTTTTTCGAGTTTTAAAATTTCTGATTTGCCTAATCTCTTGCGGGATTGTGTTGAGAGCTTCAGGAACACTGCATTTCAACTGTCTTCTCCCATAGTTGTTGTAGAACCGGGGTTCTTGGAGCATTCCTTGTGCACGTCTTCTCGTATGTATCCTATGGTTAATTGGTGTGATAAAGCGTTGATCGTCGTGGTATTCTAGTATCAGCGTCATTTTAAAGATGTCTTCCACTTGAAAAACATTAAAACTTTCTCGCTCAGCTAAATTTCGATGAGAAGGTACATTTATTTTTTTCAGTGCAACATTTTGCAGTTTTTGTAACTTTTTTATATGTGTGGCTGATGCATTACCCCAGGCAAGTATTCCATATCTCAGTTTAGATTCCACTAGCGCAAAGTACACATTCCTTAGCACTGATGTTGGTGCATGGTACTGTAGATGAGTTAGTGCGTATAGTGCCCCTTTAATACTCGAACGTAATTGATCAATATGCGTGTCCCATAAGAAATTACTGTCAATTGATACTCCTAGATACTTGTAACTTTCTACTATATCTATAGGACAGCTTGTAGAGTTACGACAGGAGTCATTCCTACAGTATATTTGCTGTTCGGTAGCCTTGAATTGTGGGTTTCTGATGTGCATCATTTTAGTTTTCGAGGCGTTAATTACTAACCCATTATCATGACACCATTTTACTGCATCATCAAACTCCTCCTGTATTATTGTTGTTGCCGTCTGCAAGTGTCTATGGCATACCACTACTGCCGTATCGTCGGCATAAGCAAAGGGCTTGGCAAGCTTGAATATGCGAAGAAGCTCATTGGAGTATAATATGAATAGGAGTGGGCCCAATTTCGATCCTTGTGGGACTCCGTATTGTGCATGTTCTTTTTGGCTGTAGGTATTGTTTATCTTGACGCAGTAAAATCGGTTGTGCAGGTATTCCTTTAACCAATCAGCCATTACTCCTCGTATACCAATACGTTCCAGAGCATCTATTAGTTTTGAATGATTAAGGGTGTCGAAAGCTTTACTAAAGTCCATAAATAGGACCAGAATGTGATAGCTTTTGTTCAGATTTTCGTTGACGTAGTTTGCGAACTCCCCTAATAGTTTACCTGTGCTTTTCCTTTTTTGGAAGCCGTACTGGCTTTCGTGGATGATTGAGTGCTTTTCTATAAAATTCTGCAATCGGTTTGTTACTACCTCTTCAAGACACTTTTCGATAACTGGCAATATTGATATTGGCCTGTAATTTTTGATTTGAGTTTTTGTACCTCCTTTGTATATTGGCTTGACAACCGCAGTTTTTAAGATCTCAGGAATCCTTCCTTGTGTGAGACTCAAATTAATAAATTTGCATAAGATAGGTGCGAAAATTTCAACGTGAGTTTTTATGTCCACAGCTCGAATTCCATCAATGCCAGGCGACTTATTTTCGCCAAGCTGACCAATTATTTTTGTCATTTCGAGTACATTTGTTCCTTGAATAAATATTGATCTATCTATTGATCTATTAACTGGAAACGATGTAATCGAGTCACAATGGTGCACTAAGTTTGCAATCTGTTCACAAAAATTGTTTGCGCATTCGCTAGCGAGATTGTTCACACACATTTGCCCACTAAAATTTTTTATTATTGTTTCATCAACACTAGGTTTTTTCCTTCCCATTATCTCGTTTATTAGGCTCCATGTCTTTCGTGGATCTGATTTTACCTGGTTGAACTTGGTTTTGTAAAAAATGCCTTTTTGCATTGTTATGTCTTTGTTTAGTTTGTTGCGAAAAGTCTTATATTCTAATTCATAGGTCCTGCACAATCTATTATTTTTCCATCTCTTATACAAATCATCCCTTTTTCTACATTTGGCGACTAAGTCATGTGTCATCCATGGGTTGTGCTTCCTTTTATTTTTTATATTTCTGACAGATGTTGACCTCTCATATATGCTCTTCATTTTATTGATAAGTTTTTGATAAAGAGAAATTGCATTGTTTTCATTAATCACTTCTTCCCAATCTGCTTCTACGATTAATTCGCTTACTCGTATGTTACATATAAAGGACTTGTTGACCTGCTTTTCTAGTAGAGCTGTTTGTTGCGAATTTGTAAAATATATGATTGGGTAATGATCTGTGATAGAGGTTTCAATTACCATTGAGTTGATTTGTTGATCTGTTGCATTTGTTAGGATGTGATCGATTGTCGATTTTGATCCCGTATTCGGATCTACCCTGGTAAACTCTGTCACTACATTCATTAACCCAAGTGATGCTAGCATCTCTAAATAATCTTTTACACCGTATAAATGCATATCTTTCACATTGATATTCACATCGCCCATGATTACATTCTCATACTTTGTTCCCAAATGTTCAATATTTTTTCTGAATTCCTTGATAAATGCTTTTTTACTATGACCTGGTGGTCTATATATTCCAACTATGTATTTGTCTTTATTTTTTTCCATAATTCGAATTTGAATATTTTCGTATGATACGCTTTCAGATGTAATTCGTGTGTATTGAAGGTCATTTCGAATTAGCATTAAAATTCCTCCACCTCTTCGTTTATCTCTATTCAGAAACTCAGTTTGAAAGCCATGGAGACTATAAAATCCCTTCTCTTGTTCCTCTATGTTAGTTTCAACCAATACAATAATTTTTAATTTATTTATTATGCAGTTTATATTTAAACAAAAATCATTCCAATGTTTACGCAAAGATCTAATATTAAAGCTCAGGTAGCAGCATGTATTTTTGGTAAATTCATTTATGTTGATGCCGTTAAAACCATTAGTTACCCTACATTTCAAGTCAACATGTAAACCATTGTTTGCATTTGTGCTCTCCATTTTGACATTTATTTTTTGTGTTTCTTTTGTTTGTAAACATGTTTATTGTGTGCGAGTGATTTTGATCACATCTTCAACGGAACTTATTATTATCGTCTGGGTGTTCTCATTTTGTCTGGCCAATATTTTACCCGCACTCTCCCAAACAAATCTCCAGCTTTCTGCTCTCGCCTTCTCCTTTGCCAACCACAGTAAATGTTTGTTGTGTCTGGTCAGCTGATTGTTGACATACACCGTAGCATCTGTCAGAGCTGCGTTCTTGTTTGTGGAGCTGTTGATTTTTTTTAAAACAGAATTTAGTTTTATGGAGCGAATAGAGCGAGTTTGTTTGACGAATTGCACTTTCGTTATGCTGGATGCAAATGTTGCAATTATTGTGGATTTCTGCGGATTTTTTGTTTTCGTTCTATATATATCTGTTATATCAGTGTCTTTAATCTCGTAGTTAATCGTTTTCCCTATTCCCTTCACGATTTCTATTAAATTTTCCTGTGGGGTAGGGGGAATATTTTTTATATCGACATTGTTTTTGATTAGTTGTTGTTCTAATGTGTTGATCTGTGATTGCATGTTTTCTATTATGACATCCTTTTTTTTATTGTTTTCTCTGAGATCATTCAACTCTTTGTTTATGTTTACTATGAGATCGTTATTTTTTTTCATATGTGTGTTGAGTTCCTCGTACTTTGCTGCTAGGAAATCACAGCTTTTCGTAATTTCTTTGATTTCCCCTCTTATTAGACGTATTTCAGCTAGAAGAGTGGAGTTATTGTCACTTGCGAAGCTGTTAGCTGAGTTCACGGGGCTGCTGAACTCTCTCATCCGTTTCGATGGCTGTTCCTGTTGGGGTAAAGGGGCAGATATCACCGTGTTGCTAACTGCAGCCGTAGTTTGGATATCTCCACTAATTCTGCATAACTGGCACTTCCACATGTCTCTTCTCGCGCCCATGGTTCTCCATGATTTCTCCGTGACCGTAGTGCACACGAAGTGAAGCTTTCGCTTACAACAAGAACATACAGCAAAGTCACCTTCGGAGTGGATATTCTCACTGCAATGACCGCACACATCCATGGTAGGGGCAGAGAGATTAAACTGTGGGAAATTTCGTTAATTTTATTTAAAAAGCAAAAAGGGGCTTATGTGGGCTTAAATGCACTATATATTTTGTAAAGGCTTGGTTAATAAAGTCACTGTCTTAGAAATTGATTTTTAATATCCCGAGGGGAATTTACACTTTTAAAATATGCCAACTGCGAGAGAGCGAGATAATGAAAAAAGAAAACACGTCTACACTGACTAAGCTTACTCTCACGAGTGTCAAAAATGGCAACGTGACCTCCACAGGAATTTTTTTAGTAAAAAATGGTCTCCAACAAGGTGCCGTTAATTCGCCGATCCTGTTCGACATTTTCTTGAGCGATATAATAAGTTCACTTCCTCACGCAATTGCGTATGCCGACGACTTGATCATGTACAGATCGGGCAAAAATATCGAGGACATCAAAACGCTCGCGCAAGGTGACTTCGATTCATTCATGTTAAGACCCATTCATATGAACGGCGAATTAGGATAGGTTAGGTTGAGGTGGCTGACTGCTAAAGAGCAGTCAGACTTAGGCCAGAGTAGATCCATTGTGATACCACGCGGGTTGACTTCTCCGAACACTGGAACCAGTTGGTGCTGCTAATGAAACGGTTTAGTTGACCAATGCTGGCACTTTTAAGCTCGTTACGGCGTATTATGGATAAAGAGAAGGCTTCTGCAGAGCTTTTGCCAGTCGTAGTAGCAGCGAATCGCGAACGCGAACTTTCAGAAACAACCTTTTTCCAGCAAATATGAACAAAAAGTTATACTTCTTCGTATGCAAATAGATGGGCACTGAATTATCAAGTTTTTTCATCCACAAAAATTCCAATAATAGTTAGTTTATATTACCTATATTAGTAATTTATGATTTGAAAGTTTTTCTCTGCGAATCAATCATTCTCGCCGCGAACTGTCAAACAGAATTCGTGATACACAAACGCAATCCGAAGACGAAAACGCAACCCACAAACTCACGAACAAAAAATTCGCAGTGAAGTGTCAGTTTGCACCCGTATTTCTCTGCGAATGAAAAACCTCCATATGAATGAAACGTCAAAGTTTGCAAAGTTCGCAATTCGTGGCGACCTCATATGAATGGGCCTGGATTGCGATGACTGGCAGTTGAATACCAACTTTCACAGTTTCTCGATGCGAGGGTGAAGGTAATCTGCTACATGGCTCTCATTCGGCCTAAGCTCGCCTATGGCTGTGCCGTGTGGTTCAACGTGAGTGCAAGCTTAAGGGAAAAGATTCAAGTGTTTGTTGCTTGCCTTAGAGCTTGGCTTTGCCAGCAGAGTCCCAGTACATAAAATTATACTCAAATTAGGTTTTATACAACAGGGCGAACCTAAAACGAGTGGATAATTTCCTGTTGAAGTGGATTCGAGGCCATAGTGCGATGGCGATGAACTTAGTTTATAACCTGATCTCCGAGGCTTACTGCCCCAACTCACAAACGAAAGGGTACAGAAGCATTCATTATTTACACAATTATAATCTGATACAAGATATAAATGCGTCAACCACGATTGTTCCGTCGCACAACGAGGTGAGGAGGGTCTCCTGAACCGGAGGACAACGGTCTTCAGTCGGAATGTGCGAGATGTTGCATTGCAGCATCGTAAGTTCTGATTGCTGGAGAACGAAGGAACTCCAGCGTCGAACTCTTTAGACCCAGACTAGAATGGGTAGTGCGTACCCCTTTATGGGACGCAGTTGGTCTCTGTCTTGTGGTGGGTGGGATTGAAATCTATAAATCATAACATATGGCCGACTGACATATTGTAGGGTAATTTTAAGTTAGTTTTTAAGTTGTATACACGTATATATATATATATATATATATATATATATATATATATATATAATACATAAAAATGTATATATGCGCGTATGTTTAGTTAAGGTAGTTTTAAGTTATTTGAAGGTAGTATGAAAGTAAGTATATATGGTAAGTGTTAAGTAAAACTGTGCTGTAGATAAGTATTTTTTCTAAATTTGTAAAATGTATTTCCTTATGTTATATATTTTAGTTAAATTTATTAATTTACAAATATGTATAGTCAGGTTAGATCGAAGGACATAAGATACGATTAGGATAAGCCTAGAGTGATCTTGTCTAGTACGTACGTTTATTATGAATAAGAAAATAAGAAAGAACTGAATTGAAAGAAAAACAGTTTGCGAGGTCCACAAGGCTTACAAGCAAATTCATTACTAATTAAATTAAAATTATGATATTACGAACTAATGCATTTGCAAAACATTTTTTTCTTGTGGCAGTCAGTCGAATAATTTCTATAATTAAGTTAATATACTTGAACAACATTAAAACGTTTTCTAACTTAACCCTGGAAATAAAATCTAAGTCGATTGAACGTGATTGATGAAAAAATCTATTGTCCGTTGGTATATGATATTTTGTGCCAGCATCTACTCATTTGTACAAATATTTGTTATAAGTGCTTTACTTTTTTAACCACGGTGATATTAAATTACGTATTTATTGTTCTTATATTATTAGATATAAGACCAACTTTTTATTAGACTGAATTTTCTTATTTTTATTTTGTACTACTTTTAATCGTCCCCAACGGCAAAACATGGTCACGTTTTCGAATTAAACGGACAATTATACTAGTTTCCAATGCGCTTTTCAGTATAGTGTAATTTGTTAACACTTATTGAACATAGTCTTACTTCATTTTCCGCCGTTTTGTGGGGTAAATAGTTTTGAATGAGAATTTAAGCTTGGGTACTACTCAGCATATATAAGTTAATTCACTATCAAGTTGCAAGATAAACATGGTTATCAATTATAGTTTACCAGGTGTACGGTATGAACATTTTTTTGAAAATATAACACTAATTATTAATGGGAAAGTAAAAACATTTTATGCAAAGTATTGGCCATTGTTTTCTACACGTTTTGACCAACTTTCTAGCAGTTTGTGAATACCACGCCAATAAAATTGTTGGTCTTTTAAAGCAAACCAATCAGACACCAAATTTTCGACTTATTCGTATGAATCGAAGTGCTGTTCATCCAATGCGTGTCCCATCGATGAAAACAAATGGCAGTCGAAAGGAGCCAAGTCTGGTGAATACGGGGGGCTTGGTAGCTGCTCCCAGCCAAGTGTTTTGATTGTATCCTGAACTACCGGCTTTGTGTGCAGGTGCATTGTCATGGAGCAAAATTACCGTGTCTTCTGGCCAATTCTGGTCGTTTCTCGATCAATACATGGTTCAAATTGATCATTTGTTGTCGGTAGCGATCAGTATTGACGGTTTCACCAGGTTTTAGGAGCTCATGGTACAGCACACCATTCTGGTCCCACCAAACACACAGCATTGTCTTCTTGCCGAATCGATCTGGTTTTGCTGTCGATGTTGATGGTTGTCCCGGATTAACCAATAATATTTTTCCGTTTAGGATTCGATGCGACTCTGCAGAACTTTTCTTCAAATAAAAACAAAAAGTTAATGCTTTCCGCAAAACATCACTTTCTGGTACAAAATTCGACATTTTTAACACGATGAAAAAATATGATTTTGTCTGTTCAATGACTTGATGTATACTAAATATATTTTCACAGATGTCATAGCAAACAAAAAAAATAAGGACTCGTTCACAACAAATGTTCCCTGTCAAGACATTTGCATCTTGACGCTCATACCGGTAAACACGGTTGCAGTGTAGTTATCAATTGTAATTGACTTTAAAGATATAAAAACTAAAAAAGTGGGATTTAGGGTGATTGAATTTATTTTAGTATTGCCACAAACAACAACAACTTGGAAAGAAAGTGGTTGCAAGGGATGCAGAAACTTCCAGTGTGCGTAAAGGATGAAGGATGATTCCGCCTAAGTTTTGCTTTTCACAAATACTTTTCCATTATCAATTTTTTTTGTAAATGGTGTGTGTGTACGGTGTATAAAAAAAAAAATAAATCTCTTTGTGTAATGCAAATTACCTTTTCAGCTTTTAATTTCTAAGTCTAAGATGCTCGAATTCACAGTAGAACCTTATCCGCTGGTTTACTTAGCTAAAAGGAAGGATCAAACTTAAACTTCACTCAAATAGATTTGGTCTTCACAGTCAATATTTAAGGGTGGATAAGTAAGCCAAGACGAAACTCAAGACTCTATCGAAGATTATTATTACGACCTCTTGTATTATACCTACGGAGCCTGTCTGGAGTATGATGTCAAAATAGTACTCGGAGACTTCAATGGTAAAATCGCTAAGGAAAACATTTTTGCGGAGTGATCGGAAAGCACAGTCTTCATGACGACAGATAACAGATAGCTGACTCCCAGACTTTACGACCACACATAATATGATCATAAGTAGCGAAAGGTTCCCTCACAAGAAATGCACATAGCAACCCGTTTGCTCATTGCTCATTGATAGAAAACACGCGTGGATGTGCTAACATTCAGAGGGGGCAACCGTCGACTCTGACCATTTTCTCATGGCAGCAAGATTCAGAGCTCGACTTTCCAATGTCGTTCAGCTGCACCAACTGTCAAAGGGAAGTTTTCACATTGGACACATTGGAGGCACACCGCAGATCGCCAGAGTCTACTAGGAGCAATTAAGCCAGAGACTTTCCGGTATGCCTACGTCGAGCACAAACGCCAACGAGATGTGGTTGTATTGCCGCTCGGACCTGGATGTGCTAACATTCAGAGGGGGCAACCGTCGACTCTGACCCAATATCATTCAGCTGCAGCAACCGCCAAAGAGAAGTTTCCACATTGGAAGCACAATTAAGCCAGAGACTTCCCGGTATGCGTACGTTGAGCACAAACGCCAAGGAGATGTGGTTATGTGCCGCTCGGCCATTAAAGAGGTAACGCAAAACTACCTTAAGCTAACTACCACCCCCGACAAGAAACCCGTCGAAGGGTTCTCTTTGAAGCTCCCAGATCACTATAACGTTTTTCAGGCAGAAGCCAAAGACATTAAAGAGGCGTTGTCATGATTGAAAACAAGTGTGATATCAAAAAGCGATATCACCATCTGCTCCGATAGTCTGGCCGCTATAGAATCCCTGGACAATGTCATGTTTTCTCAAAAATGTCATCATGTGTGTTCCAGGACACTGTGACACACCAAAAAACCGATGAACTCGCCAGGTGACAAATGGCTAGAAGGCCTTAAAACAAAAGAAATCTGCCCATCACTTAACCTATAAAGGGCACTCAGTTTACTTAGACTCAGCAAACACTTATTAAGGACTCTCATAGAAGTAACCGGGCATGGTGCAATTGCAAAAGCTGCATGGATGAATAGGAGGAAGAAAACAATCATCATCTACTCTGCTCCAGCAGCGCTCTGGCTAGTCGTAGGTTCAACAACCTCAATGAACTAAACAGCGCCAGCATAGGCCAGCTAAATCGCTTCACCAACTGGTTCCGATGTTGGGAGAAGTCAATCCGCGTGGTATCACAATGGGCCTACTCTGTCCTAAGTGTGACTGCCTTTAGCAGTCAGCCACTATAACCTAACCTCTCAGCTGAAGGATATCTAAAAGTCTAACGATAAACAAAAAATTCGAACCGTCTACAAGAGGGCCAAAAGCCTGGCCGTAGTTACAGACCCACAGGGAATAGTGGATGTGTTTCAACAGCTTCTTAGCGGGACTGACCGGGAGAGAGTGATAGGGAACCAGGAAATCTCAATGGCTTACCATCGAAGCTCTTCAAAGCTGTGGTCAATGTTCTTGTAGGGAACATGTATCATACCATTCGCCGAATTTGGGGGACGAAAGCATGCCCGACGACTGGAATGTCAGCGCCATCCACAAAAAAAGCGATCCAATCTCTTGCAACAACTACAGAGGTATATTCCTGCTCAACGTCGCCTACAAAAACCCAACCAGCATACTGTGTGAACGTCTAAAGCGGTTTTTCACTAATCGGCACGTTGCAGTTTTCTAAGTGTCATAGTCTTATTTCTTTGTTCACTTTTTCAATTCTACCTTTAAGTATTATTATACATCTATGTCTACCTATATCATATGTTATGTGCATATTCAAATAAGAATTAATTAGTACGTTGTTTCATAAAATGTACACGAGCACTTAACATATGTTAGGATAAACATATATACATGCGCATAAGTTAACTTATAAAAAAATGTTACAGTATGAACATTTTGTTGCACAATAAATAATAAATTAAAAAATTTATTTTTATAGCAGAAAGGAAGTGTAGCGGCAGCGTCTGGAAGAAAGAAAAATGTGTCTCATTGGATTCCTACACCTACATCAGTTCTTGAGAAGCAGCCCGGACAATGCAAAGCACGGGTGAATTCATTGATTTTTTTTAAAGCCGCTTTTCAAAAGCTTTGGAGACTCCAACATTTACAATTTTTAATGTAAATAAAATGGTTGCAATATGGTTACTCAAACCTCCAGATTTCGTAGAACACATTCAAGAACTGGAAGATCTGTTCTTTAAAGTGTAGCCTGTTCAGAAGGATGTAGCAAAGAGTTTAGGTTAAGTAACAAGAATGTCTAGAGCGCCAAAATTTTCTATAGATTCTGTAGTTTGTCCTAAGGACTAAAAAAAACAAAATTAACAGTTGGCAAATGTATAAGTTACATAGATTAGATTATTATACAGTACCCGCGAATGGTCAGTAAGATAGAATTAAGAACTTGAATTTGTTGTTATTAAGATAGATTTTAGTCAATTTTGATTAGTGTAAGTCATTCTAGAAGAAAAACTAAATGAAAATGAAAAACAAAAAAGAGTGTAGCAAAGCAACTTGCCAAACTTTTAATTACAAAAATGAAATTTGTTTGTTGCAAGAACTATTTAATTTTAAATTGTTTTACAAGGATTCGCATTTTTTTGTTTGTTAAAGTTTTGGACTTAAATAATACCAGCTTTAGGAGTAAGGCTCTTCGTGCGTTGTCTTTAAAAAAAATTTCGTATAATTCATTTTATTTCTATTGCATGCACGCTTTTTCCATTTGTTTACAATATATATTAATATATTATCTTGTTTTAGATCTGGTAAAAAAATCGGTTAACGCACCATACGCATTCACAAATACACTTAGCAATATTAAATAGTCATTGCTTAATTTTGAGTGTTTGTTTATTTTAGCTGCAAGTTGGCATAGACGACAGGAAGGATAGCAGTTTCAATTGGCAGTTTTCTGCCATTGAAATAACGACCAAGCGTCAAGCAAAAAAGCATTAGCAATACATAACATCAACAAAACACAAATTTAAAGTAACTTAGCTCGACAAAATCTTCTGATGCAGCGTGATGAAGAATATTGCTACCTATATGTGAAACACATGTAAATGTTACTAAAGGAAAGCGTATTAAACTCACATTAACTACGTAAAGGATTCTATGGGATGAACAGATCTCATGGATTATATTGGGCACCTCTACTCCTCCTTCGTTCTTATTTTCCTAGTTGCGTATAGCTCCGATCCGATCGTTTTTGAGGCAAAGCCCGCATGCACCAAAAAGATTTTATTAAATTTATTTTTCTCTTGATTGGTTGTCGTTTAAATTCTGTGTAATATACTTCAGCAAAGCAAAAGGGTTTCGTTTACTGATGTAAACAATTGCACAATAAAATATAAAATTTGAAATGTGAGATAATTTTGCTTATCAGCATTTCACTGCTGGTCGCAAGCTTTAGACATATTCACATACTCAATATGTGAAGCAGATGTAAAACAGCTGTAACAGGTTATAGAAAACGCTATATAATACCTTGTCTGTTCTACTGATAAAAGCTAGGGTGGTCATAAAGTTGTTTTCTATTAACTTTCTAAAAGCAGGCGTGTTTCCCACCACTATAGTTAAATGTTAAATATTAATAGACTAAAATGAAAACAAACAACCACCACTGAGAACAACGTTTTAGGAGTTACATATGTATATGCAAGTTTACATTTACATTTACATTTTTACATTTTTATTGTGTGTATGCAAGTTAACTATACTATAAAATGACGAATATGCCGAATATACCTGAAACATCTAAATACTTACCATACATATTTATAATATATATTTATTTGTTGTATGATGGATGAAAAGGAGATATACATATATATTTATTGGATGGTTTCGAGTATTAAATAAAAAGTATTCGAACTTAGAAAATATGTAATACTTTTATTATTCACTCTTTCATATTGCAATACTATATTGAACTCTTCAAAGGAACGGATATAATATGTAATCTAATATCTAATTTGTCGAAATGATACCGACATGGTACTTTAATAAGCTTCTGTACTATACAAAATACATTGGCACTGGCCGGTTCTTCATTCTTAGATATTATTCAATCAAATATTCATACAAACATAGTTTCACTGAATACTTAAAATGCATTTTATACATAAAGCCAAAGATTACTATATGATTATGATAACAATAGAATAAGTTATTTACAGTCTTAGAAATTTGCTCGTAATACAAAGGAGAACATTTGAGTTATTGGTTACCCTAATCTAGTTATCCGTATTATTATACTAAAAATTCACAGACGAGCCAGTACTGGTATTCTTTACCAGCTCCATATACTGAAAAGGAACATGGAAACTTTGCCCATTGTGTTCAACTATTAAATGGCCTCGGCATGAAGATGCGCCCACCACCGTGACAGTATCTCCCTTTTTGAGTTGTTCCGATGGTGGATTAGTGACTGAGTCCTCGGGGAAATTCATTTTCATTATTCTGTTCTGCGGATAGCCGAGCTTGGAATTTCCTGTCACTGTGTAGGGACGAGAAGGCGGAACTGGTGGTGGACGTTCCTGAAAACAATACGACAATTATTAAATAGCTATTGGTGATGTATTCAGTTTAGTATAACTTACCAAATCTAATCCAAAGAGACTACATGTTTGCTGTATAATCTTAGAATCACATTTTTCATTTGGGTCCGGTGGTGGTGTGCCCGCTATTGGTTGTGGTCGTGGTCGAGCTGTGGTGGAATGAAGATTATGGTTTCCTTTCGACGATAGTCTTTGGGCTAGAAAAGATGTAAAGGCTATAAGAAATAACAGAATATTGTACGATACTTTAGAATGAAATTATTACTAACCACCATTAGGACCTTTTATCAATTTTGCCGAATGTATATGCAAATCTCTAGGTTTCCTTATACTTCCGATCTTTTTGCGAAGCTGCCAACCACGCCAACTAGATTGAATCATCGTTGCACTTTTCATACGTATTTCCGATCTTAAGCTCTCTAAATGTTGTCGAATGCCTTCGCTAAGAAAAATATGTCTCTTACCAGGAGCCCAAGAAAATGTAACAGAACCATCCACCTCAGGTGGATTTTCCATGGCATACTGAAGTATAATATGACAGTCGTCAAGAGCTTTATCTTCACATCGTCGTAATAGACGAAATGGAGCTAGCATTCGATAGCGGGCATTAAACTGTTTGAATCGCATCCTATGTGGAAATCCAGACGCCATAAGATTGACAGTTTCAAGTACTTGAAGGGCTCTAATTTGTTTAACAACGGTTAGTCGTTCAAATCTGCCACCAGCTTCAGATGCATTGCTTCGTATACATCGCACAAAATGAGGGCGCGCATGAACAAGCGTCCGAAGAAGGTTGTCCAAACGTGTGTGAAAGTCTTGCGTTAATGTGGAGACAGGCTCATCCCCATTCAAAAGATCTGTATGAGAAGTTGGGGAAATGCGAAAACTAAGTCCACGCGGTACGCTTTGTAAAGCGTACAAAGCTTTGAGCTCGGAGCCGAAAAGATGAGTAGCAAAGCCAAAGCTACATGAATGCTTATAAAAAACAGCTACTAAATCATCGGGTACTACATCCCGATTTGTGTCCAAGAAGTCAGTTGCGTCGTACTCCACCTTTCCCGCGAAATGCAGAATAGTAAACATCCTTGGATCGTATGATTCAGTATGTTTGGTTTCAAGTCGTGTAGAATTTCTATGTTGAACTTTTATTTTTGCAACATAACTCTCAGCAGTTCCACGAACAGAACATTCCGCATCTAGCATGCTTAACAATCCCGTACGAAGTGATGATATCAAGTCAATACAAGGAACGTTATCTACATAGTCAACTTCGGTATCGCATATTATTCCCTCGTCTCGACATGATTCAACTGACGACTTAAAAATGTGAGTATTGTAAAAGTGCTGCATTGTTTCTGCACATAAATTTATGCACAAGTGTTCAAGTTGGGCATGCGGGGATGGTTCCTCAAATCCAAACATATCTAAAATCCCAATGAACCCATCTGTTGCATGACGAACAGCGTTGTTTAATGCGGCCATTGATTTTGACCCTGAATTTCCTCCGACTGTCGATGTATGTTGGCTAGCCACATCCGCTTGGTTATGTACAGATTCGTTTGAATCAGAACTCAGTGTTCCTAAAGTGGATCCTAGGCGCTTTAAACTGTTTGCTCTTCTAACAATAGTTGCTACTGTTCGACAATACAATGCTTTAGCTAAGCAGTCTCTTGTCATATTTGACATATTTGCGTCGCACACTGACTTTACTAGCTGTCCTCTGGCATTATGGGTACGTGTAGTAAGACCTCGAAATAAAGCAGCTGGGGGAACTCCAAGCAAATTGGCCACCGAATTCAATTCAGCTTCACCTTTGACATCTACCTCCAGTCCCTATAAAATAAGATGTTAATATGTTTGCTTTAATCTATTATTTTATCTCATTTCAAAGGATACACCATAAAGAAATTTTAATTGGGTTATTAGGTCGGGGAGCAGTTCGCCGCTCATATGAACGAGCCTTTACATAGTGCTTAAGTTCAATGTATAATACTTTGAGGGTTATGATTATATATGTAGGTTATAATAGCAATGTGGAGCAGAATATAAACAGAAAAATGGATTATTTACAGTTTTCATTGTGTACATTTATATTCAATACATAGTATTTCAAATTCTAATCGTGTTTTTCTAATAGAGACCATAGTTTTAAATTGTTGTGTACAACTGATGGATATAATAATACTTGAAGGTTGAAGTGGGAACTTTGCCTCTGAAGTGTTATTTTGCAGGGCATGGTTTATGGCTAGTGGCCTATTGTATAAAAGATGTACATATGGGTGGCGCTACAGCCCGTAGAGGGCCAGGGCCTAGCTTCTCAGCAACCACTCGTGTGCTGCGTGCTATTGTTATATATATATTGCACACGATATATATTGCACACGATATATATTGCACAC
Source organism: Eristalis arbustorum (assembly GCA_916610145.1). Taxonomy (NCBI): domain Eukaryota; kingdom Metazoa; phylum Arthropoda; class Insecta; order Diptera; family Syrphidae; genus Eristalis; species Eristalis arbustorum. The sequence continues at coordinate 54,893,336 of OU744319.1, read as the reverse complement.
GATATATATTGCACACGAGTGGAAAGGACCTACAGTTTTATGCCGACTCCGAACGGCCAAGTTTGAAAAGTTTTTCTAGACAGGAAATATCTATGACTCAATAGAGGTAAGACCATGAACATTTTTTTTGTCGCACAGACCAGGGATCGAACCTACGACGTCGAGGTTGGGACATGATGAAGTCGGATATCTCTATAATACCTTATCTCTGATTAATATTTGGCGCTCAAATTTGTGGAAAAACCGAAATGTCAGATGTTATAAAAAACGCTGTCAGATGAATATGATAGGCAAGAAACGTAGAAGTTGCATATCGCTTCCTCCATTTTCTCTGAACGCCAAGGGCCACCACGGATGACACAATTGACAAACCAGAAAAAAACAAGATATAATCTTAGAAATATACAGGAAAAAATAAAGTTACAAACACAACATTACTCAAATTAAAGCTACAAACACAAGAAAATAGAATCCAAGGCTGCCTTGATCGAGTCGATCTTCCTGGAGCTGGTGGTGTTACAGTTGAGGTGGTTATATGGTGGCCGCGTGTATTTACACCTAATCTTTTTGTTGGTGTTGTGTGCTGCGTCGAAATATTGTTTTGTAATCGCTCACTACTGACATGTTGTATTATTGGCGAGAGTGGGGGTCTAATATAATGGTGGAAAGAGGTGTTGATTGGTTGGAACATTTGAAAGGTTTTCGCTGCAACTTTGGATTTGATCAATATGACGTTTAAGTTGTTTGCCGTTGAAATAATTTAAGTATTCATTTATTTACTTATATATTAAAAAAAACTACAATATAAATAAAATTTTAACGTAACTTAGTAGCCAGAGCAACAAAGGGCCTTAGGCTATAAATATATATTAACATAGTGATTATATATATATATATAATTGTAAAGATCTGTCGTTTTCAAAAAATCTATTATAGAGTTAATGTTATTATGATTACGATTGGAAAGTAGTTGATTTATTGGGGTGGGAGGTTTTTGGTTTTGGAATGGTGGACATTCACAAAGTATATGGCGGATGCTAATGGGTGACTGATTGCAGTATGTACATATGGATGACTTGTTTTTATTAATGTAGTGTTCATGAGAAAAAATCTGGTGTGACTGAGTCTGAGTCTAGTGATTTTTGTAATATCTTGGCGGGTTGAGGAATGCATCATTAATCAGTCAGATGGCAAACTTTTTAGTAGATTTCTGAGTCTATTGTAAAGCATGAAGGATGGCAATTATTGCGGACGAAAATGTTGAGGAATATGGGGGTAGTATTTATTTTATTTATTTATTTGAAAGCATAATTTGTAATTAAAATTACAAAATAGCTAAGAAAAGCCAGAGCGTAATAGCCTTAGGCTTTATGGTTAATACAATTGTTTGCTTATATGGTATTAAATAAATTTGAACATTTTAAAAATTTTATAATAGTTTTAATATTATCTATGGTAGGAGGAGGTCTGTGGGATTATTTTGAGGAAAAAATTTGCGTCTAGCTGGGAGCAGAGTAGGACAATCGGATAGGATATGGGGAATGGTAATTTGACTTCGGTTGCAGTATGTGCAAAGAGAGGGAATGTTTTTGTTCATGTAATGCTCATGTGTAAGTCTGCAGTGACCAAGTCTTAGTCTTGTTATTTTTGTGATATCCTGACGAGAAATATTATAAGGATTTACTTTACTAATGTAGTCATTGATAGATAATTTGTTTTTGTTAACACTTTTGTACCAGGTAGATGTTTTTTCGAAAGTATGGTAACGTTTATCGAGAGTAAGATTTTTGATATGGATATTGAGGTCCAGGGGATTATAATTAGGGTAGAAGAAAGTTGGGTTCTTGAAAGTGTCCTTGGCAGTTTTATCTGCAAACTCGTTGCCTCTAATCCCGGAGTGACCTGGGATCCATATAACTTTGATATTCGGAGATTGGATATGAAGGAGATGCCGGACTTGGGAAGGGTAATAATTGTTATTGTTTATGTTGGTAATGGCATCAATGGAAGAAAGTGAGTCAGTACATATGGCAATTTTTTTATTGGATAATTTAGTATATTGAAGGGCTTTAAATATTGCAATAATTTCAGCCGAAAAAATTAAAGTGAAAGGCGGAAGAAGATATGAAAAGATTATTTTGGATTCGGTAGTAACACTAAGACTAACGTTTTCTCCGATTTTAGAACCATCAGTATAGATAAGGGTGAAGTCACTTAATGAGTTTTTGAGTTCAAGGAATAGCGATCGAAATTTTTCAGAAGGGGTACATTCTTTTTTATACTTTCTAAGAGAATCGATAACGGATAGGAGATAGCCATGGAGGATAGGAAAGTCGGTGAATTTCGATAGGTTTGTAGGGGATTAAAGTATTGTTACAGAGAGTCCTGGAGCGATCAATACAAGAAACAATTTTTTTATTACGGCATAATTTTGTGTTGGAGTAAATTTTTAAAAGGAGGGTGTCTTTACAGTTTAGGGATGATATGAACAGTTTTAAAGTGGACTGTAAGCCCAAATTTTCTATGAATAGCATTTTTGCTTCGAACATGAGGTGGTTGATGGGAGTGGTACGAAATGCGTTAAGGGATTTTCTAATTGCGGCATTGTAAACTGTTTTAATTTTATTGATAGTGGATTTGGGAGAGTATCCATAAAGGAAAAGTCCGTATTCAATTTTGCTAACAATTATGGATTTGGTTATTGATGTTAGGGTGGTCGGGTTGCAGTTAAATTTATTGTATGAAAGAGATTTTATGATGTTTAATTTTTTATTGAGGGCCGGAAGAATAAAATTTATGTGCGCATTCCATCTGTAATTTTTTTGAAAGATTATGCCTAATATTTTCAATTGATGAACGTTATCTAAATTGATGTAGGTAGATAGGATACTACAATAGCATTTGTGTTTCCGGCATATATGAAGATGCTTACATTTTTCTAGGGATAATTTTGCTCCAGAATATTCACACCATGAGAGAATGTCTTGAAAAATGGGGTCAAGGTTAATGATAGCAGATGTGTTATTTTTATTAAGAGTTTTAACAATTTTAAAATCGTCTGCATATGCACAGAATTTGACTTCTTTATGGAGGGATATAATGTGGGATAATTTGTTGAAAGCTATGAGGAATAGGGGAACGTATAAAGGTGAACCTTGGGGAATGCCATTATAGAGGGGGACAGGAGAGGAGGATGCATTTCCAATACGCACTGAAATTTTTCTATTTGTCATGAAATTGAATATATAACTTATGATGTATGGTCCTACTTTCCAGGACTTAAGTTGGTCAATAATTGTATGGATTCCAATTTTATCGAATGCTTTTGCAAAGTCAAGTGAAATGAGTGACAGGTGACTTTTTTTTGATACTGAGTTTGTTATCTGATGGTCTAGATATAATAAACATTCGTTTACGGATTTTCCTCTTTTGAAACCCATTTGGTGACTATTGAGCAGCTTATTACGGTAAACAAACCACCAGAGTCTATTGGCTACTATTTTGTCGAGAACTTTAGCACAACAAGGATTAAGGGATATCGGTCTGTATGATTTAGGTAGGGACTTATCGGAATTTGGTTTAAGGATGGGGACAATAGTGCTGTTTTTATATAATTGGGGAATATTGCTATGGAAAATGGCGTTGTAGTGTTTAAGAAGTCTGCATTTCATTGTGGGGGAAAGGTTCTTTATCATGGGATATGATATTCTGTCGTTTGCTGGTGTTTTCCCTTTGAGCATATTTAACGCTGAGCTTAGTTCAGAAGGGGAAATGTCCGCATCAATGATTGCAGCATTGTGGGGTATGGAATATGATATTGTGCAGGAAGTTTGGAGTTTATTTTGGCAGAAGGATGGAGGAAAATTGGAATCTCTCGTATCCTTGGACCAATAATTGGCAAGGTGATTTGCAATTTCCAATGGGTCTGTAATGTTAATGTAAGAGGGTTCTGTGGAGTGAATGGAATGGATAGTGGAGAATGATTTAAGACCACAGAATCTTCTTATTGAATTCCAGATTTTGGCCGTAGGTGTTGTAGGGTTGATTTCTGATGTGAGATGATGGATGGACTCGCATTTTCCGAGGAAATGTTGCGCTTCAGGCATTGCCAGAGTTTATTTTTGTTATTTTTAAGAAGTTCCAGATCCTTGTTCCACCAAGGGACATTTCTATTGGTTTTTGAAGGGGAAGAATGAGGGATAGATTTGTTAGCGCTTTGGAGGATAATTTTGTGGATATTGGCTGCTTCCTTATTAATATTACTACTACAAGGGCGAATAGTACTATACTCATCTAAATGTTTTTGGTAAAGGATCCATTCGGCTTTTTGAATTTTGAATTTCGGTCTAAATTTGGAAGAAGTAGGATTTGAGTGGAACATTGTGATGATTATGGGAAAGTGGTCGCTTCCGTATAAGTCATCAATTCGATTCCATTTGGAGTCAATAGCTAGGCTTGGGGAGCAAAATGAAAGGTCGATATTGGTAAAGGAGCGGTGGGTGCTGAAGTGGGTAGGGGAACCATCATTGAGTAATTGATAGCCGCGCTTGTTATTTATAGGCGAACCCCAGCTAGAATGCCAGCCATTGAAATCGCCTAGAATAAGAGATGGTTGATGAGGATGGTCTAGGACATTTATTAAATTGTTTGTGTTGAGGGATTGCTGGGGATGAATGTAAACATTAATAATAGAAAAATTTAGTTTGGAAGTAACAGTGATTCCAAGGGCATCGAAGTCATTGTTAAGGTCTAACCGAGTGTATTGTAAGGAATGGTGTACTAAGAGTGCAATACCGCCGTAGGAGCTATGAGCTTGGTTTAGAGAGATGAAGTCATAATTAACTGGGATGGGGATATTATTAGAGGAAGTTAAGTGAGTTTCTTGTAGGGCTATTATTTTAGGAGAGTTGGATTTAATTAAAATAAGTAGTTCGTTATAATTATTTATATATCCTTTCATGTTCCATTGGATGATTTTCATTGCTGGTTGGATAGTGTTGTCTGGTGTTATGATGGTATTGTTGCAACCCCGCCATCCTGTATTTGGATGGTGAGTGCCCATGGTTGGGCTCAGGATGGGCGTCCTGCGGATGGCGGCGTAGGTGGGGTTGACTTTGTTGAGTCTATGAAGATTCATCATTATCGTTTCTTGAGTATGAAGACGTGTGCTTCTTATTTGGGTTAAGTTGAGGTTTATTAGTAGTTTGTGTAATAGTTATTTTCACTTAAGAGTTTTTGAGTTATGTTTGATATTGGTGATGTAGGATTAATGTTGTTCTGAGAGGAGGAGTTTGAAGATTTAGGTCCTTTCGTTGTTGCTATGTTAAATAGAGGTTGTGTAGTCGGTTGAATTTCTATATCAGTGTTGGCGTGATTTGTTGATTTGTGTAGAGTTATTTGTTTAGAAGTAGTGGGTTTATGTAGAGATGATTTTTCGGCAGCTATAGTGCTGTTATTTACTTTTTCTTTTCGTACATGTTTCTCATTGCTTGTGTCAGTGGTTTGTTTGGTTATTGCGGAGCAGTTCATTGAATTGGGTGGAATTGTGACGGGGTTTTGTTGATTATATATGCGTTTAGCATCAGCCATGCTGCATTTATTTCTTGTTTTGATGGTGAGTACTTCTTTGTTTTGAATATATTTTGGGCAGTTACGGTCAGAAGAGGAGTGACTTGTGCTGAGACAGTTAGCACACATTGTGCGTGTGCAGTTAGATGGAGCATGTGGTGGAAAATTGCAGGTTTCGCATGATGGGGTCTTCGTACATCTTTTAGTTGTATGGCCGAGTAATTGGCAATTTTTGCAACGCATAGGGTTGGGTATATACTCATTTACTTTAGTTTTATACCACCCAATTTCCACGGAACTTGGAGGCTTGTAGAGGTCAAACGTTAATAGCATAACCCCAGATGGACGAGGCTTGCCTTCAATCATTTTGGTGAACTTGTAAATATCACTCACACCTTGGGAGCTCATTTCTGTAACGATATCAGCTTCTGGTACGTTAATCAGACATGGTGAATAGATAATACCTTTTGAGGCGTTCAAATTTGTTTGATACTTGATTGTTACGGGACACTGATTTGCCAGATTTGTTACCGATATGAATTTTTCTGCAGTTCTTTTGTTTTTAGCTAAAACCAGTATATTCCCGTCACGAAGCTGAGTAACTGTCTCATGTTCTTTGCTGATTCCGTCAATTGATTTTTTTAAAATAAATATACTTATGCTAGTAAGTGTTTTTTTTTTCATCTTTAGGAGTAATTAGGATGAATTTAAGGTTTTTGGCTGTTGTCGTAGGAAGATCTGGGAATTCTTCCAGATTTACCGGTTTACAGAGCTTTAATGGTGGGGATTCAGCGGGCGCCTCGGAAGGCAACCCGCCGAACCTATTTCCTCTCATCTTGGCTCAAGAGCCTAGTGAACGTATGGCGGAGAATACTATATAACAGTATAAATGTACGTTAATTTTGTCACAAAAAGAAGAAAAACACAAATGGGAGTAACTGTGTGAAATAACTGCACTTTCACTAATTGTCGCTGCTGAAATATACACGATGCGTACGCTGCGAGAGCTCGACGACGACTGTGGGGGTAGTAAAAAGGAGCAAATGGTCTCTTTATCGGTAGTGACACTAAAGCCTATGCCGTCCGCTATTCTGGAACCATCTGTAAATGAAGAAGTGATTGCTTCACTTGGTTTTGAGCCTTGCGAAATAAGTCCTAAGCAACTCAGGGGAAGTATGGGCCTTTTTATAAGATCTTAATGGGTAGAGGATGGAAGACGATTGAAATAGCCATGGAGGAGAAGAGGGGTAGGAACGAATGCGCTGATAAGGGATATACAACTCATTGCAGAAGTCTGTGGAGCGTTAAAAGCAAGATTTAATTTTGTTATTTTTTGTTATCTTTTTTAGTAGTTCACAAAGTGGAGCATCACTGCAGAAAATAGTGGACTTATATATAGTGGACTTATGGTCTTCAATTGGTAGTATATTTGCTTCGAACAGGAGATGGTTGATGGGTGTTGTTCGGTATGCGTTGAGTGCTTTTCTTATTGCTGCATTGTATATTGTTTTAATTTTGTTAAGGTTCGCTTTAGAACAGTATCCGTAAAGGAAAAGTCTGTATTAAATGTTGCTTATTAGTATAGATTGTACAATAGAGGTTAGAGAGAATTTGAGTTTGTAATGTGGTGATCTAGATATAAAAGCGATTCTGTTACTGATTTGCCTTTCTTGAAGCCCATTTGTTGACTGCTGAGGAGTTCGTCGTGCAATACAAATCACCAGAGTCTATTGGCGATTATCTTGTCGAGGACTTTGGTGCAGCAAGGGTTAAGAGAGTCTATAGGATGGGTCTATAGGATTCCCGAAGGGATTTATTGGTATTTGGCTTAGGGATCGAAAAATTTTGAAAAATTTGAATTTGAAAAATTGAGTTGTAAAATTTGAGAAGTCTGAATTTCATGGAAGGAGACAAATGTTTGATCATGGGGTATGAAATTCGATTATTTGGTGGGGTTTTTCCTCTTAATTTGTTTATTGCTATCTCAAGTTCCAAGAGGTTAATGTCACCGTCATTCATTTTGGCATTTATTGAAGGGGAATATGAGAAGGAAGGGGAACAAAGGGGTTTATTTTGGCGAAACAGGTTAGAGAAGTTTGCGTCATGTGATTCTTTCGACCAGAATTCGGCGAAGTTGTTGGCTATGATTTGAGGATTCGTAATATGAAAAGTGGAGGAATTTGGAGGGGTAATACAATGGATAGGAGATAAAGTTTTAATGTCACAAAATCTTCTAATAGTAGACCAGATTTTAGAAGTAGGAGTGTTGGGGTTAATTTCGGAGGTAAGGTTATGTTATGGATTCAGATTTTGATATTTTAATCTTTCCTTTGTATTGGGCGTTGGCTCTTTTGTATTTTATGACATTATCGCTCAAGATATAGCGTTTAAGGGAATTCCAAAATTTGTTTTTTTCCTTTTTCAGCTGCTCTAATTCTTTATTCCACCAAGGTACTCTTGGTTGATTGGTAGGAATGGTAGTTTGGGGAATTGATCTATTGGCACTGAGCTTCTGCTTTTTTCGAAATAAAAGGGTGATTGGAACTAAGATAATGGTTATTATGGATGTTACCCCGAGATTTACGTGTTCAAGCGCGATGTTCCTTAGTTTAATTTCCTCTAATATAAAACACTTAGAGAATCGGAAAATGCTCTAAGTGTTTTATATTAATTTCTTCTGCAGATGGTTACATTTTTGAGGTTTGGTATAGTAAAGTTGTCATACATCAAGAAGTTTTCATATTTTATATCTTTTATACTTATTTTACAATACTCGAATCTTATCAAATTATTACCCATTAGGTTTACACTAAAATTATGACAATTATGTGTTACTTGAGTATGTGGAATGTTTTTGGTTATTACAATGTTATTGGTCAGCTGCTTAATTTCAATGTTCGTATTATTCGTAAAATTACAAGTGGGATTTTTAGTAAAAATTTTGGAAATACAAGAACCTTTAAATAATTATAAATCTTTTATTTTAATTGTCCCATTTACATTATAATAGTTGTTTTCCATCGCTTATAAATTCTTTGTAAGCGGTAGCTAACTCTAGATTATTCTTATTTGGTACAGGTTCAATTAATATCTTAAAATATTCAACATTTGAGTAGTTTGGTAGCATTAGTACAAAAATTATTTGATCATTATAACTAATTACAATTACAACTTTTTATGTTTGACAGGCCACTTATCGTTATGTTAAACATTTCTACTTCTTTTGGTGACAGAAAATCCCTTCCCAAGATTCCAAGTTGACTTGCTAATACATTTTCTTTTACTTTCCTGACTTGTTCTGTTAGTAATTGTATGTCATATTGTATTTGGAATGCCTGCTGCATGTGGGCGATTTCTGAAAATTCGCTATTAATTGCATTGTCTAGACTTTGTAGTTCTCTTTTTAGTGCTAGTTGCTGTCAATTTATATGTTTTGTTATATTGTTTATAAGTTCGTCAAAGTGGTAGTTTATGTGAATTTGGTTGTTTAGTCCGTCAATTACAATTTTGTTATTTTCCCTATTTATTTCTAATCTTTGCTTGATTTCCTGCTCGTCATCATAATCCATAACTTCTGTTAGGTATTTTAAACTGTTTCCTACGAAGTTGGCTAAACCTCTTTTCTCTTTATGATGATGCTTATTCACTAAACTTTCTATTTGTTGAGCTAATATGTTGAAGCTGCTTGTCTCTTATTGTAACATATCCCTGTCCGTTGTCAAGATTTAGTACGTTTATCTTTTGTCTTTGTGTCCTTATTGTCGCTGTCGCAAGTAGTATTAGTATCCGGAATTTTACGTTTTTTCATATTTATATCTACGTTTTAGTTGTGTTTTATAGAATTTGCTTCCTTTCTCATCTTTTACATGGTCTTGGTCAATTACTTCAGGGTTTGATTTCTTGTGCGCTGGTTTGAGTTTATTATTGCTCCTACTTTTTAAGTACAAATGTTTTTTTGTTCTCTAAGGTCTACATCTGTTTTATCTCTATTCAACTTGTTAATGCACATTTCCTTATTTTTCTTAACTAATTCTACAATATTTTGATGAGGAATCACTTTGTATTTCTCCATTAATAAATTCTATTGGTCTTTTGTGTGTGGCAGAGTGAATTGTTCTATTGGATATAGTTACTGCTTTTAAAACTTTACTGCGCAACGTTTTCATATTACTATCGTCAGCTGTAAATGTTCGTATATGTTCGTTTAGTGTGGAATGGAATCTTTCGATATCCGAATTCCCTGTCTTTCTGTATGGTGTGGTTATGTGTAATTCCACATTATTTTCTTTGAGATATTCCCTGATTAAAACTGCGGAGAACCCACTTTCTCCATCTGTGACGATTCTTTGCGGAATCCCTAGTGATGCAAACCTGATTTTTAATGTTTTTAGTAATTCCACCCAGGTTCTGTGTCCTGATAATTTCCTGAACCATTGCATGTTTGGTGAATTTGTCAATCATTGTGACATACATGAGATTTATGTGTACCATATGTCGATATGCACGATTTGGTTGGGTTTTGTTGGTGTCTCGGTTAGTTTCAATTGAATTTTGTATGGCTGTCTTTCATACTTCGATTTATTACAAACTTCGCAATTATTTATGAATCTTTGGATGCTTTCTTTAAGTTTAGGAGCAAAGTAGACATCTTTTATTTCCTCATAATTTGTGTGCTTGAGTTATAACCTGTGCTAACTTTTCCTCGTCGTCTATGTCGCCTAGGAACTTGCTGCATTTAACTACTCTTAGAAGTTTATTTCTACTGAAGTATTTCAGATACACATCTTGAAACTTTGCGAATACGTGATCATGATTGGGGAATAAATGGCAACTATACCTTTGTGTGGCAAAAACTTTTTCATGATGTCTAGAACAAAATCCTCCTTGAATTCTCTTAATTCTATTACAATTCTTCTTTTTTTGAACGTCATTTTAATTCATTTTTATTTTTTTAATTCATAAAGAGCTTACGTACTAGACAAAAATGCTTAAAACTAGTTGGACGTACAATTCTATTTCTAACTTACTGGCCCTCGGCGGGCACTCTAAGCTAAACTTAATCTTAAACTATGTCTTTCGACTTAAACTAAGTATATTTTAAACTATGCATTTATCGTATAAATCAATATCAAGAAAATTTTTTTAACCAAAAACTTAAAAACAGAACAGCTTTTTTTGAACGTGTGATATACTTTGTGACTATTCAAATTGTTAGTTGTATTCAAAATTATCTGGCTTCTATATAGGTTTACGGGTGAGTCTGTTATTGGGATATGGTTACTACTATCCTCGTTTGCACTGTGTATGATTGCGACTATTGACTGGTTGTCCAACTGTTCTATAATTTCGTTACTTCGTTGATCTCTGTTTTCGTTGAGGTACATTTTCATCCTGGATAGCCCGTCAGCCACTTGGTTATCCTTGCCTTTTACGTATTCTATTTCGAAGTAGAATTCCTCGAGCTTTATCTTCCACCTCTGTAGTTTGGTGTTGGGTTCTCTTAGTGGGCTCAACCAAACTAATGGACGATGATCTGTTCTGATCGTGCATTTTCTACCGTACAGATAAGGCCGAAAGTACTTGGTTGCCCATACTATGGCAAGCAACTCTTTTTCAACGGTTGAATAGTTTATTTCGTGATTGTTTAGAGTACGGCTAGCATAGCAAGTCGGGTGTATTCTATCTACCAAATCAGTAAAATTATGCAGGTTATCACTATTCAGGTATTTTAGTGGATCTATGCTATGCGATCTTCTGCTCTTCGTCTTCTTCGTAATTTGTCGTCCAGATTTTTCCTTTGTTGTTTCGGCACAAGTTTTTATATGTTTTAGTCACAGAAATTACGTTGTTTTGTTAGGTTGTTTGGTTTTTTTTGTTGTTATTATTTGTTTGTTTATTTCACTATTATTTATCTATACTTTTTTTTATTTATTTATTCTATTGCATTTGGGTCACTTAGATATTGTTGTGATTCGTGTTTTAATTTACCGCACAGTTTTGCTTTGCTTTCTTTCGCGCCTAATCTTAGTCACTCACTTAATCGCTTATTCAGTGTAGTTTAGTGCGCTTCACTAATCTTAATCGAGATTGAGCACTTGATCGTACTGTTAGCACTTGAGCGTACTGTTTACTTGAGTCGAATAATTGATATTAGCCGCGAATTAATAACTGTTCTTAGCGAACACTCTCCACGTACTCAAGAACTACCGACTGCGCCAGTTATGGTTTTCAATATGCCGTTTGCATAAAAAAACTCTTTGTTTTTTTCCCTTTTTTTCTTTATTTGATGCGTGGTTGATGTGCAAAAGGAACGGGGTTACCGGGTGGAAAACGGAAGTGAAGTCTCCGACGTAACTATAGTTTGGTGATATTGGTGGGACCCCTCCATCAAGAGCTTGGATGGTGTTTGTTCAAACCGGGCGGTTTGGGGACAGCGGGGTCATTAACGGTGGTAAATTTATTGTGCTTAAGACAATTCACCTTGTTCAGAAAGTGTGTGTTCAGAGAGAGGGTGTGTGTTCTTATTTATGTTTTGTGGCTAGTAGCTTGAGGAGGGTTGGGATAAGATATTATGGGTGAAGTATTGGTTGTTTTGAATTAGTTCTTGTGTCAAATTTCCGATTGGTGATATTGGTATGTTTGTGTACTGTTAAGGGGGTTTCTGTTGACTGCCTGTAGCAATCGTGGGGGTTGAGGAGGATTGAACATTAAGTTTAGTTGAATTCATGTGTGTGTTTTGAGATTCAGTATTTTGTGGAATAATGTGTTGTACGATACCGGTTGACTTGGTGAGAGTTTGTTTTTGTTCCTTGTGCTGTCCCGAAGATGTTGTGTTGTCCAGTGGTGTGATTCTTGAAGTTGATGCATGTGCCGGGAGAACGGTTTTTACAACTGTAGCAAAAGTGGTCGGTAGAGTGTGTAGGATTTTGGGATTTATACTTTTATTTAGCTTCTGACAATGTGCACTTGTTGATAGTTTTAATTTTTAAAATCTCCTTTTGTTGAAGGAGGGCTCTACATGATTTGGAAGAAGCTGGGTGATCTACGGAGCAGTTGGCGCAGGATGTTAATGTGCAGTTAGCCGGCTCATGTGGGGGTAAATTGCAATTGCCACAGCGAGTAGGATTGTTACACTTTTTAGCAGTGTGACCCAGTATTTGGCAGTTTTTGCAGCGCATGGGTGTCGCGAAATATTCTCTTACCTTGACGTTGTACCAACCGGTATTTCCCGTTGGGGGTGGGCGGAAGTGATCAAATGTTATTAGTATTACTCCGGTTGCACGTTGTAGGCCGTCTTGAGTTCTGGTGAATTTGAAAACTTCGCTGACGCCCTGAGATTTCATTTCTCTAACTATTTTATCCTCTGGTACGTGAATTAGGCAAGGGGCATAAACAGTTCCTTTAGACGAGTTGAGTGTGTTGTGGAGCGCCACATTGATGGGACATATATTTGACAGCATTTTTTTTTATTTAAATAGGTCAGCAACTTTTTGATTTTTGCATACGATTAGTAGGCTACCAGGGATTGATTCGTAACCGGTGCTGATGCTATCTATGCCTTTCTTCAGAAAGAAAACACTGTATGCAGTAAGCAATTTTTTTCATCATAAATTTGGGGTCGGATGAGTTTGATGTGATTGGTTGAGGGTTGAAGGCGTCATTAAAAACACTACTTGTTAGCTTTTTTTTCCGTTTAGATTTGGGTTCGGATAGCGACTCGATATCAAAACCATCGAAACAATTTGCGGAGGGAGTTTCTGTTTATTTTTATTTTCTTGTACGGTTATGGAAAACGATAACGCGGGTGAAAGAGAGATGGTTAGATAATAATTTAACAGCGAATTCGATAACGGGAAAAAACTTCCGGGGAGAAAAGCGAAACGATGTGATGCGATGTTATCAGCTTGGCTGTCAGTCGAAGACTGTGTGAATGACCTGTGGTAATAGGGGAAGCTTTTATTGGCGAAGAAATGGGTTTAGGTTTATCTGTAGAGAGTTTTGATGAGTGATATGGAGCCGTAAGTTTATGGCGATCAACACCCACTGTTCGTAAACACGTTTTGAATTCAGATGATGTAAAATGTGTACTATTATCAATTTGTACCACAACCATCGTTGGATCACCATAGACACCAAAAAGCTCGGCAAGAATAGAATTGCTAGCAGTAGCTAGCAGTTGCAGGTTGCATCGAACTTTGGACACTCCCAATGATGTTCTCGAAACTTGAGAGCCAAATGTGAGTTTTAAGTGCGGTTGTTACAGGAACTTACTAAACAAATGTCGTGGCAGACCTTTCATTTTCACCATTCCCAAAATTACTATTTGGAGGAGGGTAAGGACTGTTTTACGTAGAGTGGGGGGAATGACCAACCTGCGTTCAAAGACAATACAGGCAGCTTAATTATAACTGGACTCAGGAGTTTGAAATCCAGACCGTGAGAGGCATTGACCTGATTCAAGTATAGAAAGTATCCTTACCAGGTATGGATCTTCACTGGTTTCTTGAGCAATTCGATTGTCTTCAATGGCAGCTGTTTGAATTTGTTAAAATCAAAATGGTTGTATTTGTTTTCTCCAATTTGTTGGTCATGACTGATATTGTTTGTTTTTTTGCAAAGAAGCTATTGAAAAATAATCAGCGTTTGCTGATGTCCTTCGATGTTTTGAACCTGACGTCGTGGTTGAAATTGGTGAAAAATTCAGCGTAAATACCCATAGCGCTGATGCAGAGAACAGGTATGGATTTATCTGGGTACAAAATTCGAGATCGTCCAATAATAAGCGTAGAATTCTCTCTCTCTTTTTACTGTTTCTATATGTTTGTCAGATTTTTGAAACCAATTCGCATCAATTTTGTGTCCCAAAAACTCGCATTGTGCCAGGAAAACACATTTCTTCCGATTCAATCGAAAACCGTGAGCTCATACTCTTTCTAAAACGACACTGAGAATTTGATGTATTTCATCAAAATTGCTTGCATACATGAAAATATCATCAAAAAAGATTCACATATTTTAAATCCCCTGAAAACAGTTTTGATGCGCCGCTGGCCCCATTTGTATTCAATAGCTTTTTTGCAGCTAAAAATGACTAAAGAGGCTTTTTGGATATTGAGCTTCCAATTTAGCTTGCTATCGAGCATGAGGCCCAGAAATTTCGCACTGGTGGTTAGTAGTGTAGTTCCACACAGCAGTGGGAGGTCAAACTGTGTGATTTTGTATCTTCTGGTGAAGAATACGATATCCTTTTTTATGTGTGTTAACGCCGTCCGCATGTTTGTGTCCATGCTTCCAGCTTGTCGAAGGCATTCTGCTTTATGTCTCTTAGTTACAAACTTGGTAACTGTGGACATTGCTGCATGGGTGGTGTTCTCAACTGCTTTTGAATTGCTTTGCGAGAAAACTGCTGTGAGCGATGTCTTTATTTTTCTTCTAATAAAGACATTTTTTATGTTTACAAATCACACTTCTGACACCACACATCCAACACATGTTTCTAAAAAACGTTGAAATACGCATAACTGGCAATTACAAAAGTACGAACAATCCACCAATAAACTCTTATTTCAGTGCAAGCAAATTTATTCCATTTTTAGTGCGTAGTTAATGGAACTAAATAAAAAAAGATCCTTCAGACAATTCGAATGTTGACACAACTACCAAACCAAGAAAAGACAAGATTAAAGCTTATAAAGAGACACCATTTCACAATTTTAAGATACAAACACAATAACCACTAAATGTGGCAGTTGCGAGTAAGCTTTCTTCGGTGTCGGTCAACTAAGTCAGATACTCCTTCCTGTTGTCTTACAATATTAATTACTAACAAAATTTCGAAACGTAATAGATCACCGGATAAAAAATTCTGCAAAATGAAGAACAAAAGTGCGCGTGCGCCCATGGAGCCCAACCGCAACAATTTCTTCGCCTCCTTGCAAACATTAGACAGTGATGGGGAAATGGATTCCGATCAAATTATCAATCCCAATATCTCGATAAAGAAAACATATGTGCCACCCATAAAACTAATTCGGAAAAGTTGTGAATATCTTCACGGCTTAGTGAAATCTCTGCAGCTATCCGACTACTGTGTTAAAAAAATATCGATTGGTATTAAAATTGCCTGTGAATCCATGGAATCGTACAACATGGTCATCGCTAAATTGAAAGTGCTAAAGCTTTTAAAGTGATGCTGTACGGCATGAGTGATATGGAAACTACAACATAGAAGAATGAGCTTGTGAACTCTGGCTTGAAATGTATTGATATAAAAAAAATTACTAAACAGTATGAACGATACACAGACACTTTTTACTTAATCTCACTTGAAAGTGGGTCTATAAAGTTGGTTGATTTGAAAAAACGCTACCGTTTCATTTTACACACGCAAGTAAATTGGAGTTTTTACAGAAAAATGAAAGGAAAATTAACCCAATGCCGAAACTGTCAGATGTTCGGCCACGGTGAACGAAATTGCAACATTAAAACATACTGTGGTATATGTGCTGGTACGCACAAGACTACTGAGTGCAATAATGCGTCTACTCAAAAGTGTGCAAACTGTAATGGTAATCACATGTCAACCGATCTCTCTTGTGTCAGCAGAGCCAAATATTTAGAGATTAAACAAAAATCTGCACAAAAAAGAGCACACATCAAGCCGACAACGTCAGGTCTCGCCTCATCTCCGGATCAGTTTAATGGAATGAAGAGGCATAACGAAACCCGAATGTCTCTTAACTCAACGAAAGAATTTCCCTCACTCCCTCATCCAAAGAGAAGACAAGAAAATACTCACACCACACCGACCATAAGCTCGTGGGCGAACCCATTTCAAACATGTTCGAACGAACTTACCACACCTAGCACGAGTACTTCGAACTACAACACAACACTTTTCACCATTGAAGAGCTGAACTCCTTGGCAATGGAAATGATTACTAAATTATCTTCATGTAAAAATAAGGTAGATCAATTTAATGTCATCGCACATTTAGCCACTAAGTTTTTGTATGGTAATGATAAGTAATATGGTAAACCTAGATAGTATAAAAATAATTAATTGGAATGCTAGAGGCATACGCAATAAATGTATAGAATTCTTTAGTTTTCTTAATAGATATAACATTGATATAGCATTGGTTACAGAGACTGGACTTAACCCCACCATTCATCTTCCATCTTCCGAGTACAAATGCTATCGTGTTGATCGCGCCGCTAGAACGGGTGGTGGGGTTGCTATCTTTATAAAAAAAACTATTCAGCATTCGCTCTTAGGTGCAGTAAGAACGCATCTAGTCGAAAATGTCGGCATAGAGATAAAATTATGTAATAATAAGGGTCTTAAGATTTATTCATGCCGATTATGGAATCCGGCGGATCGACTGCGGAGGGAAAATTTTAGATTTATAGAAAACGCAAACCAGAAAGGGAGCGAATGTCGGTGAAGTAGTGCGAAAAAAATGCTATTATAGAAAACGCAACTCATCCGCACTTCATACATTTTGTGACGTTTTCAATCCGAACCAAATGAGTTGCGGATTCGGAGGAAAAAAGGATGTGTGGTTGCAACGGAAGTTAATTTTAGAACAAGAAACAAATGAAAATTATCCTTCTTCTTCTTCTTCTTCGATTGGCGCTACAGTCCGGGGTGGACCTGGGCCTCAACCAACATGCCTCTCCAGCCAGCACGATCTTTCGCCAGCTGCCTCCAGTTGCGCACACCAAGTTGGTTGAGGTCCTTTTCCACTTGTGTGCGCCATCTAGTGCGAGGACGTCCTCTGTTGCGCTGTCCCAATGGCTCGGTGTCGAAGACTCTTCGGGCCGGAGCTGTGGTGTCCATCCGCTCTACATGACCTAGCCATCTTAAGCGTTGGATCATAAGACGCTTAACTAGGTGCATGCCGCTGTACAGCCCTTATAGTTCGTGGTTTAACCTTCTCCTCCAAACGCCATCAACGCAAACAGGACCAAAGATCGTACGCAGAACTTTTCTCTCAAAACAACCAAGAGCTTCTTCATCCGCTTTCAATAGCGTCCATGTCTCTGCGCCATAGAGCAGGACTGTGATGATCAGGGTGTTTATCCTTGATTCATACAAATATAATTTGCTTCCTGCTCCTTTTTGCTCATGCTTCAATTTATTTCTATTGGACATAAATATTCTTCTAATAGCAACACTCGGACAGAACAACTGAAACAACTGTCAATCGTACTGGTGCGATATCCATTCTCATCCATGAATCTTAAACATGCTGCGAATTTATGTTCCGGAAACAAGGATGTGGATCTTAACACAGGTGGCAGTATTTTCGTTAAGATAACATACATATCTCAATCCTCAATCATTTTACAAATCTGAAAGAAGGTTGATTACGAAAGAACTTTTTCTACTTCATTTAAATATCCTTCGCCCTACTTCTAATCTTACATCGAATATATTGGGAATAATTTTCTTGATCTTCTGAATACATTAAAAGGGCACTTGACTCCATAATATACATTAATTCAGTCCGTAAATAACTATTCTTCGGAACAATTGAATCAAAAATATCAAAATTGACAGCAAACAGCTGATTACAGAAGGGGTCGATAGGTATGTTTTGCGGACCGATAATGTAGTTCATCCGACGGATTCCATAATAGGGTTGAACTTCGATTGCGGATGTGAGTTACTCCCTCCGCAGTCGATCCGGCGGATTCCATAATCGGCATGATTGTGTTTACTTCCTGGGTCGTGCTGCATCGGACATGAAAAGGCTTCGCTTAAGAACCGATTTACGCAAACTCTTCTCCTTTAGAGGTGAGTTTTTAATCGGAGGTGATTTAAATTGTCGCCATAGAGACTGAGATATTAGATTACATGCTGCCCATTTCCATATTGTTTCCGTCTTGTCCTACTTATGTTCCCGCTGGTTCTCGTGGAAGTTCGTCTATTCTCGACTTATATATTACTTACACTGCTAGTCACATTACGCAACCAATATCTTTAAACGATCTAGGCTCCGATCATAATCCGGTCCGATCTTCAAAGGCAATTAAAGTTTCTTAACAAAACTATTTCTAATAATCATGCCGATTATGTAATCCGCCGGATCGACTGCGGAGGGAGTAACTCACATCCGCAATCGAAGTTCAACCCTATTATGGAATCCGTCGGATGAACTACATTATCGGTCCTCAAAACCTCCCTATCGCCCCCTTCTGTAATCAGCTGTTTGCTGTCAATTGTTCCGAAGAATAGTTATTTACGGACTGAATTAAAGTATATTATGGAGTCAAGTGCCCTATTAATGTATTCAGAAGATTAAGAAAATTATTCACAAGATATTCTATGTAAAATTAGAAGTAGGGCGAAGGATATTTAAATGAAGTTGAAGTTCTTTTGTAATCAACCTTCTTTCAGATTTGTAAAATGATTCAGGATTGAGATATGTTATCTTGACGAAAATACTGCCACCTGTGTTAAGATCCACATACTTGTTTCCGGAACATAAATTCGCAGCATGTTTAAGATTCATGGATAAGAATGGATACCACACCAGTACGGTTGACAGTTGTTTCAGTTGTTCTTTCCGAGTGTAGCTATTAGAGGAATATTTATGTCCAATAGAAATAAATTAAAGCATGAGCAAAAAAACAGGAAGCAAATTATATTTGTATGAATCAAGGATAATTTTCATTTGTTTCTTGTTCTAAAATTTACTTCCGTTGCAACCACACATCCTTTTTTACTCCAAATCTGCAACTCATTTGGTTCGGATTGAAAACGTCACAAAACGTATGAAGTGCGGATGAGTTGCGTTTTCTAGAACAGCATTTTTTTCGCACTACTTCACCGATATCCGCTCCCTTTCTGGTTTGCGTTTTCTATAATAGGAACATATGCGGATGTGAAAATTTTCCCTCCGCAGTCGATCCGCCGGATTTCATAATCGGCATGAATATCTCGGGACACAGAAATACGGTATGTAATAAGACACTAAATTCCCTTGACGAAAATTCTAAGCCCTTTTGGAACATCTGCAAAATAATAAAAACCAAACATAGAAGTTTACCTCCTCTTAAGTGTTGCTCGATTATTTTGTATACAGACAAAGAGAAGGCTAACGCTCTGGCCACATGTTTTGCAAATAATCACCTTATATCACAAAGTCTTGGTAACAGCAGTACGAATGCATTGGTAATCGAATCAATTCAAAAGCTTAATGAGGTTCACGCAAATCTACCAACTAGTGAACTCATTACAGACGATGATGTAGATTACTTTATTAAAAACATCAACGTGAAAAAAAACTGGAGGGATTGATTGTATTAAAAATATTTACATCAAGCAACTACCCGAAGCTGGTAAAAAAATGTTTACTTTTAATTTAAACGCTTGTTTAAAAATGCAATATTTCCCCGATGCATGGAAAATTGCGAAAGTGGTGCCTATTTTGAAAAATGGGAAACCACCATATCATAATTAGAACTATAGATCGATTAGTTTGTTAAGTGGCTCAAGTAAAAAACGAAAAGGTCTTACAGGAAAAATTATATAAAATTATATTTAGATGAGCAATTTGGTTTTCGGCCCAATCATAGTACCTCACATCAGGTGCTCCAATTATGTAAACATATAAAATATAACCGCCAAGTAGGAAACTCCACAGGCATGGTTATATTAGACATTATTTCTCGAAATTAGTTAAAAACTTTTTGTCCGATCGCTGTTACAAGGTCTGTGTTAACAATAGTGTTTTTGATTTAGTGTATTTCGATTGAGGTGTACCTCAAGGGTCAGTTTTGGGCCTTACGTTATATAATTTTTATACTTCCGATCTCCCTAAGCTACAAGATTGTGAAGGAGCTATCTTCGCTGATGACACAGCAATATTTTCATCGCATAAATTCGCTCTTGATATAGAGAGAAATCTCAACAATGCAATGAATATATTAATCGAAGTTTTAAATAAATGGAAAATAAAGCTGAATGAGGAAAAAATACAAGCAATCTTTTTCACACGAAACAGAAAACCTTGTCTTCTACCTACTGGCAGCTTACGAATTAACGGAGTAGAAGTCGATTGGCAAAACTGCGTCAAATATCTAGGAAAACAAAATCATATTTCATTTGCATATTTCAATCCATTTTCTTGTTTGCCAAGTTTGGGGGAACGCAGCAAAATGCCACATTAAAAAAATGCAGGTATCGCAAAACAAATTACTTAAAATCATGTTATATCTGCCCTGGTACTACTCGACCGCCGATCTACTCCTAAGAGCGAATGTTGAACTGATCAATGGTACATCTTTTGTAGTACGGTCGGAAAGCAGAGCCTACACGACACCACATCCGATAACGGATTTAGGCTGATCGACTTTGCTGCGGGGCGAAATGTTGTAGTAGCCAGTACAAAATTCCCACAACTCGATATTCACAAAGGAACATGGCGATCTCCTGATCAATCAACCATCAATCAGATTGATCACATTGCGATCGACTCAAGGCACTCCTCCAGTATTATAGATATCCGAACGTTGCGAGGTGCCAACATTGACTCGGACCACCACCAAGCAAGAAGCATACAAAGCGGCACTGCAAAAAAGGACAAGAGCTGCTCGGGAGCTCTACGAGCAGAAGAGGATAGACGAACACCGGCTTCTCAGGAGAAAAAAGAAGGAGCATGAGAAGCGCGCGGTCGGCAGAATAGAGGGATATTACTGCAGGAATGAGGTAAGAAAGTTTTACCAAAGGGTAAAGTCAACCAGGTTATAAACTCCGAACCGAAGCCTGTAAGGATGATCAAGGGAACATCGTAGTAGAGTCACAGTCGATGCTGAGAATATGGAGAAACCATTTCTGCAGACTGTATAACGGCGACGAAGAACCAAATTCCGCTGTCAGGCAGAACGAACCATTCAACCCCAATGAAAGGACGATGAAGATCAACAATTCCGTCCACCCGACCCGGATGAAGTGAGGATTGCTATATCTAAACTGATATCCAACAAGGCTGCTGGAGCTGACGGCACACACGCCGAGCTTTTTAAAGCCGCAGGCGATGATTTGGTAAGGAGCATGCACCAACTCATCTGTAAAATATGGTCGGAGGAAAACATGCCCGATGAATGGAACCTCAGCATTGTTTGCCCGATCCACAAGAAAGGAGACCCCCTTGACTGCGCCAACTATCGGGGGATAAGTCTACTTAACATCGCCTATAAAATCTTATCTTCCGTAATGTGTGAACGCCTAAAGCCATTCGTCAACAACTTGGTCGGTTCATACCAGTGTGGCTTTAGGCCAGGAAAATCCACCATTGACCAAATATTCACACTTCAGTGGGTTTTGGAGAAAACCCAGGAGCAACAAATCGATACCCACCACCTGTTCATCGATTTTAGGCCACGTATGATAGCATTTATAGAGACGAGCTATACAGAGCAATGTCTAGTTTTGGCATCCCTACGAAACTCGTCCGTTTGTGTAGGATGACGATGGAGAATGCACGCTGCTCCATCAAGGTCGGTAAAGACCTAACCGAGACCTTTGATGTCAAAAAAGGATTCAGACAAGGCGACGCGCTATCATGCGACTTTTTCAACATCGTTCTTGAAAGAATTGTTCAAAACTCGAACGCCAACACCAGAGGAACAATTTTTCAAAAGTCCGTCCAACTACTCGCATGTGCCGACGATATTAACATTATCGGAAGAACGCAGTGTCATGTCAATGGCGCTTTTGTGAGTATTGCAACGGAGGCCGGAGAGATGGGTTTAGCGGTAAACGAGGGTAAGACCAAATATATGCTGTCAACGAGAAAGGACACCCAACACCGACATCTCGGTCAGAACGTCACGGCAGACAGATATAACTTTGAGGTAGTTAAAAACTTTGTCTACCTAGGAACCGCTATCAACTAAGACAACGACACCAGCGCTGAAATCAAACGAAGAATAACTCTTGCCAATCGGTGCTTCTTTGGGCTAAGAAAGCAATTGGTAAACAAAGCCCTCTCTCGAACAACCAAGGTAACGCTTTACAAGACCTTAATCGTCCCAGTCCTGCTATATGGCGCGGAGGCATGGACTCTGTCAAATGAAGCAGCTCTTGGTTGATTCGAGAGAAAAATATGGTATAGATGGCATAGATGGTGAGTGGAGGAGGAGATACAACGACGAACTATACGGGCTGTTCAGCGACATCGACTTAGCCATAAGAGTGAAGATCCAACGATTGAGATGGCTAGGTCATGTAGAGCGGATGGAAACCAATGCTCCGGCCCGAAAAGTCTTCGAATCCACCCCCGAGTGACGGCGCAGTAGAGGAAGAGCGCGACTCAGGTGGCGCACCCAAGTGGAAATTGACCTCAACCAACTATGCGTGCGAAACTGGAGACAGCTAGCTAAAGATCGAGCTGGTTGGAGACACTTGTTGGTTGAGGCCCAGGTGCACCCCGAACTGTAGCGCCACCTTAAGTAAGTAAAGGAGGTTTTTTTCTCTGTATTTTCCTCCGAATTGAATATTAACATAATAAGTATGGGGAGGACGGAATAGCAACAACTACCAAAGGTAGCGTCGCAAACCTCAGTGCCAAAAGCACTCGATCCAACGCCGACTGGAAATCTTCCATTGAAATGCGAATGGATTCTGGGGCTCCTGCAGAACCCAGCACGTCACCAGTCCTGACGGCTGCGCAGACGAAGAGTACTTTCAAGATCTTTGCAGTCAATGCAAATTCATTAATAGGGGTCCCTCGATAAAACGAGCTCTATAGCTTTTTGGATGACCAAAGCACGGAGCTATGTCTGATTAGCGACAACAAGCTAACCCAGAGATGCATATTGTGGCACAGCAAATATAATGTTATTTAAAAATACCGACCCTACTCTAATGGTGGAGGCATTGTTGCGATCTTCAATAAAAATAACATTAAATGTAAAGTAGTGTATAGTAGTGAAGTACAACGGTCTCAGGTCGTAGCGGGAGAAAGCTATTGCGGTGTCGGCCTACTCCTTCGGCTCTTTCAGTTCCAGAACTATATCAGAGCTCGATGCACTCTTTCGATGTCTATGTCTGGACTCGGCAGAGAACTATTTTATTTTGGACGGGGACTTAAACGCCCGTCATGGAAATTGCGGAAACATGGTTTCCAATAACCAGCTCAAAAGCTGGTTTTGCTTGCACAGAGTGGAGTATAGATTTGATCTGAGAGCTGTTAGATCTAACAACAAGAGAATGTTTCCACAAATAATCAGATTCTTTCGAAAGAAAAATCGTTCGTGTCTAAGCTCCCCAGGATAACGGACAACGAACAGATACTGACTACAGTGGGTATTGAACCAGACAAAGCCGTACTCATCAGTGACTTCTTTGTGTTCGAAGATCCGCAAGAAAAAGTTGATGTACTAGGCGCAGTTTTTCAGAAAGTGTCCAAGGTGAACGTGGTGTTCGCCCGCACCATGACCTGGAGAACAGCGTAGCTTGCACGACTCTCAACATCGAGAAGATCTGCAACAATGACGATGTGAGAACAATGACTAAAACATGGCAGACAATGTCATCGCCGACGAAGGGTCCATTCCTCTTTCATTTCGAATACAGGTCTTCAAGCGGTCTCCGAATCATTAAAGAAGAAAAAGTCATTTGGAATCGACAGGATGGCCAACATTGTGCTAAGACTCCTCCCCCTGGAAGTGGTTACTATGTACACAATCCTGTTTAACAATGCTCTGAATAATTCACATTTCCCGGAGCATTGGAAAACTGCAATTGTACAACCCATTGTCTTCAAAAGGGTGCCGTTAATTCGCCGATCCTATTTAACATTTTCTTGAGCGATCTAATAAGTTCTCGTCCCCACGCTATTGCGTATGCCAGCGACTTGATCGTGTACAGATCAAGCAAAAAGATCGAGGACACCACAACACTCGCACAGGTTGTCTTCGAATTATTCATGAGAGTGCAACCATTCTGTTCAGGACTCCGTTGTATAAAGCTTCCGCGGATACAAAAAAGAATTGGCGAAAGTTCTCAATTGTTGGACGACACGGGCAAGCACTGGCGCAAATGATTGTAGTCAGATACTTGCGGAGCTGACTAGATCAGCTAGATCAGTCACAATTTCCTGATGAAGTTGATTCGAGGCCATACTGCGAGAACGATGAACTCGTTTAATGTCTTGATCTCTGAAGCTCACTAACCCCAATCCAAAGTATCACGAGAGACTACGTGACAGTGGCTTCGATAGTCCAGAACCATTTCTCCATTTTGATAAGCACGGTCTGATACAAGACAAGAAATCGGTACCGTATTTCAACTGTGGATGAGCGACTCAACTACGACTGTTCCGTCGCACAACGAAGCGAGGAGGGTCTCCTCCGGTTCAGTACAGTGGTCTCGAGTCGAGATGGGATTCGATGGAAATCTAGAAACCGCAACGGCCGACGTACATATCGTAGGGTAGTTTTAAGGTAGTTTGTATGTTGTATAGGTATGTATACACCTAATTCTTGCTTGCTTTTGCATGCAATGCTATGCTTAACATTTGCACTTATGTACCTTAATTGTTCAGGATCTGTTAGTACGTAAGTCACTTGTAGATAAATAAATAAATAAATAAATAAATAAATAAATAAATAAATTCTGTTTTTATACGGTATTTTTTTACACGGTTTAGATATAACACGGTTTGAAAAAAAAAACATTTTTACACGATTGTATTCCATTAAGCACTATTTAACATTTTGTGTGCTTACATTTTTTTGTCAAATTTAATTTTTGCGAAGTATGTTCATATCACAAATTTATGGGAATTCCCTTTTTGCGCGTTCAAGCAAATGAACTGGTCAAAGCAAATGTAAATAGCACAAATTTAGGGGAATTCCCTTTTTGTGCATGCAAGCAAATTTACTGTCAGAGCAATTGAAATACATTTAATTTAATACTTGTTCTTAAAAAATCCTTGTTTTCAGTAATTTTAATAGGTTTTACAGATTAGGAAATAATCGCATATTTTTGTATACGATCAACGTCTTATTTACACTTTTTTTTCTGGAACCAATGTACCGTGTAAAAACAAAATTAGGTGTACATATGTAAAATAATAATAATAATATACATTTTTTTAAACAGTACGCTCATGTATATTTGTATGTATTTTTAGTTAGGGTAGTGAATGAGTTTGTATATAAGTTTTAAGTAAAACACAGTTCTGTAATTAAGTTTTTTAAAATATTTCAAATTATTATTAAAGTTAAATTCATTTGTTCATTAATTTGCATATGTATAGTCAGGTTAGGTCGAAAGATAAGTATAGGATATGATTAAGTTCAGCTTAGAGTGCCCACCAAGGGCCATTAAGTTAGAAGCAGTAAAAATGTACGTTCAACTAGTTTTAATCATTTTTGTCTATTTTGTAAGTTTATTATTAATTAAAAAAAATATATGAATTAAAATTAATGAAATGACAAACACCGTGATCTTATTCCACTACCGCGTATTTCCCTAAGTGCGAGGGACAAGAGCACAAGACCAAAAAAAGTTGTGGATTGTGCTGTATGGTCGTGACGAGAGAATCAAACAGGTACTGGGCCTGGGAATTGACCAACAGTCCCTTGAAGCTATCAACCTTCAAATCAACTCAATGTAATTAGAATTTAATATCCGTTGGCTTTTGGAAATAATCAATGTTTTTATTAGTCTTAACCAAAAACTAACATACACAGAATATATTTCACAGTGAAATAGCAACACAAATCATAATTTTTTATTTAATTTTTCTTGGACGTTATCAATACAGATACACACGTTTTACTCTTTTTCTAAACATTTAAAAAATTGTGACTTTTTGTGAAATATTATATATTACATAGTCAGGTTTTTAAAATTCTAATGAATTTATTTATGTGGATATGTGGCATGCAGCTGCTTAAGAAAAATTTAAAAGATGTATCTCGTAGAAAAAATATGTTTCATAGAAATATTCTCCAAAAGTCGCATAGCGGTAACACTGCTGATGACCATAGAAATAAAATAGGGCAAAGCAGATGGTGGCCAGAGGACCAGCATCCTCGCCTCGGCATACTGCGCAACAACAGCTACAACATCATCTGCACGAGAACCTGATACAATTCTTCTTAAGCTCGTTATTTTAATGTCGGGACTACTCCAACTTTTGTCACTAGGGCTTGACAGTACGTATTAGACCTCACTATTGTCTTATCAACCTAGTATGAAATTGGGCAGTTAGAACGTAACCTGGGGCATATTGATACCAGAAGAGCTCCAGCCCACTGTCTAGCGCTGGAACATGTTGTAGAGAGCACAACAAAAGGTATCACAACAGAGTTCGAAGCAAGCTGTCCAATGCGTAGGGACATTAAAGGGAGGAGAGTGCCATGGGGCAGCAATAAATTATCCAATTTGCGAAACAAATCACGCAAGCTGTTTAATCACTACAAGTACCAGTGCAGTAACGAAAATATTGAAAGTTGAAGTCATCGTTGCCAAAGGGATAGCAGTCTACTTAGACGATGCAATAATAGCCAGCAAGACGGTGGAGGAAGACTGAGAAGCTGAAAAGGTTCTTAGAGGCGTTAAAGATATTCGGATTAGAAGTAGCAGACTGATCATTCTTAAACATGGTAAAAGTGTCACCGAGTGCCTGGCGATCGTGGCAACGAAATGGGACCGTGGATCATCTGGGACCATTCACTCGTTGATAAATTCACAAAATATGTCGTGTTAAGAGCAGTGAAAACAGCCAACATGAATAGGGTTCTTAACGTGCTGACGGACATATCTGGGTACTGTGGGGTGCCGAGGCGATTGGTGACGATCGAGACACAGCATTTACGGTTTCGCAGTAATGAAAAGACCATAGAGTGCAGTATATCAAAACCGCCTAGAGCGAAAAAAACAAGTGGAATGCTGCAATAGAACTATCCTATCGGCGTTGAAGTGCGCCCACTCTGCGGACAAAGATTGGGCCAGTTATCTTCGAACAATTCAATGGAGCCTCAATACGTCACGGAAATCCAGCACGAGGCAGCGGCCATAAAGTTGAAGAATCTAGAATCGTTTTACGTGACTAAGTTGTTACCGAGTGACAGCTGCCTGTTAGAAGACATTCCGAAGATGCAGAGAAATCAATGTAAACGACGTACAGTTTCAAGTTCTTCCTTCGCGTGGTTACACACCTTGACTCGGTGCGAAGGCTTAGTAAAGGTCAATGACTCAAGGGAATTTATTCTCTATGAGGAGACCCGAAGCTAAGATGTAACCATCCGTTCTCTCCCTATCACTGCATCCTATCTCTCCCTTCCAACTGCGGTGGACTGGATCAAGGTGTCATACGAACCGTGCCGAGGATCAGCCTGGCTGGAGGCCCACCTGAAAAAATAGCTCAGTCGCGAACGGAGTATCTGGGTGATCTGGCACTCTCCCAGATTAATCCTCCCTTAGCTGTGCAATGCGGATCTCTGCACCACCCGGCTCTCCCTTTCTCCGCTACTCGTGAGACCAATAATGATCACAAACAATTCCACATTAAGAATAACAAAAAAGAGACCGGTGCTCTCTCACCGGCTGGAACTTCTTCCAGATTTACTTCGGCTCCTGAAGTGCTGACGGATAAGGCAACTGCCGACTGTCAAAGACCGCGTGGAGCCTCATAAACCCAAAACCTGCACGGTAAATCCCACCGAGAGTTCCTGCACGGAACAAGCAACCTCTGCCCGCGGAGCTGCCTCCTCCTTGAAGGTCCCAGGACCTTCCTATAAAAGGTATAAGGAGAGGCGCTTTGCTGCCCGTATTCTGGAGCGCCTTAAAGGCATTCCACCGGAGAAGCTTAAGACAGTAGTGAAAAGCCAACCACAGGCGGACAATACCAAGGGCACTACGCCCAAACGCACCAGGTCACTGCAGGCGACACCCTCGGGGCCTAAAAGGCCGAAACCGAGTGGTGAAACACCAAATATTGTCAGTAGGCTCAACAGGCCGTATAGTAAAGTGCTGAAAGGCGACATCACTTACGCCGTATTAGATAGAGGAGACGCTGACTGCGCTATCTCTCCATTGAATTGGAAGAAGGTAGAGTTAGCGATCAACGAAATCTATCTGAGCCTGGGGCTGGAAAACGAAGGCGTGACGGAGGATGGCACCAGGGTCATATAAAGCTCGTGACTTTAACGTGCCAGAGATCGGCCATTAGCAGGCTGGGTGAGGTGTGGAAAGGGGCGCGACTTGAGGTTGTAACGAGGGATAAAATCCCCAAGAGACCAAGAACCCGCACTTACCTTCCGCGAAGCCCCTCATATCCTGCAACAATTCTCAAGTTCATCCAACTTTGCAACGCAAACCTTCCTACCCACAATTGGAAGGTTGTTAGGCTGGATGAACTGAAGGGAGAAACAAGGTCCGCAGTGATTGTAATAAACAAAGAATCACTGGACCTACTTGCCAAGTTGGAGGGTGTCATCCACTACGGCTTTGGGACGATCACCCTGAGTGTGTACAAAAAGGATGGGGAGACAAGTGCGAAAACGGAACAGCCACCCTCCACCTCTGTTGCTTCCTCTGTCGGTTATATACTGACGGCGGTAGTAGAGAAAGAGAATGACCGTCCTGCTTCAAGCGAGCCTCAAGCCTCTACTACAGGCTCTATCAAGAGGGCAACCCCCGTAGCCAATATGGTACCGA
Source organism: Eristalis arbustorum (assembly GCA_916610145.1). Taxonomy (NCBI): domain Eukaryota; kingdom Metazoa; phylum Arthropoda; class Insecta; order Diptera; family Syrphidae; genus Eristalis; species Eristalis arbustorum. The sequence goes on along the minus strand of OU744319.1, from coordinate 54,864,082 downwards.
TTTAGGTGGAGGAGGAGGGCTCTGGCACGCAGGCGCTGACCCATATCTTAGATAGCCATGGTCAGGAAGCTGACGATATTGGCCTCTCTGACCTGGAGCTAACCAGCACCCCGCTGAATAATCAAGTCCCTTCTGGAGTCAGACACCAACGACTAGGGTAACTTGACAGTGGTAGAGATTGTGTCTGGAATTGAGACAGACACGTTACCCGACAGCCATGCTCCGGGTGACACAGATTAATCTCCACCACTCCATCGCGGCCTCGGCCGCTCTTCTTCGCCGTACCAACACCTGCGGAGATTAAATCGTCCTGGTAGAAAACGACATAGTTCGTGGAGTCAGCAATTCAACCTCTATTATGTAAGGAATGAAGGTAAGCCAAGAGCGTGCATACTTACAAAGAATTCTTTGAATACCCATATTCCCTACCACCTTAGCGATCGAGACTCAGTCAGCGTATGCCTGAAGGTAGGCAAAACCAAACTATGGCTAGTCTCCTCCTACATGGCCCATGACCGTAGGGAATGTCCGTCAGAGACGCTGAGAAAGACGATTGCTGAGGTGGAAAGAACCAGAACCGCGCTAGTCCTGGGCTGTAATGCAAACGCCCATCACACAATATGGGGAAGCACGGACATCAACAAAAGAGGTGAGTACCTTTTCAACTACCCTGTAAGTAGCAGGTTAGAGTTGGGTAACTAAGGTAATACACCCACCTTCGTAACTAGGAACAGACAGGAAGTCCTAGGCCTTACACTCGTGTCTGACCATATGGCGGATAGAATCAGCAATTTGAAGGTATCATCTGATCACTCCTTCTCTGATCACCGCTATCTAATGTCCCCCCCATCCCAAAGAGTCTTTAGGAATCCTAAGAGAACCAATTGGGACAGATAAAGAGAGATTGTTGTGGCAACAATGTCGAGTACCAACATCTTCATCCCGAGCAACCCCACTGATCTCGAACATTCAGTGGACACCCTCACAAAAACTCTCAACAACGCAATGGCAATGTCATGTCCAATCTGCAGGCAAAGAGGCAAGTTTAAACCTCTCTGGTAGAACCATGAAATAGACCATCTGCGCAAGAGTTGTAATAAGCTCTTGAACAAGGCGAAGGGATCTCGTAATGCTACGGACTGGGACCCCTATAAGGAACACCTCAGTACCTTTAAAACTGAACTAAGAAAAACCCAACGAACCTCTTGGAGACATTTTAAAATCGAAGAAGTGTCCGAGGCTTCCAGGTAAAGAAAGATTCTAGCATCATCCCCTAAATCAACTAGCTTCCTACAAAAACCTGAAGGAACCTGGACCTCATCCAGTGAGGAAACCCTCAGTCTCCTTGTCGATACGCACTTTCCGGGCAACTTCTCGATTTGAGCCAATAAGGAAGTCATATCTCTTCCAAAAACTGCATCTGATCTTATAAATGTCAGCCACACTACTATTATGTGGGCAATGACAAGCTTCAAATCATTCAAGCATCATCCCTGCGGAGCTTCAAAGAACAGCTGACCTCATCATGCCTTGGATTCTCAACATATTCAAAGGCTGTATGAGTCTCAGTCATGTCCCCAGCTCCTGGAAAAGGGTCAAAGTAGTGTTTGTTCCCAAAGCGGGGAATATAGTATACTCCCATGCCAAACCGAAGGACCTCAGGCCAAAAATTCTCTCCTCATTTCTCCTGAAAACCCTGAAGAAACTTATAGACCAATATATCAGGCAAGCTATCCCAGCATACAGGCTATCATCTGCACAAAATACCTACAACAAGGGCAAGTCTGTGGAGACAGCCCTCCACACCCTGATAAGCTCCATCGAGAAATCTCTTGAGTTTAAAGAATACACACTTGTGACATTTCGTGACATCGAAGCTGCGATCAACAATATCAAACCGAAAGGAATTTCACTTGCGCTTAGCAACCTCGGGATCGGAAAACCCTTAGTGGCTTTCATTCATTAGTTACTCACTAGCAGAGTAATACGGATTTCGAAGCTTTGACAAGCGACTTATGCAGCCACAGGCGTCTGCACTTAGCCTCTGTCAATGAACTCCTACTCTCACCTCCCCGCGGTGGAATCCGGGAGCCGAGCACCTTCGACTGAAGATGGGGTACCCAACCCCCGTGGGATGTCATTGGCGGCTGCAAACGAGAGAGGGGGAGAGTGGATGAGTCTGTATCAGGGCTCATCTTCTTTACGGATGGCGACATCCAGAGCTACCTGGTACACCCCTTTTAGAGCTACTCTGACATATTTGGAGCGCAGACCTAAAAGGTTGCCCTCAAGGTCATATCGGGATTTTGGAGTAGAGTTGGCGGCGGAGGAACCCTATCATGTAGGTTCAACGGCGGCACTCACAACCTCAGCGAGGTTACCGATACCGGAGTCATCCGGACCCTTCGCCCAAGGGTAAAATAAATGGGCCTGGCCTCCCAGCTGGGGGTGGGGTGGGGTTAACGCCCTCACCACGTAAAAAGCAACATATTCAGAGACGACTAATTGCCTCGGATACTGACCGATTTACTGTTGACGACCTCAGCAAACGAACAAATGACCATGCTTTTCGGTTCTGCACGTGGAATGTGAGGTTACTTAACAGGCCACGTGCAGCCGAAGAACTCGCGGAGGCCCTTGACTGCTATAAAGCAGATATCACCGCCATCCAGGAAGTGCGATGGAATGGGCCGGGCAAGAAGAGGATGAAAAACTACGACATCTACTACGGTGCAGCAGAGAGAGGCGCTTATTTGGATGTGAATTTGTTGTTCAAGGCAGACTTAGGCAAAAAGTCTTAAGCTTTGACTGTAAAAGCGAACGCCTCATAACAATCCGTATCAAGGCTACATTCGGCAACATCAGCCTGATTTGCGCCTACACGACACCACGTCCAGTAACGGACTAAGGCTTGAGGATTTTGTCATGGAACGTAACCTCTCTGCTGCTAGCACGCTGTTCCCACACCTCAACATCCATAAAGGGACATGGCGGTCCTCAGATCAATCTACCGTCAACCAGATTGATCATGTTGCGATCGACGTCAGACACTCCTCCAGCATTCTTGATGTCCGAACGTTCCGAGGAGCCAATGTTGACTCGGACCATTTCCTTGTTGTAGCCAAGGTAAGAATCAGGATATCACGATAACAACGGAGTCGAGAACGAACACCACGGTTCGACGTCGCACAGCTACAATCGCAGCGGACTGCCAGGATCTTTGCCGACCGAGTCTCCCAGAAACTCTCTGTAAGTTCGACGCCGCCTGCACAAACTATCGAAGAAGAATGGAGTCGTTGTCAAGAAGCCATTAAAGAAGCTGCCACTGATGTGCTGGGTTTTACGACACCACCTAGAAGAAACCCATGGTTTGACGAGGAGTGCAGGCAGGCACATGCAGCCAAACAGGAGGCCTACAAGGCAACGCTGCATCGAACAACGAGGGCTGTTCGTGAGCTCTACGAACAGAAGAGAAGGGAAGAGCACCGGCTTCTCAGAAGAAAAAAGAAAGAGCATGAGAAGCGCGCGGTCGAGGAGATGGAGAGGTGTTATGGCAGGAATGACGTACGAAAGTTTTATCAAAGGGTAAAACAATTATCCAATGGATATAAAACTCAGACAGAAGCTTGTCGGGATGGATATGGACATCTGGTAGTAGCGTCGCAGTCGGTACTGAGAATCTGGAAAGATCATTTCTGCAGACTGTTAAACGGCGATGAGGACCAAAATACCGCTGACAGGCAGAATGTTCCACTCAATCTGGACGATGACAGACGTGAATACCGTCCCCCAGACTTAGACGAGGTCAAGGTAGCAATATCAAGACTGAAGTCTAACAAAGCTGCTGGAGCGGACGGTTTGCCCGCTGAAATATTTAAGGCAGCTGGAGATGATCTGGTAGGGCGCATGCACCAGCTCATCTGCAAGATATGGTCTGAGGAAAGCAAGCCCGACGAGTGGAATCTCAGTATCGTTTGCCCGATCCACCAGAAAGGAGACCGCTTCAACTGCGCCAACTATCGAGGGATCAGTCTTCTTAACATCGCGTATAAGATCTTCTCTGCCGTTTTGTGTACCCGCCTGAAGCCGTTCATTAATAATCTGATAGGTCCATATCAGTGTGGCTTCAGGCCAGGAAAGTCGACAACAGACCAAATCTTCACACTACAGCAGATCCTGGAAAAAACCCAAGAAATGCAAATCGAAACTCACCATCTGTTTGTCGATTTCAAGGCCGCATATGACAGCGTGCATAGAGACGAGCTATACAACGCCATGTCTAGTTTTGACATTCCTGCCAAGCTCGTCAGATTGTGCAGGATGACGATAGAGAACTCTCGCTGCTCCATCAAGGTCGGTAACGAGCTCACCGAGACCTTCAATGTCAAAAAAGGTTTTAGACAAGGCGACGCGCTGTCATGTGATTTCTTTAACATCGTCCTGGAGAAGATCGTGCGAAACTCACACGCCAACACTAGAGGCACGATCTTCCAGAAGTCCGTGCAATTGTTAGCATACGCCGATGACATTGACGTGATTGGCAGAACTCAGCGAGCCGTCAGTAACGCTTTTGCTAACATTGAGACGGAAGCTGCTAAAATGGGTCTGGCGGTGAATGAGGGCAAAACGAAGTATATGCTGTCCTCAAAATGGAGATACAACATCGACGTCTTGGACAGAGCGTCACAATGGGCAGCTATAACTTCGAGGTAGTCAAGGACTTCACTTACCTCGGCTCCGGAGTAAATTGTACAAATAACATCAGTACCGAGATCAAGCGTAGGATAACTCTTGCCAACCGCTGTTTCTTCGGGCTCAAGAGGCAATTGAGTAATAGAGCCCTCTCTCGAAGAACCAAGTTGACTCTATATAAGACCCTGATCATTCCAGTCCTGCTATACGGCGCGGAGGTATGGACAATCTCGAAAGCGGATGAAGAAGTCCTTGGTATCTTTGAGAGAAAAGTTCTACGCACGATCTTTGGTCCTGCTTGTGTTGACGGGTTTTGGAGGAGAAGATTCAATCACAAACTGTAGGGGCTGTACAGCGGCATGAGCCTAGTTAGGCGTCTACTGATGGCTAGGTCATGTAGAGCGTATGGACACCACAGCTCCGGCCTAAGAATCTTTGAATCCGAACCTGTCGGGCAACGCAACAGAGGACGCCCGCGTTTAAGGTGGCGCACCAAAGTGGAGAAGGACCTCAACCAACTTGGTGTGCGAAACTGGAGACAGCTAGCCAGGGATCGCGCTAGTTGGAGAGGCATGTTGGTCCGACAAATTCGTCTCTACTCTAAGAGACATAAAGCAGAATGCCTACGACAAGCTAGAAGTATGGACACAAAAACATGCGGACTCGGCGTCAACCCACAAAAAACGGATATCGTACTCTTCACAAGATCTTCGTACTTCACAAGATACAAAATCCTCCAGTTTGACCCCCCACTTCTGTGCGGCACTACATTACAGCTAACCACCAGTGCGAAATTTGTGGTCTCGACAGCAAGCTAAATTGGAAGTTCAATATCCAGGAAAGGGTCAAAAAAGCCTATTCTGAACTTTTTAGCTGCAAAAAGGCCATTGAAAAAAAGCCTCTTCTGCACTTTTTAGGTGCAAAAAGGCCATTGGATGCAAATGGGGCCTACAACCACACATCACTCACTGTCTTAGTTTGGTGGACAGCACTAAAAAAGGCTATAAACTGCAATGCACTCAATCGAGTACAAAGACTGGCCTGCCCTTATATCAGCAGGCACTGAGAAGTACTCCGTCAGACGCACTGAATATTCTCCTCCATATTCCACCTTTGGAAATATTCGCGAAACAAGCACAGCCTTGAGACTCAAAACACTCCGATTGTGCTCCGAACTCAACACTGGCCACTCAACCATTCTCAAGGAATTCAATTTCCTCCCTAGCGACACTCACCGCCTACTACCCCAGTCTTCGAGAAGAAATTCTCAATCAGCATTCCTTCCAGATCGCACCGGATATCAGATAGGCAAACGCTGAAGGATCGTCTGAGCATTTTCAAAGATGGATCAAAGACAAAAGAAGGGGTGGGTGCAGGTGTTTATTCTCAAGACCTCAACATTGCTATATCCGTGAAGCTCCCTGATCACTGTAGCGTTTTTCAGGCAGAAACTATAGCGATTAAAGAGGCGCTGTCTTGGCTAAAAAATAATGTGATATCAAAAAGGGATATCACCATCTGTTCCGATAGTCTGGCCGCCATAAAATCCCTGGACAATGTCATGTTCTGCTCTAAAACATCCCTTTATTGCAGGCTGTCTCTTAACGAGATGGCCAAGCATTTCAACATTCACCTCATGTGGGTGCCAGAACACTGTGACATACCAGGAAACTGCAAAGCCGATGAACTCGCTAGGTGTGGTACAACCTCATCCCTATCAATTGCAGGGGTACCGTCTTCCATGCCGATCGCTATAGCTTACCATCTTCTTAAGATCTACACAACTAAAACCAAAGCTCAGCGAACTCTGGTGCAATTAAGTCGGCCATCAGAGACTCCCACAAAACCGACTGAAAAAAATAAAGAAATAAGGAGGAGAAAGATATCATCCCCAGTCAGGTAGTCTTCGGATGCAGCTGGTAGGAAGCGGTAGACGTGAGCTTTGCTGACCTCGTCATTGACGATGAAAGATAGAGATCAGTGAGGGAGTCAAGCAGAAGCTTCCTAATGCGAAGGCAATGTTAAGGGGAAAGGATAATTCGTGTCCCGTCCGCTCCGAAGCAACTTCAAACGCGGAAGTGAATTCAACGTCGTTACGAGGAAGGGGAAGCTGTGCATCACCGCCTCAAAAACTATTGCTGCTGATAAGCGAGCTCCCTTTCGCTACGGAGAAGGCGAAGTCCTGCTTCTCCGCCTCGACGGCGACCGCTGCCGGCCCAAGGTTGCTGTCAGCTCAGCCTCGGCTGGTTATGGTGAGTGGTTTAATGACGTGATAGACAACTTAAAGAACAAAAAATAAGTTTATATAATTTAAATTCTTGCATGCATTCAACTGATAGCCGAGAAAGATATTATTATAAAAATTAGTGCACCGAAATAAGAGACCGTTATATTGGGGAAAAAATTAAGAAAAATTAGGTAATCAGAAGGACATGTGGCAAATTATCAAACAATTTATTTCATTTGAGTGTATAATGAAATCTGTGCAATTAAATGAATGAAGTTTAAATATATAATATTCCAGAAATAGCAAAAGAACTAAATCCTCCCTAACAATATACCTGCCTCAAAATGCAGTGAAAATTTAAGACTTTAACCTAAATCATAAAAAAGACTATCGGTTTAAAACAGTTATGTTATTAATCTGCAAAGAAAAAATCTTTAATGTGTTACTAAAAATAATAAATACATCACTGATGAAGGGTTTATCTCCGTGTCCGTAGAAGTAGTCGGTTGTGATACCCGTTGAAAAAGGAAAAAAAACAACAATTTCCGTTTATATGTGTATATTCTGTAAAATATATTATGTAAAATAAATGATGTCAACAAATGTCATGTATTCTTTGAAAAAATCCTAGCATGGTCGAACAGATCGGGCGCTAAATTGTCTATTAATAAATGTAAAATGCTTCATATATGTCATAAAAAAGCTGTTTCAAACCAAATGTAAATATCAGCAATGTTAAAATCGCAATTGTTAATAATTTAAGTATATTGAACTTATATTTAATAATAAGTATTCATGTAAACAACAATGTTTCGATCTTAAAAAATCCCTAGCTGCGAGAACAAACATTGTAAAATACCTAGCAACAAAAATAGCAGTGCTCACATAAATACCCTAACAAAAATTACCAAGATGTTAATATTAAGCGAAATTTACAACGGACTATACACATACGGACACAGCCCCAAATCAATACTAAAAACAATGAAACCACTGTACCACGACGCGGCTAAAAGAAGCATTAACGCCTTTCCATAAAGCCCAATAAACATACTAGCAGAAGCAGGACTACCAACAATCGAAGAACGAATCACTCTCAAACTGTTAGCTAAACTAACCTTTTCAAAGCTCTCAGTCATCGATCACGATACAAGGAAGAGCCAAACCGGAAAACATCATAGAAAGATCAATCCTGCCATCACCACCATTCTCCAAAAAGCCGATAAGGTAGATCTACCAACTAAAAGAATACGCTGCAATACACCACGTCATCTTCCTTGGTTTATCAACCAAGAATCACTGATACTAAACCTAGCCAACTACAAAAAGGGCAACACCAGTAAAAGGTCCTACCAACAACTCTATTCCAGCAACTTAGAAAATCTAAAATCAAAGGGTTGATCTACGATTTTTTCCGACGGCTCGAAGAGCACGGTCAATACCGCGTTCGCAGTAACACATGAAAATGGATCCATCGCCAAGATTGGTAACCTCCCAGATTTCGCCTCGGTATTCACAGCAGAAGCATTTGCTATTCTGCAAGCCATACAAATAGCAAACAATTCGCATAATAAACGCATTGTATGCACCGATAGCATATCAGCTATCTATGCAATAAAAAACCCCAACAACAACATCGATCTCATATCTGAAATCAGATACCAACTTATCAAATCACCAAACACGATGAAGATAATGTGGATCCCTGGGCATGCGGGAATCCAAGGCAACGAACACGCCGACAAAGCAGTCAACTCAGTCAAAATCAACACTGTATTCAATTTCAACATCTTCACCAAATCAAACACATAAAACAAACATCAAACACCATAAAAAAAACACGACTGGAGAATATACCACCACCATTCCAAAAAAGGTTAACCCTGCAAAAACCGAGCCTTAGTACCCGAATGCTCCAAATTGCAAATTTCCAACTTTGTTCGGCTACGACTTGGACGCACTGCAGTCACACACCAACACCTGCTGCATAAAACCAGTCCTCCACCTTGCCCCACCCGTAATATCCCCCTAGACCTACAACATCTTCTAGAAAATAGCCCAGTACTGCAACCCATAGCCGAAAATATTTTCCAAAACACCTCCATCTATGACATACTCCTAAACCCTAATTTCAGTAACATTGTTAAAATCAATAATTTTTTGTCAAAAGCCAATCTTACTTTATAATAACACAATTGAGCCAATAGTCTCCTCAGCTATGCTAGTTAAAAATAAATAATAATAATAATAATAATAATAAATCAAGGCAAAGAAGAAGCTATTACTAAACAAGATCGGTTTGGCAAACTCAACTAATTGATCAAGTATCCAAGACAGAAACTTGTGGAACGACTTTTTGTAGAAATTGACGAAACGTAAAAATGTAAATACATATAATGGAGAAGAGTTGTCTTTAGACATTTTGTGATTGCGCAGTAGAACTCGTTTTCGTGTGTTCCGCATGAAGATTTCACAAAAAAACTGCGTGCCGTCCTCTTCAACACATCGGTAATTTTCTTCTTCGAATTTCCTCTTCCTAATGTTTTTCGCAGAACACCACCGCACAACGAGACCTACACGACAAGCATGTTCTCTGAACCGTTACATGTCACTTAAAAATAAAAAAAAAAACAGTACTCCAAATTTACAATATTTTATATTAACCGCCCCTCCCTCTAAAACTGAATTTCGCTAATCTAGATTATTTTCGCAAAAGTCTTCTCGCTCAGATTTTGACAGATCATTTTTCAACACATAAACAAACAAATACGTTTGTTTTATTCAGTCGTAAATTACCCAACTAACCATCATGGCAAGAATTTTACAGTGGGTATCGAACCTTAACTCCTTGTAACAGAAGCAACGATGTCACCCACAGAGCTATTCAACGACACTTAGCTTACCTTCCTAAAAAGAACATAAAACAAGCAACATTTGTAAGGTTTTATATATATATATATATATTTATCTTAGACCCGCACCTGTGTATTAAGTGGTTCACATGCAGATGGCTCTAGCGTACAGGCAGTTGTAGCAGCAACAAAGCTACACTAGCGCCTCTAGTTTTCATCGCATTATCATGTAGATACTGGTAGTTGAAGTAGAACAAAGGATTCAACATTCAAGTGGAAACTTTTACTGGAAGAACTAACTTTATCTTTTGCAATTTAATAAATTAGTATTAAGTAAATTTGAGATCAGTGTCTTTAATTAAAATTAGTTGTGGTACACACATTACTCACAATTTGGTGACCCCGACAAAAGTAAATATTAAATCAACAACAAAATCGGAAATTCATCATTCCAATGACGGGAGACGCGTAACAGTTACTGAACCAACTCCCTCGCTGGAGAGCATAACACCTTCACCCCAGAACACTCTTCAAAAACCAGGTAACACAGTTCCAACTTCCAGCCAGTTGCCTCCTGCAAACAATTCTGTTCCTGACATCGGTAGCGTCGAGAAAATCATGGCCCCTCCGTTTTGGACAAAGGAGCCAGAGCTATGGTTTGCTGCTATCGAAGTCCAATTCCAGATAAATCACGTGCAGTCAGATAAATCTAAATTCAACACAGTTGTTTCTAAACTCGGACCTTCTGTCTCTCGTCAAGCAACACGTTTTACACCCTCCACTAAATCAGAAATACGAGACCATCAAACACGCTCTCCTCAATAGATTTTGCCAAACCCAGGAGCAGAAGTTTCGAAAATTAGTTCCTGGTCTCCAACTTGACGGTAGGAAACCGTCGTTCCTTCTAGCCGAAATGGAATCTTTGAACGACGGAAAACTTGGTCAACGTTTCGTACGTACACTCTGGTATGATCAGCTACCAGACCAGATAAAGATTGCCATTGCCGCTGGGGATTCCCTTTCCAATGACGCACTCGCTAAGCTTGCAGACAATGTGTGGGAAATCACACGCAACATTGACAGCAAAATAATGGATGTCCATAAGTCAAACAATCAACCATCCTCATCCCCAACACCAACGCTTAGCCAATCAACTCTCCAACTACAACTTTGGAAAAAAAAGTTGAAGATTTAACACGTTAGATGGAAAGGATGTGGAAGGAATTACGGAGCATGCGCAATCGATCTCGCAGTCGCTCCACTTCAAGTTCTGTGCCAGCCTCCGACCAGTGCACTTGCTTTGACGGTGCATTACGCGTGTGCGCTAAAAAAAAAATAAATAAAATAAACAGTGTCACGGTCCATCCGATCCACAGCTACATCGCGAGTGCCCCGAATCAATAATAAAAAAATCATAACAAAAACAAAAACAAGTGTGCAGTGCAGTGAAGTGTCTCGGTGTCGAGTGCGTCCGGTCCGCTCCCTCTCGCCCCTTTCCATCAAAAGCCACTGCTGCGCATTCTCGGTCGCAACTCTCGTTTGGTTTTATCAGGCGGGTTGATGCGACTGAGAGTGCGTAGCATCTGACGTAGCGGATTTAGAAGTGTGAATTTGTTGGTGGACCAACTCTAATCAATGTATGGGCATAACACCTACATTGGTTGTTGTTGGGAAGCTAGTAGTGTAGTGATGTAGCTTACCAACTTCAACCACAATACGGCCTCTGTTCCAATCCGGAATTCAATTTTCTGTGTTTAAAATTCCATGTCCGTAAGCATTTAATCCACTACTGCTTTATTTATAGAAGTCCAAACTTGGATAGCAATTCAACTTTTAACGAATTTGATGCGCAATCCGATTCCATCTCAAGAATTGTTTCCCTACATCCTCACACTGAAATTGCCATTGAGGGCGATTTCAGTGTACACAATTCAAATTGGCTTCGACATTCAGGCCAGACAACACCCGAAGGAAGGTACGTTGAAATCTTTGCTGAGGTAAACAATCTGACCCAGCTTGTAAATGAGCCTACACGAATACCTGACATTGCAGATCATTCCGCGAACACACTGGACCTGTTTCTCACCTTTCATCCTGATAAATATTCTGTTGACATATCGTCACCTGTAGGCTCGTCAGACCACTGTGTCGTATCAGCTAATTTCTCGTTTTCGCCACAAATAGTTAGAGAACCAATTCCGAAAAGAACAGTATGGCTATACGAGAAAGCCAATTGGAGCGGACACAACAACTTCTTTAGGAATTTTAACTGGTCACTATGCTTCCTCGATAGTGACGTGGATGCCGCTGCTGATATGATCACAAGCATTCTTCAGCTGGGTATGAGATCCTTCATTCCGCATAGAGTGAAGTGTATCAAACCCAGACCAAATGCATGGTTTGACTCGAGCTGCAAAGAGGCTATCAGAATAAGAGAGTTGAATTCCCGGCTATACAAAGCCAACCCTACTGAGGAAAACCGGAATAAGTTTAAACGGGCCAGAAATGACTGCAATGCAATAATCCGACGTGTGAAATTCTCCCATGAACAAAAGTTGAGGCAAAAAGTGCTACAATGTCCCAAGGGTAGCAAAAACGTTTGATCATTTGTGAAAAACATAAAGAATTCCGCCTCGTCCTCAATGCCCACGCTCATTTACAATGACATCCAAGCTGTCAGCTCTTTGGGCAAAGCCAATCTGCTTGCGGCGCATTTTGCAGCCAGCTCAACACTGCCAGATTGTAACTTGTCCCCACCTGTACTCGAGAGCGTTGGTTTTACCATGGGACAAATTCACTTCCGCACTCGTACAGTTGCAAGAGTACTTAAAGATCTCGACGTGCACAAATCCGCTGGCCCGGATGGTATTCTCCCAATACTTCTGAAGAGGTGTTCTTCTTCGCTGGCAAAACCACTTCGTAAGTTTTTTCATCTATACTACTCTTCAGGTCTCTTTCCGAGTAGATGGAAAACAGCATTTGTCCAGCCCGTCCCTAAAAAGGGCGAATCTTCGTCACCCACCTCGTACCGACCCGTAAGTGCTATGGGTCGGTCCCATCTTTCTAAGGTCATGGAAACGCTGATTAATCGTCAGCTTTTGAAATATCTTGAATCGCGGAAGCTTCTTAATGACCGACAGTATGGCTTCCGCAGCAACAGGTCCACTGGTGATTTGATAGCTTATCTCACCGAAGAGTGAAACCAATCTTTGCACAATGCAGACGAAAGCAAGATAGTTGCGCTTGATATTTCTAAAGCATTTGACAGAGTTTGGCATCAAGCTCTTTTGTCGAAAATGCGTGCCTATGGTGTTGATGAATCTCTGCTTCTATGGATTAGAAACTACCTTTCGAACCGTTCAATTCAAGTTGTTTTGGATGGGTTCAAGTCTGATATGCACAAAATAAATGCTGGTGTCCCCCAAGGCTCTGTTCTGTCTCCGACACTCTTTCTCATTTTTGCCACTTCTAATCCAATCCACTCCTTCGCTGATGATCACATTAAATCCTGATCTGGACAGCAAAATTAACTGGGGTAAGAACAACAGAGTGGAAATCAATGCCTCCAAAACTCAAGGCTGTCTGCTGTCTCTAAAGCGAACCCCTGATAATCAGCCATTATTCATGAATGGCGCTTGTATCGACGAAACCGGAAAAATTTCCATTCTTGGTATGTGCATCAACACAACACTTAGTTGGAACGATCATATATTCGAGGTCGCCAAAAATGCCGCGAAATGTTTAGGTTTCTTTAATCGATGCAAGAAATACTTCACCCCCTCTGATTTGGCTTTAATCTATAAGGCGTATATTCACCCTAAGCTTGAGTATAACGCTCATATCTGGTCTGGTGCCCCCAAGACCACCCTGCATCTACTAGATAGAAACCAAAAGCGAGCGATAAAACTTATAGGAGACAACGATATCGCGGGTTCATTAGACTCGCTTGAACATCGACGTACCGTGTCTTCTTTGTTCGTGTTTTATGGTTATTTTAACAAACAATGCTCAAGTGAGCTAGCCAACTGCATTCCTCCTCTCCTTGAATTCACCCGCAATACACGTCTCGCCAGAAATGCACATCAGTTTACCCTTAAGCCTATTTTCGGACGCACAGTGAAATTTAGAGACTCGTTTTTTAGCCGCACCACACTAATAGGGAATGCTCTTCATAGCTCAATATTCCCCATAGATTACAACCCGCAGATGTTTAAGACCAATGTGCACAGGTACCTCCTCTCTCTCTCCCTCTATACCTTCGGCCCGTGCTGTGTCTTGACCCCGGACAATTAAGGGTATTAATAACCCCTTGAGCACGCGCAAATTATAAAAAAAAAACAAAACCCCTATGCAGCAGGCCAAAAATATTGCTACTACCATCGCAAATTCGGTAAGGATGCTAAGCGCTGCAACCAGCCTTGCGAATATGAACAGGAAAACTAATTTCCGCACCAGTAGCAACGGCAGTCACTGATGACACTAAAAAACCCTGCCGACTATTTTTATGCGAGCAAGGTACTGGGCAACGTTTTCTTGTCGATACTGGTGCAGACCTTTCCTTCATTCCTCCAACACGCTCTGAGAGATCTCGACCATCAATCCTAAAACTTCATGCAGCTAACGGAACCCGCATCACTACTTACGGGCAAAAGACACTCACGCTAAACTTTGGTCTAAGACGCCCTATCCGTTGGATTTTCCAAGTAGCAGATGTTCCCTACGGCATCGTAGGCGTGGATTTATTGCACCACTGCCAGCTGATCGTTAATAAACGTCGCGTATCGGATGGACAGACAAACTGTTCTCTCGGCTCCGCTTCTCTCACTGGTATAACAACGATCGATAAAAACGACCCGTGCGCACCTCTTCTGGAACAGTTTTCAGAAATACTTACAAGGGCGAAGTCAAACACATCTGTTAAACATGACGTCGTTGTTCATCATATCGAAACAACTGGAGCACCGGTTTACGAGAGCAAGAAGACTTTCACAAGAACTTCTAAAATGCGCAAAACAGGAATTCAGCTACATGATGGAGCAAGGATACAGTCGACCCTCAAAAAGCCCATGGGGACTTGCCCTGCACATGGTCCCTAAAAAATCAGGGGACTGGCGACCATGTGGCGATTATCGTCGCCTTAACGCGCAGACTGTTCCTGATCGCTACCCAATCGCCCACATCAGCGACTGCTCCTCAATCCTTCATGGAAGAACAATATTTTCGAAAATAGATCTCGAGCGTGCGTATCACCAAATCCCCGTTCGACCAGAGGACGTACCCAAAACAGCCGTAATAACACCTTTTGGCCTTTTCGAGATCTTGGTGATGCCTTTCGGACTCTGCAATGCCTGTTAGACATTTCAGCGGTTCATCAGACAGATTTTAGATTGTCTCGAATTTGTGTACGCATACATGGATCGAGTTCCTTGGTCATCTAATATCAGCCAACGGCACCCAGCCGCTTCAAGACAAAATTCAAGCCATCTCGGTGTACAAGCAACCTGAAACCTTGGCACAACTGCGTCAGTTTTTGGGCATAATCAATTTTTACAGACGTCACTTCAAAAACGCAGCTGCTACTCAAGCACCGCTCCATGCGTTACTTAAAGACGTACGAAAAAAAGATACGCGACTGGTGGCTTAGACAGAAGAAGCTGTGGCAGCATTCGAGAAGTGCAAAGAGGACTTAACCAACGCAGCTCTCTTAGCTCATCCCGCCCCAGACAGCGAACTGCGATTGTCTACTGACGCCTCCGGAAAAGCCGAGGGAGCTGTGCTTGAGCAACGCAATGGCAAGTTTTGGGAACCCGTTGGCTACTTCTCAAAAAAATTACGAACGCAGAGGTAAACTACAGCGTATATGACAGAGAGCTAGCAGCAATTTATCATGCCGTCAAATTTTTCCGACCGTGGATAGAGGGATATAACCTAACAAACCGAACAGATCACAACCCGCTAACACACGACTTCCAACAGCGTTCAGAAAAAGCTTCGCCTCGTCAACTCAGGCACCTTAATTTGATAAGCCATTATACCACCACTATTATATCAGTTAAAGGAATCGACAACGTGGTTGCAGACACCCTCTCTCGAATAGATGCCGAAACCAACGTACAACAGCTTAACAACACCATCGACTTGGAATCGCTTGCGATTGCTCAGGTGAGCGATATTGAACTGCAAAACATTTTGAAAAACAAAACAACTTCCCTACAAATCCAAAAGTTGTCAACGGGACAAGGATCTCAAGAAATTTACTGCGATGTGTCACAGGAAAACATCCGACCATTCATACCCAAGACATTTAGGCGAACAGTTTTTCAAAATGTTCACAATTTGTCGCACCCTGGAAGCAAAAGTAGATGCAAACTGATATGTTCACGTTATGTCTGGCCATCCATGAAGAAGGACATTACCCTATGGGTTCGTGAATGCATACCATGCCAACGGTCAAAAATCGGTAGGCACGTCCACGTGCAGCCTTCGACATTCCGTGAAGTCGACCAAAGATTTGACCATATCCATCTGGACATCGTTGGGCCGTTGCCTGATTCGGAAGGGTACCGATACTGTCTGACGATGCTCGACCGGTTTTCGAGATGGCTTGAAGCGATTCCCATAAAGGAAATAACTGCTGACACAGTAGCCAAACAATTTTTCAGCAATTGGATCTCACGTTTAGGTTGTCCGAAAACTATTACCACCGACCTGGGATCTCAATTTGAGTCTGCTCTATTCAAAGCGATGACACAGTTAATCGGCAGTAAGCGAGTGCGCACTACGGCATATCATCCGGCCGCCAACGGAATGGTAGAACGATGGCACCGTGCTTTAAAAGCCGCCATCCGCTGCCATCAAAGCAATCGATGGACCGAAACACTCCCAGTGATCCTTCTCGGGCTGCGTTCCTGCTACAAAGAAGACCTCAAAGCATCAGTGGCAGAATATATGTACGACACAGCACTCCGGATTCCAGGTGAGTTTTTCTCACATGAATATACACCTTCAGATCCCAACATCTTTTTGGAAGATTTTCGTGCCCACATGAGAAATCTTAAGCCAATACCAGCCGCCCACTACTGTAATAACAAAAATATATTCTGCTTCAAAGATGTATATTCGTGTAGCCATGTATTCCTGCGTCACGATGCTCCGAAGCAAGGACTGGACCAGCCATACTCCTGTCCATACAGAATCATCAAGCGACTCAGAGATAGATTGTTTGCCATCGACATCAACGGCAGAACATCTAACGTAAAAATCGAGCGATTGATGCCGGCATACTTGTCAACAGCTGAAGTTCAACATTCCGATCCATTGCATGTATCTCCACAGCCATCAACAACCAGAATGCAACAGCAGTCATCTTCTCAGCAGCTACAAATTCATCCAGATACTTCAACACTGAAAACATATTCCGGACCCAAAGAAGTTCAATTTACAAATTGACAAATTTAATTGTCAGCTGTCATTTGGGGAAGAGCACTGTAGCAGCCACAAAGCTACACTAGCGCCTCTAGTTTTCATCCCATTACCAAGTAGATACTGGTAGTTGAAGTAGAACAAAGGATTCAACATTCAAGTGGAAACTGTTACTGGAAGAACTAACTTTATCTTTTGCAATTTAATAAATTAGTATTAAGTAAATTTGAGATCAGTGTTTTTAATTAAAATTAGTTGTGGTACACACATACCCACACAGTGTTGCTCCTGTAATTCAAAGCCATATGTAAGTAAACATGCACACATATTTAAATAAAATAGTGAAACCGACATGCATTTAACATTGAATTCTAGAACAAAACAAAAAGCATTTTTTTTTATGTATAGCACATTGCTGACCCTGACGTTAAATAAATTACTGTATGCATTTCAGCCAAACTGAATAGGTGTGTCAAAAGAAATCGAAGCGGAATCTTCACGAGTTAGATGAAAGTTCAGTCAAATCTGCAGTTTCGAAACCATGACCTTTCGAAATACAACAAACTGATAAGGTAGGTGAGTTCCATCAAACTCGACCAAATCAGTAACATCCTTGCGAATGGCTCCTTCATATATGTATGTTTTGTGATGATCAGAAACAATCACAAATTCTTAGTTGTATACGTATCATGACCAGCAAACATTTTCAGAATGAATTTTTGGGGGAGTTTTGAATACAACTACATATGATCGTAACCAAGTTGGTTTACAAGGCATTACTTGTCATGTAAATATGTAACGTATTCTTCAAATTGGTTTCATGTGCACTTACAACTATATGTAGATAAGGACGCTCACGACAAATCGATTTATATACATATATATATATATATACGGAGAAATATGTTCTTGTTTATATATGTATTCGAAGAAAATTGAATAAAAAGTTATACTTCAATTAAAAAAGTATATTAATTTGTTCAATAGGGTTCGATCACTGGATTGTGACGAAATGAAACTCACAAGTTCAAAAATTCTGTTGACTGATTTATGAATTATACAATACAATTACTACTTCAACTTTACTAAACTTTAAGACCACAATTAAATTATTACAATTTTCTTTGCCGCCTTTCAGGCTCATACTTATAACACTTCGATCACTTTTATACAAATTTCTAAACTAAGCTGAACTGCTTCGGGCACCGTTCCGATATTTATATCAGCGATATTATATCTAGAAAACTCTGTCACCATCTGCCTGTGGTATCTTCCTATCAGCCCTCATGCATGTACATCTGGGGTTGATTATGTATAACTGCATGGTTCGCAGTATATTTGGGGTTGATTATGTGTAACTGAACGGTGGTGTCGGCGCGACGCTGTTCGTTCGCATGCAACACAACAAATACCATCAGATTTCCCCTCCGGCACTATGTATAGGAGTAGAACGATCTCTGCTCTGTACTCATTAACTCCATAGGCTTTGGTGGTGGTGGTGGTTTGTGTGCAGCGTTATTACAGCGACTGCTTACAGCTAATACTCTGAATGGTGTTCAATTGTTTTCCGCAGATGGCGCAATAGGTTTGTTTGTGTCGCACTACCTTCACTACCACCTAAACTTGTTCGTCCCGAACAAGATTCGAAGTATCCCCCTTGTACCGTTCCACTCGGACTTTAATTTTCGCTCTGCTGCTGGCATTCCTTTGGATACGGTACACTACATCATTGATCCGTTTTATTACCTTGTATGGCCCCTGCCAATGTGTCTGTAGTTTGGATGACAGCCCTTACTTGCATTGTGAATTAGCTCTGATGTCATACCTTGCCTTCATTTTGTCGCTTTTGTGCTGTGACGCACGCAACGATGTTGTCCTTGTCTTATGTATGCATAAGGTATGACATACTTTCTTTAAGATCGCGGACTTAAAATTTCTTCCTGGTTCCTAGTGCAGAACCAAGGCAACACCGAAACGACATATCCAATTGCCAAAGAATACATGCGCAAAAGTCTTCCTGATTCGATATGGCATAAACTTCTGACCACTTGCTGAAATAGTCGATTACCAGCAGGACGTACTTATTGTTCGTTGGTTGGAAAGGGCCTGGTACAACCTGTATCCATTCGTTACTAACTGCTGGCATCCAACCCAGTAGAACATCTGCTTAATTTTCTCAACCGTCCTTGTGATGCCCAGATGTCCTCCACTTGATCCGTTGTTATATTCCTCCAACATTTCGTGTATTCTCCTTCAGGGACCCACAATCAATTTTTGTTTTGTTTGGCCATCCACACTTTCCCAAACGCGATGCAAGCAACCATTCTGCAGTTGTAGACTTCGCCACTGAGGCGAATATGCCTTGGCGACATGACTTTTTTTGACCATTTTCTTCCATAATGATCTGAATCAAAAATACTTAAAACTAGTTTAATTAACTTATCAATAACTTATTGAAACTAATCCTAACCTACTGACCCTCTTCGGGTTCTCTAAGCTTATTTAATAATATGTGTTTTTGACTTTCGGCTTGCATTTCGTTTTTTATAGTCTTGATAGACATTTGATTTGGAATTCTAAATTACCAAGAAAACTTTGAAAAACTTGGTTTAAACAAACTTAAAAATCTTAAAACTAATTTAAACTACATGAGCCTTATAACTAACTTAACCTTGAACTAACTTAACTATGTCGGTTGTTAAGTTGCACGCAGACGCGTGGTCAACTAGCACGTCAATTTGAGAAGCCATCGGATGCGGAGACTGGTTTTGGTGTAACCACCAGCAAAAGTGCTGTTTTTTAGCATACTCTGTCCTATCTCGAATGTTCGTTGTTCGTTCGTCTCTCCAAAGCCGTTGAGTCGCACTCTTTCATGGTACATTGTTGTTGGGTATTAAACCCAAAGATTAGGCTGTTGGTAGATGTCATAGCTCGCTCAGTATGACTTCTGATCAGTTTGATAATAAAATTATCTAAAAATTTGATAAAAAAATGGACCCCTTTGGGATAGTACTTCTTGTGCTCAGATTCGGGTGTATTGTATCTTGAACAAGCTTTACTATGGTAATTGGTCGTATGAGGGCCATGTAGCAAATTACCTTCATCCTGGTATCAAGTTGGCTGCTGAAAAACAAAATTGCCATAGCAAAAGCTTTTCTGGCTTTTGTAGATGTTTGTCAAAATACAGATATTGATCCAGCCAAATGCCGAGATATCTTACCATCTATGAATACATGAGAGCCATATAAAACAGCTGAAAGGCTTCCTCTCAAAATTTGTAGGGGTAAACAGCTCATCAAAAGACACCAAATGTGATAGTATGTGTTAAATATAGCTTCCGAATAAAGAGGTGTTTTTTTTTTCATTTTTTTCATTCTTCGTTTTGCTTTTAAAAAATATGCAAGTTATGTTTTTCCGTTACTTTTGACATTTCATGGTCACGGTAATTGGTGGGAACACTTTGTGCAATTTTAAAATTGCATTGCCGAAATTGTGCAATTTTGCTATCACAATTGTGAATAAAGTTATAAATAAATAAGTTTGTGCCATTGAGCAAGTGCTGTGAAAGTGCGCCAGCATAAATTGTGCAAAAAAGGCAACTGCATTGAGCGGTGTGTGCTATGAACCGATGTTCTATTAACTGGGTTCTTCTTCTTCTTGTGACGCTACAGTCCGGGGTGAACCTGGGCCTCGGTCAACAATCCTCTCCAGCTGGCACGTTCTTTAGCCAGCTGCCTCCAATTTCGCACTCCAAGTTGGTTGAGGTCCTTCTCCACTTGAGTGCGCCATCGGGTTCGTGGTCGTCCTCTATTGCGATAATCTGGGTTAGATTGTTATTAATATTTGGAAACAAAGTGAAGAGTTGAAGTGCAGTATTTTTGTTAAAAACATCCGATCATTAAATGTGCGAAATAAAAACAAAAATACGTTTTATATGCAAGCGCATCCAATGTTTTCATCTCGGCAACTAGAAGAATAAATTCAGATATGCTTGTATTGGAGTTACCGGCAAACAATTTGTTTAACAGTCAACCCTTGGTTAACGTACACCATTGGTTCCAGCATCTTGTTCATTAAAAAACGTTCATTAAGCAAAACCAGGTGGCACAGGTGATGGAATTTTGAGCAAAAATAAAACAAAATGCACAATTAGAAAACAAAAACTGAACACAGACATAATGTGTACTGTACGCCCGCGTTTAAGTTGGCGCACCCAAGTGGAGAAGGGTGCGAAACTGGAGACAGCTAGCCAGGGATCGCGCTAGTTGGAGAGGCATGTTGGTTGAGGCCCAGGTCCACCCCGGGCTGTAGCGCCACACAAAGAAGAAGAAGAAGATAGTTGGATACATCACTTGGGTTTGTTCAAGGATCTGCCGTAGTGTGGAGATTTCATCGATCGTGGACTCCCTAGGTATGAAACCGAACTGATAAGGACCTATCTATCAGGTATTGACGAATGATGGCGTTCACACAAAACGGCAGAGAAGATCTTATAGGCGATTTTTTAGAGACTTATCCCCCGATAGTTGGCGCAGTTAAAGGGTCTACCTCAGAGTTCTGCAGACAGTCCGTCTGCACCAGCAGCTTTGTTCGGCTTCAGTCTCGATATCGCTATCTTGACTTCGTCTAGGTCGGGGGATGGAATACTCTTCTATCGTCGTCCATTGCGGGCGTGGAGTGGATAATTCTGCCTTACAGCGGTATTGGTGTCCACTTCGCCATTAAACCGTCTGCAAAAGTGAACCTTCCAGATTCTCGGTATCGACTCTACTGCTATCTGTTCCTCTGCGATTCGACAGGTCTCTGTCCGGGTCTTGGTTTAAACCCCTGGACAAGCTGCATACATTGGTTCACCTCTAAGCGGTTGCAGTAAAGGATTCAGAGGTCGCCACGAAGAGACTGAATGTCAACTTGACCTGTGCATATTCAGCGATCTTTGCTGGTATGTCGCCATGTTGAGAGCAATCAACAACTTTGTCGTGGATGCAAAGGACATGCCCTCATGTTCAGAGAATGTGGGAAGTAATGTCTAAGACCACCTCTAATGAGTCTGGTCAAGGTGGTGTAAAGGAAATCCGTCTACATAAAATGAGGCAGTATTCCCGCGTTTTATGGTGCCGTGACATAAGATCCAATGCCAAAAAATCGTTACAATGCGTTAAAAAGTTTGAAAGATATAATTAATTTAGCTATAGGGGACTACTATACAGTTGTTGTCACACCCCTCGCGGAGCGACGAAGTAGCGAACGCGGTTAGACCTGTGGAAAGAGGGAGGTGGGGTTAAAGCCCATAACAGAATTTTTAGAAATTTAAAATGAAATAACCCGACTCGGCATTTTTATCACAAATAGAAAAACCCCTTCGAGGCTTTAATAGAAGCCATTTTATTTGTTCATGGGAATTTAAAATATAATACTTGTTATCATTAGTAACATTTACAAATATAATATTCAATTCTTTTTATTTGTCCTTTTTTAATTTGACTAAATTTTCCTGTTTCAGCATAACGTATATGTAACTAACTGACCATGCTCGCCTTGCTTCGCCCTCTCTTTTTTTAAATAAATGTGTAACTTATGTTAAATCCAGTTTGCTTTTTTTACGATTTTATTAAAATTAGCCTAAAATGGTTTGAAAAAAAAACATGTTAAACCCTTTTACACATAAATAAATTGTTATTTATTTGCCTATTATTCGATGTAGGTAGTTGACCGCATACAAAATTTTACGTGAAATAAGATAAAATCTTAAGCACATGAAAGCAAATTAAACTCATATCCTATGGAAAATAAATATTGAATAAACACACATTGCGAACTCGGTTATTGCAACCCTAAGTACACACAACTCCCCGATTTTAAAAGTATAAAACATAGCTGTATAACCTATGTATCTGCTAGTGGATGCTTGAGCTACCCGACTTGTAGAGACATACTGTCTCATTTTATATAGACGGATTTCCCTTACACCACCTTGACCTGACTCATTAGAAGTGGTCTTAGACATTTCTTCTCAATGTGGAAACGCGAGCTAAACTTCCCCTTGGTATTTGTGAGGTTAGTTCTTCCTTTTGAGTAATCAGTAATTTGAGAGATGCAATGCTTCCGTTCCTACGCCACGGTTCACCGGCGTTGTGGGTATGTGCGTCGACCCCAACCTCGACGTCGTAGGTTTCTCTGTGAGACGAAAACAATTTTCTATACACCACCTCTTTCGAGTCAATGACAATGTATTTCCTGTCTAGAGAAAGCTTCTCAAACAAAGCCGTTCGGATTTGGCATAAAACTGTACTGGTACTGTAACTGGTCTTCCACTCGTGAGAGAACAATAGCACGCACAACACGAGTGGTTGCTGAGAAGCCAGGCCCTAGCCTCCGGGCTGTAGCGCCACCCATATTATATTATTATAATGCTTCCGTTGCTGTTCAAATTGTTATTGTTGATATTGTTTTTCGCTGTTCAAGCAAATGGCGAAAGTGCTCTTCTTATGGACACGACTTACTTCATTTATGAAAAATCGAGGTAATATGCATTTGGAGAGAAAACCGAATTCTCGTGGAATTCCTAACACAAATATTCAGTACCGCATCGTCATGGTGTGCATTGCATTCCATAGTTAAAAGACATGCCCCTTCATAAACACATACGGATTATTTCTATAATTTTGTCAACGCTCGTGTGGCACAGAAGTACATTTTTATGTATTTTTGTGTGCCTAAATACTGAATACTGAATATCCCAAGTTCAGAACCATTTTTCAAAAAATGTTTTCAAATTAAAAGAAAAATATCGTATGCCAAATTGTCTTCAAAACACTAAAATGTTTCTCATTTTCTAGAAAACTGATATTAATTAATTTAACATTATTTCCTTCATATGAAAGTAATGTTATATGCAGGAAATGTAAATCATTAACGAAATAATGCATTTTAATTTGTTGATAACTTTATCAATTGCACTCCGCATTTACACATAGAAGTATCCACATTATTTAAACAGTCCTTAGATGCACAATTGAACTTGATCGTAGTCGAACACATTAGACTATATTGTTAGACAATTTCTCTGATGTCCGAAATATCGCGTTTACGTAACATGCCAAAAAGGTTTCGCACGTATGTAGACTTTCATGAAAGTAAAACCTTATTTTTTTTCTGAATTACTTTCTCATCTTATGTCAAATTAACTTATCCTACGGTGCTATATTTATAAACACGGCTTTAAAACAAAGCGGCATCATTACATTTATTCCTAATGGGTCTCTACTAGCCAGGTTGCAAAGGTCGTATGAAAACTTTTGTCGAGCACTTTTCATATTACATTAGACTATTGCCCGATGTCACTGTGCAATCTTAACTGCTGGTTTAGCTAAGTGTAGGATTGAATTTTAACGTAGCTCAAAAATATTTCGTTTTCACAGTAAATTTTTAAATGTGATGAAGTAAGATATAAAGTAAGTCATGGATTGAGTTTCATTGCGAACTATTGAATACACCAATCAAGAGGAACATGAACAAAATAGGGATTGTTTTTGAAGACAAACAGGACTCAACTCAATAGACGGAATGAGAACACACTAACACAACAAGAGTTCATGCATGTGAGGATATTGTTAAAATAGGTGTGCCTTAGCTAAACCAGCAGCT
The DNA here is from genome assembly GCA_916610145.1 of Eristalis arbustorum. Classification (NCBI taxonomy): domain Eukaryota; kingdom Metazoa; phylum Arthropoda; class Insecta; order Diptera; family Syrphidae; genus Eristalis; species Eristalis arbustorum. Next base: position 54,839,242 of record OU744319.1, on the reverse strand, counting down.
AAGATTGCACTATGATATCGGGCATTAATATCACACTGTAAAATCGGGCATATACATATATAATATACATACATAACACAAAACAAACTTTATATCCTAATCAATCAAAGTAAGAATGAAAGAGAAATAAACCTCTGGTATTTTCGTAAGTAACAAAGTAACAATTCGGCGTGATTACTGTGGAGTACATTTGTGAAGATAAGTTACATAAATTGCATCGGAGTTAGCAATAGATGTATGAAAGTATATTCATGACATGAACAAAATATATTTGATACATTCATCAAACATTAATTATTAAAATAAGGTAACTTTATCTAGTTAAAAGAAGCAACAACTGCAGTGGACTTCTTTTAAATTAAAAATAAAATTGGACTTACCTGTCCGTCAATAAACTGGACATTTCCCAATAACAGTACTGCTGCTAAAACTCTGACAACGTCCAGAAAGGGAATTCCCAGTATTCCAAGACATGCTTTCCATGCCTGAAATCTGCTTGAATCTTCCTGCTCTTTCTGTTTTAAGTCTCCGTGCTGAAGATATCTCAAGTTATTTGGGGAATAGCCTTCAAGGTTGAGTTTAGTTCTTTCTTCTCTGTTAAGTCCCGCAAGCATTTGGTAAAATATATGGTAGTTTTTTTCATTTGGTAAAGGCCTTATAACACGAGTTTGATCCAAGAAATAGCAATGAATCTTCGTTCTGTAAAGTGCTCCATCTGTGACTTGAACTTCGATAAACTGACCAATACGACTTGACTCAGAGTTGGTAGTTGTTTTAGCGGAACCAAGCGAACGTAAAACTGTAAAAGCCGCTGCTAAATGTTTAAATGCATCTGTTTCAGGACCACCTCCAGCAACAGCAAATAATTGTCGCAACAGTAACATAGAACAATGTGTTTTGCCACCTCCGGAAGTCCCAGATAATATTATTGCTTGAGGGTAGCCGGTTTCCGCTTGTTGCCTTACAGCCTCCTGTACAATTTTTTTTAACTGGTGTGCTAATGGTAAGGATCGTGTTGATGATAAAGTCAGTGCATTTCCAACATCTAGATACGGATTTATTGAAAGCAAAATAGGTCCAACATTTGTCTAAATAGAAAAAAATATGTCTATATTATATTAAGAAATGATGAAAAATGTAAATTCATTCAGCCTTCTTTTCATAATAATTATTATTGCAGATAGTAACAATTAATCTTTGCGACCAACAAATTGCCATTGTCCTTAAAAATAATATACATATTTGTACATCACTATAACTTATTGCCGTCGATATTTTTCTCAAAACCGCTGCTTTTACATAGTAGAACTATTATAATAAACTGTATCTGTAATAATTACACAAATTACGTTCACCCTTCTTTGCAACTATTCGTATTAGATAAATCTTTCGATCATAAACTTATATGGTTGACCAAATATACACAATCGTAGTTACGGGAAATAAGTTCAAAGTACAGTGGACATTCCACTTTGGACTATCTCCAGAAATATTGTACGAAGGAGATAGTCAACTGAACCCCTGGCCAATTTTAGAATTTGCTTTAAAGTCTCACACCCACTACTTTATTCTTACGTATGCTTTTAAAATCCTGTCTGTGAAGATTTTATAAAAGCTGTTAGATGAAATCAAACATTGTGATGCTCAGTGCCGTTAATTTAATGCCAACGACAAATGGTGACTGACTGGGACTTCATCGTATCATGCCTTGATTTCGTTCGACAGCGTTTGTTATACAAATTTACATATTTCACATAAACCTAGTTCACATCAGAAATAAGAGAGCAAAGAGATATCCATCTTTTGCCTCTCTTGCCCCTTGATTCCATCTGACAGCGTTTTTTATAAGCTTTCCCCGCCGTGTCTGTGAATACGTGTGAGCTCTTGAGAACAGCTGATCCTCTTCCCCAACCATAGTATTGGGGTGGATTGAAGGTCTTATTTGAAAATTCGCTCGTTTACCCGACATTTTTTTAATTTTCTGTGTTAAGTATTCAACACAGTGAGGAGGCAACAAACAAAGCGTATGTTCACGCTGTAAATTAATTAAGCTCCTGTTTATAGGAGTTTCTGCCTGCAGCATTAGGGTGATATTAATGAAGAAACAGATAAATGAATGTTTTTTTTGCTCAAATATGATTTATATATGTAAAATGCATTGCCCGAGACTTATGTTCAGGTATATATATATATAACTTTGAAACATAGGCATTAATCAATAAAATAAGCAGTTTCTTTGCTGCTTTTCCTTTTCTACAGATATATGATGGAAGTTATTTCCAAATTTTGGCAACTATTTTTCTCAATAGTTTTAGTTTCAATATCTGGGATTTTCTCTTAAAAAATAAGAAATTTTAGTTAACTTTTTTCGAATTTATGAATGAATGCTATGAAAGTGATTTCATTTCTCTCGTATGACATAGAAATAGGCTTTATATTACATTAATGTATTAAATGTATGCTAAGTGTATCTGTAAATAATACGTGGCATTACACTTTTATTTACCCAATCCTACCATTAAAGTAATGAACCAACTGAACACTCTTCGAACAATAGTACATGGTTGTGGCCAACTTCACATAATTTTCCCACAAAATCCATGAATCTCTCTCTCTTATCCCACACAATCCACGAATCGGCCGCCATATTGTGGTGGATCCATATTTTTTGTGACAGTATTTGGGTAAAATCCAAATCCAAATTTTTTGTTGACTAGGGGTAAAAATGGCCGAAGATGGATATCTCCTTGCTCTCTTATTTCTGGTTCACATGTAAGCAAATTTGGGGGGGGGGGGGGGGAGGGCATATCTTATAACAATGTGCATGCGAATAATTTAGGTTCATAACGGCAGTTTTTGATACTGGATAGTAGTACTGCTTTTTCACGAATGTATGTATGTATATCCTTCTTGCATATGAATGCCTAGTCGTACCGAAAAGTTTGAAAAGATGACGGTATAGTACTAGGGTGCAATGTGCTTATAATTGAACCTAAACCTACGTAGGCGTAATGGTCAGTATTCCAATAGTTTTTTGTTTTCTGAGTTCTAAAAATGTTACTTACAAAGTAGATGTGTTCATTGAATCTGGACTGAAGTGTCCTCATAACAGCATCTTCGGTCAATGGTCCTGATAAGTGAATTAGGTCTTCCATTTCTCTTGGGTGCTTGTTGTGTCCATTTCTTGCTGCAGTGTTATTTTGCGGGAATGTATTTATGCCATTGCAAGGATTGATATTCTTGTGCGTAGATGGAATAACAGGAAGGCTAACGAGACCAGTTATCGGTCTCATTGGTAGCGTGTCAACGAATTGTTGGTTAACTGAAAACAAAATGATTTATTAATGTGGTGAATACATCATTTATTATACATTGTGGAAATAATACATGATACGTGCATATGTTTTTCGTTTTATGAATATACTAACGTAACCCTTTTACCTGTAATATGATCGTTTATATGATGTGGAAGTGGGTGTGGAATTGATGTATTTCTTGGCAATACACCTGTGACAGGTTGTAAGCATGAACTTATTATAAATTGATTCTGAAAAGGAAATCGGAGATTTGTTGTTATAGTTTCAGTTTCCTCTTTTGATAATGTTTTAATGTTTTTATAAACATCAAAATATAGCAGATTTTAATCGGGCATTTTTATTCCCGTTGCCCCTCGCGAGGCCAAGGACGTGAGTGTTTTCACTGTTCGATCGCAAATTTTGATCATAATATAAAACTTAACGTGATCTGAACGACATTTTCTTGAGATTGCTTCCATTGCACATGTACGTATTGAAGTATTATTAAAGATGTATTCTTGATAAATGATGTATATATATATATATATATAAATAAAATTGAAATCAATTTAATTTCGTCCCATATCTTGTTAACCACATTTTTATTTATTGTAAACGGATTCGCTAACACTATCTTTCAGATTTGGGTAATATTATGTTTACAATAGGACTATTTTCTGTGTGACAATTTTTTTTTGTTTAATTAAAGTTGTCTTAGAATTCGGAAGACCCAAATGTAGAAAAGAAGGAATAATTATTTTTGTATCCACCTATAATCTAACGCAATTACATCTAGAATTCTATTAACAAGAACTGGGATGTTCTATCGGTTCCAAAGCTTATATGCATGTATGTGGAACTCATAAAAGGGATTCGAAATATTCATACACATATTAGGGTTGTGTATGTTTTCTAAAGGACACGAAATTGAAGAAATATTGTTTTCTACGAAATCCGAAGAGTAATGTGAATATCATTAAATATTTTTGGTTTAACCCCAGACACATGTGTGGATGTAAACATTATGCTTTCCTTTTGAGCCTGTTACTGACATTGACGTTGACTTTTATTTTCTCTTTCTACTCATATAAAAAAAAGCTTCATGGTATAAAAACATTTACCTTACTAGTGTTAGCAATTGGTTTCGGGTGATTACCATTTGGCGGCGAGTGAAGAATATTGCTTCCTGTTATGATACTCGTTTGTACTGTAGAATGTGAATTTACGACGCTTGTTTGATTAGATATCAAACATGTAGAACTGTTTGTAGAAACCAGCCCTTCATTGGCATTTGAGACTGCTATCGTACTATTTGAACCTGCTGTTTGGCCAACATGTAACCGATTACGAAGTGTAACTAATTCTGTACTTAAACACTTTAAGCGTTGTTGTAAATGTACAGCTTCATTAGATGATGATGCGTCTGGAAAACATAAGAATTATGATCTAAATATTGCATATTCAAGTATCTTAAGAATTAAGCTAGTTGTCATATGCACATTAAAACATAAACATATATCTACATACCTAACAATATACCAAAACCTTGCTTCGCGATAAATATTGCGTAATTAATTAATTTTGCATCAAAATTAAAAAAGAAGCATATGTGCTCTTTGAGTATAAAGGCAATTACAATTATATTTTGAAGTGTTATTGAAATTGCAAAGTATGTATGTACATATTTTGAATTTAAAAAACGTATGAAACCCTGTTATAGCCAAATTTTCCAAATTCAATGTAAATGCCAAACAGTGAAATGCAGTAATGCGAAATAAATTTTGAAAATACAATTATCGATATATACGTAATTTTTTTTGTTTCAACCTACCACAACTCTAAAGGTCCAAACCCATAGAATCCGGTGCGTGCGTTGCGTCTTGTCAAAAAATTGACAACTCATAAAAGCTAATAAGAGGGAGCGAGACAACAAGTGTGGGCTGTATGTGGAATACATCAGAATGCATAAAATTGGCGAACTTTTAAAGGCCCAAGCCCATAGAATTTGGTGCACACACATGTGTGTGTCATTTATGCATGTATGTGTATCATTTTACTCTCATGTGTCGTGTGTGTATATATATTTCGGACGCAACGCACGTATGTCATTTGGCTCCTCTTTGCAGTCCGGCAAATACGATTTTTGTGGATGTCAACTGCAACGCACGCACCAGATTCTATGGGCTTGGGCCTAAATAGTTCGCGAATTGAATGATTGATTCACAGAGAAAAACTTTTAAATCATTAAACTAACTTTTGTTGAGATTTTTTTCGATGAAAAACTCAATAATTCCGTTCTCATCTTTTTGCATACCAAGAAGTACATATAACTTGCTAGGCTTGTTTTTGAAAGTTCGCAGTTCGCCTCTCATATGAATAGGCCCTTAGAATACATTTCCCTTCAAATCCAGGAATATATACATACCCTCATATTTTATTTTCGTGACCTTAACTGACCAAGAAGTAAGTATTTCAAAACAGACATTAGCAAGAATGGAGACATTTCTGTGATTATATATTGGAATACGTATCCATGTGTGTTTATAAGAAATCACATTGGGGAAAACTTTATTAGAAAATGCCAATATTCAGAATAAATTCAAGACCCGTTGTAACGACATTCAAGGGACTGACGAATTGAGTTATTAAAACCATTATATCGTTTTACCCGTTATTAACACAATACCCTTTCATCTATCAGGACCTAAGAATCGTTATAAATGACACATCGTAACCAATGTCATTGTAAACGATTTTGACTGTATGTACAACGGAATTCATGCAATTGCTTCATGCGTAAGAATCAAATATATTTCGCTCAGATACAAAATGTTATTATTGACAACTAAGTACATAACTGTAGTTTTCATAAAATTGAGAACTAGTAGTTTTGTCAATTTCTACGCATACAATATAAACTGATATGATATGTGTTTTACGTCCCTTCCTGAAATTCAGACAAAAATTATATTCTGTCGTTAATTTACTGATTTTTAACATTTATATTTATTCTACAATGTTGTTGTTTTGCTAGAATGTTGTTTATGTCTTGTACATTGTAACATGTATTAGAACAAAGAGGTGCAGTAGTGTGCCGCTACTGTAATAAACAGCCCTAACAGAGCATTTAAAAGCTTCTTCTCGAAATTTAACTCCGATAAAATAAACTGCGCACATCGCGACTTACTCGTGTTTGCATTTATTGCAATTCAATATATGCAGAACAAATGTAGAAGACCATTCGCAATGTTCAAAAGCTAAAATGACCACTTGCCTTAAACTAAGTGACACTTTGCTATGAATCATTCGATAAATAAATCTTTCAGTTTAGTTATGTATGTTTAAAATTGAATAAAGAAACATATATATACTTGCGCTTATATATATATAATATATATATATATATATACAATGCTCGTCTTTGCCAGCCCAGTATTTTATGGGTCTAGCAAAATCAAAACCAGTTTATCTCGAAAAAGCCATCACCCACGGCAAATAATGAATATTTGCGTGATGGCATGCCAAGGAAAGCGCGGTGCAACGCCAAATTTAAACTAAAATGGCTTCCAAAGCATGGTTATTATCATAAGTGAAAGAATATTCCACCATATGTGGGTATGTGTATACTATTTTTTTAATATAAAAAGGGCATATGCTTCCATTACAATGAACCAACTATCATAAGTAACTAATCAAACTGGTTATCTAATACAGATGTTGTATGAACATTCCATAAATGCAGCCATAACAAATTGACTTACCCTGCAACTTTTTTTCCGTCTCCCAAAATTTTTGAAGTTCCGTAAAATATTTATCCAGAATGAAGACTTTAGAAAGGCCTAATGTGGCCATCGTTTACACTGATATCCAAAGTATTTTTGTTGTTAAGAAAAAGATATCATTTAATTTTTTTCATTCAATTTACTTTCTGTACTAAGAACGTATGTATTATGAAACGAATTAGGCGATGATTTATGAATAACTTTTTAGAGGAATAGACGATACATATATCGAGGGATACATCTATTCATGGACTTTTTTTTACATACATTAAAAGTGTAGCCGCAGAAATTTAAATTAGTCAATGATTTAATTAATCACGCCGATCGCTTTCAAAACAAAACAACAATGAACCGACATTTTGCTCTTTTCTACTTGTTTATGTATGTACCATCTACTCTGTATCACACTCCTAGAACTATTTCTTCAATATAATAATTACACACGATTCCGAAGCAAAATATACATCTTTTAAATAATTGTGTAAATTTAATCACTAAATTTACTCTAAATTATATTACAATTCCGTATAATAAAACAATTTGCAACCTAAGTGCATTTTTAGTGAACTTGTTAAAATTTTCTTTAAACTTTTTTAACATTTTTCACAAAATTACTTTTCCACTTCCACTCATAAACACACATACGTTAACTCCGATTCGCGGACTTTTATTAACTACATATAAAACCAAACTAAACTAAACTGACCCAATCGTGCATCTAAGGACTAACAAAAGATCCAACAGGAATTTAAACGTCTCTTTCTTTTTCGACGACAAAGCATAGAGAAAGGAACAAGGCAAACTGTTGAATATTACCTGATCAGTAACCACCCATACATATTAACCAGCATTGGGTATAACAACCATTCCATCGTCAATTCATTCAACTTGAGTCTGCCAACGACAGCCTGCACTGGGTCTGTTGCCTCATAGGCAGTCAGGTAGTGAGCACTCATAACACACTATGTAAGTAACACACACACCAATTAATTCAACAGGTAGAACGACAGCAATACAATAAAATGGGTAAAACGAAAACAACTTCACTACCGCGACAACTACAAAGTGGTGTTTAGCTAGGTTCAAATTTGGTTACTGACTTAGGGGAAGCCTTATTTCACTTCGCTAGTTTTATAAAAGTACCTAATATTTATAACTTTCAATACCACTTCGGTTTTGAAATTATGAAAAAAATATATGCACTTGGTCTGTGGTTGAACCCGTATAAAAATACAATAATCAATCAGTTATGACAAAACGGTTAATGTAGTCAAAGGAAAAAATATTTCGGTGTGTTATAAATATACACTCTGTAATGACAAACCTCGGTTGATACACTACATTTACTTTTAAACAGAAACTTTTACGTATAGCCTTACTGGATAGTGTAATCTATGTATGTATGTGTAACATTGCATATTCTTACAATGAAATAAGCTGTCTGAAATCCCTAAGTCCATATGAAAAGAAGTTAAATTTTAAAATCAAAACCAATACGACGAAATGAATAAAATGTTCAAATGCACACAAAATAGATGCCAGTTGCCATTTAATAAGTTGTGTGAAGAGAACCTGTTTTAAAATATTTTCCTTGCAACAGCTTTATGTATAAGTGAATGAATATATTCGTGTTCGGCAAATACTCCGTTACTATGAAATGGGTAAAATCGCCTTCAAATTCAATAGTGCTTGTAGTGGTTAGAGTTCAATACTTACCACTTCTTAAATTGCTTCCAATAACTCGTATTCCAATTTAATTGGATTAGAATTTCGTTTCTATTTCGTCCAATGTCATCTAATAATATTATAGTCTAACTAATGTATGATGTGGAATTTTGTGTATATTTATAGTTTTCGGTGTACTTGTATATAAATGTAATGTTTGTACATATATGGTAGTATACATTACATTACATTTTTACATTTTTATTGTGGCATGAATTGTACAATTGCTTACAAAGCTTATATGCAGAGATTTGATTATTATAACTAATCTTACATCTACAAAATAATACAATTTGTCGAATACATTTTATTTTATTATTTTAATGATGACTTGAAGTTAAAGCCACTAAAAACCTTCATTAAAATGGTAGTATACATTAATTGATATAATTCACACAAAAGTAAAACAAATTTGCAACTGAATCACATTGTATATCAAGGCATAAATAATAATAATATATACAATAGTTTGACAGTATCTAAAAATTTAAAATGAATTAATTCTGTTCATTGCGCATTTGTGTACGCATTTATGGTATATTCATAGGCACATCCAGGTCAAAATTTTGATGATTACTCTTTCTCATGGAAGCTTCTGAGTAGCCTCTACAGCAACTACATACAAGTTAGGTTTAAAGGTACACGGTCATCCCAATTATTCTGCGACAAGAAGCCGCGGATATGCATATTCCGACTGCTTAACATCTTGATTAATTAAATAAGGACAGTGATGGCAGGTCTACACGCGGAATATGAACAGAATGTTGACTATTTACAAAGGCCTTAGGAGACTACAAGCAGACAAGCTTGCTGCAGAAAATGAAGTCAGCACGCTTTCGGATGCAAACTTGTTGCTGGAATCAGGCTGTGGCATGAGTTATAATAGTCCAAATTCGACAATATCAGCCCAATCTGCGCTCATGAACCAACGGTAGGCGAGGCCGCCTTTCAGAAATGAGAGAGCAAAGAGATATCCATCTTTTTCCTCTCTTGCAGGGCGATTCCATACCGTGTGAACTCTTGAGAACAACTGATCCTTTTCCCTGATTTGAAAATTCCCTCGTTTACCCGATATGTTTAAAATTTTCTGTGTTAACCATTGAACGCAGTGAGGAGGGGTAAACAAACGGACAAAGCATATGTTCACGCTGTAAATCAATTAAGCTCCTGTTTATAGGAGTTTCTGTCTGCAGCACTACGGTGATATTAATGAAGAAACATATAAATATGTTTGTTTTTTTTTGTTCAAATATGAATAATAATATCTTTAAAATGCACACGACACTTATATACAAGTACACACAAATTAGCTTTGACCAGTAAATTTGCTTGTACGCGCAAAAAGGGAATTCCTTTAAATTTGGCACTGAAAACAGAATTAGTGGTATATATGTATAACTATGAAATATTTGCATTAATCAATAAAAAAAACAGTTTGTTTGCTGCTCTTCCTGCACAGACATTTAATGAAAGGCACTTTCCAATTTTTGCAACTTCATATCTGAGTTAATTCAATATCTAGGCATTTCCTTTAACAAATAAGAAATTTACTTTTTTAATTCTTTAACTCTTGTTCAATTTATGAATTAATGCTATAAAAATGACTTCATTTTTCAAATTAGTGCAAAATATTCCTGTAAATAATACGTGGCATTACATTTTCATTCACCCAATTCAACCATTAAGGTCATGTACCAACTGACATAAATGAACTAATAGAGATATTCAACCAGAGATAAGAGAACATCGAGATATTCGTCTTTCCAGGCATTTCTGATTGGAAAACCCCTATCCCACCACAAGAACTGCCGTTATGGACCTGAACTCACGCATATTTCTTTATTTTCACTCACATTGTTACAACGTTTAGGTTCGCGCCATGTTTTTTTTTACAAATTTGCTCCCAATAGTGTCAAATGTGTAGCCGACTGGAAGTTTCCAAGGATACGTTTGCGAAGTCAACATGGTTAAAACCAAATTCATGATATTTTAATATTAGGAATTAAAGCAATACATTACCAAAATTCATTCAAACGATAAATCTATAAATCTTACTTGAATGTTTTTTTTTTACAATTTATATACATGCGTAACTTTTAAGAGAAGAATACATATTTTCTCATGGCAGTCCGTAGAATAACTTCTGTAATTAAGATACTTGAACAATTTTAAAGCGTTTATTAACTTAACCCTACAAATATAAACTAGGTCGATTGGACATGATTGAGGAAAAAATTGTTTGTTTGTTGGTATTTTGATTCATTGGCTGTTGAACAAAATACTTGGATACACAAATTTGCTTGTTAATGCATTAACCGATGATATATTTGGTGATACATATACTCATTTGCACTAATTTGTACACGTATATGTTAAAAGCGCTACATTATGCGCTACATATTATGTGCTAGTGTTCTTCTTCAGTAATTCTAGTTTCAATTAATGAACTTCACATTGCTTTTAATTATAATACTAATTGTTTTAGTATTTGAAAAAAAAACTTTACTTTTTTTATTCATGATGATATTAAATTACGTATTTATTGTTCTTCCATTATTAGATATAAAACCAACATTTTCATTAGTCTGAGTTTGCTTAGTTTTATTTTATATTACTTTCATCGTCCACAACGCAAAATATGTTCAAATTTTCAAACCCAACGGATAATTATACTAGTTTTGTAACTTTTATTAACCGGGGCAAACTTATTGAACATATTTTTACTTAATTTTGTCCGCCGTTTTGTGGGGAAATTAGGTTTTAATGTGAATTTGAACTTTCATTCATCATAGTTATCATAATTCGTTATCAAATTGCAAGTGTTTCAAGATAAATAAAGTTATCAATTGAAGTGTGAATAGAATTACAGTGTAGTACAGTGTAAATCAATGAGCAGACATCTAAGATTTCAAATCTAGAAGAAAAGTGGCTCTTACAGTGGTTGCATTTCTGCGGAAAGTTCGAAGTAAGTTGAAACATCTACATAAGAACATATTCATATACTAATTTTCATATTACATTTAATTTAGTATTGCCAGAAACAGCAAACGACATGGACAGAAAGTCTTGCATGCTTCAAGCATGCATATATGATGATTCCATGTAAGTTTTTCGTTAGTAATTTTTGGTCGTGATTGGGTGATATGTGAAGATATAACAAACATATGTTAAGGTGTACATATATGCATATGCATGTGAAATTATACTCAAATTATTATAGTATGAACATTTTGGTTCAGAATAAAATATTAATGTCGTGAAAGAAGCCAGATTGGTTGCAAAGCAGGCTACATGATAGACCAAAACCAGCAATTTCTGTCAAAATGACTGGGGACATAAATGTGAATGAGTTTCTAAAGGAAAATAGTTTTGTTTATGTTTGCGGTTGTCTGTATCGGAAAGGGCGTGAAAGTCATTTATGTAGCTTGCATCTGCCTACAATGTCTACGGGAAACCCATTCACAAGCTTAACATTTACAATGTTTAAACAATTTGATGGATGCAATCAGGTTGCCCCACCCCCAGATTTGGTAAAACACATTCGAGATCTGAAAGACATGTTCTTGAAAGTGTTCTTCGAATGTTATCATCAGAAGGGTGTAGCAAAGCAAATTGCCGAAGTCTTAATTACGCCAAAGAAATTTGTTTGTTGCAAGAACTTGCAACAGGACTTCATTTTAAATTATTCTATTGCGTGTTCGCATTTTTTGTTGACGTTTTGCCATAGGGACTTAAGTGATTTCAGCTTCAGGCATAAAATCCTCAGCGTTTCGTTAGTATTTTCTTCATTTTGGAGGTCTGTTCCGTTTTTTCAGCTGCATGTTGGCATAGATGACAATAAGGATAGTAGTTCTGCAGTTGCCACTGGCATAACGAGCAATCGTCACACTAAAAGAAAACATTGTGCATTACATAACACAAACAAAACAGAAATGTATATATAGTAACTAAGCTCGACAACATCTTCGGATACAACGTCAATCCGATGAAGTATATTGCTACCTGTGAATGAAAAACATGTTAATGTGATAAAAGGAAAGCGCATTAAACACACATTTGCTTAAAAGATTCTACGGGATGAATAGAATCTGTTCTCATGGATGATATTCGGCACCTCTGCTCCTTATTCGTTTTTTTTTTGACTCACTGCGTATATTAAATTGAATTTGCTTTTAATTTGTTGTTTTCGTGTAATATGCTGTAAATAGGCAACAAAAGTTTCGTTTTGTAATGTAAACAAATTCGAAATAAATAAATAATTTGAAGTGTCAGATAATTCACCTAATCAGCTGTTCGCATCCACTTACACATATTTACTTGCACGTTATCAGATTACAATCCTCACACGTATTCACCGACTCTATCTGTGAAACAGATAATAAACAGCTGTGAAATGTTATAAAAACGCTGTCAAACGAAATCAAAGGGCAAGACTTGAGGAAGTCGGGTATCTCTGTATCTCTATCATACCTTATCTCTGTATTCAACTTTCCAGGCCAAAATGCAAAGACCTCCAACAAAACACGCATTTTTCTTTATTTGAATGCAGCATTTCACGCAAACTTTCACATTTGGGGTAGTTTGATCAGCTGCTTACCCCACCAAATCATTGTTTGACCCTGATAGTGTTAAACAAATTTCTAAAATGTTGGACTTGCCCACAACCTGGAAACATTCCATGACTAAGTTCATCAAGCCTGGCAAAGAAGCTTGGCTTCATATGGCCAAAGAAAAGACATGCATATATGTGTGCATTTCCAAAATTTATAGTTCGTTGTAATGACATTGGTATGAACTGTTACTAATTATTTACAAACTGAATTTAAGGACCAAATCATATTACACAGGTTATATATTACACTAGGATTAAATTAGTGCAAAATATTAATGTAAATAATACGTGGCATTACATTTTCATTCACCCAATTCAACCATTAAGGTCATGTACCAACTGACATAAATGAACTAATAGAGATATTCAACCAGAGATAAGAGAACATCGAGATATTCGTCTTTCCAGGCATTTCTGATTGGAAAACCCCTATCCCACCACAAGAACTGCCGTTATGGACCTGAACTCACGCATATTTCTTTATTTTCACTCACATTGTTACAGCGTTTAGGTTCGCGCCATGTTTTTTTTACAAATTTGCCCCCAAGAGTGTATAGTGTCAAATAGTGGAGCCGACTGGAAGTTTCCAAGGATACGTTTGCGAAGTCAACATGGTTAAAACCAAATTCATGATATAATATTAGGAATTAACGCAATGCATTACCAAAATTCATTCAAACGACAAATCTATAAATCTTACTTGAATGTTTTTTTTTACAATTTATATGCATGCGTAACTTTTAAGAGAAGAAATACATTTTTTCTCATGGCAGTCCGTAGAATAACTTCTGTAATTAAGATACTTGAACAATTTTAAAGCGTTTATTAACTTAACCCTACAAATATAAACTAGGTCGATTGGACATGATTGATGAAAAAATTGTTTGTTCGTTGGTATTTTGATTCATTGGCTGTTGAACAAAATACTTGGATACACAAATTCGCTTGTTAATGCATTAACCTATGATATATTTGGTGATACATATACTCATTTGCACTAATTTGTACACGTATATGTTAAAAGCGCTACATTATGCGCTACATATTATGTGCTAGTGTTCTTCTTCAGTAATTTTAGTTTCAATTGCTTTTGATTATAATACTAATTGTTTTAGTATTTGAAAAAAATTACTTTACTTCTTTTTTATTCATGATGATATTAAATTACGTATTTATTGTTCTTCCATTATTAGATATAAAACCAACATTTTCATTAGTCTGAGTTTACTTAGTTTTATTTTATATTACTTTCATCGTCCACAACGCAAAATATGTTCAAATTTTCAAATCCAACGGATAATTATACTAGTTTCCAATGCGTTTTTTCCAGTACGGTGTAACTTTTATTAACCGGGGCAAACTTATTGAACATATTTTTACTTAATTTTGTCCGCCGTTTTGTGGGGAAATTAGGTTTTAATGTGAATTTGAACTTTCATTCATCATAGTTATCATAATTCGTTATCAAATTGCAAGTGTTTCAAGATAAATAAAGTTATCAATTGAAGTGTGAATAGAATTACAGTGTAGTACAGTGTAAATCAATGAGCAGACATCTAAGATTTCAAATCTAGAAGAAAAGTGGCTCTTACAGTGGTTGCATTTCTGCGGAAAGTTCGAAGTAAGTTGAAACATCTACATAAGAACATATTCATATACTAACTTTCATATTACATTTAATTTAGTATTGCCAGAAACAGCAAACGACATGGACAGAAAGTCTTGCATGCTTCAAGCATGCATATATGATGATTCCATGTAAGTTTTTCGTTAGTAATTTTTGGTCGTGATTGGGTGATATGTGAAGATATAACAAACATATGTTAAGGTGTACATATATGCATGTGCATGTGAAATTAGACTCAAATTATTATAGTATGAACATTTTGGTTCAGAATAAAATATTAAAGTCGTGAAAGCAGCCAGATTGGTTGCAAAGCAGGTTACATGATAGACCAAAACCAACAATTTCTGTCAAAATGACTGTGGACATAAATGTGAATGAGTTTCTAAAGGAAAATAGTTTTGTTTATGTTTGCGGTTGTCTGTATCGGAAAGTGCGTGAAAGTCATTTATGTAGCTTGCCTCTGCCTACAATGTCTACGGGAAACCCATTCACAAGCTTAACATTTACAATGTTTAAACAATTTGATGGATGCAATCAGGTTGCCCCACCCCCAGATTTGGTAAAACACATTCGAGATCTGAAAGACATGTTCTTGAAAGTGTTCTACGAATGTTATCATCAGAAGGGTGTAGCAAAGCAAATTGCCGAAGTCTTAATTACGCCAAAGAAATTTGTTTGTTGCAAGAACTTGCAACAGGACTTCATTTTAAATTATTTTATTACGGGTTCGCATTTTTTTGTTGACGTTTTGGCATAGGGACTTAAGTGATTTCAGCTTCAGGCATAAAATCCTCAGCGTTTCGTTAGTATTTTCTTCATTTTGGAGGTCTGTTCCGTTTATTCAGCTGCATGTTGGCATAGATGACAATAAGGATAGTAGTTCTGCAGTTGCCACTGGCATAACGAGCAATCGTCACACTAAAAGAAAACATTGTGCATTACATAACACAAACAAAACAGAAATGTATAGATAGGAACTTAGCTCGACAACATCTTCTGATACAACGTCAGTCCGATGAAGTATATTGCTACCTGTGAATGAAAAAAATGTGCGCATCAAACACACATTTGCTTAAAAGATTCTACGGGATGAATAGAATCTGTTCTCATGGATGATATTCGGCACCTCTGCTCCTCCTCCGTTTTTTTTTTTTTTATTTTGACTCACTGCGTATAGCCCTTATCATTGACTCCACTTGAGGAAAAGCCCGCACACACCAGATGGATTATATTAAATTGAATTTGCTTTTAATTTGTTGTCTTCGTGTAATATGCTGTAAAAAGGCAAAAAAAGTTTCGTTTTGTAATGTAAGCAAATTCGAAGTAAATAAATAATTTGAAGTGTCAGATAATTCACCTCGCATCCACTTACACATATTCACTTGAACGTTATCAGATGTTTACTATCCTCATACGTATTCACCGACTCTATCTGTGAAACAGATAATAAACAGCTGTGAAATGTTATAAAAAACGCTGTCAAACGAAATCATGGGGCAAGAAACAAGGAAGTCGGGTATTTCTGTATTTCTATCATACCTTATCTCTGTATTCAACTTTCCAGGCCAAAATGCAAAGACCTCCAACAAAACACGCATTTTTTCTTTAGTTGAATGCAACATTTCACGCATTCTTTCACATTTGGGGTAGTTTGATCAGCTGCTTACCCCACCAAATCATTGTTTGACCCTGATAGTGTTAAACAAATTTCTAAAATGTTGGACTTGCCCACAACCTGGAAACATTCCATGACTAAGTTCATCAAGCCTGGCAAAGAAGCTTGGCTTCATATGGCCAAAGAAAAGACATGCATATATGTGTGCATTTCCAAAATTTATAGTTCGTTGTAATGACATTGGTATGAACTGTTACTAATTATTTACAAACTGAATTTAAGGACCAAATCATATTACACAGGTTATATATTACACTAGGATTAAATTAGTGCAAAATATTAATGTAAATAATACGTGGCATTACATTTTCATTCACCCAATTCAACCATTAAGGTCATGTACCAACTGACATAAATGAACTAATAGAGATATTCAACCAGAGATAAGAGAACATCGAGATATTCGTCTTTCCAGGCATTTCTGATTGGAAAACCCCTATCCCACCACAAGAACTGCCGTTATGGACCGGAACTCACGCATATTTCTTTATTTTCACTCACATTGTTACAACGTTTAGGTTCGCGCCATGTTTTTTTTTACAAATTTGCCCCCAAGAGTGTATAGTGTCAAATAGTGGAGCCGACTGGAAGTTTCCAAGGATACGTTTGCGAAGTCAACATGGTTAAAACCAAATTCATGATATAATATTAGGAATTAACGCAATGCATTACCAAAATTCATTCAAACGACAAATCTATAAATCTTACTTGAATGTTTTTTTTTACAATTTATATGCATGCGTAACTTTTAAGAGAAGAAATACATTTTTTCTCATGGCAGTCCGTAGAATAACTTCTGTAATTAAGATACTTGAACAATTTTAAAGCGTTTATTAACTTAACCCTACAAATATAAACTAGGTCGATTGGACATGATTGATGAAAAAATTGTTTGTTCGTTGGTATTTTGATTCATTGGCTGTTGAACAAAATACTTGGATACACAAATTCGCTTGTTAATGCATTAACCTATGATATATTTGGTGATACATATACTCATTTGCACTAATTTGTACACGTATATGTTAAAAGCGCTACATTATGCGCTACATATTATGTGCTAGTGTTCTTCTTCAGTAATTTTAGTTTCAATTGCTTTTGATTATAATACTAATTGTTTTAGTATTTGAAAAAAATTACTTTACTTCTTTTTTATTCATGATGATATTAAATTACGTATTTATTGTTCTTCCATTATTAGATATAAAACCAACATTTTCATTAGTCTGAGTTTACTTAGTTTTATTTTATATTACTTTCATCGTCCACAACGCAAAATATGTTCAAATTTTCAAATCCAACGGATAATTATACTAGTTTCCAATGCGTTTTTTCCAGTACGGTGTAACTTTTATTAACCGGGGCAAACTTATTGAACATATTTTTACTTAATTTTGTCCGCCGTTTTGTGGGGAAATTAGGTTTTAATGTGAATTTGAACTTTCATTCATCATAGTTATCATAATTCGTTATCAAATTGCAAGTGTTTCAAGATAAATAAAGTTATCAATTGAAGTGTGAATATAATTACAGTGTAGTACAGTGTAAATCAATGAGCAGACATCTAAGATTTCAAATCTAGAAGAAAAGTGGCTCTTACAGTGGTTGCATTTCTGCGGAAAGTTCGAAGTAAGTTGAAATATCTACATAAGAACATATTCATATACTAACTTTCATATTACATTTAATTTAGTATTGCCAGAAACAGCAAACGACATGGACAGAAAGTCTTGCATGCTTCAAGCATGCATATATGATGATTCCATGTAAGTTTTTCGTTAGTAATTTTTGGTCGTGATTGGGTGATATGTGAAGATATAACAAACATATGTTAAGGTGTACATATATGCATGTGCATGTGAAATTAGACTCAAATTATTATAGTATGAACATTTTGGTTCAGAATAAAATATTAAAGTCGTGAAAGCAGCCAGATTGGTTGCAAAGCAGGCTACATGATAGACCAAAACCAACAATTTCTGTCAAAATGACTGTGGACATAAATGTGAATGAGTTTCTAAAGGAAAATAGTTTTGTTTATGTTTGCGGTTGTCTGTATCGGAAAGTGCGTGAAAGTCATTTATGTAGCTTGCCTCTGCCTACAATGTCTACGGGAAACCCATTCACAAGCTTAACATTTACAATGTTTAAACAATTTGATGGATGCAATCAGGTTGCCCCACCCCCAGATTTGGTAAAACACATTCGAGATCTGAAAGACATGTTCTTAAAAGTGTTCTACGAATGTTATCATCAGAAGGGTGTAGCAAAGCAAATTGCCGAAGTCTTAATTACGCCAAAGAAATTTGTTTGTTGCAAGAACTTGCAACAGGACTTCATTTTAAATTATTTTATTACGGGTTCGCATTTTTTTGTTGACGTTTTGGCATAGGGACTTAAGTGATTTCAGCTTCAGGCATAAAATCCTCAGCGTTTCGTTAGTATTTTCTTCATTTTGGAGGTCTGTTCCGTTTATTCAGCTGCATGTTGGCATAGATGACAATAAGGATAGTAGTTCTGCAGTTGCCACTGGCATAACGAGCAATCGTCACACTAAAAGAAAACATTGTGCATTACATAACACAAACAAAACAGAAATGTATAGATAGGAACTTAGCTCGACAACATCTTCTGATACAACGTCAGTCCGATGAAGTATATTGCTACCTGTGAATGAAAAAAATGTGCGCATCAAACACACATTTGCTTAAAAGATTCTACGGGATGAATAGAATCTGTTCTCATGGATGATATTCGGCACCTCTGCTCCTCCTCCGTTTTTTTTTTTTTTATTTTGACTCACTGCGTATAGCCCTTATCATTGACTCCACTTGAGGAAAAGCCCGCACACACCAGATGGATTATATTAAATTGAATTTGCTTTTAATTTGTTGTCTTCGTGTAATATGCTGTAAAAAGGCAAAAAAAGTTTCGTTTTGTAATGTAAGCAAATTCGAAGTAAATAAATAATTTGAAGTGTCAGATAATTCACCTCGCATCCACTTACACATATTCACTTGAACGTTATCAGATGTTTACTATCCTCACACGTATTCACCGACTCTATCTGTGAAACAGATAATAAACAGCTGTGAAATGTTATAAAAAACGCTGTCAAACGAAATCATGGGGCAAGAAACAAGGAAGTCGGGTATTTCTGTATTTCTATCATACCTTATCTCTGTATTCAACTTTCCAGGCCAAAATGCAAAGACCTCCAACAAAACACGCATTTTTTCTTTACTTGAATGCAACATTTCACGCATTCTTTCACATTTGGGGTAGTTTGATCAGCTGCTTACCCCACCACATCATTGTTTGACCCTGATAGTGTTAAACAAATTTCTAAAATGTTGGACTTGCCCACAACCTGGAAACATTCCATGACTAAGTTCATCAAGCCTGGCAAAGAAGCTTGGCTTCATATGGCCAAAGAAAAGACATGCATATATGTGTGCATTTCCAAAATTTATAGTTCGTTGTAATGACATTGGTATGAACTGTTACTAATTATTTACAAACTGAATTTAAGGACCAAATCATATTACACAGGTTATATATTACACTAGGATTAAATTAGTGCAAAATATTAATGTAAATAATACGTGGCATTACATTTTCATTCACCCAATTCAACCATTAAGGTCATGTACCAACTGACATAAATGAACTAATAGAGATATTCAACCAGAGATAAGAGAACATCGAGATATTCGTCTTTCCAGGCATTTCTGATTGGAAAACCCCTATCCCACCACAAGAACTGCCGTTATGGACCGGAACTCACGCATATTTCTTTATTTTCACTCACATTGTTACAACGTTTAGGTTCGCGCCATGTTTTTTTTTACAAATTTGCCCCCAATAGTGTATAATAGTGTATAGTGTCAAATAGTGTAGCCGACTGGAAGTTTCCAAGGATACGTTTGCGAAGTCAACATGGTTAAAACCAAATTCGTGATATTATAATATTAGGAATTAAAGCAATACATTACCAAAATTCATTCAAACGACAAATCTATAAATCTTACTTGAATGTTTTTTTTTACAATTTATATGCATGCGTAACTTCTAAGAGAAGAAATACATTTTTTTCTCATGGCAGTCCGTCGAATAACTTCTGTAATTAAGATACTTGAACAATTTTAAAGCGTTTATTAACTTAACCCTGCAAATATAAACTAGGTCGATTGGACATGATTGATGAAAAAATTGTTTGTTCGTTGGTATTTTGATTCATTGGCTGTTGAACAAAATACTTGGATACACAAATTCGCTTGTTAATGCATTAACCTATGATATTTTTGGTGATACATATACTCATTTGCACTAATTTGTACACGTATATGTTAAAAGCGCTACATTATGCGCTACATATTATGTGCTAGTGTTCTTCTTCAGTAATTTTAGTTTCAATTGCTTTTGATTATAATACTAATTGTCTTAGTATTTGAAAAAAATTACTTTACTTATTTTTTATTCATGATGATATTAAATTACGTATTTATTGTTCTTCCATTATTAGATATAAAACCAACATTTTCATTAGTCTGAGTTTACTTAGTTTTATTTTATATAACTTTCATCGTCCACAACGCAAAATATGTTCAAATTTTCAAATCCAACGGATAATTATACTAGTTTCCAATGCGTTTTCCAGTACGGTGTAACTTTTATTAACCGGGGCAAACTTATTGAACATATTTTTACTTAATTTTGTCCGCCGTTTTGTGGGGAAATTAGGTTTTAATGTGAATTTGAACTTTCATTCATCATAGTTATCATAATTCGTTATCAAATTGCAAGTGTTTCAAGATAAATAAAGTTATCAATTGAAGTGTGAATAGAATTGCAGTGTAGTACAGTGTAAATCAATGAGCAGACATCTAAGATTTCAAATCTAGAAGAAAAGTGGCTCTTACAGTGGTTACATTTCTGCGGAAAGTTCGAAGTAAGTTGAAATATCTACATAAGAACATATTCATATACTAACTTTCATATTACATTTAATTTAGTATTGCCAGAAACAGCAAACGACATGGACAGAAAGTCTTGCATGCTTCAAGCATGCATATATGATGATTCCATGTAAGTTTTTCGTTAGTAATTTTTGGTCGTGATTGGGTGATATGTGAAGATATAACAAACATATGTTAAGGTGTACATATATGCATATGCATGTGAAATTAGACTCAAATTATTATAGTATGAACATTTTGGTTCAGAATAAAATATTAAAGTCGTGAAAGCAGCCAGATTGGTTGCAAAGCAGGCTACATGATAGACCAAAACCAACAATTTCTGTCAAAATGACTGTGGACATAAATGTGAATGAGTTTCTAAAGGAAAATAGTTTTGTTTATGTTTGCGGTTGTCTGTATCGGAAAGTGCGTGAAAGTCATTTATGTAGCTTGCCTCTGCCTACAATGTCTACGGGAAACCCATTCACAAGCTTAACATTTACAATGTTTAAACAATTTGATGGATGCAATCAGGTTGCCCCACCCCCAGATTTGATAAAACACATTCGAGATCTGAAAGACATGTTCTTGAAAGTGTTCTACGAATGTTATCATCAGAAGGGTGTAGCAAAGCAAATTGCCGAAGTCTTAATTACGCCAAAGAAATTTGTTTGTTGCAAGAACTTGCAACAGGACTTCATTTTAAATTATTTTATTACGGGTTCGCATTTTTTTGTTGACGTTTTGGCATAGGGACTTAAGTGATTTCAGCTTCAGGCATAAAATCCTCAGCGTTTCGTTAGTATTTTCTTCATTTTGGAGGTCTGTTCCGTTTATTCAGCTGCATGTTGGCATAGATGACAATAAGGATAGTAGTTCTGCAGTTGCCACTGGCATAACGAGCAATCGTCACACTAAAAGAAAACATTGTGCATTACATAACACAAACAAAACAGAAATGTATAGATAGGAACTTAGCTCGACAACATCTTCTGATACAACGTCAGTCCGATGAAGTATATTGCAGTCGTTCACTAACCGCTGAACTCTTCAGACGTGTTTCGACTTAGTAAAGTCATTTAAGTGAAATAGAACAGTGAAGTAGTGCAAAGGACAGTGGGATCCGCAACGAGCGCGTAGCCGAGTGAGCAGAAGTCACAGCCGCGATCCGAGGGGATCTGGGTTCGAGACCCAGTTGGAGCGCTGATCTTTTTTTTTTTCATTTTCACGTTCCTCCGCCAATTCAACGAACTGCACTGGCATAGCAGTGAGCATATCCAATGGAGGAGGACGGGGAGACCGCTCGCGATATAGCGGGCGGTGAAAATATTCAACCGGTGGCAGAATCACGCCACCAACCAACGGTGCCGCTAGACGGCGCAACAAAGAAGAGGAGGAAGAAGCAGACCTCCAACAGTCCAAAGCGACGTAACACTAACGCTTCTCCAGAGCAGAAAAAAAATACGGTGACTACGTCATCAGCTGAAGACGATGCTTCAGACGACGGGTACTCCTATGTATCAGACGGTGGAGAGGGGCGATTCACGATAAGCAGCAATAGCTTCGAATCAGTCCCCACCGATACTGAGGAGGAAGAAATAGAGGCCATAATTCGGACGAAAAAAGAGAGAGTCTCGGATCTGAGAGAGGAGACAAAAAAACTCCTCGACGAGATTAAGAAACTTCGTGAATGTACTCTCGCAAGGAGAAAGAAGGAGGAGGAGGAAGAAAGAGCTCGACGGGCTGTTCAACAACAACAGTTGAGAGACCGAGAGCAGCCACAAAAGCAATTGCAGCAACAACAACAACATAAACAACCTGCAAATCTGCAAAAGAAGCAGAAAAAGCAGACGTCAGCAGAGCTTCAAAAGCAACAACAAGACGCACAACACCGACAGAAACAGCAGCAACACACAGCAGCGAAACAACAACAGCAGCCAAAATCGCACAGCCAAAATCGCACAGTGGTTGCATTTCTGCGGAAAGTTCGAAGTAAGTTGAAATATCTACATAAGAACATATTCATATACTAACTTTCATATTACATTTAATTTAGTATTGCCAGAAACAGCAAACGACATGGACAGAAAGTCTTGCATGCTTCAAGCATGCATATATGATGATTCCATGTAAGTTTTTCGTTAGTAATTTTTGGTCGTGATTGGGTGATATGTGAAGATATAACAAACATATGTTAAGGTGTACATATATGCATGTGCATGTGAAATTAGACTCAAATTATTATAGTATGAACATTTTGGTTCAGAATAAAATATTAAAGTCGTGAAAGCAGCCAGATTGGTTGCAAAGCAGGCTACATGATAGACCAAAACCAACAATTTCTGTCAAAATGACTGTGGACATAAATGTGAATGAGTTTCTAAAGGAAAATAGTTTTGTTTATGTTTGCGGTTGTCTGTATCGGAAAGTGCGTGAAAGTCATTTATGTAGCTTGCCTCTGCCTACAATGTCTACGGGAAACCCATTCACAAGCTTAACATTTACAATGTTTAAACAATTTGATGGATGCAATCAGGTTGCCCCACCCCCAGATTTGGTAAAACACATTCGAGATCTGAAAGACATGTTCTTGAAAGTGTTCTACGAATGTTATCATCAGAAGGGTGTAGCAAAGCAAATTGCCGAAGTCTTAATTACGCCAAAGAAATTTGTTTGTTGCAAGAACTTGCAACAGGACTTCATTTTAAATTATTTTATTACGGGTTCGCATTTTTTTGTTGACGTTTTGGCATAGGGACTTAAGTGATTTCAGCTTCAGGCATAAAATCCTCAGCGTTTCGTTAGTATTTTCTTCATTTTGGAGGTCTGTTCCGTTTATTCAGCTGCATGTTGGCATAGATGACAATAAGGATAGTAGTTCTGCAGTTGCCACTGGCATAACGAGCAATCGTCACACTAAAAGAAAACATTGTGCATTACATAACACAAACAAAACAGAAATGTATAGATAGGAACTTAGCTCGACAACATCTTCTGATACAACGTCAGTCCGATGAAGTATATTGCTAGCCGAGTGAGCAGAAGTCACAGCCGCGATCCGAGGGGATCTGGGTTCGAGACCCAGTTGGAGCGCTGATCTTTTTTTTTTTCATTTTCACGTTCCTCCGCCAATTCAACGAACTGCACTGGCATAGCAGTGAACATATCCAATGGAGGAGGACGGGGAGACCGCTCGCGATATAGCGGGCGGTGAAAATATTCAACCGGTGGCAGAATCACGCCACCAACCAACGGTGCCGCTAGACGGCGCAACAAAGAAGAGGAGGAAGAAGCAGACCTCCAACAGTCCAAAGCGACGTAACACTAACGCTTCTCCAGAGCAGAAAAAAAATACGGTGACTACGTCATCAGCTGAAGACGATGCTTCAGACGACGGGTACTCCTATGTATCAGACGGTGGAGAGGGGCGATTCACGATAAGCAGCAATAGCTTCGAATCAGTCCCCACCGATACTGAGGAGGAAGAAATAGAGGCCATAATTCGGACGAAAAAAGAGAGAGTCTCGGATCTGAGAGAGGAGACAAAAAAACTCCTCGACGAGATTAAGAAACTTCGTGAAAGTACTCTCGCAAGGAGAAAGAAGGAGGAGGAGGAAGAAAGAGCTCGACGGGCTGTTCAACAACAACAGTTGAGAGACCGAGAGCAGCCACAAAAGCAATTGCAGCAACAACAACAACATAAACAACCTGCAAATCTGCAAAAGAAGCAGAAAAAGCAGACGTCAGCAGAGCTTCAAAAGCAACAACAAGACGCACAACACCGACAGAAACAGCAGCAACACACAGCAGCGAAACAACAACAGCAGCCAAAATCGCAACAACAACAGCACCCAGCATCGCAACAACAACAGCACTCAGCAGCGCAACAACAACAGCATCCAGCAATACAACAGCAACAGCAGCAGACATTAAAAAAAGAAAAAGTGCCACCAATAAATGTGTTTAAGGCAGACATTCTACAAACTGCACAGGTATGTAAGAGGGCCATAGGTAGTGGTAACTTTAGCATTAGGAAAAATAAAGGCGCCGAAAAATATACAATTCGCTGTAAAACAATAGAACAGCATAAGGTACTGAGGACATGTTTAAAGCGTTCGACGACGGAGTTCTTCTCCTTTACCCCAAAGGGAGAAAAACTTCAGTCAATTTTACTGAAGTTAGGTGTGCCGCTCGGAGCAGAGAGGGTTTTCCAACTGCTCAGAGAGCAAGTGTGTGATGGTGTCGAGATCGTCGGGGTCAAGCCCTTCACCACAGCAAAGGCTAAGAGGGAGGGGCGGAAATTGCCCTTTTATATTGTACAAATGACACCCACAAGCAAACCCGGTAACCTAAATGACATCAAGACATTAGATGACTGGGATTGCATTTGGGAAAGTATACACAGGAGCGATGGCATTCTCCAATGCGTTCGCTGTCAAAGGTTCGGGCACGCCGCGTCGAACTGCCAAATGCAGCCTCGATGCGTAAAGTGTAGCGAGAACCACATTTCGGAGAATTGTCCTCTGGGGCAAGAAAGAGCAGCTGACAGAAGTCGGCTTAAATGCGCACTCTGCGGGAACGCGGGGCACACCGCTAACTATCGGGGTTGCCCTAAATTCCAAGAACGGAAAGCAAAAACGGTTCTGCAGAAGCAGCCCCCAGTGAAAAATCCACTCGGGGCAGCCATACCCGTCACACCCGAAGTGACTTTCGCCCAAATGGCGTCCGTCATGGGGAGGACGGAAAAGCAGCAAGTACCTAAGGTACCGCAACCCTCAGTGCCAAAAGCACACGAGCCAACGCCCGACTGGAAATCTTCCATCGAAAGGCGTATGGATCGGTTAGAGGAGCAGGTTGCCAAAATTCTGGCGCTCCTGCAGAACCCAGCACGTCACCAGTCCTAATGGCTGCGCAGACGGAAAGTACTTATAGGATCCTTGCAGTGAATGCAAATTCACTGACAGGGATCCCTCGAAAAAATGAGCTCTATAGACTGTTGGATGACCAAAGCCCAGAGCTGTGTCTGATTAGCGAAACTAAGCTAACTCAGAGAGGCATATTGGAGCACAGCAAATATAATGTTATTAGAAGAGACCGGCCCAACTCCAATGGTGGAGGCGGTGTCGCAATCTTCATAAAGAATAACATTAAACACAATGTAGTGTACAGTAGTGAAGTGCGACGGTTTCAGGTGTTGGAGGCCTGCATCGTTTGCATTTCTCTCCGTAGCGGGAGGAAGCTTTTTGCGGTGTCGGTCTACTCCTCCGGCTCCTTCAATTCCAGAACTACAATATCAGAGCTTGATGCACTCTTTCGGTGCCTAAGTCTGGACTCGGAAGAGAACTATTTTATTTTGGCCGGGGACTTAAATGCCCGTCATGGATATTGGGGGAACACAGATTCCAACAACAGAGGGGACCTGCTTTACAGCTGGTTTTGCTTGCACAGTGTCGAGTATAGACTCGATCTGAAAGCAACAGAGATCTCGTCCTTCCCCAGAAGCGGGTCGTTCTTGGATCTCCTGCTGTTTGACGCAAGACTGCAGCTGACAGACACAAACGCACAAACGGTAAACTGTTTGCACACTTTCGTGTATCTCAGTGACCATTGCGGACTTAGTGCCGAATTCAAGATCCCCAACGACATTGCGGAATTAGGAGAGTTTGTCCAAACGCACACCTACAATTACAGTAGGGCGCGTTGGCCACGCTTCTCCCGACAAATGACTCGAGCACTCTCTTCGAATGCGCTCCACATTCCGTCCAATAGAAACCTGTCAAACGAAGAGATTGACATGTATCTAATTCAATTGGACGAGACAATAAAACGAACTATGGACAGTACGATACCACGGTATACACGAACTGACAACGAAAACTTGTACCGCAATGCGACAATTGACGCACTACACCAACAAAAAAGTAGACTCCTGTCAAGATTAAAAACCTTGTACAGGCGGTTTACTGACAGACGTAGCGAGGAAGTTAGGACACTGAAATCGCTTATTAAGAATGTACAAACGTTAATTGTGCAGAATTACAGAGTTTCTGCAAACACATACTGGAACAACAAGATTCGGGCTGTTAGATCTAACAACCCGAGTATGTTTCCACAAATCAACAAATTCTTTCGAAAGAAAAACAGCGATCTTCCGTGTCTTAAGCTTCCCAGGACGACAGACAACGAACGAATACTGACTACAGCAGGTATTGACTCCAATAACGCCGTACTCGACGATGACTTCTTTGTGGTCGAAGATCCGCAGGAAAAAGTTGAAGTACTAGGCGCAGTTTTCCAGGAAGTGTACAAGGTGAACGTGAGTGTTCGCCCGAATCACGACCTGGAAAACAGCGTGCAAGCTAGCAACTCTCAACTTCGAGAAGATCTGTTGCAATGGCGATCTGAGAACAACGGCTTTGTCCAGTTCAATGACGAAAACATGGCAGACAATGTCATCGCCGACGAAGGGGTTCATCCCCCGTTCATTTCGAAGGCAGATCTTCAAGCGGTCTTCGCATCAATAAAGAAGAAAAAGTCGGTTGGAATCGACGGGATCTCCAACATTGTGCTAAGACATCTTCCTCTGGAAGTGGTCACTATGTACACAATCCTTTTTAACAATGCTCTGAATAATGCACATTATCCTGAGCATTGGAAAACTGCGATTGTACAACCCATATCCAAGCGAGGAAAAGATTCTTCGAATCCGTGCAACCTCCGGTCAATTAGTCTCCTTCCGAACATCAGCAAGGTATTCGAGAAGGTGGTAAATAGAGCTCTGATCAACTGGACAGAGGACAAACATATAATTCCGGATAACCAATTCGGTTTCAGAGCGGGGCATGACACTATTCATGCCGCGTCGAAACTGGTGTCGGATATCCAATGGAATAAGAGCCAGAAACAATGTACGGGCGCCTGCTTGATTGACCTGGAGAAGGCCTTCGACACCGTATGGTTAGAAGGACTTTACTACAAGCTCAATCGGCTAGGCATTAGTAAACCACTGCTGTACCTACTGTATAACATGCTTACCGGTAGGCGGTTCGTAGTCAAGAATGGCAGCGTGACCTCTACAGGTATTTTTGAAATTAAAAATGGTCTCCAACAGGGTGCCGTTAATTCGCCGATCCTGTTCAACATTTTCTTGAGCGATCTGATAAGTTCTCTTCCTCACGCAATTGCGTATGCCGACGACTTGATCGTGTACAGATCAGGCAAAAAGATCGAGGACATCACTACGCTCACGCAGGGTGACTTCGACTCATTCATGAGAGATTGCGATGACTGGAAGTTGAATATCAACTTTCAGAAGTCGGAAACCATTCTGTTCAGGACTCCGTTGTATAAAGCTTCGGCGGATACGAAAAAGAATTGGCGAAAGTTCTCTATTGTAGGACGGCACGGGCAACCACTGACGCAAAGGATTGTAGTCAGATACCTGGGGATCTGGCTAGATCAGTATCTATATTTTAACAAACATGTAGATGCTGCTCTAGCCAGAGCCCGAGGCGCTTTCGCCCTTACAAAGAGACTGTTTTACAACAGCCAACTCGATGCAAGGGTAAAGGTAATCTGCTACATGGCCCTCATACGGCCAATGCTCACCTATGGTTGTCCCGTGTGGTTCAACGTGAGTGCAAGCTTGATGGAAAAGATTCGGGTATTTGAGAGGGCTTGTCTTAGGGCTTGCCTTCGCCTCTACAGAACACCAGAGTCCCAGTACAGAAAATTCTATTCCAACGAGGTCTTATACAACAGGGCCAACCTGATACGAGTGGACAATTTCCTGGTGAAGTTGATTCGAGGTCATACTGCGAGAGCGATGAACTCGGTCAATAACTTGATCTCCGGGGCTTACTACCCCAACCCACAGTACCACGATAGGGTACGTCACACTGGCTTCGTCCCCCCAGAGGCATTCCTCCATTTTGATAGGCATGGTCTTATACAAGACATAAATGCGGTACCGCTCCTCTTTCACATCGCCCGTTCAACTGTGGATGGGCGACTCAACTACGACCGTTCCGTCGCACAACGAGCTGAGGAAGATCTCCTCCGCTTTAGTATGGCGGTGTCAAGTCGTGATAAGAGGGATGTTGCGTTGCAACATCGAAAGTTTTGGTGGCTGATAGAGGGAACTCCCTCGTCGAACCCTTTAGACCCAGGTTAGAATGGGCAGTACAGATCTCCTCAAAAGGAGTAGTCGGTCAGCGGGATTTGATTCAGCTACCTATGGCCGACTTACAAACTTAGTGTAAGTTAGTTGTAAGCTGTACATATAAATGTATAAAAATATAAAAAAAAAAAAAAAAAAAAAACAAAAAAAAAAAAAAAAAAAAAAAAAATCTAAGTATACACAATTGTACATTGAGTGTACTCATGTGTATACAATTGTACATAGGTTAGGTGCACACATGTATATATGTGCGTATAGTATTATACACGCATGTATACATGTGTGTATGCTTAGTTAAGGTAGTTTTAAGTTATTTTAAGGTAGTATGTAAGTTAGCATTTAAGTTTTAACTAAAACAAAAAACGTTCATTTATTAAGTTTTTTCTTTAAAATTTTTCTTAATAATAAGTAGTACAGATAATGAAGTAGTTAGTTAAATGAAATGTAATTTTAGGTCGAAAGACAATAGATTAAGATTAAGTTTAGCTTAGAGTGCCCGCCGAGGGCCAGTAAGTTAGAATATAGATCAAGTGCTCGTCCAACTAGTTTTAAGCATTTTTGTCTAGTACGTAAGTTTGTTATGAATTCAAAATAAAAATGTATCAAAATGAAAAAAAAAAATGATGAAGTATATTGCTACCTGTGAATGAAAAAAATGTGCGCATCAAACACACATTTGCTTAAAAGATTGTACGGGATGAATAGAATCTGTTCTCATGGATGATATTCGGCACCTCTGCTCCTCCTCCGTTTTTTTTTACCGTTACTAATTATTTACAAACTGAATTTAAGGACCAAATCATATTACACAGGTTATATATTACACTAGGATTAAATTAGTGCAAAATATTAATGTAAATAATACGTGGCATTACATTTTCATTCACCCAATTCAACCATTAAGGTCATGTACCAACTGACATAAATGAACTAATAGAGATATTCAACCAGAGATAAGAGAACATCGAGATATTCGTCTTTCCAGGCATTTCTGATTGGAAAACCCCTATCCCACCACAAGAACTGCCGTTATGGACCGGAACTCACGCATATTTCTTTATTTTCACTCACATTGTTACAACGTTTAGGTTCGCGCCATGTTTTTTTTTACAAATTTGCCCCCAATAGTGTATAATAGTGTATAGTGTCAAATAGTGTAGCCGACTGGAAGTTTCCAAGGATACGTTTGCGAAGTCAACATGGTTAAAACCAAATTCGTGATATTATAATATTAGGAATTAAAGCAATACATTACCAAAATTCATTCAAACGACAAATCTATAAATCTTACTTGAATGTTTTTTTTACAATTTATATGCATGCGTAACTTCTAAGAGAAGAAATAAATTTTTTTCTCATGGCAGTCCGTCGAATAACTTCTGTAATTAAGATACTTGAACAATTTTAAAGCGTTTATTAACTTAACCCTACAAATATAAACTAGGTCGATTGGACATGATTGATGAAAAAATTGTTTGTTCGTTGGTATTTTGATTCATTGGCTGTTGAACAAAATACTTGGATACACAAATTCGCTTGTTAATGCATTAACCTATGATATTTTTGGTGATACATATACTCATTTGCACTAATTTGTACACGTATATGTTAAAAGCGCTACATTATGCGCTACATATTATGTGCTAGTGTTCTTCTTCAGTAATTTTAGTTTCAATTGCTTTTGATTATAATACTAATTGTTTTAGTATTTGAAAAAAATTACTTTACTTATTTTTTATTCATGATGATATTAAATTACGTATTTATTGTTCTTCCATTATTAGATATCAAACCAACATTTTCATTAGTCTGAGTTTACTTAGTTTTATTTTATATTACTTTCATCGTCCACAACGCAAAATATGTTCAAATTTTCAAATCCAACGGATAATTATACTAGTTTCCAATGCGTTTTTCCAGTACGGTGTAACTTTTATTAACCGGGGCAAACTTATTGAACATATTTTTACTTAATTTTGTCCGCCGTTTTGTGGGGAAATTAGGTTTTAATGTGAATTTGAACTTTCATCATAGTTATCATAATTCGTTATCAAATTGCAAGTGTTTCAAGATAAATAAAGTTATCAATTGAAGTGTGAATAGAATTGCAGTGTAGTACAGTGTAAATCAATGAGCAGACATCTAAGATTTCAAATCTAGAAGAAAAGTGGCTCTTACAGTGGTTACATTTCTGCGGAAAGTTCGAAGTAAGTTGAAATATCTACATAAGAACATATTCATATACTAAATTTCATATTACATTTAATTTAGTATTGCCAGAAACAGCAAACGACATGGACAGAAAGTCTTGCATGCTTCAAGCATGCATATATGATGATTCCATGTAAGTTTTTCGTTAGTAATTTTTGGTCGTGATTGGGTGATATGTGAAGATATAACAAACATATGTTAAGGTGTACATATATGCATATGCATGTGAAATTAGACTCAAATTATTATAGTATGAACATTTTGGTTCAGAATAAAATATTAAAGTCGTGAAAGCAGCCAGATTGGTTGCAAAGCAGGCTACATGATAGACCAAAACCAACAATTTCTGTCAAAATGACTGTGGACATAAATGTGAATGAGTTTCTAAAGGAAAATAGTTTTGTTTATGTTTGCGGTTGTCTGTATCGGAAAGTGCGTGAAAGTCATTTATGTAGCTTGCCTCTGCCTACAATGTCTACGGGAAACCCATTCACAAGCTTAACTTTTACAATGTTTAAACAATTTGATGGATGCAATCAGGTTGCCCCACCCCCAGATTTGGTAAAACACATTCGAGATCTGAAAGACATGTTCTTGAAAGTGTTCTACGAATGTTATCATCAGAAGGGTGTAGCAAAGCAAATTGCCGAAGTCTTAATTACGCCAAAGAAATTTGTTTGTTGCAAGAACTTGCAACAGGACTTCATTTTAAATTATTTTATTACGGGTTCGCATTTTTTTGTTGTTGCATAAAATCCTCAGCGTTTCGTTAGTATTTTCTTCATTTTGGAGGTCTGTTCCGTTTATTCAGCTGCATGTTGGCATAGATGACAATAAGGATAGTAGTTCTGCAGTTGCCACTGGCATAACGAGCAATCGTCACACTAAAAGAAAACATTGTGCATTACATAACACAAACAAAACAGAAATGTATAGATAGGAACTTAGCTCGACAACATCTTCTGATACAACGTCAGTCCGATGAAGTATATTGCTACCTGTGAATGAAAAAAATGTGCGCATCAAACACGCATTTGCTTAAAAGATTCTACGGGATGAATAGAATCTGTTCTCATGGATGATATTCGGCACCTCTGCTCCTCCTCCGTTTTTTTTTTTTATTTTGACTCACTGCGTATAGCCCTTATCATTGACTCCACTTGAGGAAAAGCCCGCACACACCAGATGGATTATATTAAATTGAATTTGCTTTTAATTTGTTGTCTTCGTGTAATATGCTGTAAAAAGGCAAAAAAAGTTTCGTTTTGTAATGTAAACAAATTCGAAGTAAATAAATAATTTGAAGTGTCAGATAATTCACCTCGCATCCACTTACACATATTCACTTGAACGTTATCAGATGTTTACTATCCTCACACGTATTCACCGACTCTATCTGTGAAACAGATAATAAACAGCTGTGAAATGTTATAAAAAACGCTGTCCAACGAAATCATGGGGCAAGAAACGAGGAAGTCGGGTATCTCTGTATTTCTATCATACCTTATCTCTGTATTCAACTTTCCAGGCCAAAATGCAAAGACCTCCAACAAAACACGCATTTTTTCTTTACTTGAATGCAACATTTCACGCATTCTTTCACATTTGGGGCAGTTTGATCAGCTGCTTACCCCACCAAATCATTGTTTGACCCTGATAGTGTTAAACAAATTTCTAAAATGTTGGACTTGCCCACAAGCTGGAAACATTCCATGACTAAGTTCATCAAGCCTGGCAAAGAAGCTTGGCTTCATATGGCCAAAGAAAAGACATGCATATATGTGTGCATTTCCAAAATTTATAGTTCGTTGTAATGACATTGGTATGAACTGTTACTAATTATTTACAAACTGAATTTAAGGACCAAATCATATTACACAGGTTATATATTACACTAGGATTAAATTAGTGCAAAATATTAATGTAAATAATACGTGGCATTACATTTTCATTCACCCAATTCAACCATTAAGGTCATGTACCAACTGACATAAATGAACTAATAGAGATATTCAACCAGAGATAAGAGAACATCGAGATATTCGTCTTTCCAGGCATTTCTGATTGGAAAACCCCTATCCCACCACAAGAACTGCCGTTATGGACCGGAACTCACGCATATTTCTTTATTTTCACTCACATTGTTACAACGTTTAGGTTCGCGCCATGTTTTTTTTTTACAAATTTGCCCCCAATAGTGTATAATAGTGTATAGTGTCAAATAGTGTAGCCGACTGGAAGTTTCCAAGGATACGTTTGCGAAGTCAACATGGTTAAAACCAAATTCGTGATATTATAATATTAGGAATTAAAGCAATACATTACCAAAATTCATTCAAACGACAAATCTATAAATCTTACTTGAATGTTTTTTTTACAATTTATATGCATGCGTAACTTCTAAGAGAAGAAATAAATTTTTTTCTCATGGCAGTCCGTCGAATAACTTCTGTAATTAAGATACTTGAACAATTTTAAAGCGTTTATTAACTTAACCCTACAAATATAAACTAGGTCGATTGGACATGATTGATGAAAAAATTGTTTGTTCGTTGGTATTTTGATTCATTGGCTGTTGAACAAAATACTTGGATACACAAATTCGCTTGTTAATGCATTAACCTATGATATTTTTGGTGATACATATACTCATTTGCACTAATTTGTACACGTATATGTTAAAAGCGCTACATTATGCGCTACATATTATGTGCTAGTGTTCTTCTTCAGTAATTTTAGTTTCAATTGCTTTTGATTATAATACTAATTGTTTTAGTATTTGAAAAAATTTACTTTACTTTTTTTTTATTCATGATGATATTAAATTACGTATTTATTGTTCTTCCATTATTAGATATAAAACCAACATTTTCATTAGTCTGAGTTTACTTAGTTTTATTTTATATTACTTTCATCGTCCACAACGCAAAATATGTTCAAATTTTCAAATCCAACGGATAATTATACTAGTTTCCAATGCGTTTTTCCAGTACGGTGTAACTTTTATTAACCGGGGCAAACTTATTGAACATATTTTTACTTAATTTTGTCCGCCGTTTTGTGGGGAAATTAGGTTTTAATGTGAATTTGAACTTTCATTCATCATAGTTATCATAATTCGTTATCAAATTGCAAGTGTTTCAAGATAAATAAAGTTATCAATTGAAGTGTGAATAGAATTGCAGTGTAGTACAGTGTAAATCAATGAGCAGACATCTAAGATTTCAAATCTAGAAGAAAAGTGGCTCTTACAGTGGTTGCATTTCTGCGAAAAGTTCGAAGTAAGTTGAAATATCTACATAAGAACATATTCATATACTAACTTTCATATTACATTTAATTTAGTATTGCCAGAAACAGCAAACGACATGGACAGAAAGTCTTGCATGCTTCAAGCATGCATATATGATGATTCCATGTAAGTTTTTCGTTAGTAATTTTTGGTCGTGATTGGGTGATATGTGAAGATATAACAAACATATGTTAAGGTGTACATATATGCATGTGCATGTGAAATTAGACTCAAATTATTATAGTATGAACATTTTGGTTCAGAATAAAATATTAAAGTCGTGAAAGCAGTCAGATTGGTTGCAAAGCAGGCTACATGATAGACCAAAACCAACAATTTCTGTCAAAATGACTGTGGACATAAATGTGAATGAGTTTCTAAAGGAAAATAGTTTTGTTTATGTTTGCGGTTGTCTGTATCGGAAAGTGCGTGAAAGTCATTTATGTAGCTTGCCTCTGCCTACAATGTCTACGGGAAACCCATTCACAAGCTTAACATTTACAATGTTTAAACAATTTGATGGATGCAATCAGGTTGCCCCACCCCCAGATTTGGTAAAACACATTCGTGATCTGAAAGACATGTTCTTGAAAGTGTTCTACGAATGTTATCATCAGAAGGGTGTAGCAAAGCAAATTGCCGAAGTCTTTATTACGCCAAAGAAATTTGTTTGTTGCAAGAACTTGCAACAGGACTTCATTTTAAATTATTTTATTACGGGTTCGCATATTTTTGTTGACGTTTTGGCATAGGGACTTAAGTGATTTCAGCTTCAGGCATAAAATCCTCAGCGTTTTGTTAATATTTTCTTCATTTTGGAGGTCTGTTCCGTTTTTTCAGCTGCATGTTGGCATAGATGACAATAAGGATAGCAGTTCTGCAGTTGCCACTGACATAACGAGCAATCGTCACACTAAAAGAAAATGTTGTGCATTACATAACATAAACAAAACAGAAATGTATAGATAGTAACTTAGCTCGACAACATCTTCTGATACAACGTCAATCCGATGAAGTATATTGCTACCTGTGAATGAAAAACATGTGAATGTGATAAAAGGAAAGCGCATTTAACACACATTTGCTTAAAAGATTCTACGGGATGAATAGAATCTGTTCTCATGGATGATATTCGGCACCTCTGCTCCTCCTCCGTTTTTTTTTTTTTTATTTTGACTCACTGCGTATAGCCCTTATCATTGACTCCACTTGAGGAAAAGCCCGCACACACCAGATGGATTATATTAAATTGAATTTGCTTTTAATTTGTTGTCTTCGTGTAATATGCTGTAAAAAGGCAAAAAAAGTTTCGTTTTGTAATGTAAGCAAATTCGAAGTAAATAAATAATTTGAAGTGTCAGATAATTCACCTCGCATCCACTTACACATATTCACTTGAACGTTATCAGATGTTTACTATCCTCACACGTATTCACCGACTCTATCTGTGAAACAGATAATAAACAGCTGTGAAATGTTATAAAAAACGCTGTCAAACGAAATCATGGGGCAAGAAACAAGGAAGTCGGGTATTTCTGTATTTCTATCATACCTTATCTCTGTATTCAACTTTCCAGGCCAAAATGCAAAGACCTCCAACTAAACACGCATTTTTTCTTTACTTGAATGCAACATTTCACGCATTCTTTCACATTTGGGGTAGTTTGATCAGCTGCTTACCCCACCAAATCAATGTTTGACCCTGATAGTGTTAAACAAATTTCTAAAATGTTGGACTTGCCCACAAGCTGGAAACATTCCATGACTAAGTTCATCAAGCCTGGCAAAGAAGCTTGGCTTCATATGGCCAAAGAAAAGACATGCATATATGTGTGCATTTCCAAAATGTATAGTTCGTTGTAATGACATTGGTATGAACTGTTACTAATTATTTACAAACTGAATTTAAGGACCAAATCATATTACACAGGTTATATATTACACTAGGATTAAATTAGTGCAAAATATTAATGTAAATAATACGTGGCATTACATTTTCATTCACCCAATTCAACCATTAAGGTCATGTACCAACTGACATAAATGAACTAATAGAGATATTCAACCAGAGATAAGAGAACATCGAGATATTCGTCTTTCCAGGCATTTCTGATTGGAAAACCCCTATCCCACCACAAGAACTGCCGTTATGGACCGGAACTCACGCATATTTCTTTATTTTCACTCACATTGTTACAACGTTTAGGTTCGCGCCATGTTTTTTTTTTTCAAATTTGCCCCCAATAGTGTATAATAGTGTATAGTGTCAAATAGTGTAGCCGACTGGAAGTTTCCAAGGATACGTTTGCGAAGTCAACATGGTTAAAACCAAATTCGTGATATTATAATATTAGGAATTAAAGCAATACATTACCAAAATTCATTCAAACGACAAATCTATAAATCTTACTTGAATGTTTTTTTTACAATTTATATGCATGCGTAACTTCTAAGAGAAGAAATAAATTTTTTTCTCATGGCAGTCCGTCGAATAACTTCTGTAATTAAGATACTTGAACAATTTTAAAGCGTTTATTAACTTAACCCTACAAATATAAACTAGGTCGATTGGACATGATTGATGAAAAAATTGTTTGTTCGTTGGTATTTTGATTCATTGGCTGTTGAACAAAATACTTGGATACACAAATTCGCTTGTTAATGCATTAACCTATGATATTTTTGGTGATACATATACTCATTTGCACTAATTTGTACACGTATATGTTAAAAGCGCTACATATTATGTGCTAGTGTTCTTCTTCAGTAATTTTAGTTTCAATTGCTTTTGCTTATAATACTTATTGTTTTAGTATTTGAAAAAAAATTACTTTACTTTTTTTTATTCATGATGATATTAAATTACGTATTTATTGTTCTTCCATTATTAGATATAAAACCAACATTTTCATTAGTCTGAGTTTGCTTAGTTTTATTTTATATTACTTTCATCGTCCACAACGCAAAATATGTTCAAATTTTCAAATCCAACGGATAATTATACTAGTTTCCAATGCGTTTTTCCAGTACGGTGTAACTTTTATTAACCGGGGCAAACTTATTGAACATATTTTTACTTAATTTTGTCCGCCGTTTTGTGGGGAAGTTAGGTTTTAATGTGAATTTGAACTTTCATTCATCATAGTTATCATAATTCGTTATCAAATTGCAAGTGTTTCAAGATAAATAAAGTTATCAATTGAAGTGTGAATAGAATTGCAGTGTAGTACAGTGTAAATCAATGAGCAGACATTTAAGATTTCAAATCTAGAAGAAAAGTGGCTCTTGCAGTGGTTGCATTTTTGCGGAAAGTTCGAAGTAAGTTGAAACATCTACATAAGAACATATTCATATACTAACTTTCATATTACATTTAATTTAGTATTGCCAGAAACAGCAAACGACATGGACAGAAAGTCTTGCATGCTTCAAGCATGCATATATGATGATTCCATGTAAGTTTTTCGTTAGTAATTTTTGGTCGTGATTGGGTGATATGTGAAGATATAACAAACATATGTTAAGGTGTACATATATGCATGTGCATGTGAAATTAGACTCAAATTATTATAGTATGAACATTTTGGTTCAGAATAAAATATTAAAGTCGTGAAAGCAGCCAGATTGGTTGCAAAGCAGGCTACATGATAGACCAAAACCAACAATTTCTGTCAAAATGACTGTGGACATAAATGTGAATGAGTTTCTAAAGGAAAATAGTT
Organism: Eristalis arbustorum; assembly: GCA_916610145.1. Lineage (NCBI taxonomy): Eukaryota > Metazoa > Arthropoda > Insecta > Diptera > Syrphidae > Eristalis > Eristalis arbustorum. The sequence goes on along the minus strand of OU744319.1, from coordinate 54,800,160 downwards.
TTGTTTATGTTTGCGGTTGTCTGTATCGGAAAGTGCGTGAAAGTCATTTATGTAGCTTGCCTCTGCCTACAATGTCTACGGGAAACCCATTCACAAGCTTAACTTTTACAATGTTTAAACAATTTGATGGATGCAATCAGGTTGCCCCACCCCCAGATTTGGTAAAACACATTCGTGATCTGAAAGACATGTTCTTGAAAGTGTTCTACGAATGTTATCATCAGAAGGGTGTAGCAAAGCAAATTGCCGAAGTCTTTATTACGCCAAAGAAATTTGTTTGTTGCAAGAACTTGCAACAGGACTTCATTTTAAATTATTTTATTACGGGTTCGCATATTTTTGTTGACGTTTTGGCATAGGGACTTAAGTGATTTCGGCTTCAGGCATAAAATCCTCAGCGTTTCGTTAGTATTTTCTTCATTTTGGAGGTCTGTTCCGTTTTTTCAGCTGCATGTTGGCATAGAGGACAATAAGGATAGTAGTTCTGCAGTTGCCACTGGCATAACGAGCAATCGTCACACTAAAAGAAAACATTGTGCATTACATAACACAAACAAAACAGAAATGTATAGATAGGAACTTAGCTCGCCAACATCTTCTGATACAACGTCAGTCCGATGAAGTATATTGCTACCTGTGAATGAAAAAAATGTGCGCATCAAACACACATTTGCTTAAAAGATTGTACGGGATGAATAGAATCTGTTCTCATGGATGATATTCGGCACCTCTGCTCCTCCTCCGTTTTTTTTTTTTTTATTTTGACTCACTGCGTATAGCCCTTATCATTGACTCCACTTGAGGAAAAGCCCGCACACACCAGATTGATTATATTAAATTGAATTTGCTTTTAATTTGTTGTCTTCGTGTAATATGCTGTAAAAAGGCAAAAAAAGTTTCGTTTTGTAATGTAAACAAATTCGAAGTAAATAAATAATTTGAAGTGTCAGATAATTCACCTCGCATCCACTTACACATATTCACTTGAAAGTTATCAGATGTTTACTATCCTCACACGTATTCACCGACTCTATCTGTGAAACAGATAATAAACAGCTGTGAAATGTTATAAAAAACGCTGTCCAACGAAATCATGTTGCAAGAAACGAGGAAGTCGGGTATCTCTGTATTTCTATCATACCTTATCTCTGTATTCAACTTTCCAGGCCAAAATGCAAAGACCTCCAACAAAACACGCATTTTTTCTTTACTTGAATGCAACATTTCACGCATTCTTTCACATTTGGGGTAGTTTGATCAGCTGCTTACCCCACCAAATCAATGTTTGACCCTGATAGTGTTAAACAAATTTCTAAAATGTTGGACTTGCCCACAAGCTGGAAACATTCCATGACTAAGTTCATCAAGCCTGGCAAAGAAGCTTGGCTTCATATGGCCAAAGAAAAGACATGCATATATGTGAGCATTTCCAAAATTTATAGTTCGTTGTAATGACATTGGTATGAACTGTTACTAATTATTTACAAACTGAATTTAAGGACCAAATCATATTACACAGGTTATATATCACACTAGGATTAAATTAGTGCAAAATATTAATGTAAATAATACGTGGCATTACATTTTCATTCACCCAATTCAACCATTAAGGTCATGTACCAAATGACATAAAAGAACTAATAGAGATATTCAACCAGAGATAAGAGAACATCGAGATATTCGTCTTTCCAGGCATTTCTGATTGGAAAACCCCTATCCCACCACAAGAACTGCCGTTATGGACCGGAACTCACGCATATTTCTTTATTTTCACTCACATTGTTACAACGTTTAGGTTCGCGCCATGTTTTTTTTTACAAATTTGCCCCCAATAGTGTATAATAGTGTATAGTGTCAAATAGTGTAGCCGACTGGAAGTTTCCAAGGATACGTTTGCGAAGTCAACATGGTTAAAACCAAATTCGTGATATTATAATATTAGGAATTAAAGCAATACATTACCAAAATTCATTCAAACGACAAATCTATAAATCTTACTTGAATGTTTTTTTACAATTTATATGCATGCGTAACTTTTAAGAGAAGAAATAAATTTTTTTCTCATGGCAGTCCGTCGAATAACTTCTGTAATTAAGATACTTGAACAATTTTAAAGCGTTTATTAACTTAACCCTACAAATATAAACTAGGTCGATTGGACATGATTGATGAAAAAATTGTTTGTTCGTTGGTATTTTGATTCATTGGCTGTTGAACAAAATACTTGGATACACAAATTCGCTTGTTAATGCATTAACCTATGATATTTTTGGTGATACATATACTCATTTGCACTAATTTGTACACGTATATGTTAAAAGCGCTACATTATGCGCTACATATTATGTGCTAGTGTTCTTCTTCAGTAATTTTAGTTTCAATTGCTTTTGATTATAATACTAATTGTTTTAGTATTTGAAAAAAATTACTTTACTTTTTTTTTATTCATGATGATATTAAATTACGTATTTATTGTTCTTCCATTATTAGATATAAAACCAACATTTTCATTAGTCTGAGTTTGCTTAGTTTTATTTTATATTACTTTCATCGTCCACAACGCAAAATATGTTCAAATTTTCAAATCCAACGGATAATTATACTAGTTTCCAATGCGTTTTTCCAGTACGGTGTAACTTTTTTTAACCGGGGCAAACTTATTGAACATATTTTTACTTAATTTTGTCCGCCGTTTTGTGGGGAAATTAGGTTTTAATGTGAATTTGAACTTTCATTCATCATAGTTATCATAATTCGTTATCAAATTGCAAGTGTTTCAAGATAAATAAAGTTATCAATTGAAGTGTGAATAGAATTGCAGTGTAGTACAGTGTAAATCAATGAGCAGACATCTAAGATTTCAAATCTAGAAGAAAAGTGGCTCTTACAGTGGTTGCATTTCTGCGGAAAGTTCGAAGTAAGTTGAAATATCTACATAAGAACATATTCATATACTAACTTTCATATTACATTTAATTTAGTATTGCCAGAAACAGCAAACGACATGGACAGAAAGTCTTGCATGCTTCAAGCATGCATATATGATGATTCCATGTAAGTTTTTCGTTAGTAATTTTTGGTCGTGATTGGGTGATATGTGAAGATATAACAAACATATGTTAAGGTGTACATATATGCATATGCATGTGAAATTAGACTCAAATTATTATAGTATGAACATTTTGGTTCAGAATAAAATATTAAAGTCGTGAAAGCAGCCAGATTGGTTGCAAAGCAGGCTACATGATAGACCAAAACCATCAATTTCTGTCAAAATGACTGTGGACATAAATGTGAATGAGTTTCTAAAGGAAAATAGTTTTGTTTATGTTTGCGGTTGTCTGTATCGGAAAGTGCGTGAAAGTCATTTATGTAGCTTGCCTCTGCCTACAATGTCTACGGGAAACCCATTCACAAGCTTAACATTTACAATGTTTAAACAATTTGATGGATGCAATCAGGTTGCCCCACCCCCAGATTTGGTAAAACACATTCGAGATCTGAAAGACATGTTCTTGAAAGTGTTCTACGAATGTTATCATCAGAAGGGTGTAGCAAAGCAAATTGCCGAAGTCTTAATTACGCCAAAGAAATTTGTTTGTTGCAAGAACTGCAACAGGACTTCATTTTAAATTATTTTATTACGGGTTCGCATTTTTTTGTTGACGTTTTGGCATAGGGACTTAAGTGATTTCAGCTTCAGGCATAAAATCCTCAGCGTTTTGTTAATATTTTCTTCATTTTGGAGGTCTGTTCCGTTTTTTCAGCTGCATGTTGGCATAGATGACAATAAGGATAGCAGTTCTGCAGTTGCCACTGACATAACGAGCAATCGTCACACTAAAAGAAAACATTGTGCATTACATAACACAAACAAAACAGAAATGTATAGATAGGAACTTAGCTCGCCAACATCTTCTGATACAACGTCAATCCGATGAAGTATATTGCTACCTGTGAATGAAAAACATGTGAATGTGATAAAAGGAAAGCGCATTTAACACACATTTGCTTAAAAGATTCTACGGGATGAATAGAATCTGTTCTCATGGATGATATTCGGCACCTCTGCTCCTCCTCCGTTTTTTTTTTTATTTTGACTCACTGCGTATAGCCCTTATCATTGACTCCACTTGAGGAAAAGCCCGCACACACCAGATGGATTATATTAAATTGAATTTGCTTTTAATTTGTTGTCTTCGTGTAATATGCTGTAAAAAGGCAAAAAAAGTTTCGTTTTGTAATGTAAACAAATTTGAAATAAATAAATAATTTGAAGTGTCAGATAATTCACCTCATCAGCTGTTCGCATTCACTTACACATATTCAATAATTTCAATAATTTCAATTGTCAATAATTTGAAGTGTCAGATAATTCACCTCGCATCCACTTACACATATTCACTTGAACGTTATCAGATGTTTACTATCCTCACACGTATTCACCGACTCTATCTGTGAAACAGATAATAAACAGCTGTGAAATATTATAAAAAACGCTGTCCAACGAAATCATGGGGCAAGAAGCGAGGAAGTCGGGTATCTCTGTATTTCTATCATACCTTATCTCTGTATTCAACTTTCCAGGCCAAAATGCAAAGACCTCCAACAAAACACGCATTTTTTCTTTACTTGAATGCAACATTTCACGCATTCTTTCACATTTGGGGTAGTTTGATCAGCTGCTTACCCCACCAAATCAATGTTTGACCCTGATAGTGTTAAACAAATTTCTAAAATGTTGGACTTGCCCACAAGCTGGAAACATTCCATGACTAAGTTCATCAAGCCTGGCAAAGAAGCTTGGCTTCATATGGCCAAAGAAAAGACATGCATATATGTGTGCATTTCCAAAATTTATAGTTCGTTGTAATGACATTGGTATGAACTGTTACTAATTATTTACAAACTGAATTTAAGGGCCAAATCATATTACACAGGTTATATATTACACTAGGATTAAATTAGTGCAAAATATTAATGTAAATAATACGTGGCATTACATTTTCATTCACCCAATTCAACCATTAAGGTCATGTACCAACTGACATAAATGAACTAATAGAGATATTCAACCAGAGATAAGAGAACATCGAGATATTCGTCTTTCCAGGCATTTCTGATTGGAAAACCCCTATCCCACCACAAGAACTGCCGTTATGGACCGGAACTCACGCATATTTCTTTATTTTCACTCACATTGTTACAACGTTTAGGTTCGCGCCATGTTTTTTTTTTTACAAATTTGCCCCCAATAGTGTATAATAGTGTATAGTGTCAAATAGTGTAGCCGACTGGAAGTTTCCAAGGATACGTTTGCGAAGTCAACATGGTTAAAACCAAATTCGTGATATTATAATATTAGGAATTAGAGCAATACATTACAAAAATTCATTCAAACGACAAATCTATAAATCTTACTTGAATGTTTTTTTTACAATTTATATGCATGCGTAACTTTTAAGAGAAGAAATAAATTTTTTTCTCATGGCAGTCCGTCGAATAACTTCTGTAATTAAGATACTTGAACAATTTTAAAGCGTTTATTAACTTAACCCTACAAATATAAACTAGGTCGATTGGACATGATTGATGAACACATTTTTTGTTCGTTGGTATTTTGATTCATTGGCTGTTGAACAAAATACTTGGATACACAAATTCGCTTGTTAATGCATTAACCTATGATATTTTTGGTGATACATATACTCATTTGCACTAATTTGTACACGTATATGTTAAAAGCGCTACATTATGCGCTACATATTATGTGCTAGTGTTCTTCTTCAGTAATTTTAGTTTCAATTGCTTTTGATTATAATACTAATTGTTTTAGTATTTGAAAAAAATTACTTTACTTTTATTTATTCATGATGATATTAAATTACGTATTTATTGTTCTTCCATTATTAGATATAAAACCAACATTTTCATTAGTCTGAGTTTGCTTAGTTTTATTTTATATTACTTTCATCGTCCACAACGCAAAATATGTTCAAATTTTCAAATCCAACGGATAATTATACTAGTTTCCAATGCGTTTTTCCAGTACGGTGTAACTTTTATTAACCGAGGCAAACTTATTGAACATATTTTTACTTAATTTTGTCCGCCGTTTTGTGGGGAAATTAGGTTTTAATGTGAATTTGAACTTTCATTCATCATAGTTATCATAATTCGTTATCAAATTGCAAGTGTTTCAAGATAAATAAAGTTATCAATTGAAGTGTGAATAGAATTGCAGTGTAGTACAGTGTAAATCAATGAGCAGACATCTAAGATTTCAAATCTAGAAGAAAAGTGGCTCTTACAGTGGTTGCATTTCTGCGGAAAGTTCGAAGTAAGTTGAAACATCTACATAAGAACATATTCATATACTAACTTTCATATTACATTTAATTTAGTATTGCCAGAAACAGCAAACGACATGGACAGAAAGTCTTGCATGCTTCAAGCATGCATATATGATGATTCCATGTAAGTTTTTCGTTAGTAATTTTTGGTCGTGATTGGGTGATATGTGAAGATATAACAAACATATGTTAAGGTGTACATATATGCATATGCATGTGAAATTAGACTCAAATTATTATAGTATGAACATTTTGGTTCAGAATAAAATATTAAAGTCGTGAAAGCAGTCAGATTGGTTGCAAAGCAGGCTACATGATAGACCAAAACCAACAATTTCTGTCAAAATGACTGTGGACATAAATGTGAATGAGTTTCTAAAGGAAAATAGTTTTGTTTATGTTTGCGGTTGTCTGTATCGGAATGTGCGTGAAAGTCATTTATGTAGCTTGCCTCTGCCTACAATGTCTACGGGAAACCCATTCACAAGCTTAACATTTACAATGTTTAAACAATTTGATGGATGCAATCAGGTTGCCCCACCCCCAGATTTGGTAAAACACATTCGAGATCTGAAAGACATGTTCTTGAAAGTGTTCTACGAATGTTATCATCAGAAGGGTGTAGCAAAGCAAATTGCCGAAGTCTTAATTACGCCAAAGAAATTTGTTTGTTGCAAGAACTTGCAACAGGACTTAATTTTAAATTATTTTATTACGGGTTCGCATTTTTTTGTTGACGTTTTGGCATAGGGACTTAAGTGAATTCAGCTTCAGGCATAAAATCCTCAGCGTTTCGTTAGTATTTTCTTCATTTTGGAGGTCTGCTCCGTTTTTTCAGCTGCATGTTGGCATAGATGACAATAAGGATAGAAGTTCTGCAGTTGCCACTGGCATAACGAGCAATCGTCACACTAAAAGAAAACATTGTGCATTACATAACACAAACAAAACAGAAATGTATAGATAGGAACTTAGCTCGACAACATCTTCTGATACAACGTCAGTCCGATGAAGTATATTGCTACCTGTGAATGAAAAAAATGTGCGCATCAAACACACATTTGCTTAAAAGATTCTACGGGATGAATAGAATCTGTTCTCATGGATGATATTCGGCACCTCTGCTCCTCCTCCGTTTTTTTTTTTTATTTTGACTCACTGCGTATAGCCCTTATCATTGACTCCACTTGAGGAAAAGCCCGCACACACCAGATGGATTATATTAAATTGAATTTGCTTTTAATTTGTTGTCTTCGTGTAATATGCTGTAAAAAGGCAAAAAAAGTTTCGTTTTGTAATGTAAACAAATTTGAAATAAATAAATAATTTGAAGTGTCAGATAATTCACCTCATCAGCTGTTCGCATCCACTTACACATATTCACTTGCACGTTATCAAATGTTTACAATCCTCACACGTATTCACCGACTCTATCTGTGAAACAGATAATAAACAGCTGTGAAATGTTATAAAAAACGCTGTCCAACGAAATCATGGGGCAAGAAACGAGGAAGTCGGGTATCTCTGTATTTCTATCATACCTTATCTCTGTATTCAACTTCCAAAATGCAAAGACCTCCAACAAAACACGCATTTTTTCTTTACTTGAATGCAACATTTCACGCATTCTTTCACATTTGGGGTAGTTTGATCAGCTGCTTACCCCACCAAATCAATGTTTGACCCTGATAGTGTTAAACAAATTTCTAAAATGTTGGACTTGCCCACAAGCTGGAAACATTCCATGACTAAGTTCATCAAGCCTGGCAAGGAAGCTTGGCTTCATATGGCCAAAGAAAAGACATGCATATATGTGTGCATTTCCAAAATTTATAGTTCGTTGTAATGAAATTGGTATGAACTGCTACTAATTATTTACAAACTGAATTTAAGGACCAAATCATATTACACAGGTTATATATACACTAGGATTAAATTAGTGCAAAATATTAATGTAAATAATACGTGGCATTACATTTTCATTCACCCAATTCAACCATTAAGGTCATGTACCAACTGACATAAATGAACTAATAGAGATATTCAACCAGAGATAAGAGAACATCGAGATATTCGTCTTTCCAGGCATTTCTGATTGGAAAACCCCTATCCCACCACAAGAACTGCCGTTATGGACCGGAACTCACGCATATTTCTTTATTTTCACTCACATTGTTACAACGTTTAGGTTCGCGCCATGTTTTTTTTTACAAATTTGCCCCCAATAGTGTATAATAGTGTATAGTGTCAAATAGTGTAGCCGACTGGAAGTTTCCAAGGATACGTTTGCGAAGTCAACATGGTTAAAACCAAATTCGTGATATTATAATATTAGGAATTAGAGCAATACATTACAAAAATTCATTCAAAGGACAAATCTATAAATCTTACTTGAATGTTTTTTTTACAATTTATATGCATGCGTAACTTTTAAGAGAAGAAATAAATTTTTTTCTCATGGCAGTCCGTCGAATAACTTCTGTAATTAAGATACTTGAACAATTTTAAAGCGTTTATTAACTTAACCCTACAAATATAAACTAGGTCGATTGGACATGATTGATGAAAAAATTGTTTGTTCGTTGGTATTTTGATTCATTGGCTGTTGAACAAAATACTTGGATACACAAATTCGCTTGTTAAAATATAAATATATAAATAGTGCAAATATACTCATTTGCACTAATGTGTACACGTATATGTTAAAAGCGCTACATTATGCGCTACATATTATGTGTTTGTGTTCTTCTTCAGTAATTATAGTTTCAATTAATGAACTGCACATTGCTTTTAATCATACTACTTATTGTTTTAGTATTTGAAAAAAATTACTTTACTTTTTTTATTCATGATGATATTAAATTACGTATTTATTGTTCTTCCATTATTAGATATAAAACCAACATTTTCATTAGTCTGAGTTTGCTTAGTTTTATTTTATATTACTTTCATCGTCAACAACACAAAATATGTTCAAATTTTCAAACCCAACGGATAATTATACTAGTTTCCAATAGTTTTTTCCAGTACGGTGTAACTTTTATTAACCGGGGCAAACTTATTGAACATATTTTTACTTAATTTTGTCCGCCGTTTTGTTAGGAAATTAGGTTTGCAAGAACTTGCAACAGGACTTCATTTTAAATTATTTTATTACGGGTTCGCATTTTTTTTGTTGACGTTTTGGCATAGGGACTTAAGTGATTTCAGCTTCAGGCATAAAATCCTCAGCGTTTCGTTAGTATTTTCTTCATTTTGGAGGTCTGTTCCGTTTTTTCAGCTGCATGTTGGCATAGATGACAATAAGGATAGCTGAAAATTTCTTACAATATTTTTGTAAGATAAGTAATTTTGCCCTACTTACTTTATTAAAACTTTTTTATTTACTGTACTTCGACGTACCGGCGTCGGGGAATGAAAAATACGAGCGTATCGGGTGGCGATTCGATTACAAGTACTTTTATTGTTCCATTCTGCTTTTTACATATTGTTTCGATTAAATGGATAAATGTTTCGTTAAATAAATAAATATGGCCGCTTAGGCGCAAAATTCAAATATTAAGACTTCATGATTAATTCACAATTGTTTGCTATTTAATTATTGTTTTTTTAATAAATGTGTTCTGACGAAATACCGGCCGCGTTGAAGGGCTACAGGCTTCAAACATCTTCAGGAAGAATCGCTAGCTTCACTATGGGGCGTCTTATTATGCCGTTTCGCGTTCTCACGTTCGCCACTCTGACCTTTCCGTCCTCCCCTTCGACGACTGCGACGACTCGACCTATTGTCCACTGTTGCGGTGGACTGTTGACTTCATGGACGACGACGAGCTTTCCGATGACGAGGTTGGGCTGCTCTTGCACCCATTTGCTGCGAAGTTGCAGGCTCAGAAGGTAGTCCTTTGACCACCTCCGCCAGAACTGCTGCTTGAGACAGTATACAAGCTGCCATCTTTTTAAGCAGCTCATTTAATCTGGCATTTGTTCTGGTGGCAATGCTCGCAGTGGGCTTCCAATAAGCAGGTGCACGGGTGTCAGTGCCTCGCCGTCGCTTTGGTCCGCGCTGATTGCGGCTATTGGCCTTGAATTGAGGACTGCTTCTACCTCTAGTAGTACCATTAGTAGCTCTTCGCTTGTCAACAGTGCGTTCCCTACTGTTTTTTGCAACAGCCCTTTTGCTGATTTCACAGCTGCTTCCCATAGACCGCCGAAATGAGGAGCCCTTGGTGGTATGTAGTCGAAGTTGAATCCTTCCTCGGCTGCGTACTGGCGGACTGCTTCCTTCCCTCGCTCGAACTGCGCGCGAACATCGTGGAGCTTCCTCTGAGCTCCTACAAAGTTCGTTCCGTTGTCGCAGTGAATCGTCCTCGGAATGCCTCGGCGAGCGATGAACCTTTTAAGAGCAAATATAAATGTGTTGGAAGACAAGTCTGTGGTTAATTCAAAATGAACAGCTATGGACGTAAAACACACAAAGACAGCAATATATGTTTTTACTGGTGGTCGACCACGAATTTTTAAAGTTGTGTACACTGGACCATAAAAGTCAACGCCACATATTAAAAAAGGTCGTTGTGCTCTGAGTCGGTCAGCTGGCAAATTACCCATGATTTGCGTCAGCAACTTTGGCCTGTACCTAAAGCAGTGTACACACTTTTGCACAGTTTTTCGGCATGCTTCTTGGGGGTTTACTAACCACAAGTTCTCGCGAAGCAGCGCTACCAATGCTTTGGGACCAGCATGGCAGTTTTTTCTGTGCAAATACCGCAAATACGTCTTGATAAAGTTCGTATTTTTTGAAAGCAACAGCGGAAATTTTGCATCATACTCAATCGGTGCATGGAGCAGGCGTCCGCCCACTCGAAGAAGCGAAAATGTAACACCTCCATCTTTGAAATCATGGATGAATGGATTGAGTTCCTGAATATTGGGGGAAAGTGCGACGTTTCGTTTTAATTTTTTAATTTCCTCTGGAAATTCGGGATGTTGAACTATTTCTATTAGTTTTAGAAATGCCAACATTAACTCTTTAGTCGATGGTATGGCTTCGAACGTTTCCTTTTTGTTCTTAATTTTACGAACAAACCATATTATGTATACGAAGATTTTTGCGAGCTCGGATACGACGAAATTTTGTCGATGAGATCCATGAGACAATTCCCTGGGTGTTCGACAGCCATTAATGTAAGGTTCGTTTTTCGCTTTTCTAAAACGTCGTCACTCGGCGACAGTTCAAAGTGAATATTGTGAGGCCACGCAGATGCACCCTCTAGAAGGAATTGTGTGCCATTGAACCAAATTGAATTCTTTAGTTCTTCCACGTTACAACCTCTAGATACTATGTCCGCTGGATTCAGTTTGGTTGGGACATGTCTCCACGATATGTTTTGTGTCCACTCTTGGATTTCTGCTACGCGATTGGCCACAAACGTTGTAAGTATTGAAGGATGAGTTCTTATCCAATGCAGAGTTATTTCAGAATCTGTCCAAAATATTGTTCGCTCCACTTGAAGATTCAACATTGCCGATACTCTCATCGACAATTTGGAGAGCGTATGCGCTGCGCAAAGTTCTAGCCGAGGAAGTGACTTTATTTTTAAAGGAGCCACTTTTTACTTTGCTGTTAATAGCGTCGACTTGATACCGTTTTGGGTTTGGCTGCGTATATAAATGCAACACCCATATGCTCTCATTGAAGCATCAGCGAAGCCGTGACCTTCGAGCTTTGCGTTGGAACAACTATCTACAAACCGTGGTATTTTGATATCACACAGTTGTGTTAGGTTTGTTTTAAAAGTTTGCCAGCTGGTATCAAGGCGCAATGGAATCGACTGCCGATTCTAATTTCGCTATCCAAAGTTCGTGTAGTAATATTTTTGCTTTGGTTACGATGGGACATAGCAATCCAAGCGGGTCAAAGAGACGTGAAGAAACTGATAATATGTTTCTTTTTGTACGCTGGAAGACCATGAAAATTTTCTTCTAACCTGAAGCTGAAGATGTCTTCCTTTGGTTGCCAGTGAATTCCTAGCGTTTTTGTGGCGTCCGAATCGTTGAATATGATCTCTTTTTCAGGACTTACCGCTTCACCAAACGCTGGATGATTGGAAAACCATTTCGCCAATTGAAATCCGCCTTTTTTTAAAATCTCTATTACTTCTTGTTTGATTTTTATAAGAGATTTCAACTCATCAGCACCGGTTCAAAGATCATCGACATAAAAGTCCTTAAGAATTGTTTCTGATCCTGCCGGGTGTGAGTCCTTGTGAGTATCGCCTAACATTTTCAAACACCGTATCGCTAAGAAGGGTGCGGACGCAGTACCATAGGTTACTGTGTTTAGACGAAAATGTTGAAGAGGTTCAGATGGATGCTTTCTCCACACTATGAGCTGGTGAATTGAGTGCTTCCTGGCAATTAGAACTTGCCGGTACATTTTCGAAATATCTGCCGTTAGGGCATATTTTCGTGTTCGGAAACGGAGCAGCGTCGAAAACAGCTCCTCTTGAATGGTTGGGCCGACCATCAATAAGTCATTCAATGATTTTTGAGATGTTGTACGACTTGACGCATCAAACACAACACGCAGTTTCGTGCTTGTACTCTGTGGTCTTAAGACACACTGATGCGGAATGAAATAGTGTAGGCTATTCGGGATTTCATTGTCGGTAGCGACATGTGTCCCAATGTAAGGTACTCGTTCATGAATTCCATTTACAATGCTCTAAGATCATCATCTTGCCAAAGCTTCCGCTCAAGGGACAGAAACCGACGTTTTGCAGCTTCATACGATGATCCAAGCAAGTTTGGAGATACTTTGAATGGTAACATTACCTCAAATCGACCTATCGGCAAGAGTTTCGTATTTTCAACAAAGTGTTTTTCACAACTCTGTTGTTCTGAAGTGAGCATTTTATTTGCTTCTCCGGGTATTTCCTCTAGTGTCCAAAATCTTTGAACAACTTGAATTTGGGCAGTTGGAATATTTTCCGGATACTATCCATCCAAGAAGCGTTTCTTGTATGGTTGGTTATTCCGGGCCTTTCTTGATTTGACCAATCGATAAAAGTTCGAAAAATGTCTCAGCGCCTAGCAACAAATAAATTTTTTGGGGCTTGTGAAACCCTGGGTCAGCCAGTTCAATATTTTTTGGCATATTCCAATTCGCCGTATTAATATCCTGATCTGGTTGATAGGCTGATATTGAAGTCATGACCCAATAATTGGATGAGAAGGTATGGTCATTCAACCTTGACTTCACTACAGCATGAACTTTTTTGCTAAGATTTGAGTTTATCTTTCCAATGCCAAACACATTTAATGTATTATCTTCTTTCCGAAGATTCAACCTCTGCGCAAGTTCTTCGGTGATAAAGTTAATCTGCGAGCCCGAATCAAGTAAGGCTCTAGCTAGCAGATATTCACCATTCTTGCATTTTATTTTCACTATGGCGGTTGCAAGTATAAGTTGATCTGTTGAAGCAGAGGCGTGCAGACCTTGGGAGGTCGAAGGTTGCGTTCCATTGAAGGTCGTCGCGTACTGGTGCAACAATGTATGATGCGCTCGATTGCATACACTGCATCGGCTTAATTTGCATTTGGACACTGTGTTAATGCATATAGGGACACTTTTCGCAAAATCAAATCTTTGCACCACCATTAACGCTGCAAACGACTGGCATGATGTTATGAAGTGGTCATTGGATTGGCAGAACAAGCACATTTTGATTTGTTGCTGTTGTTTATTTGAACAAGAAAGCGATGACCTTTGATTTTTCTGGCGATTCAGATCTTTTCTGTTCGCCGGTTGCCTGTCATTGGCTTACTTCGTGACGATGACGACTCTGCGGCAGCTATGGCATTTGTGATGTTCTTTTCGTCACCCAGTGACAATTGAGAGTCGTAAATAGCCGAAACCGTATCAATCATGTTGCGTTAAGCAGATGCAGATGGCTTCGTAATTTCAGGCAACTCAAACAATGTTGATACATTGTCGAAAAATATAAGACAATTGTTGTCGTACACTTTCTTCAGGCTCGCTAGCGCTTTAGGATAATTTTGTTCGGTGATTTGGAATGCTTTAACCGTTCCCAAAGCCTCACCGGACAGACACGAAATAAGGTGATTAAACTTCTCAATGTCCGTAATGTTAGGATCATTGTCCACCAAATTCTCGAATAGACTGATGAAGTTTTTGTAATCAGCGTATTTTCCACTAAATTTAGGAAGAGATATGTTAGGAAGTCGTGAGTTGTGTGGCACAGAAAGAGAGTACTCTGCCATACTGGATCTGCGCCCCTTGTTTAAGACACACATTATTAAAGACTTCGTACATACGCAAATGTCTTCTAATTCCCCGCGGAACGAATCACTGTGATCAACGAGCTCTATGTCTGATTGACAGATCATGGCTTGATCATATGAATTGAGTAAATCCAATCTACACTCTAATTCGAGTGGATTTTGTGACATTGTCTTTTCAACTAATGCCGTCCTTACTCAAGATATATTTGAAACGATTATTGACCTCTGATGCTTGAGTTGCTCAAGAGTGTCACTTTTGCTCGGAGAAACTTGTCTCTTTGGTGCCATTTCTGTGATTTATTAAACCGCTTTGATGTGGAATTAGTTTATTCACTGCTTATTTGCACTAGTTACTAATTAACCCGTCTTCTGACTGAGTTTAATTTAAATTTGCTCTATAATAAGCGTAACTAAATTGTGCCTTAAGTCAAAGTACTTATGCTTTAGCTTAGCAACTGGTTTAATTTCTTAAACCACTCTTAATATTAATTTAATTATAACAGCGATAAATTTTTTTTTTTTTGTTGAATTCACTATCACACGAAAAAAATGTCGACAATTAATTTGTGCACTGAGCGCACCCTGTGACAGCTGATGAATTATCACCAAATTATATGCCAAATGTCAAATGAACAATTGTCAACACTTTGGAATGTCACAATTCAATAATGTAAACAACACTTGTGATAAGTTGAATATTCGCGAGTGAATTTCACTTTAATTTCTATTAATATGTGTGTTAATTATTGAAATTGTTGATAGTGGTTTGATCACTGGCAATGTATTCGCGACTTGTGATAAATGCAGCCAAAGAAAAAAAACAATAGCGATGGAGGTGGCAACCAAAACAAGCTATCGTATTTCGAAACTTTTCACAATTTGTTATTTGTTAGTTTGAATAACTCAAACTGTTATGACATATCAACTGTGTTTATTAGTTTTAAGACACAATAATATAATAAATTGACTTATTTAATACGAATCGCACGCACTTCTTTTATTTGCACATTGTAAATATGTATGAGTGCGTATGTATGTATGTTTGTAACACAAATTATTTTTGGATGCATTTGACAAAAATTGAAAGTGTATTTCGAGTATAAGTGCGAATTTTTGCACCCCGATTTTTTAATCGTTTTTTATCTCGTACTTTCAATTTTTGTTAAATACCTCTTTCTCGGCGACTTCCCTTTTGCACTGTTGACAGTTGCAATTTGAGTGCATTATATCCCTCGATGAAATTTGTTGTTAATTATTTTCCGCACGCGATTTCCCGACACCGATTACCGACACTTATTTATATATGTTTTTTAATTTATTGTGTATATTGTTGCACACAATATGTTTTATTATGTACTATGTACTTTTATTTTTTGCATATGTAAATTTGTATATATGTATTTTATATGTTTTTTCTTGTATACACTAGTTATTTGTTTCACTTTCACTTTGTTTTCTTTTATTATTTTCTTAACGTCCCTGCTCGGGTGCCATGAAAATTTCTAACAATATTTTTTGTAAGATAAGTAATTTTGCACTACTTACTTTATTAAAACTTGTTTACTTACTGTACTTCGACGTACCCTCGGCGGTGAAATTAAAAATACGTGCGTATCGGGTGGCGATTCGATTACAAGAATTTTTAGTGTTCCATTATGCTTTTTACATATTGTTTCGATTAAATGGATACATGTTTCGTTCAATAAATAAATATGGCCGCTTAGGCGCACAATTCAAATATTATACGATTATGTTAGACTTGAATGATTAAGACTTGATGATTAATTCACAATTGCTTGCTATTTAATTATTTTTTTTTAATAAATGTGTTCTGACGAAACAATAGCAGTTCTGTAGTTGACACTGACATAACGAGCAATCGTCACACTAAAAGAAAATATTGTGCATTACATAACATAAACAAAACAGAAATGTATAGATAGTAACTTAGCTCGACAACATCTTCTGATACAGCGTCAATCCGATGAAGTATATTGTTACATGTGAATGAAAAACATGTGAATGTGATAAAAGGAAAGCGCATTAAACACACATTTGTTTAAAAGATCCTACGGGATGAATAGGATCTGTTCTCATGGATGATATTCGGCACTGCGTATATTAAATTGAATTTGCTTTTGACTTGTTGTCTTCGTGGAATATGCTGTAACAAGGCAAAAAAGGTTTCGTTTTGTAATGTAAACAAATTCGAAATAAATAAATAATTTGAAGTGTCAGATAATTCACCTAATCAGCTGTTCGCATCCACTTACACATATTCACTTGCACGTTATCAGATGTTAACAATCCTCACACGTAGTCACCGACTCTATCTGTGAAACAGATAATAAACAGCTGTGAAATGTTATAAAAAACGCTGTCAAACGAAATCAAGGGACAAGACACGAGGAAGTCGGGTATCTCTGTATCTCTATCATACCTTATCTCTGTATTCAACTTTCCAGGCCAAAATGCAAAGACCTCCAACAAAACACGCATTTTTCTTTATTTGAATGCAACATTTCACGCATTCTTTCACATTTGGGGTAGTTTGATCAGCTGCTTACCCCACCAAATCAATGTTTGACCCTGATAGTGTTAAACAAATTTCTAAAATGTTGGACTTGCCCACAAGCTGGAAACATTCCATGACTAAGTTCATCAAGCCTGGCAAAGAAGCTTGGCTTCATATGGCCAAAGAAAAGACATGCATATATGTGTGCATTTCCAAAATTTATAGTTCGTTGTAATGACATTGGTATGAACTGTTACTAATTACTTACAATCTGAATTTAATTACCAAATCATATTACACAGGTTATATATTAAACTAGGATTAAATTAGTGGACAAAATTCCTATAAAAATTACGTGGCATTACATTTTCATTCACCCAATTCAACCAATAAGGTCATGTACCAACTGACATAAATGAACTAATAGAGATCAGAGATAATGTAATGAAAGAGATGTTCATCTTTCCATTGGAAAACCCCTAGTCCACCACAAATCCACCTCAGATTTTAAGCGTCTCCGCTCTCAAGTCACTAATACACCTCGGATTCTAAGCGTTTCCGCTCTCAAGTCACTAATACTACTTTATATACAGAGCACCGCCATCTTGCTTTTATTTTCTGCCCTCAATAGTGTCAAAAATTTGCGAGATTGCCCATGATAATGTCAGAAATGGCCCCGATTGGAAAGTATTCCAGGACACTGTTCGCTAAGCTCATACTTTTTAAAAGGAATTATTGTAGCTGTTTATTAATTATTCATTATAAAAAGTTGTCAATTAATGCCAATCATTCTAACAAACTAATTGTTATTAATATATTGACGAACATTACGGTCAGGAAAAATGTGAAAACATTTACAAAAATACTACAATTTATTTTCATATAGTAGTAGTACGTATTATCAAGATTTACAACGGCCATGAATCTAAGAATCAAACAAGTTTGTCTATAAAAGACACACTTAAAATTTTAAAATATCTTGATGACGGTGAGACGCGGGAAACCATTTATACGCAGTTTACTTCAAGCGCACCAACGCAAGCAAGGATATGGATACAAAGAGATTTCATTCATCAAATTTTTGAATCCACTAAACAATTCGTCTAAATAAAATCTTTTTTCAATTACCCGAGATCCGCTTAAATGCAAAACCCGGCTAATTGAAATTAACATTCTGTTTTTTTGTCATTTCATTTAAGCGGGTTCGACTGTATCAGGGGAGAATAAAAAATTTCCCTACCCTGTCCATTTTAACCCAAGATATGTCTATGGATAGTTTTGGTTTTTTTTGGTGGTTTTCTGTCAAATCATTTGATGTGTCAATCTCGAATATAGTATTGGCGGCTATTCAACAATTTTGAATTAGTTTGAGTTTATTTGAACAAGTAGTTCAAAAGAATAGAAACCGAATTAAATGCCAAAAAACCCTGTTTTTTAATGTACATGTTTTGCTGTAACTTTTTATATATATCGTCTCTCACATCATACAGAAACCAACAAGCATAATTTACACATTTTCGTTCATTCTGAGAGGTTTTTTTCTCCACTCCTTAAAAAATGACAGTCTTCAAAATTTGGTGCAGAAACTACGGGAACATACCTATTTTGTTTATCCTGAATTTGTTAGTTTTCAAATTTAACGTCTTTTGTAATGGAATATTCCAGCCTCATAATAAGAACATAGTTCAATGCATTTTACGAACATACACTTGTCTCTTAGTTTCCGTTTTTGTTTTTAGGTGAATATTTGGCGTTCAAATTAGTGGCAAAGACGGAAATTCCGGATAATTCACTTCATCAACTGCTCTCATAAACTAATACGCATTTACATAAACACATTCACATTCACATTCAGCTGGTCGCGAGCTTTACACGTATTCACAGACTCTGTCTGTGAAACGGATGTGAAGCAGGAGGAAAACAGCTGTGAAATGTTATAAAAAACGCTGTCAGATGATTCTGAGGGGCAAGAAACGTAGAAGTGGCATATCTCCTCCTTCCATTATCTCTGATAGAGATATTCAACCAGAGATAAGAGAACATCGAGATATTCGTCTTTCCAGGCATTTCTGATTGGAAAACCCCTATCCCACCACAAGAACTGCCGTTATGGACCTGAACTCACGCATATTTCTTTATTTTCACTCACATTGTTACAACGTTAAGGTTCGCGCCATGTTTTTTATACAAATTTGCCCCCAATAGTGTATAATAGTGTATAGTGTCAAATAGGTGGCTGGGTGCTGTGGGAATCGGGTAGGCACTGAATGGCGTCAACTTGGCGATGCCCAGTGTTGCAACTTTTCCTACACACCAATTGTGCTTATTTTAGCTCCAAGTGGTAGCAATCGGGTACTGGTTGTAGTTCACCCGAGCTCAACCTGCCAAACTTATAAGTGCGACCTCTTGTCCTAGGGGTTACAAAAAAGGAACTGGCCCTCCAGGTTGGGGGTTGTGCCGTCGGGGTAACTGCCCGGCCACACAAAAAACAACAGTTACGAAGCAACAACAAGCCTCGGAAACGGATGACTTTACTGATGACGAACCCTGCAAACGATATACGGACAACGACCTTCGGATCTGTAAGTGGAATGTAAGGTCCCTTTATAGACCACGTGCAGCCGAACAATTAGCGGAAGCCCTAGACTGCTGCAAAGCAGACATAACCGCCATCCAAGAAGTGCGATGGGATGGACCGGGCAAAAGAAGGATGAAAAACTGTGATATATATTACGGTGATTGCTACAAGCAACAAAAACAGCGCCTATTTGGATGTGGATTTGTCGTTAGAGGCAGACTTAGGCAAGAAGTCTTATCGTTCAGGTCAGTGAACGAGCGCCTCACGACAATTCGCATCCAGGCTAAATTTGCCAACATAAGCCTTATATGCGCACATGCCCCCACAGAGGAGAAAGATGACGACACCAAAGACAGGTTCTATGAGCTCCTGGACAAAACGTATGAGCAATGCCCTAGCTACGACATTAAAATTGTTCTTGGCGATTTTAACGCAAAGCTAGGAAGAGAGAACATCTTTGGTAGTACGGTCGGGAAGCACAGCCTACACGACACCACATCCGATAACGGATTTAGGCTGATCGACTTTGCTGCGGGGCGAAATGTTGTAGTAGCCAGTACAAAATTCCCACATCTCGACATTCACAAAGGGACATGGCGATCTCCTGATCAATCAACCATCAATCAGATTGATCACATTGCGATCGACGCAAGGCACTTCTCCAGTATTATAGATGTCCGAACGTTCCGAGGTGCCAACATTGACTCGGACCACCACCTTGTAGTAGCCAAGGTAAGGTTGCGGATATCCCGAACACCGCCAAGACAAAGAAATACTGTGAGGAAGTTCAACGTCGGCCGGCTACAATCGCAAGAGATTGCCAAATCCTTTTCCGATCGTGTCTCCCTCAACCTCTTAAGAAATCCTACGCCGCCAACATCAAGTATTGAAGACCAGTGGCAGCATTGCCAAAAAGCCATCAGAGATGCCGCCTCTGATGTGCTGGGTTTCAATCCGCCACCACAACGAAACCCCTGGTTTGACAATGAGTGTCGGCAGGCGAATGCAGCCAAGCAAGAAGCATACAAAGCGGCACTGCAAAGAAGGACAAGAGCTGCTCGGGAGCTCTACGAGCAGAAGAGGAGAGACGAACACCGGCTTCTCAGGAGAAAAAAGGAGGAGCATGAGAAGTGCGCGATCGGCAGAATAGAGGGATACTACTGCAGGAATGAGGTAAGGAAGTTTTACCAAAGGGTAAAGTCTTATAAACTCCGAACCGAAGCCTGTAAGGATGATCAAGGGAACATCGTAGTAGAGTCACAGTCGATGCTGAGAATATGGAGAAACCATTTCTGCAGACTGTATAACGGCGACGAAGAACCAAATTCCGCTGTCAGGCAGAACGAACCATTCAACCCCAATGAAAGGGACGATGAAGATCAACAATTCCGTCCACCCGACCCGGATGAAGTGAGGATTGCTATATCTAAACTGAAATCCAACAAGGCAGCTGGAGCTGACGGCCTACCCGCCGAGCTTTTTAAAGCCGCAGGCGATGATTTTGATGAGGAGCATGCACCAACTCATCTGTTAAATATGGTCGGAGGAAAACATGCCCGATGAATGGAACCTCAGCATTGTTTGCCCGATCCACAAGAAAGGAGACCCCTTTGACTGCGCCAACTATCGGGGGATAAGTCTCCTTAACATCGCCTATAAGATATTATCTGCCGTACTGTGTGAACGCCTAAAGCCATTCGTCAACAACTTGGTCGGATCATACCAGTGTGGCTTTAGGCCAGGAAAATCCACCATCGACCAAATATTCACACTCCGTCAGATTTTGGAGAAAACCCAGGAGCAACAAATCGATACCCACCACCTGTTCATCGATTTTAAGGCCGCGTATGACAGCATTTATAGAGACGAGCTATACAGAGCAATGTCTAGTTTTGGCATCCCTACCAAACTCGTCCGTTTGTGTAGGATGACGATGGAGAATGCACGCTGCTCCATCAAGGTCGGTAAAGACCTAACCGAGACCTTTGATGTCAAAAAAGGATTCAGACAAGGCGACGCGCTGTCATGCGACTTCTTCAACATCGTTCTTGAGAGAATTGTTCAAAACTCAAACGCCAACACCAGAGGAACAATCTTTCAGAAGTCCGTCCAACTACTCGCATATGCCGACGATATTGACATTATCGGAAGAACGCAGCGTGATGTCAAAGGCGCTTTTGTGAGTATTGCAACGGAGGCCGCGAAGATGGGTTTAGCGGTAAACGAGGGCAAGACCAAATATATGCTGTCAACAAGAAAGGACACCCAACACCGACGTCTCGGTCAGAACGTCACGGCAGACAGATATAACTTTGAGGTAGTTAAAAACTTTGTCTACCTAGGAACCGCTATCAACTCAGACAACGACACCAGCGCTGAAATCAAACGAAGAATAACTCTTGCCAATCGGTGCTTCTTTGGGCTAAGAAAGCAATTGGTGAACAAAGCGCTCTCTCGAACAACCAAGGTAACGCTCTACACGACCTTAATCGTCCCAGTCCTGCTATATGGCGCGGAGGCATGGACTCTGTCAAAAGCGGATGAAGCAGCTCTTGGTTGCTTCGAGAGGAAAATTCTTTGGGTGATTTTCGGTCCCGTCTGCATAGATGGTGAGTGGAGGAGGAGATACAACGACGAGCTATACGGGCTGTTCAGCGACATCGACTTAGCCAGAAGAGTGAAGATCCAACGATTGAGATGGCTAGGTCATGTAGAGCGGATGGAAACCAATGCTCCGGCCCGAAAAGTCTTCGAATCCACCCCCGAGGGACGGCGCAGTAGAGGAAGACCGCGACTCAGGTGGCACACGCAAGTGGAAAGGGACCTCAACCAACTATGCGTGCGAAACTGGAGACAGCTAGCTAAAGATCGAGCTGGCTGGAGACGCTTGTTGGTTGAGGCCCAGATCCACCCCGGACTGTAGCGCCACCTTAAGTAAGTAAGTGTCAAATAGTGTAGCCGACTGGAAGTTTCCAAGGATACGTTTGCGAAGTCAACATGGTTAAAACCAAATTCATGATATTATAATATTAGGAATTAAAGCAATGCTTTACCAAAATTCATTCAAACGATAAATCTATAAATCTTACTTGAATGTTTTTTTTACAATTTATATGCATGCGTAACTTTTAAGAGAAGAAATACATTTTTTCTCATGGCAGTCCGTCGAATAACTTCTGTAATTAAGATACTTGAATAATTTTAAAGCGTTTATTAACTTAACCCTACAAATTGCTACATTATGCGCTACAAATTATGTTCTAGAGTTTTTTTCTTCAGTAATTTTAGTTTCAATGAATGAACTGTACATTGCTTTTAATTATAATACTAATTGTTTTAGTATTTGAAAAAATATACTTTACTTTTTTTTATTCGTGATGATATTAAATTACGTATTTATTGTTCTTCCATTATTAGATATTCAACCATTTTCATTAGTCTGAGTTTGCTTAGTTATATTTTATATTACTTTCATCATCCACAACGCAAAATATGTTCAAATTTTCAAATCCAACGGATAATCATACTAGTTTCCAATGCGTTTTCCCAGTACGGTGTAACTTTTATTAACCGGGGGAAACTTATTGAACATATTTTTACTTAATTTTGTCCGCCGTTTTGTGGGGAAATTAGGTTTTAATGTGAATTTGAACTTTCATTCATCATAGTTATCATAATTCGTTATCAAATTGCTAATGTTTCAAGATAAATAAAGTTATCAATTGAAGTGTGAATAGAATTGCAGTGTAGTACAGTGTAAATCAATGAGCAGACATCTAAGATTTCAAATCTAGAAGAAAAGTGGCTCTTACAGTGGCTGCATTTCTGCGAAAAGTTCGAAGTAAGTTGAAACATCTACATAAGAACATATTCATATACTAACTTTCATATTACATTTAATTTAGTATTGCCAGAAACAGCAAACGACATGGACAGAAAGCCTTGCATGCTTCAAGCATGCATATATGATGATTCCATGTAAGTTTTTCGTTAGCAAGAACCTGCAACAGGACTTCATTTTAAATTATTCTATTACGGGCTCGCATTTTTTTGTTGACGTTTTGGCATAGGGACTTAAGTGATTTCAGCTTCAAGCATAAAATCCTCAGCGTTTCGTTAGTATTTTCTTCATTTTGGAGGTCTGTTCCGTTTTTTCAGCTGCATGTTGGCATAGATGGCAATAAGGATAGCAGTTCTGTAGTTGCCACTGACATAACGAGCAATCGTCACACTAAAAGAAAACATTGTGCATTACATAACAAAAACAAAACAGAAATGTATAGATAGTAACTTAGCTCGACAACATCTTCTGATACAGCGTCAATCCGATGAAGTATATTGTTACCTGTGAATGAAAAACATGTGAATGTGATAAAAGGAAAGCGCATTAAACACACATTTGCTTAAAAGATTCTACGGGATGAATAGAATCTGTTCTCATGGATGATATTCGGCACCTCTGCTCCTTATTCGTTTTTTTTTTTTGACTCACTGCGTATAGCCCTGATCATTGACTCCACTTGAGGAAAAGCCCGCACACACCAGATGGATTATATTAAATTGAATTTGCTTTTAATTTGTTGTCTTCGTGTAATATGCTGTAAAAAGGCAAAAAAAAGTTTCGTTTTGTAATGTAAACAAATTCGAAATAAATAAATAATTTGAAGTGTAGCATCAGATACACGCGGGTATAAAAACCCGCGCCACAGTCCGTTCGCGGACAGTCGATCACAACCAACCGTATAGATCACAGAAAAAATAAAGTTCATTGAACCGATTCACTCGTGTTGCATTTTCTTCTTTTTTACAACTCAGAAGTGGGATCAAGAACCCCAACGGCCATACATCACGAAATCTAGCATACGCGCCGTGGACGGTACGGTGATTTTTTTTTTTTTTTTGTCTTCTGCCTACTTTCGTTCTTGAACGACCGCGGTTGCTTGGTAGACGAGGCCACCGAACGCAGAGTGACGAGTACGGTACTTGCGAGCGACGATCGCGAAGAGTACACTGGTTTTTTACCGGCCTTCGTTTTTTTTGCCTGCCTTCGTTTTTTGCCTGCTTTCGCGAACAGCACAGGAGGGCAACGACCTCAAAAAGCCTGCGCTGCTTCATCGAGCGAAATTTGTTGTGGTCAATCAGCTGACCGTGCGATTGCAGTAGGACCGCGATTGTTGGTAGACGATCAGCTGTACGCAGTGATGGAAGCGGGATACGATTCAATGACTCGTGATGAGCTCCGTGATGTGCTGAGTGAGCGCGGCATGTCAACGTCGGGGACGAAGGAGGAGTTGCTGGCCAGACTACGCGTTTCGATGGCGAGTGCAGAAGCCCTAGCGGAGGCTGAAGAGCCACCGCTGCCGCGCACGCCGCTACAGCCCGAGACCGAGGAAACCGATGAACTCACTCTACTGCGCTTCGAGCTGCAACGCAAGCAGCAGATTAGTGGGCGCAGCGCATTTGTGGAGCTGTAGCGTAACAGCAGAATCGTTGGGAGAGTTCTTCGTGGAGTTGTGCTACAACTTCCCGGCGGCGGACGACGATGCCGATGTCCACGACAGGCTGCGGGATAGAAGGCAACGCCCCAACGAGGACACGGAAGAGTACGTCTTCGAAATGAGAAGGGTAGCGTCTCGGGGACGTGTGCATGAGAGCACTCTCGTCAAATACATAATCCAAGGGATGGCGGACGTGGAGTGCCATGAAGCCTTCAGAGCGCTAAGGCCAACTTCAGTAAAGGAAGTCCTCGACAGAGTTCGTTGGATCATGGGACTGAGGGGCAATGGACATCGAGAGATAATGCCACGACGAAAGATAACAGAGCAGCGGGACGCCGAACGGAAAACAGGTGCTGGACCCGGGGGAAGCGGGGCACAGTGCTTCGGATGCCATCGAACTGGACACCACAAAAGGGACTGCCCACAGAGGGATGGCGGGCGAGACCAAAGCAGCACCCAACCGAAAAAGCCAAACCAACTGCTACTGAAGGAGACCAAGTCGGAGTACGAGAAGGACGCCACGGTGAATAGAGTCCACGTCACAGCATTTATCGACTTAGGAAGCGATTGTGTCACATTGCGTCGCTCTATCGCCGAGGAGGGAGGCTTGAAGTACGTCGGTGACAAAAGACGCTTGAGCGGTTTCGGAGGGAGAACCTGCCACACGGTGGGGAGATTGCTGGCTGAGGTTGCGGTAGACCAGCTGAGGTCATGGTGTGAGGTTCTAATAGTGCCTGACGAGAGCCAGCCTTACCCGATGTTGATCGCGCGAAAACTGTTGGATCAACCTCAGGTCAAGGTCGTGAAACTGCATCACGATCACCGACTGCATGGCAGATAAACCCAGAGCGCTACTGGTGGCAGAAGGTCGGCGAGGAGGAGCAAAAATGCTCGAGCTTTCGCTGGACGACCTCAATACAGGGGAGCTGGCCCAAGGAGACAAAGAAATCCTGCACGCTCTTGTCAACAAATATCGGGACTGCTTTGCCACGTATGAGGAGGAGCTGGGAGTGTACCGCTTTGGCGAGTGTTCCATCGAGCTCACGACAACGGCACCGGTCTGCGTTCAGCCGTACAAATTGCCGTTCGCGAAGAGGGAGACGGTGAAGAGATGGTTTCCACCATGCTGAAGCAGGGGGTGATCCGACCATCGTATTCCGACTACTGCGCGCCGGTGACTCTCACAAAGAAGAAAGATGGCAAGGACAGATTCTGCATTGACTACCGAGCACTGAACAAGGTGACTGTGAAGAGGAAGTTTCCAATGCCCGTGGTGGAATCGCTAGCCGGGAATAAGTTCTTCACGACGCTGGATCTCAGGTCCGGGTATCACCAGATCGGGATAGAAGAACGCTGTAGGAAGCTGACGGCGTTTGCAAAAGACGAAGGACTGTATGAGTTCAACCGAATGCCATTCGGACTGGTGAATGCACCAGCCGAGTTCCAATCGTGCAAGAACGTGATCAAGGCACGCCTGAATTAGGGAGACATTGAGGTATATCTAGACGACATAGCGATCGGCAACAAAACGGTTGAAGAGGGGTTGCAGAAGCTTCAGAGGTTCCTCGAGGTCTTGAGGGATACAGGACTAAAACTCAATGTAAGGAAATGTACATTTTTACAAACTGACATAGAGTTTCTAGGCTACCGAGTGAGCGAAGAGGGGCTCCGACCAAGCGAAAGGAAGACGGCCGCCATTCTCGCATTGCCGACCCCTAGGGATATCCGTGCGGTACGACAGTTTTTGGGGCTTACGGGTTTCTTCCGCAAGTTCGTGAAGAACTACGCTTGTTGGGCCGCACCACTGACAGACCTGACCAGAGCAGACCAGCCCTTCGAGTGGACGGATCAGCAAGAAGAAGCGTTCCGGAAGTTGAAAGCGGCACTGGCGCATCCCCCCGTTCTGGCGCTGTTCGATCCGACGTGTGCGCACGAAGTGCATACAGACGCATCGTCGGTCGGCCTTGCCGGGATACTGTTGCAACGTGGAAAGGACGACAACTCGCTGAGACCAGTGGCCTTCTACAGTCGAAAGCTGTCCGTAGCCGAGAGTAAGTATCACTCATACGAACTCGAGGTCCTAGCCATCGTAGAAAGCTTGGACCGCTTCCGGGTGTATCTGCTCGGCAGGCACTTCAAGGTCGTCACAGACTGCCAAGCCATAGTCGCTACCAGCACAAAGGCCAAGATCATACCTCAGGTGGGACGGTGGTGGCTTGAGCTCCAAGAGTTTGATTACGAGACGGTTCACCAGCCAGGGAGGAGAGCCGCTCATGTCGATGCGCTAAGTCGACAACCAACGGAGGATGAACGAGATGTGGAAGAAGCATCCGCCCAGATCCTGAACGTGAACATCTCGGACGAGGATTGGGTGGCAACCATGCAGTGGCAGGACACAACGCTGCGAAGCATAATCTCCACCTTGAAAGCAGCGGAGATGACATCGGCGAAGAAGCAATTGGAGAAGGAGTATGTCTTGCGGGGCTCGCGCCTTTTCCGCAAGGTGACCGGAACGGAGAGGTGGGTGGTCCCCAAGGGGATACGGTGGAGGATTATCAAGTTATGCCACGACGATGCAGGCCATTTCGCGGACGAGAAGACGCTGGACATGATGAAGCAAACCTTTTGGTTCGCGAAGATGAGAGGCTTTACAAGGAGCTACATAAAGTCGTGCGTGGAGTGTGCATATGCAAAGAGAAGAGGGGGCAAGTCCGAGGGAGAACTGCACACCATAGAACGTGTTCCGTTGCCCTTTGACACTGTGCACCTGGACCACCATCAAGGGGAAAGGGGGCACCAGGTACGTTTTGGCTTTGGTAGACAACTTCACCAAGTACACCATCCTGAGAGCAGTGAAGACGACCAACAGCAGAGGTGTTATCACAGTCTTGAATGAGGTAGCTGGTTGCTTCGGACTGCCAAGAAGGGTGGTAACGGATCGGGGAACCGCCTTCACGTCGGGGATGTTCGAACAGTTTTGCGAGCAGAACGGTGTGCAGCACGTCAAGACAGCCGTCAGGACACCAAGGGCGAACGGTCAGGTGGAAAGGTGCAACCGCACCATTCTCTCTTCCCTCAAGTGCATGCACTCTGGCAAAACGGGAGACGACTGGGCAACCCACCTCCGGGCAGTCCAATGGGGGCTGAAAACTGTCCGAAACTGCACCACGAAGGCGAGCCCACACGAGCTCCTGTTCTCGTATACGCCGAGAAGCATTTCAGGGGACAAGCTGCTCCTGGAGTTGGGAGAAAGGACTCGGGTAGAGGCTGGCGAACTGGCAAAGAGGCGAAGCGTTGCCTTGACCAACATCGAGGAGTTCCAGCGGCTGCAGAAAACGGGACCTCGTTCTCGTGGAGAACGAACCTGCCGCCACCGGAGATTCAAGAAAGCTGGAGCCCCGATACCGTGGGCCGTACACAATTTCCAAGGTGCTGCCGAACGACAGGTACGTAGTGGAGGACCTTCCGCACATGCAACGCAACCAAAGGAAGTTCAACACCGTCGTGGCGTCAGACAAGATTAAGCCCTGGTGTGAACTCCCAGAAGAGGGATTTGCTGGTGACGCTACCGAGGGAGAAGATTCCGATCTCGAGGGCGAGATCTAGTATAGGATGGCCGAGTTGTAGCATCAGATACACGCGGGTATAAAAACCCGCGCCACAGTCCGTTCACGGACAGTCGATCACAACCAACCGTATAGATCACAGAAAAAATAAAGTTCATTGAACCGATTCACTCGTGTTGCATTTTCTTCTTTTTACAGAAGCGTCAGATAATTCACCTAATCAGCTGTTCGCATCCACTTACACATATTCACTTGCACGTTATCAGATGTTTACAATCCTCACACGTATTCACCGACTCTATCTGTGAAACAGATAATGAACAGCTGTGAAATGTTATACACTATCTCAGTATCTCTTTCATACCTTATCTCTGAATTCAACTTTCCAGGCCAAAATGCAAAGAAATATACATGAATTCAAATATAACGTGTCAATGATCCATGCATTCCAATATTCTTCCAGTGGTTCCAGTGGTATTCTCCTTCTGAACGCAATCAGTTAATGAAGTTCCTCCTCCTTTTGGTGGTTGTGACTAGTGGTTTGAAAAAAACGTCTCAAATAAAGACGTTTCTTTTCAAATAAATACTCTCTTCCACCTCTTTATTTTGGAGGGGAAGCCTTTCAGCTAATAGAAACGGCTTTTTTCAGACGGCATATTCACAGACGCTACAAAAACAACAAGCTTGTCAAAAGGGGTTCGCGGCAAGAGACGAGGGAGATGGATATCTCTATTAGTTCATTTATGACTTACGCCAACTGAACACCAGAGAATGAAAGAGAAATTCATGTAAGAGATATTCAACTTTCCATTGGAAAGCCCCTATTCAACCACAAATCCACCACAGTACTCCTCAGATTTTAAGCGTTTCCGCTCTCGTCACCCAAAAAATCCATTCATATGAACGGCGAACTGCGAGCGCGAACTTTCAGAAACAACCCTTTTCCAGTATATATAAACAAAACGGTAAACTTCTTGGTATGCAAAAAGGTTGTACTGAATTATCGAGTTTTTTCATAGACAAAAATCTCAATAAAAGTTAGTTCAAGTATCTTAATTAATGAGTTGAAAGTTTTTCTCTACGAATCAAACATTCTCTCCGCGAAGTGTGAGACTGAATTCGTGATACAAAAACGCGCAAACGCAATCCACAACCTCCACGACCGAAAAATTTGCAGTAAAGTGTCAGTTATGACATGAATGAGTTGTCAGAGCTTGCCAAGTTCGCAATTCGTGGCGACCTCATATGAATGGGTCTATACACCTCAGATTCTAAGGCCCCTTTTACACGAACTAAATTCGGCCGTGGCCCGTGGCGTTGTGGGTATGTGCGTCGACCCCAGCCTCGACGTCGTAGTCGGTTCGATTCCTGCTCTGTGCGACAACAATTTTTATATTTCCTGTTTAGAAAGAGCTTCTCAAACTTCGCCGTTAGGAGTCGGCATAAAACTGTAGGTCTCTTCCACTTGTGAGAGAACGCACAACATTAGTGGTTGCTGAGAAGCTAGGCCCTGGCCCTCTACGGGTTGTAGCGCCACCCATATATTAGGTGTACCGGTATGAAATTTGCGTTTTTTTTTTTTTTTTGAAAATAAGACACTAATTATTAATGGGAAAGTAAAAGCGGTCAGAAATAATTTGTTGTGCAACATTTAACATTGCTGCCATTTGCTTTTGACTCAAAGTGTCATCACCACCCAATATCGTTTGCAATTCAGCGTCTTCAAACTTTTTTGGTGGTCTTCCACGTTCTTCATTTCTTACATCAAAATCCAGTATTTCTGAACCGTTGAAACCATCTTTTGCATGTTACTTCTAATAAAGCACGATGACCATATGCCTCGACAAGCATTCGATGCGACTCTGCAGCACTTTTCTTCAAATGAAAACAAAAAATTAATGCTTTCCGCAAATCATCACTTTCTGGTACCAAATTCGACATTCTTAACACGATGAAAAAATATGATTTTGTCTGTTAATGACTTGATGTATACTAAATATTTTTCACAGATGTCATAGCAAACCAAAAAAAAAATAAGGGCTCGTTCACAACAAATGTTCCCTATCGAGACATATGTATCTTGAAGCTCACTTCATACTGGTACGCCGGTATGATATAAATTCATCACTAACAGTTTACTTCTTCTTGGCAAGGGAAGTGAAATGTAAGGGCTGTTGACCGAATTACATGTACACTAAAAATCTTGGGATTCGTCCTATTCTCTTTTGTCACGCTTCGCTTATTTATCGATTGCGTCATTCTTCTTGTGGCAGTGATGGGTATTGAATGGATACTATACATATGTGAGAACGAGATGGAGCATTTGTGTGATAGCGTGAAAAGTTAGTCTAGGATCAAGATTCATTCTTTGTGTTTTCTCTTATCTTTCTTCGATTTATCCTTTAGTATCGTGTTCGGCGTTGCGTGGCGGGTACACGGACACATTATCGGAAGCGTTCCACAGAAGTTTGATGATATCGGGGATTTTTGGAATAAAAATGCATTTTATTAGTGGTTTTATTGCAGGAAAACTTTGTTGATGATTTTATGCTCTTATCTACTGTTTATTTTATATTTAGAAACATTTTTGGGATGCATTTCTAGTATTAAAATATGCACGCATATGAAATTTATTGCCATGAACCCTTTTAAGTACACATGTATATTGTGCAAAAAACAGCAACTTCTTTGGATGCCTGTTGATATTTGTTTTTTATTGGGCACATGTTAGATAATTGTCAGCAATTTTATTCGCAATGGCTATTCTATTCTTTGGAAAGGTGCATAAATATATATCCTCAGTATGCATTTTCAACATCTAAAATATAACTTTTAAATTTTTCCATATCAGACAAATTCTCTCCGCGCAGACCACTCACAACGAAATGAAAATGACGAAAAATCGCAATCGTTGATATACCGTGTGTAAAAGTGGCTTGGGATCACAATTTAACGTGTGTAAAAGCACTCTAAGCGTTTCCGCCAGAGATACGAGGGCATGAATATATTCGTCTTTCCAGGCATTCTGATTGCAGTTAGGGACCAGAAGTCACGCAAAACTTTATTTTCACGCTCATTGTTACAAAGTTTGGATGCGGGACATGTGTTTTTTTACAATTTTGCCCCGTGTCAAATGCGTAACCCACTGAAAGTTTCCAGGGGTATGTTTGCGGAGTCAATTTATTAACTTACCCTACAAATATAAACTAGGTCGATTGGACATGATTGATGAAAAAATTGTTTGTTTGTTGGTATATGGTATTTTGATTTATGCTTGTTGAACAAGATACTTGGATAAACAAATTTGCTTGTTAATGCCTTAAACGATGATATTTTTAGTGACACATACTCACTATTATATATATATATATATATATATATATATATATATATAAGCGCATAATGTATAGCGTTCTTCTTAAGTTATTTTAGTTTTTTTTATTTTTAAATGTAAGTTTGGTATATCACACTATTTGTCTTCCATTTTGAATTTATTTATATTTCTTCTTACTATTTACTTTTCCCTTTATTTACAAAATACATTAATATATTATCTCGTTTTAGTTCGGGTGCAATATTCCTCATTCTAAAACCGAACACCGGGTAAACAAAGAATCGATTAACGCATGATATGCATACCTCAAATGTGATGCGGAAATGCTATCAAAAATATTCAATAAAATAGTAGTGTAGTAGTAATAGTGTCAGTTGCCTGACATAACGAGCAAGCGTCGTACTAAAAGAAAAATATTTTGCAAATATTTCGTCCGGATCCGGCATTAAACTTTAGGTCCCTTCCACTAGTGAGTGAACAATAGCACGCACAACACGAGTGATTGCTGAGAAGCTAGGTCCTGGCCCTCTACGGGCTGTAGCGCCACCCATATAATTATATATTATTATATTATAATAAGAAGTCCAGTTGCGAGTTCTTGCAACAAACAAATTTCTTATGTGGAATTAAGAGTTCGGTAAGCTGCTTTGCTACATCCTTCTGATGGTAACATTCGTAGAACACTTTCAAGAACATGTCTTTCAGATCTCGAATGTGTTCTACGAAATCTGGAGGTGGAGCAAGCAGATCGCATCCATCAAATTGTTTAAACATTGTAAATGTTTAACTTTTGGATGGGTCTGCCATAAATATTGTAGGCAGAGGCAAGCTACATAAATGCCTTGCACGCACTTTCCGATACAGCAAACCGCAAACATAAACAAAACTATTTTCTTTTAAAAACTCATTCACATAGAATTGTTCGAGGTAATCCTGATCTAGATGCCGAGTTAAGATAAATTGAAACTCGCATGGCTGTAAAGTTTGGTACAAAGACATGAGGGATGAGATATTTAGCAATCATCCTTTTATGAAATAGAATTGACTTGTCATGTCTTTGCTTTCAGTATCGAGCATCTTCTTGGAATGCAAGCGCTTTCTGGCCTCTTGCAAAAATTGCAACTGCTTAAGATTGAGGACGAATTGAAAATATCAAATAAATCACTGAAAAACTCAATGAATTCACTGGGACTTTGCATTGTCCTGGGTGCTTCACCAGAACTGACCCGATGAGACAGTGCGGCTCAGAACTTGTTTGGCATATCTTGCTTTCATCCGCTGGCCTAACATGTGTCTAGTAGTAATGTCTAGTTTCTAATCTAAGGTGTAAAAGTGAAGGATATCTGCCCATGTGGCACGTAGATTTTCAGAAGAACCGTTATATAGAATATTTTTTTTTCGAAAGGCAATTACCCGTACTCTTAATTAAGTGGGGAGCATCGAAAAAAATTCAATCCTACTGTTGTCTACTTTAAAATATGGTTTAGTGGGTCCTATTTCTAAAATCTTAGCTAAATCATGGAAATTGGATCCCTGGTCACATACAGACTGGACAGTAGATAAGCCACTGAGTTGAAGAGCGCGTATAGTTTCGAAAATTATTCTTTGTAGATATGAAGGTGTGCAGCTTGTACGGACATAGTAATATGCGACGGGGAGTTTCCACCTTTTCGCTATGCCCTGAGCCAAACATTATGGGCTGGCCAACGTGATTTGTATTCGTCACTACTAAAATCTGCCAATCCTAAGACATTTCGTCAGCTAAAGGAGCAATATTTGTAAATATTGGGTAGCTGACTAGTTATTAGCTCAAGAGCCTTAACGTTAAATCGATTATATTGTATATTATATATATATTATATATATTAAAGTGCTCACTGCTGAAAGATTTAGGGAAGGTCGGAGGAACCTATAAGCAACTAGAGATGTGAAATGAATTGAATGTGGCAAAAGTTTCAATTCATGGCTAAATCTATTTCCCTTACTATGGGTAATCTGATTTTTCTTAATATTGGAATCAATTATTTTAAAATCGTTGGGAGTATCCTTAGGTTAGGTTAGGTTGTATTGGCTGACTGCTGCAGAGCAGTCACACTTAGGCCAGAGTAGGGTCATTGTGATACCAAGCAGATTGACTTCTCCTAACGCTGGAACCAGTTGGTGCTGCTGATGAACCGATTTAGTTGGCCAATGCTGGCACTTTTTAGCTTGTTACGGGTGCTGAAGTAGTAGGCTCCTAGGTGCAGGAACCTACGACTGGCAAGAGCACTGCAGGAGCAGAGAAGGTGATGAGTGTTCTCTTCCTCCTCTTCATCCATGCAGCTTCTGCAAAGATCATTAAATGGAGCACCCATCCTGCGAGCATGGTTTTAGGTTGAGTGATGGCCAGATTTCTTTTGTTTTACGGCAGGTGGTGCCTTCTAGCCATTTGTCATTACTTACTTACTTATCAGGCAGACGAACCATGAAGGGTCTGAGCCTGAGCAATTGCTGCCTTCCATCGGTGACGGTCCTGGGCACGCTGCTTCAAGTCATCAACGCCAAGCTGTCTTGCCTCCGCGATGACTTGGTCTTTGTACCGAAGGTTCGGTCTTCCTCTCCTTCTCGAACCAGGAGCCTCCTATTCGAAGACCCTCTTTGCTGGAGCGTTGTTGTCCATTCGCTCAATGTGGCCGAGCCAGTGTAGTCGACGGATTTTTGCCTTCTGGACTACATCCACATCCTTGTACAGCTCGTAGAGTTCGCGGTTGTGTCTTCTCCTCCATTCGCCTTCCTCGCAGACGGGACACATATATCCGACGTAGAATTTTTCTTTCGAAGGCACCAAGAATCAGCTCTGCAGCCTTACTTAATGTCCAGCTTTCGGCTCCATAAAGTAGGACTGGCAGGATAAGGGTTTTGTAGAGCATGAGTTTGGTCCTTCGAGTCAGGAGTTTCGAGCCCAGTTGCTTTGACAGACCGAAGAAGCATCGGTTGTCAAGGGCGATTCTACGTCGGATCTCCACTACGATGTCATTCGTGGAGTTTACATTTGCCCCGAGGTAGACAAATTCCTTTACTACCTCGAAATTGTAGCTGTCGATTGTGACGTTTTGTCCTAGGTGGTGTGCGGCGGATCGTTGTTTGCTCGACAGTATATATTTTGTTTTGTCCTAGTTGACCTTAAGACCAGCTTGTTTCGCCTGTTCCTCAATTGCCGTGAAAGCTTCCACGATGGGACGTTGGGACCGAGCGACAATGTCGATGTCACCCGCGTATCTCAACAGCTGGCCTGACTTGTAGAAGATAGTGCCTTCCGTGTTGACTTTTGCCCGCCGCACTATCTTCTCCAGTACCAGGTTGAAGAAATCACACGACAGCGCAGCTCCTTGCCGAAATCCGGTGCAGGTTTCGAACGGTTCAGAGGTTTTTGAGCCGAACTGCACGGTGCATCGCGTATGTGTTAGCGTGGTGCGACACAACCAGATCAGTTTTCCCAGCATCCCGAATTCGGCCATCGCTTCGAATAGCTCCTTGCGATGAATGCTGTCGTATGCGGCTTTAAAATCGATGAAGAGATGGTGAGTATCGATTTGAAACTCGCTGGTCTTCTCCAGGATCTGCCCTAGTGTGAAGATTTGGTCTATAGTCGATTTGCTGGGCCGGAAGCCGCACTGGTACGTGCCGATTCTTCTTCTTCTTGTGGCGCTACAATCCGGGGTGAACCTGGGCCTGGGTCAACAATCCTCTCCAACTGGCACGTTCTTTAGCCAGGTGCCTCCAATTTCGCACTACAAGTTGGTTGAGGTCCTTCTCCACTTGAGCTCTATTACTCAATTGCCTCTTGAGCCCGAAGAAACAGCGGTTGGCAAGAGTTATTCTACGCTTGATCTCGGTACTGATGTTATTAGTACAGTTTACTCCGGAGCCGAGGTAAGTGAAGTCCTTGACTACCTCGAAGTTATAGCTGCCCATTGTGACGCTCTGTCCAAGACGTCGATGTTGTGTGTCCTTTTTTGAGGACAGCATATACTTCGTTTTGCCCTCATTCACCGCCAGACCCATTTTAGCCGCTTCCGTCTCAATGTTAGGAAAAGCCTCACTGACGGCTCGCTGAGTTCTGCCAATCACGCCAATGTCATCAGCTTATGCTAAAAATTGCACGGACTTCTGGAAGATCCTTCCTCTAGTGTTGGCGTGTGAGTTTCGCACGATCTTCTCCAACACGATGTTGAAGAAGTCACAAGACAGCGCGTCGCCTTGCCTAAAACCTTTTTTGACATTGAAGGTCTCGGTGAGTTCGTTACCGACCTTGATGGAGCAGCGAGATTTTTCCATCGTCATCCTGCACAATCTGACGAGTTTGGCAGGAATGTCAAAACTAGACATGGCGTTGTATAGCTCGCCTCTATGCACACTGTCATATGCGGCCTTAAAGTCGACAAATAGGTGGTGGGTGTCGATCTGCATCTCTTGGGTTTTTTCGAGGATCTGCCGTAATGTGAAAATTTGATCGATAGTGGACTTCCCAGGCCTGAAACCGAACTGATAGGGACCTATCATGTTGTTGACGAATGGTTTCAGGCGCTCACACAGAACGGCAGAGATCTTGTAGGCGATGTTAAGGAGACGTATCCCCCGATAGTTGGCGCAGTCAAAGGGGTCTCCTTTTTTGTGGATCGGGCAAACGATACTAAGATTCCACTCGTCGGGCATGCTTTCCTCCGACCATATCCTACAGATGAGCTGGTGCATGCGCCACACCAGATCATCTCCAGCTGATTTACGCAGTTCCGCGGACAATCCGTCCGCTCCAGCAGCTTTGTTCGACTTCAGTCTCGATATCACTACCTTGACTTCATCTAGATCGGGGGGACGGAATTCTCTTCTATCGTCGTCCATTGCGTTGAGTGGAACATTCTGCCTGACAGCGGTATTGGTGTCCTCTTCGCCGTTTAACAGTCTGCAGAAGTGATCCTTCCAGATTCTCAGTATCGACTGCGACTCTACTACGAGTTGCCCCTCTTCGTTCCGACAGGCTTCTGTCCGATGTTTGTACCCTTTGGATAGTTATTTCACCCGCTGGTAAAACTTTCGGACATTATAGTCCATATACATATCATACATATCTCCATTTCCTCGATCGCGCGCTTCTCATGCTCCTTCTTTTTCTTTTTGAGAAGCCTGTGCTCTTCCCTTCTTTTAAGTTCGTAGAACTCACGAACCGCTCTCGTCCTTCTATCCAGCGTCGCCTTATATGCTGCTAGCTTCGCTGAATGCGCCTGCCGACACTCGCTATCAAGCCATGAGTTTTTTCTAGGTGGCATTTTAAAACCCAGCACATCAGAGGCAGCTTCTGTAATGGCGTTTTGACAACGGTTCCACTGTTCATCGATTGTTTCGCCTAGCAGGGTTGGACTCTCTGAGAGCTTCAGGGAGACTCGATCGGAGAAGTTCCCAGCGGTCGATTGCGGTTGTAGCTTTCCAACGTCAAACTGTTTTGGTCTTGCTCTACTCCGTTGTACAATCGATATCCGAGTTCTGACCTTGGCTACAACAAGGTAATGATCCGAGTCGATGTTGGCACCTCGGAACGTTCGGACATCGAGGACACAGGAGGAGTGTCTGACGTCGATCGCAATGTGATCAATCTGGGTGACGGTTGATTGATCAGGGGACCGCCAGGTCCCTTTGTGAATGTTGAGGTGAGGGAACCGCGTGCTGGCTACAGTGAGGTTTCGCCCCGTCACGAAGTCCAACAGCCTGAGTCCATTGTCGGACGTGTTGTCGTGTAGGCTGTGTTTACCGACGACTCTAGCAAAATTTCTTCCTTGCCCAGCTTTGCATTAAAATCTCCTAGAACGATCTTGGTGTCGTAGCTGGGGCATTGATCGAATGTTCTTTCTAGGAGATCATAGAAGTCATCCTTGCTATCATCGTCTTTGTCCTCCGTTGGGGACTGGGCGCAAATTAGGCTGATGTTGCCGAATGTTGCCTTGATGCGGATTGTTGTGAGGCGTTCGCTTATGTATTTAAAGCTTAAGACTTCTTGCCTAAGTCTGCCTCGAACAACAAAACCGCATCCAAACAAGCGCTGCCTTCGCTCTGTGTAGCAATCGCCGTAATATATGTCGCAGTTTTTCATCCTCTTTTTGCCCGGCCCATCCCATCGCACCTCTTGGATCGCGGTGATGTCAGCCTTATAGGCTTCTAGGGCCTCCGCAAGTTCAATTGAAAATCGTTGTCCTTATTTCGTTGTCCATGGTCGTCAGCAGTAGGGTCATCCGTATCCGAGGCTTATTGCCGTCTCTGAACTATTGCGAGTTTTACACGGTGGGGAAGTTAACTCCACGCGAAACCCCCGAACCTGGAGGACCGGGTCCTGGTTTAAGCCCCCGGACAAGGGGTCGCTGCATACATTGGTTCACCTCTAAGCGGCTGCAGTAGAGGTTATCCAGAGGGCGCCGCGGGGAGGCTGTATGTCAACTTGACCTGTGCATTTACAGGGATCGTTGCTGGCATCTCGCCAAGTTGAGCGCAATCAACAACTTTGCCCTGGATGCAAAGGCCCATGCCGATTAGTGCGGTGCAAAACGGCACACAGTACGCTGGATAGGATCTTGTAGTCGACATTGGGCAGGGATATACCTCTGTAGTTCTTGCAGGAGGTTGGAACTCCTTTTTTTGTGGATGGGGCATATGGAGCTGATATTCCAGTCGTCGGGCATGCTTTCATCTTCCCAAATTCGGCAAATGATTTAGTGCATGCTCCCTACCATTACATTGCCCCCAGCTTTGAAAAGCTCCGATAATAAGCCATCTAAACCTGCGGCTTTGTTGTTCTTCAGCCTTTTAATGGCTGTACCCACTTCTTCAAAGCTAGGTGTTAGGACTTCTTCGTCGACTGGAGTTGGGATTTCTGGTTCCCTATCACTTTCTCCTGGTCAGGCCCGCTAAGCAGCTGTTGGAAGTGCTGCTTAAACACATCTACTATTCCCTGTGGGTGCGTAACTAGGTTACCCCAGCAATTTCGAAGAGCCTGTGTGCCTTTCCTAAAGCCTGTGTCCAGGCTTTTGGCTTTTTTGTAAAAGGCCCGTATTTTTTGCTTGTCCCTAGACTCTTCGATATCCTTGAGCTGGGAGGTTGCGAGAGACCTTTTCTTCAGGCGTAGACGCTTTTTCTCCTCCCGTCTTCTAGCACGGTACTCTGCTCTTGTTTTCCGTTGCAGCGCTTTTTGGTATGCCTCGTCGGTTGCACGTTTTTTCTGCTCACACTCGACATCATACCACGGGTTTCTTTTCGGGGGTGGTAGGTAG
The DNA here is from genome assembly GCA_916610145.1 of Eristalis arbustorum. NCBI lineage: Eukaryota > Metazoa > Arthropoda > Insecta > Diptera > Syrphidae > Eristalis > Eristalis arbustorum. The sequence continues at coordinate 54,760,717 of OU744319.1, read as the reverse complement.
CCTAATGTAGTTTCCGCTACCTCTTTGATGGCCGAGCGGCAATGCAACCACATCTCGTTGGCACTTGACGTAGGCATACCGGAGAGTCTCTCACTTAATTGCTCTTCGTAGGCTCTGGCAATCTCCGGTGTGCTTAGGCGTCCAATGTCAAAAGTTTTCTTTGTCGGCTGGTGCAGCTTTCTGACATTGGACAGTCGAGCTCTGAATCTTGCTGCAACAAGAAAGTGGTCAGAGTCGACGTTTGCCCCGTGTATGCCGCGTGTCTTCCGTCAATAAGCACATGGTCGATTTGGTTAGCGGTTCGACCAACCGGGGATCGCCAGGTTGATGTGTGGATTTTTTTGCGAGGGAACCTTGTGCTGCTTATGACCATATTACGTGCTGTCGCAAAGTGTATGAGTCGGAAGCCGTTGTCTGTTGTCGTGTCGTGGAGGCTGTGCTTTCCGATCACTCCGCCAAAGATGTTTTCCTTTTGGATTTTAGCATTGAAGTCACCGAGTACGATTTTGACATCGTACTGCGGACAGGCTCCGTAGGCACCGTCCAAGAGGTCGTAAAAATCCTCTTTGACAGAGTGTTCAGCTTCGTCGGTAGGGGCGTGTGCACATACAAGGCTGATGTTGTAGAATCTGCATTGGATGCGGATCACAGCCAGGCAAACGCTTATCGGTTTGAAGTCGATGACCTTCGACCATAGCCGCTTTCCCACGACGAATCCGCATCCAAATATGTGCAACCTTTTATGACTGCTGTAATATCTGTCGCACTCTTTCTTATTCATAATCCCGTGTGCGGAGAATATTCAGTGCGTCTGACGGAGTACTTCTCAGTGCCCCGCTGATACACAGGCAGGCCAGTCTTTGTTCTCGGTTGAGTGAATTGCAGTTTATAGCCTTGTTTAGTGCTGTCCACCAAACTGAGACACCATACAAAAGTGTCAGTCTGACAATAGAGGTGTAAATCCAGTGAGCAATGCGTGGTTGTAGGCCCCATTTGCATCCAATGGCCTTTTTGCAGCAAAAAAGTGCAGAAGAGGCTTTTTTTACACTTTCGTGGATATTGAGCTTCCAGTTTAGCTTGCTGTCGAGAGTGAGACCCAGAAATTTCGCACTGGTGGTTAGCTGTAATGTAGTGCCGCACAGCTGTGGGGGTCGAATTGGGGGATTTTGTATCTTCTGGCGAAGAGTACGATATCCGTTTTTTGTGGATTGACGCCTAGTCCGCATGTTTGTGTCCATGCCTCTAGCTTGTCAATGGCATTCTGCATTATGTCTCTTAGAGTAGAGACGAATTTGATGCCGCTATAGCAATATCATCCGCATATGCAATAACTTTGCACCCTACCTCTTTCAGTATTAATAGCAGTTTATTTACCGCTACGTTCCAAATACGGGGTGAGAGACCACCTCCTTGTGGGGTGCCCCCATTAACTCCTCTATGGATCTTAGCGTCTCCCATCTAAGAGTGTATTACTCTGCTGGTGAGTAGCTGATGAATGAAAGTCACTTGGGGCTTTCCGATCATGAGGTTGCTAAGCGCAAGTGAAATTGCTTCCGGGTTGATATTGTTAAAGGCACCTTCGATGTCGAGAAAAGTCACAAGTGTGTATTCTTTGAATTTCGATGGTGCCTATCAGAGAGTGGAGGCCTGTCTCTACAGACTTGCCCTTCTTGTAGGCATTTTGTGCAGATGAGAATCCTTATACTGGGATAGCTTGCCTGATATATTGGTCTATAAGTTTCTTCAGGGTTTTCAGGAGAAATGAGGAGAGAATTATTGGCCTGAGGTCCTTCGGCTTGGCATGGGAGTATTTACCCGATTTGAGAATAAACACTACTTTGACCCTTTTCCAAGAACTGAGAATCCAAGGAATGATGAGGTCAGCTGTTCTTTGGAGCTCCGCCGGGATGATGCCGTCAGGTCCCGCTGACTAGGAGGGTTTGAAGCTTGTCAGTGCCCACATAATTGTAGTGCGGCTGACATTTATAAGATCAGATGCAGTTTTTGGGGGAGATACGACTTCCTCGTTGGCTCTAATCGGGAAGTTGCCCGGAAAGTGCGTATCGACAAGGAGACTGAGGGTTTCCTCACTGGATGTGGTCCAGGTTCCGTCAGGTTTTTGTACGAAGCTATTTGATTTAGGGGACGATGCTAGAATCTTTCTTAGCCTTCTTGGATTTTACCACAAAAAAGTCTCCAAGAGGTTCGTTGGGCTTTTCTCAATTCAGTTTTAAAGGTACTGAGGTGTTCCTTATAGGAGTCCCAGTAATTACCATTACGAGATCCCGTCGCCTTGTTGAAGAGCTTCCTACAACTCTTGCGCAGATGGTCAATTTAATGGTTCCACCAGGGAGGTTTAGACTTGCCTCTTTGCCTGCTGATTGGACATGACATTGCCATTGCATTGTTGGGGGTTTTGTGAGGTTGTCCACTGAATGTTCGAGATCAGTGGAGTTGCTCGGGATGGAGATGTTGATGTTCGAAATTTTTGCCGCAACAATCTCTCTATATCTGTCCCATTTGGTTCTCTTAGGATTCCTAAAGACTCTTTGGGATGGGGGGGCACTCGCTATGCTGAACATTAGATAGCAGTGATCAGGGAAGGAGTGATCGGATGATACCCTCCAATTGCTGATTCTATCCGCTATATGGTCAGGCACGAGTGTAAGGTCTAAGATTTCCTGTCTGTTCCTAGTTACGAAGGGAGGTGTATTACCATGGTTACACAAATCTAACCTACTACTTACAAGGTAGTTGAAAAGGTACTCAGCTCTTTCGTTGATGTCCGTGCTTCCCCATATTGTGTGATGGGTGTTTGCATCACAGCCTAGGATTAGCGCGGTTTTGGTTCCTTCCGCCTCAGCAATCGTCCTTTTCGATCCTTTTCGATTGCCGATCTTTGGCACGTGAAAGTCAAGAGCTTAATATGACCCTGGTGCCATCTTCCGTCACGCCCTACAGGTGCAAGGCCTCCGTTTTCCAGCACCAGGCTCAGATAGATGTCGTTAATCGGTGACTCCACTTTCTCCCAATTCAGTGGAGAGATAGCGCAGTCAGCGTTTCCTCTATCTAATACGGCGTAAGTGATTTCGCCTTTCAGCACTTCACTATACGGCCTGTTGAGCCTACTGGCAATATTTATTGTTTCACCACTCGGTTTCAGCCCTTTAGGCTCCGAGGGTGACGCCTCCAGTGACCTGGCGCGTTTGGGCGTAGTACCCCTGGTAGTGTCCGCCTGTGGTTGGCTTTTCACTACATTTGTAGCCCAAGCTAACGACCTCTTGCTGCTGTCGTTTAGCTTCTCCGGTGAAATGCCTTTAAGGCGCTCCAGAATGCGGGCAGCAGAACGGCTCTCCTTGTATGTTTTGAGGGAAGGTCCTGGGACCTTCGAGGAGGAGGCAACTCCGCGGGCAGAGATTGCTCTTTCCGTGCAGGAACTCTCAGTGGGAGTTACCGTGCAGGTATTTGGTTTATGAGATTCAATGCAACCACTGTTGATGATGTTGCTGCAACTATAGTTGGCGATCCAACTAAATCACGAGACATTGTCGTTCTGCGAAGAAGCAATATCATCACGTTGAAGACACACTTACTTACTTACTTAAGGTGGCGCTACAGTCCGGGGTGGACCTGGGCCTCAACCAACAAGCGTCTCCAGCCAGCTCGATCTTTAGCTAGCTGTCTCCAGTTTCGCACGCATAGTTGGTTGAGGTCCCTTTCCACTTGCGTGCGCCACCTGAGTCGCGGTCTTCCTCTACTGCGCCGTCCCTCGGGGGTGGATTCGAATACTTTTCGGGCCGGAGCATTGGTTTCCATCCGCTCTACATGACCTAGTCATCTCAATCGTTGGATCTTCACTCTTCTGGCTAAGTCGATGTCGCTGAACAGCCCGTATAGTTCGTCGTTGTATCTCCTCCTCCACTCACCATCTATGCAGACGGGACCGAAAATCACCCGAAGAATTTTCCTCTCGAAGCAACCAGGGGCTGCTTCATCCGCTTTTGACAGAGTCCATGCCTCCGCGCCATATAGCAGGACTGGGACGATTACGGTCTTGTAAAGCGTTACCTTGGTTGTTCGAGAGAGGGCTTTGTTTACCAATTGCTTTCCTAGCCCAAAGAACCACCGATTGGCAAGAGTTATTCTTCGTTTGGTTTCAGCGCTGGTGTAGTTGTCTGAGTTGATAGCGGTTCCTAGGTAGACAACGTTTTTAACTACCTCAAAGTTATATCTGTCTGCCGTGACGTTCTGACCGAGATGTCGGTGTTGGGTGTCCTTTCTTGTTGACAGCATATACTTGGTCTTACCCTCGTTTACCGCTAAACCCATCTTCACGGCCTCCGTTGTAATACTCACAAAAGCGCCTTTGACATCACGCTGCGTTCTTCCGATAATGTCAATATCGTCGGCATATGCGAGTAGTTGGACGGACTTTTGAAAGATTGTTCCTCTGGTGTTGGCGTTCGAGTTTTGAACAATTCTTTCAAGAACGATGTTGAAAAAGTCGCATGACAGCGCATCGCCTTGTCTGAATCCTTTTTTGACATCAAAGGTCTCGGTTAGGTCTTTACCGACCTTGATGGAGCAGCGTGCATTCTCCATCGTCATCCTACACAAACGGACGAGTGTGGTAGGGATGCCAAAACTAGACATTGCTCTGTATAGCTCGTCTCTATAAATGCTGTCATACGCGGCCTTAAAATCGATGAGCAGGTGGTGGGTATCGATTTGTTGCTCCTGGGTTTTCTCCAAAATCTGCCGGAGTGTGAATATTTGGTCGATGGTGGATTTTCCTGGCCTAAAGCCACACTGGTATGGACTGACCAAGTTGTTGACGAATTGGCGTTCACACATTACGGCAGATAAGATCTTATAGGCGATGTTAAGGAGACTTATCCCCCGATAGTTGGCGCAGTCAAGGGGGTCTCCTTTCTTGTAGATCGGGCAAACAATGCTGAGGTTCCATTCATCGGGCATGTTTTCCTCCGACCATATTTTACAGATGAGTTGGTGCATGCACCTAACCAAATCATCGCCTGCGGCTTTAAAAAGCTCGGCGGGTAGGCCGTCAGCTCCAGCAGCCTTGTTGGATTTCAGTTTAGATATAGCAATCCTCACTTCATCCGGGTCGGGTGGACGGAATTGTTGATCTTCATCGTCCCTTTCATTGGGGTTGAATGGTTCGTTCTGTCTGACAGCGGAATTAGGTTCTTTCGTCGCCGTTATACAGTCTGCAGAAATGGTTTCTCCATATTCTCAGCATCGACTGTGACTCTACTACGATGTTCCCTTGTTCATCCTTACAGGCTTCGGTTCGGAGTTTATAACCTTGACTGGTTGCCTTTACCCTTTGGTAAAACTTCCTTACCTCATTCCTGCAGTAATATCCTTCTATTCTGCCGATCGCGCGCTTCTCATTCTCCTTCTTTTTTCTCCTGAGAAGCCGATGTTCGTCTCTCCTCTTCTGCTCGTAGAGCTTCCGAGCAGCTCTTGACCTTCTTTGCAGTGCCGCTTTGTATGCTTCTTGCTTGGCTGCATTCGCCTGCCGACACTCATTGTCAAACCAGGGGTTTCGTTGTGGTGGCGGATTGAAACCCAGCACATCAGAGGCGGCATCTCTGATGGCTTTTTGGCAACGCTGCCACTGGTCTTCAATACTTGATGTTGGCGGCGTAGGATTTCTTAAGAGGTTGAGGGAGACACGATCGGAAAAAGATATGGCAATCTCTTGCGATTGTAGCCGGCCGACGTTGAACTTCCTCACAGTATTTCTTTGTCTTGGCGGTGTTCGGGATATCCGCAACCTTACCTTGGCTACTACAAGGTGGTGGTCCGAGTCAATGTTGGCACCTCGGAACGTTCGGACATCTATAATACTGGAGGAGTGCCTTGCGTCGATCGCAATGTGATCAATCTGATTGATGGTTGATTGATCAGGAGATCGCCATGTCCCTTTGTGAATGTCGAGATGTGGGAATTTTGTACTGGCTACTACAAAATTTCGCCCCGCAGCAAAGTCGATCAGCCTAAATCCGTTATCGGATGTGGTGTCGTGTAGGCTGTGCTTCCCGACCGTACTACCAAAGATGTTCTCTCTTCCTAGCTTTGCGTTAAAATCGCCAAGAACAATTTTCATGTCGTAGCTAGGGCATTGCTCATACGTTTTGTCCATAGAACCTGTCTTTGGTGTCGTCAACTTTCTCCTCTGTGGGGGCATGTGCGCATATAAGGCTTATGTTGTCAAATTTAGCCTGGATGTATGGAATTGTCGTGAGGTGCTCGTTCACTGACCTGAACGATAAGACTTCTTGCCTAAGTCTGCCTCTAACGATAAATCCACATCCAAATAGGCGCTGTTTTTGTTGCTTGTAGCACTCACCGTAATATATATCACAGTTTTTCATCCTCCTTTTGCCCGGTCCATCCCATCGCACTTCTTGGATGGCGCGTATGTCTGCTTTGCAGCAGTCTAGGGCTTCCGCTAATTGTTCGGCTGCACGTGGCCTATAAAGGGACCTTACATTCCACGTACAGATCCGAAGGTCGTTGTCCGTATATCGTTTGCAGGGTTCGTCATCAGTAAAATCATCCGTTTCCGAGGCTTGTTGTTGCTTCGTAACTATGGTTTTTTTGTGTGGCCGGGCAGTTACCCCGACGGCACAACCTTCAACCTGGAGGGCCAGTTCCTTTTTTGTAACCCCTAGGACAAGAGGTCGCACTTATAAGTTTGGCAGGTTGAGCTCGGGTGAACTACAACCAGTACCCGATGGCTACCACTTGGAGGTAAAATAAGCACAATTGGTGTGTAGGAAAAGTTGCAACACTGGGAATCGCCAGGTTGACGCCAGTCAGTGCCTACCCGATTCCCACAGCACCCAGCCACAGTTGAAGACACACACATACACTAATTATTGCTATTATTGGTTTCCATTTACAATTCATTTAATTTTGCATTTTAGGCGTATTAACGAACAAAAATCTAAGCGCAATGATTCTCTATGCGTATCGTATGATGATTCATACACATGATGAGAATGTCATACTGAAGTGCCGTGAGCTATTGCGGCAATTCGTTGTCGACATGTATGTTAAAGTCCGATTCAATCAGGCAAAGCTTCGATCTGAGGACTATATGTTAGAGAGTTTTCTGCCCTCAACATGTTTGGGAATTAGATAGACATGTATGTAGCAGCTCTAATACTCGTAACTGTTATACTCTTCTTGTACTCTTTTACTTTGCTAAGTGCACATCAAATTTTAGTCCTAATAAATATCATATCGTGGTTTATCCTTTTCTGGGAGTCTCAACAGGTTATGGGCCCAGACACTCGTAATACTGAGCGGTGCCTTTTTGAAAAATAATTGCGAAGAAAACGCGGGATTAGTTTTTCGAAAAAAGGGGAGTGGGATCTGGTATAGCGCCAGGGATCGGTTTGTGTGTTAAAAAAATTAATATAAAATATAAAATCGAAAAGCTGCAAACGCTTGAGCAGTGGGTTACTTGGAAATTCCAAGTGAGAATAATTTTGCAGGCCAGTGATCTCTATAGTGTTGTGAATGGAGTTTTAACAAAACCTGAGGATGAAGCGATGCAAGAGTATAAAGATTTCTTAAAACTGGATGTAAAGACACAAAGGATTATCGTGGCTGCAGTTGGTCAGCAGCCACTCACACACATAGTGAATTGTAACTCTTCACGTGAGATGTGGAAAAAATTAGAATCTGTTCATGAACAGAAAACACAAACTAACATACATATGCTCCAACAGAAATGTTATGCCTTCAGGAAAGACGAGATCGACGATGTTGCGACACATATCTCAAAACTGGAGTCTATCGCTCAACAGTTACGCGATGTGGGTGAGAAAGTATCAGAATCTATGTTGATCACAAAAATTCTAATGACTCTACCAGAGAAATACGCTCATTTCCATACAGCTTGGAAGTCAACGGCAATTTCGGACCGTACATTGCTGAATTTAATCAGTCGCCTGATCATAGAAGAAACCCGTTTGTCACTTCATCCAGCAATAAACCAACAACATGCATTCATGGCGGAAAAGGGGAAGAGATTAACTCCAAATTTGTCACACGCGAGAAATAATAAAAATATCAATGGTAATATTGCAGTTGGTAAAGGTGGCAAGTGATTTCTCTATAAGAGACCAGGGCACTGGAAGAGAGACTGCCCGAAGAGAAAACACATGAATAAGACAAAGGATGCGTTTATATCTACTCTCCTTTGGGGAGAAAGAGATGACGATTCCGAAAATTGGTTTTTGGACTCAGGGGCAACAGATCACATGACTTTTAACAAAAAACTATTCCCATCTTACATTGAATTTGATCATCCACAGAGTGTACGTGTCGGTAAGGAGTTAATAAAAGCTTTCGGTCGCGGTGATATAAATATTCTTTCTTTTAACTTCTCAACTTGCTAGAAAAATATTTGAAACATGTTTTGTTTGTGCCGCACATTAAAGTAAATTTATTTTCGTCAAATTCTGCTATGGATAACGGACTTCAGTTGATATCAAATTGTGAGAAATGTCAACTGTTGGATGGCAACAACACTGTGGCAATTGGAGTGCGCGAGAGATCCTTGTTTCGGATGATGTTCAGAATTAATTTTTCGTCTGCTAATATAGCAGCGAGCAAAGCTGAAAGTTTTAAAATTTGGCACGAACGATTAGAGCATCAAAATGCTAGAGTGATTACTAATTTCTTGATTAAAGAAAAAATACCCGTTGTTAATTCCGACAATATCTTTTGTGAATCGTGTATTTTCGGAAAACAATCAAAATTAAAGTTCTGTGCAAGTGAAAGCAAAACAAGTTGCCCAGGTGAACTCGTTCATGCCGATTTGTGCGCACCAATGCAGCAGCCATCGATATCAGGTTATTTATATTTTTTGTTACTTAAGGATGATTTTTCCAACTACAGCATCGTGTATTTTCTAAAGCGTAAAAGTGAGGTCTATAATTACCTAGAAGACTACATTATTAAACTGAAAACAGAAACGCGTTACGATTTAAAAACAATAAGAACCGATAATGGAACAGAACTTTTAAATCGAGATTTCAACAACGTTCTTACAATTGCTCATCAAACGTCGGTGCCTTATTGCCCGCAGCAAAATGATAAGGCAGAACGAGAAATGAGGACTCTGGTGGAAGCTGGATGTTAAAAAATAATAGAAAAAAACTCGAGCCCGAACAATATTAAAAGAAGACTTTATTAAGGAGAGAAAAACAGTTAACCGATATTAAGAGAAAAGGATAGCAATGCATGCTTCTTAAAGAGTATTATAGTTCATATATTCATATATATTGTAATTTTCAACATCCTGCGGCCCGGGGATGATTCTGTAGCTCCAATGGGTAGAGGAGCTGCACAGGTCTTCGCAACAAACGTCTATCTGGAAATCGCACCTCACAAGCTCGAACCTTACCGTCTCGGCCTTCAAAAGTTTTCTTCACCATCACCATCTTCCAATGTACGCGGGGCTTAGAGCTGTCAAACAGCAGAGCAACATCTCCAGCTTTAAGTTCTACTGAATGCTTTGGATCGGATGAGTGAAAGGACCTGAGTTGCATGTACTCAATACGCCTCCTTTTGGTCATCTTAGCGAAGTATTTTAACCGATTCTGCCACAGCTCTCTTATTTTAGAGCTATCCATTTCTGGAGCTGTAAACGGGCTAACAGGCAGGGACACGTCTGTAAAAATGTTGCAGGTGCAAGCGGCTTCAATTCCAATGGATCCTCAGATACGTAGGTTGAAGGTCTTTCGTTTATCAGAGCCTCTGTCTCAATCAGTACCGTGTTTAGCTGTTCAAAAGTTACTTAGCCTTACCAATAACCGTTTATAACATACGAATTTCCGCCACTCTGCAGCGGAATTAGGTTCTTTCGTCGCCGTTATACAGTCTGCAGAAATGGTTTCTCCATATTCTCAGCATCGACTGTGACTCTACTACGATGTTCCCTTGTTCATCCTTACAGGCTTCGGTTCGGAGTTTATAACCTTGACTGGTTGCCTTTACCCTTTGGTAAAACTTCCTTACCTCATTCCTGCAGTAATATCCTTCTATTCTGCCGATCGCGCGCTTCTCATTCTCCTTCTTTTTTCTCCTGAGAAGCCGATGTTCGTCTCTCCTCTTCTGCTCGTAGAGCTTCCGAGCAGCTCTTGACCTTCTTTGCAGTGCCGCTTTGTATGCTTCTTGCTTGGCTGCATTCGCCTGCCGACACTCATTGTCAAACCAGGGGTTTCGTTGTGGTGGCGGATTGAAACCCAGCACATCAGAGGCGGCATCTCTGATGGCTTTTTGGCAACGCTGCCACTGGTCTTCAATACTTGATGTTGGCGGCGTAGGATTTCTTAAGAGGTTGAGGGAGACACGATCGGAAAAAGATATGGCAATCTCTTGCGATTGTAGCCGGCCGACGTTGAACTTCCTCACAGTATTTCTTTGTCTTGGCGGTGTTCGGGATATCCGCAACCTTACCTTGGCTACTACAAGGTGGTGGTCCGAGTCAATGTTGGCACCTCGGAACGTTCGGACATCTATAATACTGGAGGAGTGCCTTGCGTCGATCGCAATGTGATCAATCTGATTGATGGTTGATTGATCAGGAGATCGCCATGTCCCTTTGTGAATGTCGAGATGTGGGAATTTTGTACTGGCTACTACAAAATTTCGCCCCGCAGCAAAGTCGATCAGCCTAAATCCGTTATCGGATGTGGTGTCGTGTAGGCTGTGCTTCCCGACCGTACTACCAAAGATGTTCTCTCTTCCTAGCTTTGCGTTAAAATCGCCAAGAACAATTTTCATGTCGTAGCTAGGGCATTGCTCATACGTTTTGTCCATAGAACCTGTCTTTGGTGTCGTCAACTTTCTCCTCTGTGGGGGCATGTGCGCATATAAGGCTTATGTTGTCAAATTTAGCCTGGATGTATGGAATTGTCGTGAGGTGCTCGTTCACTGACCTGAACGATAAGACTTCTTGCCTAAGTCTGCCTCTAACGATAAATCCACATCCAAATAGGCGCTGTTTTTGTTGCTTGTAGCACTCACCGTAATATATATCACAGTTTTTCATCCTCCTTTTGCCCGGTCCATCCCATCGCACTTCTTGGATGGCGCGTATGTCTGCTTTGCAGCAGTCTAGGGCTTCCGCTAATTGTTCGGCTGCACGTGGCCTATAAAGGGACCTTACATTCCACGTACAGATCCGAAGGTCGTTGTCCGTATATCGTTTGCAGGGTTCGTCATCAGTAAAATCATCCGTTTCCGAGGCTTGTTGTTGCTTCGTAACTATGGTTTTTTTGTGTGGCCGGGCAGTTACCCCGACGGCACAACCTTCAACCTGGAGGGCCAGTTCCTTTTTTGTAACCCCTAGGACAAGAGGTCGCACTTATAAGTTTGGCAGGTTGAGCTCGGGTGAACTACAACCAGTACCCGATGGCTACCACTTGGAGGTAAAATAAGCACAATTGGTGTGTAGGAAAAGTTGCAACACTGGGAATCGCCAGGTTGACGCCAGTCAGTGCCTACCCGATTCCCACAGCACCCAGCCACAGTTGAAGACACACACATACACTAATTATTGCTATTATTGGTTTCCATTTACAATTCATTTAATTTTGCATTTTAGGCGTATTAACGAACAAAAATCTAAGCGCAATGATTCTCTATGCGTATCGTATGATGATTCATACACATGATGAGAATGTCATACTGAAGTGCCGTGAGCTATTGCAGCAATTCGTTGTCGACATGTATGTTAAAGTCCGATTCAATCAGGCAAAGCTTCGATCTGAGGACTATATGTTAGAGAGTTTTCTGCCCTCAACATGTTTGGGAATTAGATAGACATGTATGTAGCAGCTCTAATACTCGTAACTGTTATACTCTTCTTGTACTCTTTTACTTTGCTAAGTGCACATCAAATTTTAGTCCTAATAAATATCATATCGTGGTTTATCCTTTTCTGGGAGTCTCAACAGGTTATGGGCCCAGACACTCGTAATACTGAGCGGTGCCTTTTTGAAAAATAATTGCGAAGAAAACGCGGGATTAGTTTTTCGAAAAAAGGGGAGTGGGATCTGGTATAGCGCCAGGGATCGGTTTGTGTGTTAAAAAAATTAATATAAAATATAAAATCGAAAAGCTGCAAACGCTTGAGCAGTGGGTTACTTGGAAATTCCAAGTGAGAATAATTTTGCAGGCCAGTGATCTCTATAGTGTTGTGAATGGAGTTTTAACAAAACCTGAGGATGAAGCGATGCAAGAGTATAAAGATTTCTTAAAACTGGATGTAAAGACACAAAGGATTATCGTGGCTGCAGTTGGTCAGCAGCCACTCACACACATAGTGAATTGTAACTCTTCACGTGAGATGTGGAAAAAATTAGAATCTGTTCATGAACAGAAAACACAAACTAACATACATATGCTCCAACAGAAATGTTATGCCTTCAGGAAAGACGAGATCGACGATGTTGCGACACATATCTCAAAACTGGAGTCTATCGCTCAACAGTTACGCGATGTGGGTGAGAAAGTATCAGAATCTATGTTGATCACAAAAATTCTAATGACTCTACCAGAGAAATACGCTCATTTCCATACAGCTTGGAAGTCAACGGCAATTTCGGACCGTACATTGCTGAATTTAATCAGTCGCCTGATCGTAGAAGAAACCCGTTTGTCACTTCATCCAGCAATAAACCAACAACATGCATTCATGGCGGAAAAGGGGAAGAGATTAACTCCAAATTTGTCACACGCGAGAAATAATAAAAATATCAATGGTAATATTGCAGTTGGTAAAGGTGGCAAGTGATTTCTCTATAAGAGACCAGGGCACTGGAAGAGAGACTGCCCGAAGAGAAAACACATGAATAAGACAAAGGATGCGTTTATATCTACTCTCCTTTGGGGAGAAAGAGATGACGATTCCGAAAATTGGTTTTTGGACTCAGGGGCAACAGATCACATGACTTTTAACAAAAAACTATTCCCATCTTACATTGAATTTGATCATCCACAGAGTGTACGTGTCGGTAAGGAGTTAATAAAAGCTTTCGGTCGCGGTGATATAAATATTCTTTCTTTTAACTTCTCAACTTGCTAGAAAAATATTTGAAAAATGTTTTGTTTGTGCCGCACATTAAAGTAAATTTATTTTCGTCAAATTCTGCTATGGATAACGGACTTCAGTTGATATCAAATTGTGAGAAATGTCAACTGTTGGATGGCAACAACACTGTGGCAATTGGAGTGCGCGAGAGATCCTTGTTTCGGATGATGTTCAGAATTAATTTTTCGTGTGCTAATATAGCAGCGAGCAAAGCTGAAAGTTTTAAAATTTGGCACGAACGATTAGAGCATTAAAATGCTAGAGTGATTACTAATTTCTTGATTAAAGAAAAAATACCCGTTGTTAATTCCGACAATATCTTTTGTGAATCGTGTATTTTCGGAAAACAATCAAAATTAAAGTTCTGTGCAAGTGAAAGCAAAACAAGTTGCCCAGGTGAACTCGTTCATGCCGATTTGTGCGCACCAATGCAGCAGCCATCGATATCAGGTTATTTATATTTTTTGTTACTTAAGGATGATTTTTCCAACTACAGCATCGTGTATTTTCTAAAGCGTAAAAGTGAGGTCTATAATTACCTAGAAGACTACATTATTAAACTGAAAACAGAAACGCGTTACGATTTAAAAACAATAAGAACCGATAATGGAACAGAACTTTTAAATCGAGATTTCAACAACGTTCTTACAATTGCTCATCAAACGTCGGTGCCTTATTGCCCGCAGCAAAATGATAAGGCAGAACGAGAAATGAGGACTCTGGTGGAAGCTGGATGTTAAAAAATAATAGAAAAAAACTCGAGCCCGAACAATATTAAAAGAAGACTTTATTAAGGAGAGAAAAACAGTTAACCGATATTAAGAGAAAAGGATAGCAATGCATGCTTCTTAAAGAGTATTATAGTTCATATATTCATATATATTGTAATTTTCAACATCCTGCGGCCCGGGGATGATTCTGTAGCTCCAATGGGTAGAGGAGCTGCACAGGTCTTCGCAACAAACGTCTATCTGGAAATCGCACCTCACAAGCTCGAACCTTACCGTCTCGGCCTTCAAAAGTTTTCTTCACCATCACCATCTTCCAATGTACGCGGGGCTTAGAGCTGTCAAACAGCAGAGCAACATCTCCAGCTTTAAGTTCTACTGAATGCTTTGGATCGGATGAGTGAAAGGACCTGAGTTGCATGTACTCAATACGCCTCCTTTTGGTCATCTTAGCGAAGTATTTTAACCGATTCTGCCACAGCTCTCTTATTTTAGAGCTATCCATTTCTGGAGCTGTAAACGGGCTAACAGGCAGGGACACGTCTGTAAAAATGTTGCAGGTGCAAGCGGCTTCAATTCCAATGGATCCTCAGATACGTAGGTTGAAGGTCTTTCGTTTATCAGAGCCTCTGTCTCAATCAGTACCGTGTTTAGCTGTTCAAAAGTTACTTAGCCTTACCAATAACCGTTTATAACATACGAATTTCCGCCACTCTGCTCTGCACGTACGGCTTCCATTTCTGCAGTTCTCCGTAGATCCAATTCAGTGTAATTTTCGAGTCTGTCCATAACAAGTACTCTTTGATGGGCATTTTTAGAGTATTTTTCAGATATGCTCACAATCTGGCAGCAATCAAAGCTGCAGTTAATTCCAATTTTTTAAGAGTAAGCTTATCAGTCCCATCAATTTTAATAGGGGATACTCGGCTCTTGGAACATAAAAACGATACGGCTACACTGTCCGACGAATCGATCACTCTTACATATGCGACTGCTCCATAGGCTCTCAGACTGACATCAGAAAATATGTGACATTGGACTTCGCTGATAAGATGGTCATGTCTCTTAACTGTAGAATGTTTTTGATACAGCTTTCCCATTCTATCTGTAAATCAGATGGCAAACTTCTTCTTCCACGTCGTCTTGAATAATATCTTTAATTTAATGACAGTCGGGCTAATTATTCCCAAAGGGTCATAGATTCCAACCAGGGCTGACAAGATGTTACGCTTACTGCCTTTCGCCGCATGGAACTAAAGGAAACTTTGATCTCAGTTGCACAGCAAGCTCGTCGCTGAAGACCATCCAAGTAAGGCCCAAAACTTTCTGCTGCACTGGCAAATCCTCCGACGCGACTGCAGCTCGAAATGGGCTACTGCAAACACCGAATGTCACTCCGATATTCTTGATATTCAGGAGGTGACGATGAAGAATATGGAAGCGCTGAGTACCAAAGAAACCTGTGCGCGTCACGGTCGACTTCGCTTAATGATATTTGTAGGAATGCCTTTTCGATGTCGGCCACAAGTCTTACTCGTCCAAGCCGGAAGTTTAAAAGCACCTTCAAAATGTCAGGTAACAAATTTGCGCCTGCTAGAAGCTGACTATTGAGCGAAGGAGCGTCATCCGCTTGTATGGAAGCGTCAAATACTATTCGCATCTTTGTTGTCGTGCTGTCTTCTTTGTACACAGGGCGGTGTGGCAAGTAAAAAATTCGTCTCGGTGATGATAGCGATTGAACTGGCTCGACAATCATTTGACGAATGCTGGCATCATACTTCTATAACTTTTTTGGATCCCTAGAGAGACGACGAAACAATCCATTTAGTCGACTTACCGCAAGACTTTTCTTGTTAAGAATAACAACATTTTGCTCCTTCGAGGGCAAACTAGCCTCATAGCGGCAACCCACTCGTCGAATATATTTAGCGGTCATCTCATGCGTTAAACGTTGTTTTTCGAACTCTTCCCCTCGAATGCCAATCGACTCTAACGTCCACATTGCGGAAAGGTCTCGCCCACGAGCATTAAAAACACTGCTCACAAATAGCGGCTGGATGATGTCCTCCTTCGCTGCGCTCAATTCATTAGGGTGTAGACCTTGGAGTGTCCAGCCAAATATAGTTTTCACTGCCCTTAAACTCTTGGACAGACGCCGCTGCTCACCCGTCACCGCAGACCAATAATAATCGGCTCCTATCAAAACACTAATGCCTTCCTCAATGTCGAGGTCTACCGCAACATTGTCAGCCAAATTTAGACAACGAAAAGATTTACAAGATCGCTCTGGGACTCTAAGCACATCCGCACAAATGTCAGGCACTACAATTACTTTAATTTTAATTGCCTTTTCCATGTATTGACTTTGCACGCACAGTTTAACCTTTTTAAATGTTTTAGCTTGTGTTTTTTGCTGGCATCCAAAAGGAATTACAGACATTTCAATAGTTTCACTATTCTTCAAAATGTTAAATTTTTCCGCCACACTCTCTTTCAGGAAACTTAGCTGACTGCCGCCATCAATTACCACACACAGAACTCTTTTTTGCCCGTTCCACCCAGTTGCAGTGCAACGTGCTGTTTTTTAAAAAAACACAGTCAGAAGAATAACACATAACACAATTGCCGTTGCTATTTTTTCTTTCACTGGTGTTCTCTCTGATTGATTTCTTTTTCTCGCACAATGACGACAAATGTTTTCCTCCACACTTCCCACAGCAGAGAAAACTTTTACTACGACATTATTTTTACATGTGTCCTTTTTTCGCACAGCGAAAGCATCGATTTTCCTTTCTAAGGCGATCCCTTTTTTGCGAAAGAGAAACCTCTTCACAACTTTTTGTAGTGTACTTCTTTCACTCTCATCTTCTTTCCTGCGAAAATATTCGACTCGCAATTCTGCTGGTAGGCAACGTAAGAGAATTGACTTCAACATGACATCATATTTCTGCGAAGAAACTTGTAAAGCAGTAAGAGAACGCATGGAAGTAGAAATACTGTTGTACAAATTCCGTAAGCTCGCAACATCTGATTTAAATGTTACTGGACTGAGCGATATCAATTTCTGCATGTGCTCGTCTATGAGTTTTTCTGTATCTCCGCGCTGCTCTAGCAACAATGCTACTGCCGCATCGTAGCACGATGAAGTGGCTGTGAACCCAGCTACGACCTTCCTCGCAGCGTATGGAAGGAAGAAGTATGGATCCCATTAACCAACAAAGTAAAAGTGAGTCGTGACGTAATTTTTACAAAAACTGATAAAATTTCATCTGGTGGTACTTTTGAAGGATTTTGCTGTTAAAGTCTATAAAGCAAAATACTTTCTTGGATTAGAAATTAACCATAAAGCTGATTGTACTATATTCATCAATCAAGCCGATAAAATTGCTTCAAAATTCGGTTTGGCGAATTCCAATGTTGTTTCAACACCTGCAGATTCTTCAAGCCTCGTAAATATTGCTAACTACGGCTCTAGCGACAGCAACTTTCCGTACAGAGCAGCAGTTGGCAGCCTCATGTATCTGGCTGTTGGTACTAGACCAGACATATCTTTTGCATTGGGCGTGGTAAGCCGGTACATGGAAAATCCTTCCGAAGCACACATTAGAGCTTTAAAGCGTATCATAAGATACATAAAGGGAACACAAAACGATGTTATTGTTTTTAGTTCGACGTCTAAATTTAATTTTGAATCTTACAGTGATGCAGACTATGCAGGGGATCGAAAAACCAGACGGTCTACCAGTGGTTTTATTTGTTTCGTCGGTGATGGTCCCATCTCCTGCGGCTCTCAGCAACAGCGCTGTGTAGCTCAACGACCGAGTCAGAGTATATTGCGGCAGCTGAAGCAGTAAAAGAGATGTCTTGGTTAAGGCTTTTACTGCAGGATCTCAATTTCCAATACCAAGACCTGAAACATTATCTGAACAATGAGAGCGCTATCAGGCTGGTGAAGAACCTAGAGTTCCACAAGAGAACAAAGCACGTAGATGTCAAGTACCATTTTATAAGGGAAAAATATGCACAAAACATGTTTGATATTCAACATGTTCCATCTCAGTTGCTGAGAGCTGACATTTTTACCAAGGCTCTACCGAAGAATCGTTTCCAAATATTGCGAGAAATGATTGGTGTTCTTCCACCTCCATAATTTTTAATTGTTTTAAATGAAAGCGTTTACATTGAAATCATGTTTTTAAAGTTTTGGAATTGTATAAAATTTAATTGTTTTTGAAATTTTTGAATTACAATTTCCATTTGTAAACATGAATGTTATTATATACAGTAACAGTCAAATATTAATAAAAGTGGGAGTGTTAGAGAGTTTTCATTAATTATTTTCTTCCCTCAACATGTTTGGGAATTAGATAAACAAGTATGTAGCAGCTCTTATACTCGTAACTGTTATACTCTTCGTGTACTCTTATACTTTGCTAAGTGCACATCAAATTTTAGTCCTAATAAATATCATAAACAGATCGGACGAATACGCTCAAGACGAACGCCGGATTTATTTATTACGTTCACATGCAATCCGAAGTGGACGGAAACTGAACGTGAGTTGGACCCGGGCCAAAAACCGCTAGATCGCCATGACAGGGTATTTCAGCAAAAACTCAAGTTTATGATATAAAATTCACAAAACGATATCCGCGACCGTTAGTTGCTGAAACAGTCACATTGAACGATGGATATCCAGTTTATCGTCGGCGTTGAAAAGAAGGTAATAGTCAAACTATCAAAGTTAAAGTTCAAAATCAAGAGATTGAGATCGAAAATCAATTCATTGTACCATATTGGTGGCTGCTATCACGAATTTTGGAAACATATGCGAACGTTGAGAAAAATAAATTCAGCGCCATGACTGTGTTTCGTATTGCGTCGGAAATTGCGAATGGCGATCAGCAACTTCCAAATGGGCAGATACGTCAGTACTAATGAAGCACTGTGGCGATTATTGTCATTTATAATTCATGAAAGATATCCCAAAGTTGTACATTAAGCAGTGCATTTGGAAAATTGGCAAAGAGTTTACTTCACTGAATGTTTTTATTTGCGAATGTTTTATTGCTGCGAAAGGCCACAAATGCCAAACATATAGAGAAGCATGTCAACTATTGGGTTTGCTGGAGAACGATTCTTATTTGGATTTAACACTTGCGGATTCTGTTGTTTCATAAAATGCGTGCCAAATACGAACGCAGTTCGCAATTATCATCACCACATGTTTTCCTTCACAACCAATTCAGTTATGAAACAAATACAAAAACGATATATGTGAACATATGTATCTTGCATCGCTTCTCCTCCAAACACCATCAACGCAAGCAGGACCAAAGATCGTACGCAAAACTTGTCTCTCAAAATAACCAAGAGCTTCTTCATCCGCTTTCAATAGCGTCCATGTCTCTGTGCCATAGAGCAGGACTGGGATGAACAGAGTCTTATACAAAGTCAACTTGGAGTTTCGAGAGATGGCTCTGTTATTCAATTGCCTCTTGAGCCCAAAGAAGTAGCGATTGGCAAGAGTAATTCTGCGCTTGATCTCGGTACTGGTGTTGTTGTCCCTATTTACTCATGAGCCTAGGTAGACGAAGTCCTTGACTACCTCAAAGTTTCTGCTGCCCAATATGACGCTCTGTCCGAGACGTCGATGTTGTGCGTCCTTTCTTGATGACAGCATGTACTTTGTTTTTCCCTGGCTTATCGCTAGACCCATTTTAGCCGCTTCCACTTCAATGCCAACAAACGCCTCATTGACGGCTCGCTGTGTTCGTCCAATCACGTTAATGTTATCCGCGTAAGCAAGCAGTAGAACGGACTTTTGGAAGATCGTGCCCCGGGTGTTTGAGTTTGAGTTTCGCACGATCTTCTCAAGTATGATATTGAAGAAGTCACATGACAGCATGTCGCCTTGCCTAAAACCTTTTTTGACATTGAAGGTCTCGGTGAGTTCGTTACCGACCTTGATGGAGCATCCAGAGTCTTCTTGCACAACCTGACGAGTTTGGCAGGAATTTCAAAACTAGACATGGCGCCGTATAGCTCGTCTCTATGCACGCTGTCATATGCGGCCTTGAAATCGACAAATAGGTGGTGGGTGTCGATCTGCATCTCTTGAGTCTTTTCCAGGATCTGCCGAAGTGTAAATGGTCTATTGTGGACTTTCCTGGCCTGAAACCGCACTGATAAGGATCTATCAGGTTGATGACAAAGAGTTTCAGGCATTCACACAGAACGGCAGAGAATATCTTGTAGCGAGGCTGAACCATCGATAGTTGGCGCAGCTGCTGAGATTCCACTCATCAGGCTGGTGCATGCGCCCAACCAGGTCATCTCCAGCTGCTTTAAATAGTTCCGCAGACAATCCGTCCGCTCCAGCAGATTTGTTCGACTTCAATCTAGATATCGCTATCTTCACTTCGTCGAAGTTGGGGGGACGAAATTCGGAATTCGTGTTCATCATCGTCAAAATTGAGTGAAACATTCAGCCTGACAGCGGAAAGTCTGTCGTCATCGCCGCTTAACAGTCTACAGAAATGATTTTTCCAAATTCTCAGCATCGACTGCGATTCTACTATTTCGACAATTATTATGTTAGTAAGATTATTTGTGTTTGATTTAATGTTTTCTATATTTTCGTTAATATTTTGGGCATCCTGGACGTCCAAGTTTCCAGTAATAATTTTGATTTTGCAGATCCGAGTCAGTTGAACAAGCCTCTTTTTTGATGTATGATAGTAGCGGTGTTTATTCTGACTCTCCTTTTTAAAAGACTCAATGATCTTTCCATGCCTCGTTTACTGTTGTTGTATTCTTCGAGATTAACGACGTGGATGATGTTATGGAAGTTCGAGATAGTTCTTGCAGCGCCTGGTTGTAGAACAAACAAACACAATTGGATTGTCTCCGTTATCATGTGCCGTGATAACACTATTATGTGTAGGCTCATGTTCCGTGGACGTATTGAGAATGTGTATTTATAGTATATGGATATAATGTCGAAACAAATGTTAACGCTCATACGCCGTGAACGATACATAGCTTTCGAAATATACATTTTTATTTACTTTTATATTTGTATATATATTACTTAAATTTGTTTGCTTTTGTTTGTATTGGATTGGATAGCCTCTGTAGTCATATGCGTTGATTACGCTATTATGTTAACGTTCATATTCCGTGAACGTATTAAGAATGCGTATTTATAAAATTAATATGTATATTTATTTATCTATTATATAACAATAAATCGGGTTTTCCTTCCTGACGATATAACTCCAGAACGCACGAACTGATTGTTTTGCATTCGTTGGAAGGGTCTCGGGATCCGTTAGGCTTACAGCAAACAAAATTCAGGAAACATTTCAACAGAAAAGCAGGAAAACAGGGAAAATAATTGTTCACATACAGTGCCATCTCTGATACATAGCATGTACTACAAAGCAATATGGTTTTGCATTGTGGTGGAGGAGATGGCGCCAGTACGTGCTGTGTGAGTATCCATCATGAAAATAAGTACGTTTCATTTTAAGTAGATGGCGTGATATATTGTTTGTCAGCTACTCATTGTACTCTGCTCAATTAATTTCATGTGACATTTATTATGCGCACGTTCTCTCAGACGCTAACTTAAAACCGGTATTGTGTTCACTGTGAAATTGTAAAATTGAGGTTAAAGTTATTCGTTTCCTAACAGTTCAATTGGAAACCATCAAATCAATCACGCGTATTTTGCAAATTTGTATTCAATTCCAACTGCAGGCATTTGTCCTTAAGGTGGTAAGTTGAACTGCGAAAATAATGTGGATCGTGCATTTCAGGTTAAAGTCCCCAGTTTGTCCATAGTCCAATATGCGTAGAGGACGACGTGCGAACATCGGCCGCCGCACAAGACATGCAAGCCAGCAACAAATGTATTGTATTCGCAGAACTTGAGTGAAGAAAGACGAAAATAATGAGAGCAAATACCCGATTGGGGCAACGCGTGAGCATACGAAGATCATTGGCATCATACAATCGCTTGGCATTCCAATCTGATCCGACTGATAACTACACTGATGATGACAATTTAGATATTGGACCAATGACAATAGTTCAAGAGAGAAACTGGATTGTGCTGCGCAAGTGGACAATACAAACTGGATCCATTAATTACACCAACCATTGTTCGCTGGAAGTGATCCCGATTCCAACCATTTTCTTCAACGCATCCTTGAATACAATAACTGTTTTCGCATGACTTCCTTTGGAGCTAATATCATTCGAGAAGGCGACTTCATGCCGACCTGCAAGGTAAAAGATACAACACACACAACAATGATTCAACAAATGATTCAGTTGTCTGCTGCCGCATCAGTCTCTGCAAATATATTTCATTTCGTCGATGGTGGATCAGCTGAATGTGCGGTGTACAGGCAACACAACAGTTAAAGAGACGAATTATTGAACAGTTGCAAGCATTTTTTTCACGCTCATTCGAATCATTAAAGAAGAAAAAGTCGGTTGGAATCGACGGGATCTCCAACATTGTGCTAAGAAATCTTCCTCTGGAAGTGGTCACTATGTACGCAATCCTTTTTAACAATGCTCTGAATAATAGACACTATCCTGAGCATTGGAAAACCACGATTGAGCAGACCACAGCCAAGCGAGGAAAAGATTCTTCGAATCCGTGCAACCTCCGGTCAATTAGTCTTCTTCCGAACATCAGCAAGGTATTTGAGAAGGTGATAAATACAGCTCTGATAAACTGGACAGAGGACAAACATATAATGCCGGATAACCAATTCGATTTCAGAGCGGGGCATGACACTATTCACGCCGCGTCGAAACTGGTGTCGGATATCCAATGGAACAAGAGCCAGAAACAATGTACGGGCGCCTGCTTGATTGACCTGGAGAACGCCTTCGACACCGTATGGTTAGAAGGACTTTACTAAAAGCTCAATCGGCTAGGCATTAGTAAACCACTATGTAACTGTAAAACATGCTTACCGGTAGACGGTTTTTCGTCAAGAATGGCAACGTGACCTCTGCAGGTATTTTTGAAGCAAAAAATGGTCTCCAACAGGGTGCCGTTAATTCGCCGATCCTGTTCAACATTTTCTTTAGCGATCTAATAAGTTCTCTTTCCGCACGCAATTGCGTATGCCGACGACTTGATCATGTACAGATCAGCCAGAAAGATCGAGGACATCACTACGCTCACGCAGGGTGACTTCGACTCATTCATGAGAGATTGCGATGACTGGAAGTTGAATATCAACTTTCAGAAGTCGGAAACCATTCTGTTGAGTTCTCTATTGTTGGACGACACGGGCAACCACTGCCGCAAAGGATTGTAGTCAGATACCTGGGGATCAGGCTAGATCAGTATCTATATTTTAACAAACATGTAGATACTGCTCTAAACGGGTCCTGGTGCGCTTTCGCCCTTGCAAAGAAACTGTTTTACAACAGCCAACTCGATGCAAAGGTAAAGGTAATCTGCTACATAGCCCTCATACGGCCAATGCTCACCTATGGCTGTCCCGTGTGGTTCAACGTGAGTGCAAGCTTGATGGAAAAGATTAGGGTGTTTGAGAGGGCCTGTCTTAGGGCTTGCCTTGCCTCTACAGAACACCAGAATCCCAGTGCATAAAATTCTACTCCAATGAGGTTTTATACAACAGAGCCAACCTGATACGAGTGGACAATTTCCTGGTGAAGTTGATTCGAGGTCACACTGCGAGAGCGATGAACAGTACCACGAAAGGGTACGTCACAGTGGGTTCGTCCCTCCAGAAGGATTTCTTTATTTTGACAAGCACGGCCTGATACAAGACAAGAATGCTGTACCGCTCCTCTTTCACATAGCCAGGTCAACTGTGGATGGGCGACTCAACCACGACCAGTACAGCGGTCTCGAGTCGGGATGTGCGAGATGTTTCATTGCAACATCGTAAGTTCTGGTGGCTGGGGAGCGAAGGAACTCCAGCGTCGAACCCTTTAGACCCGGGGTAGAACGGGTAGTGCGTACCCCCTTATCAGCAGTCGGTCTCTGTCTTCGGTGGATCAGATGGAAATCTAGAAACCGCAACCAATGGCCGACTTACATATCGAAGGATAGTTTTGAGGTAGTTTGTAAGTTGTATATACGTATAAACTAAAAAAAAAAATATTAAAAAAAAAATAAAGTAAAAATTAAAAAAAAAAATAGAAAAAAAAAACAAAAAAAAATTAAGTATACACATTCGTACAGGTTCAGATTCGAAGATCCTTCGGGCCGGAGCTGTGGTGTCCATACACTCTACATGACCTAGCCACCGTAGGCGTTGGATCCGTAGACGCCTAACTAGGCTCATGTCGCTGTACAGCCCGTACAGTTCGTGGTTGAATCTTCTCCTCCAGAACCCGTCAATACAAACAGGACCAAAGATCGTGCGTAGAACTTTTCTCTCAAAGAGACCAAGGACTTCTTCATCCGCTTTCGAGATTGTCCATGCCTCCGCGCCGTATAGCAGGACTGGGATGATCAGGGTCTTATATAGAGTCAACTTGGTTCTTCGAGAGAGGGCTCTATTACTCAATTGCCTCTTGAGCCCGAAGAAAGAGCGGTTGGCAAGAGTTATCCTACGCTTGATCTTGGTACTGATGTTATTTGTACAATTTACTCCGGAGCCGAGGTAAGTGAAGTCCTTGACTACCTCGAAGTTATAGCTGCCCATTGTGACGCTCTGTCCAAGACGTCGATGTTGTATGTCCTTTCTTGAGGACAGCATATACTTCGTTTTGCCCTCATTCACCGCCAGACCCATTTTAGCCGCTTCCGTCTTAATGTTAGCAAAAGCCTCACTGATGGCTCGCTGAGTTCTACCAATCACGTCAATGTCATGGGCTTATGCTAAAAATTGCACGGACTTCTGGAAGATCGTGCCTCTAGTGTTGGCGTGTGATTTTCGCACGATCTTCTCCAGGACGATGTTGAAGAAATCACATGACAGCGCGTCGCCCTGCCTAAAACCTTTTTGACATTGAAGGTCTCGGTGAGTTCGTTACCGACTTTGATGGAGCAGCGAGAGTCTTCTTGCACAACCTGACGAGTTTGGCAGGAATTTCAAAACTAGACATGGCGCCGTATAGCTCGTCTCTATGCACGCTGTCATATGCGGCCTTGAAATCGACAAATAGGTGGTGGGTGTCGATCTGCATCTCTTGAGTCTTTTCCAGGATCTGCCGAAGTGTAAATGGTCTATTGTGGACTTTCCTGGCCTGAAACCGCACTGATAAGGATCTATCAGGTTGATGATAAAGAGTTTCAGGCATTCACACAGAACGGCAGAGAGTATCTTGTAATGAGGCTGAACCCTCGATAGTTGGCGCAGTTGGCGCTGAGATTCCACTCATCAGGCTGGTGCATGCGCCCAACCAGGTTATCTCCAGCTGCTTTAAGCAGTTCCGCGGACAATCCGTCCGCTCCAGCAGATTTGTTCGACTTCAATCTAGATATCGCTATCTTGACTTCGTCGAAGTTGGGGGGACGAAATTCGGAATTCGTGTTCATCATCGTCAAAATTGAGTGAAACATTCAGCCTGACAGCGGAAAGTCTGTCGTCATCGCCGCTTAACAGTCTACAGAAATGATTTTTCCAAATTCTCAGCATCGACTGCGATTCTACTACTAGTTGCCCATTTTCGTCCCTGCAGACTTCGGTCCGAGTTCTATATCTTCCTGATACTTGTTTTACCTTTTGGTAGAACATTTGGACCTCCTTCCCGTCGTAACACCTATCCATCTCAACGACAGAGCGCTTCTCACACCCTTTCTTTTTCTTTCTGAGAAGCTGGTGCTGTTCCCTTCTCTTCTGTTCGTAGAGCTCACGAACAGCTCTCGTTGTTCGATGCAGCGTTGCCTTGTAGGCCTCCTGCTTGGCTGCATTTACCTGGCTGCACTCGTCGTCAATCATGAGTTCCTTCTGGGTGGTGTCGTGAAACCCAGCACATCAGTGCCAGCTTCTTTGATGGCTTTTTGACGACGTTTCCATTCTTCTTCTATTGAATGTGCAGGCAGCGTCGAACACTCAGAGAGTTTCAGGGGGACTGGGTGGGCAAAGTTCCTAGCGGTCAATTGCGATTGTAGCTTTCCGACGTCAAACCGTAGTGTCCTTTCTCGACTCCGTACTTCTCTCGATATCCTCATCCTTACCTTGGCTACAACAAGGAAATGGTCCGAGTCGATGTTGGCTCCTCGGAACGTTCGAACATCGAGAATATTGGAGGAGCATCTGACGTCGATCGCAATGTGATCAATCTCATTGACGGTTGATTGATCAGCAGACAGCCGCTCATCATAGAGAGGTTACGCCCCGAAGCGAAATCTACCGGCCTGAGGCCGTTTCCGGATGTGTTGTCGTGCAGTCTGTGTTATCCGATGACTCTAGCAAAGATTTCTTCTTGCCCAGATGTGCGTTGAAATCTCCTAGAACGATCTTGGTGTCATTGCTGGGGCATCGATCGTACGTTTTTTCTAGGAGATTATAGAACTCATCCTTGCTATCGTTATCCTTCTCCTCCGTCGGGGCGTGTGCGCAAAGCAGACTGATGTTTCCGAATTTAGCCTTGATGCGGATTGTTATGAGGCGCTCGCTGATGTACTCAAAGCTTAAGTCTACTTTGCCTAAGTCTGCCTCGAACAACGAATCTGCATCCAAATAAGCGCTGCCTTCCCTCTTTGTAGCAACCACCGTCTGTTCATTGACCTCACATTCCATGTGCAGAACCGAAAATCATTGTCCTTTGATCGTTTGCTGGGGTCGTCAACTGTGAATCCGTCCATATCCGAGTCCTGTTGTCGGTTCGTAACCGTCGATTCTTTATGTGGTGAGGGAGTTAACCTCACGCACAACCTACAACTGGTTGGCCAGGCCCATTATTTGGCCTTCGGGCAGAGGGGGATCGCTGCATACATTAGTTCACCACACAATGGTTGTGTGATGCCTATCCAGGGGCGATGAGGCTGTATGTCAACTTGACTTATGCACAAGTAGGGATTGCGCTGGCATCCTACCAGGTTGGGTTCAGTCAGCAACTTTGCCCTGTGGACATAAGCCAATGCCCCCAATGCCACCACAATGATGGTGTGATGCCTATCCAGGGGCGCCACGATGAGGCTGTATGTCAACTTGACTTATGCACATGTAGGGATTGCGCTGGCATCCTACCAGGTTGGGTTCAGTCAGCAACTTTGCCCTGTGGACTTAAGCCAATGCCCCCAAACCAAATCATATGGTTGATGTACTATACGTTCCAGACAAATATGTAAATTTGTTCTCACTGAATAGTGCTTTGGGCAAAGGTCTTCGTTTTTGGTCAAATAATTCCAAATACAAATTTATTAAAAACGGAACTATTCTTGCAGTGGGAGTACGCGAATCGAAACTTTGTAAGCTTCTTGTCAAAGTGACGATGGAGAGCGACCACATGTTTGCGAATGTTGCTGTAAAGAAAACTGACACACTTCAGTTGTGGCATGAACGCCTAGCGAATGCTCAAGCCGAAAGGCATTACTAAATTTAGTTCTTATTAGCTTAGAGTACCCGTATAGGGTCAGTAGGTTAGATGTAAGAACGTTTGTCAAGTTAGTTAAGCTAGTTTTAAGCATTTTTGTCTAGCATGTAAGTAAATGAATTGAAAAATAAACTAAAAACGAATTAAAAAAAAAAAAAAAAAAAAATGAACGCCTAGCACATCAGAATCTAAACCAAGTGACAAGTATTATGCGAGATTTCCAAAATCCGTAAATGATAATTATAATTTCGCATGTGATGGTTGTATGTATGGGAAACAGTCTCGTTCTGTGTTCAGTGAATCTGAGAGAAAGTCTTCATCTGTTTTGCAGCTGGTACATACAGACGTTTGTGGGCCGATGCAGCAGTAATCAATAGAAGGATCAAAATATTTTTCCTTATTTAAGGACGATTTTCTCACTATCGAAAGGTAATTTTATGAAAGAAAAATGAAAAGCTTTAAGATTTCTTTAGTTCTTTCTAAATGAGGTGTAAGCTGAGATATTAAATCGGGTTCGTATGCTACGTACTTACAATGGCTCTGAATATGTGAATGAAAAAGTCAAACAGCTTAAAAATATGCAAGGTGTTGTCCACCAAAAACTCTGCCTTATACGCCGGAGCAGAACTGTTCAGCGGAACGCGAGATGAAAACTATAATGGAATCAGCGAGATCGATGATACATGCCAAACATTTAAGCTATAAGTTCTGGGCAGAGGCTGTGAGTACTGCTGTTCATGTTTTGAATAAAATAGGTAAGATCACGGTGGAAGGAAAAACTCCATATGAGCTTTGGCTTGGTTCATAGCCTGATATCGGTTCTTTAGGCGTTTTTGGTTCAGACATATATGTGCATCTTCCAAGACCGAGGAGAAGGAAGTTGGATGCAAAATCAAAAAATGGAATTTTTATTGGTTATCAAGATGGCGTAAAAGGCTATAGAGTATATATTCTGGAGCTGAACAAGGTTGAGACAACTCGAAACGTAGTGTTTACCAATTTTGAAAATTTGACGAAGGCAGGAAGCTTACAGGAAAATACAATTTTACTTGAAGAAGAAGACTGGAAAAAGAATGCGGCTGATAATGAAGATGCTAGAATCGAAGGATGTTTCATCGCTGCATCAGTGTAGTCCTTTCACTTTCCCTCTGACTGTGAACAGTGTTGCACGTGTTTTTCAGCAAGTGAAAAGTTAAGAAATCCGATCATTTCTCAAAAACGCAGCAGAAGTGTTACGGGGGATGATGATTTCATCCACCCATATCATAAAAAATTAAACTCCAGAATAAATACTAGTGCATCTTTGAAAATGGCTAGTGAACCAAATTTCTTTAACTATTTCAAACCATTACAAACTCGTAATGATGTAGTGAAAAATATGGATAGTGAAAATGTCCAAAATAATGTTAAAAATGACCCAATTCCACCCATTATTGTCTTAAAAGCAAAAAGTGAATCTCTGAGAGACTTATTAAGCGCTCTTCATGTTGAAGACTATCTAATAAAGAACATTTCTCTAGGCCATAAAATCATGTGTCAGTGTTTCGATTCATATGAAAAGGTGATTAGTGCATTAAAACAACAATCATTTGAGTTTTACACTCATGCTAGAAAGGTTAATAGACCCTTCAAGGTAGTTTTGTCTGGCTTACATTCTTGTAACCACATAGCTCTTAAAAACGAACTAATCTCATTAGGATTAAAGTGCTTAGACGTGAAACCAATTACACTTAAAAATAACGCTAACACTAACTATGCAATCTACATTGTGTACATCGAACGTGGCACAATTAAAATATCCGAACTACGATCTAAATATAAAAGTATATTTAAAACAATAGTAAGATGGGAATTCAAAAAGCATCAACCGAACAAAATTACGCAATGTCACAATTGCCAGATGTATGGCCACGGAGCCATGCACTGTCAAATTAAAAGTTTCTGCTCCACGTGCTCCGGAAACCACAACACAACCGCATGTACGGAGTCAGACATCTTAAAATGTGCTAACTGCAGTGGATCGCATAAGTCAACTGACCCTTCGTGTCCTAGCAGATCTCAATTCATTAAAATACGACAAAAACTCTCTTCGAGAAATAGTAACATCTCTCCAACACCAACACACCAGAAGAGCAACATGAGTGTTAATTTCACCTCTCAAGACTTTCCACCATTGCGCCATCCTACTCGCGCCACCCAACGTCATTTTGCGACCAATGTGGCCACTTGCGCTGAGAGTCTTATCAAAAACACGAGCATCAATCAACACAACAGCAGCGCCAGCAGCAACTCACTATTCTCTCTGGATGAGATCTCTTCTTTACTTAATGATGTTCTCTCTAAACTCAGTTCATGTCGCTCAAAACTAGAGCAATTTAATGTCATTACAACTCTTGCAGTTAAATATGTCTATGCCCAACATGATAAGTAATAATCTCTCTTCCAACATTAATCGTCATAAAATCATAACTTGGAACGCGAGAAGCATTCAAAATAAAGCTGTTGTGCTTTTTGATTTCATATTACGTGAGAAAATTGACATTGCGCTTGTAACAGAGACTTGGTTGAAAAGTGATAAAAAATTATACCATCCGAATTATGCATGCTATAGGTTCGATAGGCAGAATGCAAATAGAGGAGGAGTTGCTGTTTTAGTAAACAAAACTTTAAGCCATTCTGTATTACCTGCTTTCAATCTTGACGTAATAGAAGCAACAGGCATTGAGGTGATTCTACACGATACCACCAAACTTAATGTTTTTTCGGTCTATTTCCCCGGCGGAAATAGGAACTTTGAAAAAATGATTAAGTTTAAAAGGGACTTTTTAAAACTGGTCCGTATGAGTGGTAGTTTTCTTTTAGGAGGTGATTTGAACTGTAGGCACCAATCTTGGGGGTGTTCAAGAGCAAACTGCTGGGGAAATACCCTTCATAATATCGTTGCTGCGTTCAGGCACCTCGCATTAATTTTTCCACACAACCCTACATATATTCCTAGCAATGCCACACACAACCCCTCAACGCTTGATTTTTTCATCACAAACTGCGACCACCTCTTTTCTCAGCCCATAACCTTAAACGCTCTAAGCTCCGATCACTTACCAGTCTGCACAGAAATAAATAACGCAGTTGCCAGACACAGTTCCCACTCCAACTACAATTTTGCAGTTGCTAATTGGAATAGATTTCAACGCCACATATCAACCAACTTGAATTTAAATCAGCTTGATTTGTCTTCAGTAAATTCGTCGATCCAGATTGATTCATTTATAGAATCTTTTGAAGAAACTATAAAGAATGCTGCAGATATTTCAATTCCTAAAATTAACCTCATAAGATCGCACTCGCGCCCTCTCCCTGACCATATCTTGCAATTAATAAGATTGCGTAACTGTGAGAGAAGAAAGTGGATTCGATATAGGCTTGATCATTTCAAGGAAAATATCAAGTTCTTGAACACCGCTATCCAAAACGAAATCCATATCTTTCGTAATCGAAATTGGAATTCCTTATTAAGTAGCTTTGAAAAAGGTTCCAAGCCTTTCTGGAAAATTAGTAAAATAATAAAAAAGAAAGGTTCCAACATTCCAACACTTCTATGTCAAGATAGAATGCATGTTACTCAACAAGAGAAAGCTACCTTATTAGCAGACAACTTCTACCAGCATCATTTATTTTCAGATCACAGCGACGCCGATACAGAAAACCTAGTCAGTAATACTTTGAATGATTTTAATAACACCAACCATGTCACTAACGTTAACTGCCTTATTCGTCCCAAGAAAGTTGTTGACTTAATAAAAATGTCAAGGACCAACAAATCCGCGGGTATCGATGGCATAGGAAACACATTAATCAAAGCGTTACCTCGAAAAGGCATAATTTACTTAACGTTCGTTTTCAATTCTTGTTTAAAAATTGGCTACTTTCCTAACAAGTGGAAAACAGCTAAGGTAATTTCTATTGCTAAGCCCGGCAAACCAAGAAACGATCCTAAAAGCTACAGACCTATTAGTTTATTAAGTTGCTTAAGTAAGTTATTCGAGAAAATAATAAAGGAATATCTCATTTCACATATCGACCAAGCAAACATCTATCCTGCAGAACAGTTTGGGTTTCGAGCCGGTCACTCTACATGTCACCATATCATGAGAATTAAGCAGCACATTAGAAAAAGTCTAGATTTAAAATTGTCAACAGGATTAGTTCTACTGGATATTGAAAAAGCTTTCGATACTGTATGGCATGAAGGACTAATATTTAAGCTTATCCAGCATTCTTTTCCAGAATTTCTCATCAAAATCGTTCAAAGTTTTTTGCAACAAAGAAAATTTATAGTCTTCGTAGGCCTTGCTCAGTCATCATTATATACCACTCACTCTGGAGTTCCTCAAGGTTCGGTATTGGCCCCCATTTTATTTAATATTTTCATGTCCGACATACCAGTACCTAATGGTAACACTTTCCTAGCTTCGTTCGCTGATGACACAGCCCTGTTTTCATCCAATATATTAGCACAAGACACGCTAAATTCTCTTCAAAATGCACTTGATGCGTTTCAATTATTCTGCTTCAGATGGAAAATTAAACCGAATGCAGATAAATCTCAGACTATGTGGTTCACTCGACGCAGAAAACAGCAATTCCTACCTCAAACAAACCTACATTTGAACTCGGCCAGCATAGATTGGTCTGAAAGCTGCAAGTACTTAGGAGTAACTTTCGATAAAAAACTCACATTTGAAAAACATATATTGAGTACGGTTCAGAAAGCAAACCTAATCATTAAAATCCTTTATCCCTTTATCAATCGTAAATCAAAACTTTCTATTGATAACAAATTACTAATTTTCAAAACGATTTTTCAACCAGTCTTAACGTACGGTGCACCTGTGTGGGTCGACTGTGCCAAATCTCACATTAAGAAACTACAAATATGTCAAAACAAGGTGCTAAAGTTAATGTTAAATCTGCCCTGGCATTTCTCTACTATGAGGCTTCATGAAAAAGCAAATGTAAATACAATGTCACATATCATTGATAAATTACACCAACATTTTTTAAGCAAATGTTCTCATTCTGATAGCGAGCTTATTCGTAGCATCTTAAATTAAGGAAAAATCAATCATATTTTAAAGCTATGATATTATACATAGTTATATCGTTCTTGCATGTTGCATAGTTGGGCCTAGGTGCAATTTAGCTATAAGAGTCATTAGTTGTAAGAATCATAATAGGGGTTTTTGATTGTAGTGTTTTTCCCTTAACGTTTCCTATTAATGTATTAAAATTTTCTTATTATATATACTTTAAACTATCTTAGTTGTAAAGAACTTTTGTTCTGTATCTCTTAAATATTACATGATCGATATATTTTAAACTGTACAAATCAAACTACAAATAAACTGAACTTGAACTTGAACTTGCTAGAATCGAAGATGAAATATATTGCTATTGGTGATCATAGTTTCGGAAACTCAAATGATGATAGCTTGCAGCTGGTTCGTGACGATAGCGTTATTAGTTCAGGAACTTGTGGCGGTGTTTGCAGTCAGGCTGTTGGTGATTTGATCGAAGGTATTGAGCCTTTCAATCCAATTCAACCATCTGAAGATGGGTTTTCGTGCACTTTCCAAACGAAAGCTTATAGATACCAAGTAGGCTTGTCAGAAGAAGAATGTTACTGAGAATGAGGAAATAAGGTTCAAAGCGAGACTCGTTGCTCGTGGGTTTGATCAGCAGTACGGCATTGATTATTTTGAACATGTGTTCTTGTGATTTTTTTGGCAATTTATATTGATGATCATGGCTGCCAAGCCTGTGCACTTATATAAGACGGAATTTTGAAATCAAAGCTTATCCGGCTAAACACTTCCTGGGACTAGAAATAAGACGTCTACAAGTTGGTTCTATATATCTTAGTCAGTCTCAGTATGCAGCAAGGGTGGTTCAAAGATTAATTCTAGCAGAAGCGTCTGAGGTATCAACTCCAGCAGATCCAGCAATCAAAAACCTTTCCTTTCCGGCAGGCTGTGGGTAGCCTTATGTACCTCGCAGTGGCAACACGTCGGGATCTTTCGTTTGTTGTTGGTTGCATTAGCCGCTATCTTGAGAATCCGATTATGGTATACTTTTTGAATTAAATTTTAATTGTTACAGTGATGCAGACTACGAGGAGATATACGCAATCGACGATCCACAAGTGGCTTAGTTTTGCTATATCACATGGGCATCGCAGCGACAAAAATGTGTTTCCCTATATACGACGGAATCAGAGTAAGTAGCAGCGTCAGAGGCGGTGAAGTAATTGGTTTGGATGAAGCAGCTACTATTCGATTTACGCCCAAACCAGAAAGTCAAAACCATATTATTCGTCGATAACCATGGTGTCCTCCGTTTAATAAGAAACCCAGAAAAAAAGGTAGTCCTTTTTTCACACATCGCACCATCGGTACCACTCTCCTTTGATTTATTTGAACTGCTCCCCGATGAAATTTGTGATTGCCTGCGTCCGTGTTCAAGACCATGCGTCAATTTATCAGCGCTAATCTCAAGAACACATCCTTCTAGGAAGTACCCAATAAATCGAGGACCAGCACCAACAACCCTGCCCACCCTTCCACCGGAAGTCTCAGCCTGCCCCGCAGACCACGACGCGTTCCTCAAAATGAAGACAACCCGTTCGAGGCTTCCCTCCATTACCCGACAACTACTCGCAGCCCATGATCGATAGGACCAGTCCCATTCACCATAAACGCCTGCGAACGCGTCATAAATTAGAAAGGAATTTTCACTTTTCCAGCCTTATGCAAAACTTTTCCGTCCACAGCCGCTGGCTAATGGCTTACTTAATTACAGGTGAATTATAACTCTCATCCTACGTGGACGTGGTTAATGCTGCCCTGATGGGCGGCAGCGCTGAACATCTGCCGCGTTCCCATTACACAAGCTAATGAGAGCAGCTCCAGCGAAAGTGCAACCGACTATCGTCGGCCGGGGGGCTGATTACCCTCCGATTTGAACAAGGTGATGCTGTGCAACCAGGTGCCATCTATCCTCGGTTGCATAACATCCATGAGGATACTTATCTGAAATGTAGATCCTCCGCTCGCAGCACGGCGCAACCGTGGGATTCGTTTGTCATTTCTCATGTCTCATCATCTGCGGCGGGCGCTTGCCAGCGCAGGCACCGAGGAAGCCCGTAGAGAATCATAATGATTCCCCAGCGCTAGACAACCGTGTGCGTGTCTTCCGTGTCCCTTGTCTTAAATTGAATAACTTCGACTGTTGCGAATGAATGTATGCACCTCGGGCTGTCGGACCGTGGCCGTGTGCACGGTACCCACTGCTCACCATTCGCTTGAATTTGTATTACGTAATGCCTACTTAGAATCAAATTTAGCAATCTGAAAGCGTGTCCGATCGCACCGCGAGATCAACGCCTGCGATAGTCGACGCAAAACAACCGAGAATGCGGCTCAAAGTCAGCGTGAACGCCCTTTCCTTGTCCGCATTTTATCTCGCTCGGTATTAATGACAGAAATTTTTCAGGGCACCTGGATGACGACGATGACGCTAAGGGAGCACTCTCTGCGGAACATGCGGTATGGCTCTGTGGGCGATGCGGAGTGCTGGAATTGGTAGAGTTGCCAGCACGCTTCGACAGAGGCCTTTACTGTTTTCTAAGCAGTAAATCACCGTTTTGGCGATGCGTGGATAATGGCAAGGAGTTCAATCGGTGTCACTGACGGGTAACGTGTCGAGATGTGCGGTCAATCAAATGCCAGCAAGGACAGCGCTGCTTGGGTGAATACGCATGGCTTCTGATTTTAATCCCCGCCATGATTAAATTGCTTAGTTTAAGTATCTATCAATCTCAAGTCACCACGTTGACGGTAAAGAGTTGAAAAGTTTCGCAAACATCGCCAACATCGCCAGTCGGCATGAACCTGCACAACAAAAGTGGTTGCTGTCGATGCTAAGCTAAAGCCCGCCTCAACACACAGCGCCACCTATTCGTATTATCAGTAATTACAGCAGCAACAACTGTGCAGAACTAGCGAGCGCTTTCGGAACTGCTGGGAACATGTTGAGACCGCGAACTGAGTCGATTGTTTTCCGTATAGACTTCGTCGTGCTAGAAATACAAACAACCAGCTATGCACTCTAATAATGGTCCTTAAGAAGATTTGGGAGTATCCAGCTGTTTCACAGGAGCTCAAGAGTGCGCTAGACAAGTACATGCTTACGAAGGCTAACGTATGTAAATCCAAGGTTTTGGTAATTTTCAGAACGCCTGTTCAATGCCCTCGACCCATATTTGGACATCTCTTGAAGCAGATCTATAAGTTTAAGTATCGCGGAGTCTTTTTCACGAGTGATTAAGAAGCTTCTCTGTAAGACGGATCGAATACAAGCTGATGAGATGACACGATGGTACGTACAAAACTGAATTCTGAGCAGCTGCTTCTTCGAAGAGAGGGGTCTACGCTTTGAGGGTTTGGTCACTTGGCAATAACGCCTCCACTTCCGTGGCGTAGCTTGAATGCGTTTTCGTCCAATAGCTGACAGTTAGAGGTGGCTGGATGAAGTCCAAAACGCCCCCGGTTGCGATTGGATATAACTCCTGAGATGAATAAAGCTGATCTACACTAGTCAATAATCTTCGAGAGAATGCATGCATAACCTGGGCTTAGTGCCCGCTCAGACTGTGACGAGCGGTTTGTTCTCTGTCGCTGAGTACTGTGCCGTGTGTGACTTCGGTCACATATTTCTGCCTCCACTCCCGTAAGTCTTAATAATACCTTTAACAGATTCCTTATACTGTTGGTATTCCTGCATCTCCCTGTATCTGTTCGAGAAGATGCACGTTTGCACAAACTGCAAAAATTCTGAACTTGACCCATCTTCTGATGGCGTTTCTCTCTCTTAAACGCGTTTGAAGGTAACTTTCTTCGCTGCACCAAATATAAAACTACAAAAAAGGGGTACCTTGTTAAGGCATGGCGGCATTTTGTTCCCCATTTGTGTATCATAGAAAGTATCAGGCGCTAGGTGACGTAAACTGCACATACAATCATTGGTCCACAACCAGTTAAACGTGTAGAATTCGGGATGTACTTTCACTCTCCATGACTGTACTTTTCAAACAGTCACTACGGCGCTCGCAACAAAAGGTCTCTGGAACTTTCCTTATCTCCCAATTCATCAGACAAGCATTCCCCAGCGAGTGGATCTTATGACAAGCACGCCTTACCTCGTACCAGAAGCAACCTCGCAGGCAAACTAAACAGGACATTCACAAAATGAGGTAACCAAACTTTAAGGATACCTACTGGTCAATATTTGAGTTATGCAATTATGAAGCCCAAGCGAGAAAATGTTCAATCTGGTTCAATTTGTCTGCAACTCGTCCTATACATACACGGGCACAGCATTACCCCAATACATTACGCGATATGGATGCCGTGATTCCACTAAAGCATTGTAGACGCATCTCAACCCTGAGTAAGTAACCATAACCGTGTTTTTTTACTACTCAGTACCCAGCTCAGTAACTAAACACGCGAGGCAACAACAAAACTACTTACTGAGCAAAAAGTAATCAGTAAAATTTTAATGCCATTACTGACTAGGACGCGTTGAAAAATATCATTCAGAGATAGCGCCAGACTGTCTGAAATGCGAATGAAGACGCACTTGGTCTCGTTCGAGGGAAAAGTGCTGCGTTCAATCATGGGTCCTGTTTGCGTTGAAGGTTCCTGGAGAAGAAGATTCAACCACGAATTAAAGGGCTGTACAGCGACATGAGTCTAGTCAGGCGTCTACGGATTCAACGTTTAAGATGGCTAGGCCATGTTGAGCGCATGTACAACACTACTCCAGCCCGAAGAGTTTTCGACCCCGAACCAGTGGGACAACGCAATAGAGGACGACCACGAACCCGATGGCGCACTCAAGTGGAGAAGGACCTCAACCAACTTGGAGTGCGAAAGTGGAGGCACATCGACGTTAGGTTTCGTTTTATTCGTGAAAAATATGCTGATGGTTTTTTCAGCTTAGAATATATTCACACAGACAATTAACTCAGTGATATATATACAAAACCACTTGCTAATGACAGATTCCTGCGTCTTAAATACCTTTTGAATGTCAAAATATGAATTGAAGTATTTTTTTATGATTCTGATTAATTTTTTTTAATTGGATTGTAAATTGTATTGCATAATTATAAAAGTGGGAGCGTTGAGAAATTTTTAATATGTATATACATTGAGCCTAAGTCCAGATCTTTAATTTTCTTTGCATACTATGTGTGTAACACTTTTCTTATTGATCTCAATAAAGCTTTTCTTTAGTTTTTGTATGGGACTCAAAGCGATTGCATTAGCGTTTTCTTCCAACAATAATACTGGTTGTCCTGGACGCATCGTGGACATTTGTCATTTCATTGATTTTGGCCACTATTCGATCAAGATGTGACATAACTTTGGCGTTAGCATCATCTGGAATTGCGGCGACTCTTCTAGATGGCGGTCGTACTGCACACTGCTTGCCTGAAGGCATCACCTTCGTGGACATTTATCGCTAACCACTAATATGAGAGTTTAAATTCAAAATGATCAAAGTGCTGCACAATTTTCCAAACAATCGTTAGCTGTTAGAAATGGAAAAGTCCCAGTTGATGCAACAAGTGGATTTATTACTCTTACCAACGACTTTTGCAGATTTGTAGACTCTCAATTAGCTCATATTGAAAATGTTTTCCCAAACATTAGTGAAAATTATCAGAATTATGCTTGCTTAAGTCAACGAGCAATTCTCGCCGCAAATAATAATTATGTGCACGCACTGAGTTTCACCATTCAATCAAAATTCGCTGGCGAACTGGTAACATACAAATCCTCAGTTATTAAGTTATTGCGTGATTTGAATCCACTTTTCAACGGTCCTCGACTTGCGGTGAAAAGACTGCTGAATTTGATTGAGGCAACCATTATTAACGGAAGGTACGCAGGTGAAAATATATGTATTCCTAGAATACCAATGATTCCGACGGATCTTCCGTTTGACTTCAACCGATTGCAATTTCCAGTTCACCTAGCGTTCGCAATGACAGTTAACAATTCGCAAGATCAAGCGCTTAGTGTTTGCGGGATAAATTTAGAAAATCATTGTTTTTCACATGAGCAGCTATATGTTCGTGTGTTCACGAGTTGAGACACCATCCGCTTTGTTTGTGTTAACTTCAGACCAAAAAACAAAAAAAGTTTTTTACCAAAGAGCACTTCAATGAAACGGATAATTTGCGGACACGTAATAAGCTTCGATT
Organism: Eristalis arbustorum; assembly: GCA_916610145.1. Classification (NCBI taxonomy): domain Eukaryota; kingdom Metazoa; phylum Arthropoda; class Insecta; order Diptera; family Syrphidae; genus Eristalis; species Eristalis arbustorum. The sequence continues at coordinate 54,721,965 of OU744319.1, read as the reverse complement.
CAGTATTTATTTTTGATTCACTTTCACTTTTCAAATAAATTACACTTCATTTGTGTAATCGAAATGAATTCATTACTGTTGTGAAATGAATTAAAATGTTTCCTTTTCAAATATAAAAAAAATGTTTCATCATCTTTCAAAAAACGAAGCCATCTGGTGGCGAAACGGAATTCGCCGGGTTTGTTATCGTCTATGTAATCATATGCCTTGATTACGCTATCATGCTTACTTTCATATGCCGTGAACGTATTAACCATAATTACATATTTATTCATTGATTTATATTGTTTGGCTTGTATATACTTTTTGTTTGTTCTTATGTTTGTTTAAAGGACGGTTATGTCACTTTGTTTCTCCTCCTTAGTTAACATTTGTGAAGTTTTTTGTCGGCTTTTGTTATTATGATAAATTTATCGCCCTTTTTGGTTATGTGCTTTGAGAACCGAGGCTTTTCCGTTCAACTTTTCAATCATATCAGTTGTTATTTTGTCTACTCTTTCATGGATCTTTGGATAAATTTCATTAAGTTTGGTGAGATAGTCATGTTCATGAGAAAAGTCTAAGTTTTTGTAAAATTTGTAGGGTCTGTCGAAAAAGATCTCGTAAGGGGTATGTTTTGCGCTTGAGTGAATGGCGTTGTTATACGTGATGGTTACGTTCTTGCGATCGAATTTTGGTATCGCTTAAGTCATAAATACTTTCTTAATATATGTGAAACCCAACTAGGCAATTATGCCCGAATAATTTTCTATTTATAATAATAATAATAATATAATATGGGTGGCGCTACAGCCCGTAGGCGGCCAGGGCCTAGCTTCTCAGCAACCACTCATGCTGTGCGTGCTATTGTTCTCTCACGAGTGGAGGGGACCTACAGTTTAATGCCGAATCCGAACGGCTTTGTTTGAGAAGCTTTTTCTAGACAGGAAATACTCTTTGAGCATTGTCAGTGACTCGAAAGAGGTGGGGTCGTGAAAATTGTTTTCGTCGCACAGAGCAGGAATCGAACCTATGACGTCGAGGTTGGGGTCGACGCACACACCCACAACGCCACGGACCATCTTTTTCCTATTTCATTAAATATAAACTAACTGTCCAGAATATAATGATAATGAGCAAAAAATTAATATTTTCCACAAAACTGGGGGATGTCTCGAGATGAGTATCGGAACTCGAATAGATTTTCTTAAATTATAAATTGAAAAAGACAGCAATGATATATCACACGAACTTCCAAAAACTTTTACACTTTTTTTGTGATTGTTTTGCCATAAATGATGTAGTTTTTTCATCAAATAGTCGCGGCTGTTTTTTTTTTTTTTTTGTTTTTTCTTGTAACACTTCGTCTATGGCGAATTTAATTCTGGAATTCATAAAGCAACCGAGGATTTCCTTCGAACGTAGGAAGATCCTTGATCGCGTCGGGTATTCTTAAAGAGTTAAAAATGTCGTTGTGATTTACGACTGTAGGAGCAGTAGGAGTAGTAGCCATTTCGGTTTGATCACCAGAAGGAATTGAAGACAAGGAGGAATCTTCAAGATTATTCCGAACACTTTTCAGGAAAAGAAACTTTTTGATAACCGCCTTAAATGTGTGAAGTGCTCGTGAATAGAGTAGACGTGTTCTCCTATTATTATTTAGTATTTATTTACTTATTATTTAATATAATAATTTTTGCGCGGTTTCTATGGATTAATTTTCCATAAAAAATTTGCACACATTCCTGAAAAATCTTTAATAGCCCTTCAATCGGACCGTAATCTCTTTTGGCGCTGTAATAACTGCTGCTGTGTTAGTGGCTTTCATTTGTCACTAGTTGTTCAACTCTGTTAAAATAAAAATATCAAGTAAGATTGTTATTTCTTTATTAAGGACTTGCAATGATACAATGTGTCATGGTGCGAATCAACAACAGAGAGAAAAAAGGAAAAGCTGCAACACATGAGCTACTGAGCTACTATGATCTTTCCCATAGGTGTCGATACCAGTCTTAGTTTCTAGTGAATATATTTACATTCAACAGATGTCGACACCGGCACTAGGTTGTACTTACAAATATATTATTTACCATTTTGTACAACACCCCTCCTAAATATATATTTGTACATTCTTAACACACTATTCATTTTAAATTTTTTTTTTATCAATACGATTTATAAACAACAACAAAAAATATATACCAAAAAATGGAATGCAATCTTTCTATTTTCATTTCAAATTTAATGCAAATTTAATTTCTGCTTTTGACAAATTCTTCTTTGCATAAACTGTTAGTTAAAAAGTCTGCTAAATTTTTGTTTGAATCAATTTTTATAATACTGATATTACCATTTTCTTTCATTTATAAAGTGATATTGTATTTCAATATGCTTGGATTTTTTTGTGAAATTTCCAAACTTTCCTATTGCAATTGCTCCACTATTATCTTCATACAATTTTATAGGTTCTTTTATTGTCATATCAAATGCATCGTTCATCAAATTTTTAATAAATAAAATTTCAGTTACAGCTTCGGACGTAGCTATATATTCAGCAAATGTCGAGTTTTTTGCTAAAGTATTTTCTTTTTTACTTTTCCAATAAATCAGGTTTCCAAATATTCTTACAACATAACCTGTCGTTGACTTCTTATTCTTCTTCTTTGATTGGCGCTACAGTCCGGGGTGGACCTGGGCCTCAACCAACATGCCTCTCCAGCCAGCACGATCTTTCGCCAGTTGCCTCCAGTTGCGCACACCAAGTTGGTTGAGGTCCTTTTCCACTTGGGTGCGCCACCTTAAACGCGGGCGTCCTCTGTTGCGTTGCCCGACAGGTTCGTATTCGAAGATTCTTCGGGTCGGAGCTGTGGTGTCCATACGCTCTACATGACCTAGCCACCGTAGCCGTTGGATCCGTAGACGCCTAACTAGGCTCATGTCGCTGTACAGCCCGTACAGTTCGTGATTGAATCTTCTCCTCCAGAACCCGTCAACACAAACAGGACCAAAGATCGTGCGTAGAACTTTTCTCTCAAAGAGACCAAGGACTTCTTCATCCGCTTTCGAGATTGTCCATGCCTCCGCGCCGTATAGCAGGACTGGGATGATCAGGGTCTTATATAGAGTCAACTTGGATCATCGAGAGAGGGCTCTATTACTCGATTGCCTCTTGAGCCCGAAGAAACAGCGGTTGGCAAGAGTTATCCTACGTTTGATCTCGGTACTGATGTTATTAGTACAGTTTACTCCGGAGCCGAGGTAAGTGAAGTCCTTGACTACCTCGAAGTGATAGCTGCCCATTGTGACGCTCTGTCCAAGACGTCGATGTTGTGTGTCCTTTTTTGAGGACAGCATATACTTCGTTTTGCCCTCATTCACCGCCAGACCCATTTTAGCCGCTTCCGTCTCAATGTTAGCAAAAGCCTCACTGACGGCTCGCTGAGTTCTGCCAATCACGCCAATGTCATCGGCTTATGCTAAAAATTGCACTGACTTCTGGAAGATCGTGCCTCTAGTGTTGGCGTGTGAGTTTCGCACGATCTTCTCCAGGACGATGTTAAAGAAATCACATTACAGCGCGTCGCCTTGTCTAAAACCTTTTTCGACATTGAAGGTCTCGGTGAGTTCGTTACCGACCTTGATGGAGCAGCGAGAGTTTTCCATCGTCATCCTGCACAGCCTGACGAGTTTGGCAGGAATGTCAAAACTAGACATGGCGTTGTATAGCTCGTCTCTTCGCACGCTGTCATATGCGGCCTTGAAATCGACGAACAGATGGTGAGTGTCGATTTGCATTTATTGGGTCTTTTCCAGGATCTGCCGTAGTGTGAAGATTTGGTCTGTTGTGGACTTTCCTGGCCTGAAGCCACACTGATATGGACCTATCAGATTATTAATGAATGGCTTCAGGCGGGTACACAAAACGACAGAGAAGATCTTATACGTGATGTTAAGAAGACTGATCTCTCGATAGTTGGAGCAGGTCCCCTTTCTTGTGGATCGGGCAAACGATACTGAGATTCCACTCGTCGGGCATGCTTTCCTCAGACCATATCTTGCAGATGAGCTGGTGCATGCGCCCAACCAGATCATCTCCAGCTGCCTTAAATATTTCGGCGGGCAGACCGTCCGTCCAGCAGCTTTGTTAGACTTCAGTCTTGATATTGCTACCTTGACCTCGTCTAAGTCTGGGGGACGGTATTCACGTCTGTCATCGTCCAGATTGAGTGGAACATTCTGCCTGACAGCGGTATTTTGGTCCTCATCGCCGTTTAACAGTCTGCAGAAATGATCTTTCCAGATTCTCAGTATCGACTGCGACTCTACTACCAGATGTCCATTTCCATCCCGACAGGCTTCTGTCCGAGTTTTATATCCATTGGATAATTGTTTTACCCTTTGATAAAACTTTCGGACGTCATTCCTGCCATAACACCTCTCCATCTCCTCTACACCGCGCTTCTCATGCTCTTTCTTTTTTCTTCTGAGAAGTCGGTGCTCTTCCCTTCTCTTCTGTTCGTAGAGCTCACGAACAGCCCTCGTTGTTCGATGCAGCGTTGCCTTGTAGGCCTACTGTTTGGCTGCATGTGCCTGCCTGTACTCGTCGTCAAACCATGGGTTCCTTCTAGGTGGTGTCGTAAAACCCAGCACATCAGTGGCAGCTTCTTTGATGGCTTCTTGACAACGACTCCATTCTTCTTCGATGGTTTGTGCAGGCGGCGTCGAACTTACAGAGAGTTTCTGGGAGACTCGGAACGTCGATCGCAACGTGATCAATCTGGTTGACGGTTGATTGATCTGGGGACCGCCATGTCCCTTTATGGATGTTGAGGTGTGGGAACCGCGTGCTAGCAACAGAGAGGTTACGGCCCATGACAAAGTCCACCAGCCTTAGTCCGTTACTGGACGTGGTGTCGTGTAGGCTGTGTTTCCCTATGACTTTAGCAAAGATTTCTTCTTTACCCAGCTTAGCATTGAAATCTCCTAGAACGATCTTGGTGTCAAAGCTGGGGCATTGATCGTATGTTCTTTCTAGGAGATCATAGAAGTTATCTTTGCTACTATCATCTTTGTCCTCTGTCGGGGCGTGGGCGCATATCAAGCTGATGTTGCCGAATGTAGCCTTGATGCGGATTGTTATGAGGCGTTCGCTTTTACAGTCAAAGCTTAAGACTTTTTGCCTAAGTCCGCCTCGAACAACAAATTCACATCCAAATAAGCGCCTCTCTCTGCTGCAATCACCGTAGTAGATGTCGCAGTTTTTCATCCTCTTCTTGCCCGGCCCATTCCATCGCACTTCCTGGATAGCGGTGATATCTGCTTTATAGCAGTCAAGGGCCCCCGCGAGTTCTTCGGCTGCACGTGGCCTGTTAAGAGACCTCACATTCCACGTGCAGAACCGAAAAGCATGGTCATTTGTTCGTTTGCTGGGGTCGTCAACAGTAGATCTGAACAAAATTTTTTTACGTGGTGAGGGCGTTAACCCCACGCACAACCCCCAATTGGGAGGCCAGGCCCATTTATTTTACCCTTGGGCGAAGGGTCCGGATGACTACGGTATCGGTAACCTCGCTGAGGTTGTGAGTGCCGCCATTGACCCTACACGATAGGGTTCCTCCGCCGCCAACTCTACTCCAAAATCCCGATATGACCTTGAAGGCAACCTTGTAGATCTGAGCTCCGAATATGTCAGAGTAGCTCTAAAAGGAGGTGTACCAGGTAGCTCTGGATATCGCCGTTGGCTAATCTGATGATAAGCTCCTCCGCCGCCATCCGTTGAGAAGATGAGCCCTGATACAGACTCATCCACTCTCCACACAATTTATCACCTCTTCAAAATTAAAGGGTACATTGGCGTTTACATAAATAAAATGACTTATAGGGTTTCCATATCTTTCAAATGTTTTTCTTTCTCTTTTCGATTGCCTTTGTGCTTCAATTTCTTTCTTTTTATATTCTTCATCTTCATTAATTTCTCCATTTTCATCAGTCTCGCTTAGGCTTTTTTCATTATCCCTTTCAAAATTATAACTTAAATCATTGATGTTTTCCTGTTTCTTATTCTTCTCAACTTCAAAATTTACTTCACCAGTATTAAAATCTAAATTATCATTATAATTATCATTAAAATTATCATAAAATTATCACATAATTAAATTGTAAATCATAATTTGAACAAAACAATTTTTTTCTATTTTTTCTAAACAAATTAAGTTTGATTCATTGTCAATAATTTTAACATGTCCCGCATTTATAATCTTATTATTCAAAAAAACTCTATAACTATTATTATTATAGCCTATTAATTTACCAATTTGTGCTTTATCGTCCCATTTGCCTTGCCTTTTAACTTCGGGAGTCCTAAAAAAAACTTTACTGCCATAGATTTTCAAATTTCTTACATAAGGCTTTTTGCCAGTTAATATTTCATATGGCGTCTTAGTTTTATTTGTATTGGCCAGTGTTCGATTATGACAGGACACAGTTTTAATTATTTCTGGCCAATAAATTAACGGCACATTTGCCTCGCGTAGTAAGCATCTACCTATATCCATTGCAGATCTATTAAACCTTTCCGCCACTCCGTTCAGCTGTTGAACGTATGGACGGCACGGTAAAAACTCTATACCTTTATATTTAATAAATTTGTACATTTCCGCGTTTAAATACTCTTTCCCTTTATCGGACTGGAATTTTTTTACTCTTTTGCCAAACTGATTTTCAACTAGATTTACATATTGTATGAAACAACTTGCAGTTTCCGATTTGCTTTTAATACAATATACTCGCGCACATTTACTATAGTCATCGACAAAGGATACAAAATACTTTTCACCACCGTAGCCTATTGACTGGTGTGGTCCATTAAGATCCGTATGGACTAATTCCAAAATTTCAGTTGACAGACATTTGCCAGACATTTGCCATTTTACTCTGTATGCAGTTTGCGCATTTCAACTCGCAATTTTCAAATTTTTCGGGAAAACCAATTAAAAGTTTCTGCTTGACTATCTTTTCCAAATATTGAAAATGTACATGACCAAGTGGCCTATGCCATTTTTCCTTTAGAGTTGATTCCGAAACATTTGCGTATATACTATTATTCAAATATTTGTTAACAATACCTTTCAATTTATATTAACTATTTTCCACCATTATCAATATTTGTAATAGCTGCTAAAGCTATGGTGTAATTCGCCGCTCCTTTTGATACACTTATTAGATTTTCCCTTAAACCTTCTACATAAAAAACAGTTTTTAATTCTATTTCCTTTGTATCATTATATGCTCTAAGATAGATTTTCATTTTACCGATTTTTATTTTTTGCCATCAAGCTTGGATTTCTTAAATTTGTATATTCTTCAAGAAGCTTATTAAATGGTCTGTACATCCGCTATCTAACAAAAAATTTACTTCAGACTCATCTCTACAATTTTCACGTTTTGAAATATTACAATTTATTTGTCTTACTTTTCTTACTTCTGTTACATTTACATTTTGATGTTCCGGTTGGGTTAGCCATGATGACACTGCGTTGTTACCTGTACTGTTAATCTCGGTGTTGTTGTAATTGTTTTGTTGTCCTTGACTTGTCTTTGCGAGGATGATTCCCGTTGACCTCTGCCGCCTCTGTAATTTCCACGATGTGAACCTCGTCCACGTCCGAAGATGCGGTGGACTCCTCGCCCTTGTTGAACTTGATTCGTGAGATGTTGAGTCTGCTGGGCTGGTCTCCAGCAGTTTTCACGACCGCAGTTATAACACACACCTTTTAGTTTTGTGTTAAATGGGCTAACATTTTTCTTTTTTTCACTGTCCACGTTTGTAAAACTTTTTTAAATAATCTTCTTCATTTAATGTAGCACCTGATGCTTTTAATTTATTACAAATTTGTTCGAAGGCACAAAAAAATTCTTCTACACCGTCGAAATTCTTTAACTTTATACTATCCCAATGTTCACAGCGTATTATTTGAAGTGCTGTTGATTTATTCACATACAGCTGTTTCACAATCATGTATGTACTCGAGTTGCATATCGGAGACCGAATTAACCAAAATGACTTTAGCCTTTACACTTGCTTTCCTCCAATTTTCTTCGCTGATTGTACCCGTGTTAGCTCGTTGTCGTAACGCCTGCTCCTTACAATCTTTGCACTCTAAATTAATTGGCAGTCGTATTTTCCGTTTGTCATAATTGCTGCCATCAAAAACGTGATATTTAATATCATCAATATTATTTGCCATGTATGTTGATTCCTCAGTAGTCTCTAGGACACTTTTTTTATCAACCACAGTGTCCGATTTTGTATTGTCGTCCGAATTACTTTTTTCTGATTCTTTGTTGTGAACCGATTCTCGATTTTCATTTTTGTTTAATTTTGGTAAAGCGTTTGGCACTACACTTTTGTTTATTTTATTTCAAAACTACGCTCTGCTACCATGTTAAAATAAAAAGATCAAGTAAAATTGTTATTTCTTTATTAAGGACTTGCAATGATACAATGTGTCATGGTTCGAATCATAAATGCACTAATAGAGATATCCATCTCCCTCGTCTCTTGCCTCGAAACCCTTTTGGACAGCTTGTTGTTTTTGTAGCGTCTGTGAATAAATAAAAGCCGTTTCGAATAGCTGAAAGGTTTCCCTCCAAAATAATGAGGTGAAAGACAGTATTTATTTGAAAAGAAACGTCTTTATTTGAGCGTTTTTTTCAAACCACTAGTCACCACCACCAAAAAGAGGAGGAGCTTCATTAACTGATTGTGAATACCACTGGAACCACTGGAAGAATATTGGAATGCATAAATCATTGACACGTTACATTTGAATTCAAATATTTTGCTGTCGAAATATTCTATAATGGTTGAAACAAAACCTATATAAGATGATTTGGTCTTCAAATTCAATTTGCAAATAATTATTCAGAGTTCATACCAATGTTATTTCTATGATGAAACATGAATTTTGAAAATTCCCACACATATGTATGGCTTTTCTTTGGCGTTTTTGTGTACTTTAACACCTTAATAGAAAATAACACAATTCACTTGAATTATATCATATTGCCATTATAACATTACATATTTATCGATCACTCAAAAACATCTTATTTTTCTTCTTAAATTAAAATAATGGTGTATCAAAAGAAATTGTTAATTAAATCTTTTTAGTTCTTAGCTTATACACAAAATATGTATACTCGGCACAGACTTTTTTAATCCGTCCCGCATTTCTATTATTCGCAGTTGTACTAAAAACTGTACTGTGTTTTAATTTTTAAATTCAAATTACTATATAAACTTCCTATACGCATTGTATAACACTATTTACTTTGCTAACATTGACGAACCTACTCATGGAATATTTCCAGTTTGTGAGCAAGTAAACCATTTTGGAAATATATCTGACACTATCAGCGGCAAAATATGATTTGGAGGGTAAACAGCTGATCAAACTACCCCAAATGTGAAAATATGCGTGAAATATTGCCTCCAAATAAAGAAGTATGAGTGTTTTGGGGCGTGTCTTTGCATTTTGGCCTGGAAAGTTGAATATCTCTATTAGTTCATTTATGGTGCGAATCAAGAACAGAGAGAAAAAAGGAAATGCTGCAACACATGAGCTACTGAGCTACTATGATCTTTCCCATATGTGTCGACACCAGTCTTAGTTTAGTTTCTAGTGAATAAATTTACATTCAACAGATGTCGACACCGGTACTAGGTTGGACTTATAAATATATTATTTATCATATTGTGCAACAAACTCAAAACCGATGTTGCAGAAATTAAATCAAAAATGTGCAACAGTGACTCTCTGGTAATTGAGAGTAAGACAAATGATGTACAAGTCAACACCAACGCATCAGCTGTTTTGCCACCTTCTTCTGCGCCTGCTGCGACATCGTCATCATCACCAGCACCAAAACCAACAACAGCAAGTAATAATCCCATTGAACCAGCTGATTAACGACCTCGTACTGCGCCTTTACCAACAACAATTATATCCACATCGTGTGTTAAACTTATTTCAAATGTAGAAAAATTAGTAAAAAAAAATTGTCATCTATCCAATTTCCGTGTATATTTGGTGAAATTGCTTGGTCTTATGAAAATGATGACCAAATTCTTATCCCATTTAACGTTACTAAGGACGTGGAAATTGAATTGATTGACAACTTTACCTCATTAGAACTCATTCAAATTAATAAAATAAAAGATTTTAAAGAAACACGACTTTAAAGAAATATAAAAAGTCTGGCATATCCGAAGACAGGAACCGCTTTATTCAATTACGCAAAGAATTTGATTTTTTAAGCAGATTTCCTTACTCACAATATGTAAATACTGTTGAAATGATTTTCGTAGTAAATGTTTTTTATTATATTATCTAACTTAATTCACTTTACAAAGGTTTTCTTTAATTTAATGAATTTAATAAAGCTTTGCACTGCGCGAGTGAGTTAAAAACGTCCAAACAGGATGAAAGCCAAATCCAGAAAGAAGGAAAAACGACCGTTTTGTTGTCAATATGTCAAATGCTATGGAAAGAACTCAAAATGTAGTAGATAAATTTTAGGTCAGTCTTAGGCCGGATGCACATTCTTGTACGAAGTATAAAGTAATCTCAAACATCCTGCCCGGTTGGGCCATCAGGTTCAAAAGCTTCCACAAGTCGACATAGCTTCTGCACTGCCCGGGTACAAACTTCATTTGCCGTCTTCACAGTTGCGTTGCGAACCAGTCCATCAATGCCCAGATGGAGGTTCGTAATCCGACCCAGTCGCTAGTCGGTTGGCGGAAGATTCTCATGCCGGATCGATACAACATCACCCACACTAAGGTCTTCTGAGCGCCGCTGCCATTTGCCTCTCGTCTTCAACGTTGACAGATATTCGTCACTCCAACATTCCAAAACTGCCATTGCTTGAGACTATTTGGGGGTACTTCGACGAGGCTTGGTTCCGGAACCGCTACGAGCGGTGCATCGATAAGGAAATGTCCTAGTGTTAAAGCGAATTTATATTCCGGATCATAGTGAAGTGGTATGAGCGGGCGGGAGTTAAGACACGCCTCGATGCGTACCGCCAAAGTTTGCAGTTGGCTGTACCACAGGTGTTGTCCGCCAACTAACCGGACGAAATGTCGCTTTGCGGATTTAACTGCAGCTTCCCAAAGTCCGCCCTGATGAGGAGCACTGGGAGTGATGAAATGCCACCTTGCACCGTCGTTCGCCAAAGGCTGTTCCGTTGTCGCTGTAGAGGGTTGGCATAGTGCACGTCGGTCGGTAAATCGGGTAAAGGCATCCAAAAAGGCCTGCGCTGAGAGATCGTCCACCATCTCAACATATGTGTAACACATAACACAATCGTGTTTATAACGTCGCACAGCCTGTTTACCATGTAGAATCCAAAAACGTCTACGGAGAGTTTGAAGCATGAGTTGCGTACCTCCATGGTGGGTGCGATCATGAACATCTTTGATGACCAGCCATGTTAGGGCCCCAGCCTTAGGCAAGATAACAGGAAATCGGTAATCGTATGGCACGGATGCTTTGCTAAGACGACCACCAACGCGCAGGAGGCCATCTTCATCTAAGTAGGGGTTAAATGGTAATAATCTGCTAGAGCTAGGTAAACTAGATTTGTTGCGTAGTTGATGAATGTCTGTTGAAAATACATTGTGCTGCTCAATACGCAGAAGTACCCGCAATGCATTGTTCAATTCATCAACACTGACTATAGTCTTACGTAGGTGGTGACGGCTCGGCAACCAACGTAAGATAAAAGCCACAGTGTGAAGCAGGCTCTGAAGAGAGCTGAACCGCTCCTTGAGCGAAATGACTTGACCATCTCACCTTCCCGTTGTAAGTCCCGGGTTAACGGCAGCTGCTAGGACTCGCACCGACATCTTCTCCTCACTCAGCACGGTATGTTCTTCTTCGGTCGTTTTCGTTTTGCCATCCTCAGAAGCGAATGATTCACCTGCTAACCAACTCGGTCCATATAGCCACAAACGATGGTTTAATAGTTCCTGCGCTCCAATACCGCGACTGGCGCAATCAGCAGGATTCATTGCAGACGAGACATGATGCCATCGATCGGGTGTTGTTAATTCTTGTATTCTCCGAACCATATTTGCTACGTACGGCTTAAGTATGACAGGGTTCTTACGAAGCCAACAAAGGCCGGTGTTTGAGTCCCGTCTTGGAGCCCAAGTGCAAGACGGACATTTTGAAGTGTTACTGCAAGAAGGTGTGCAGCGCACAGCTACAATCGTGGTATAGTAGCTCCCTGAAGTGGAGCCACCTTTGTGCGAGCCGTGAGTAGCGAAATATGAGCAGGCTCTATGGGACGTATTGGCTTCACATAAACGACAGCAGCGTAAGCTCGTAGACTGGCGTCACAGAAACCATGAATTGAGGTTATTTCTCCATTGGACATACCTAACCATCTAAGCACCCGAAAATGATTAAGTGCCTGCAGGCCATTGCGGAAATTGAACCAGGATTCCACCAGCTCCAGTGGTAGAGGAGCATCCCAAGTAACGCCTGCGGACCAAAGAGACTGTATGAAAATCTTACCGGTAATGATGACTCGTGCCAGCAGTTCGAATGGATCGAAAAGCTGGGCCACCTCGCTGGGTACTCCTCTCTTCGTAGGGTATTTAGCAGGTTGATCAATGTTCACGCAAAAGAACAGTTCATCTCTCAAAGAATCCCATCGCAGTCCAAGCACCGAAGATGTGGTATGGGTAATGCGCTCCGATGTCAAAGGTGTACGACTTGTGATGTCGGATATCACCTGTAGACTATTCGAATTCTATTTTCGCAGTTTGAAATGCCCAGCCGAAAGGATTTTGTTAACGTTGGTAGCTAACGACACACAATATAGAGTCCCGCGCTGCTGAAGCCTGTGAGTAATCCACTACCTCTCCACAATAATCATAGGCACACTGGTTTAGAGTTCAGACTTCATTGAATGGGCTGCAAGCCATTCCGTAAGTAACCGTAGTTAGTTGGTACACACTCAAGTCCCTTCTCTGAGACTCTCTCCACAGGATGCGTTTGAACCGTCGATGTTCTGGAGCCACCAATATCCGGCGAAAATCTTCTCCACGTCAGCAGTGAGAGCGATGAGAAAACGCCGAAACCGGAAAAGAATGTTTAGCAGAGAGTCCTGTGTAGTAGGGCCAACCAATTGCAAATCGTTCAACGAGACGCCCGTAGTTGTACGAGCTGAGGCGTTGAACACAACTCTGAACTTCGAGGTTACTGCGTGGTGCGGAATGTAGTATGCACCGGAATGGTCGCCAGGTTGACCCACATATTGCATGCGGGCTAGCTCAGCATACTCACGCATAAATGCAATGTATTTGTCCTTGAGGTCGAGATCTCCAGCCAGTCGACTTTCCAGGGAATGAAACTGTTGCAATGCACTCCGAAACGAGTCTTCCAGCTGCGATGATGTACTGGAAAACGGGATACGGACAATGTATCGGCCTTCACGAGTGCGGGAGTGTGTTGTCGCAAAAAACCTTTCACACTCATCATCCACTACGTCCCGTTAGGGCACCTCCTCCAGCTTCCAAAATTCACGAACGAGAGCTTCCAGGTTTGGTTCGTCCGCCGAAACTTGGGTACCGAAAGTACGGATAGAAAGCGCTGATCTAGGTACTATCGATGCTGGACCAAATACAACCCCTTCCCAAATGGGTTGGTTGGGCGTGTGGTTCATCTGACTTGCCATAGATAATATCGCCTTGAACAACTAAGCCCCACACGTCAGATCCAAGAAGGATGTCTATCCCACTTGGAGTACCAAAGTTCGGGTCGGCTAATTCAAGACCCGACAAATGCTGCCACTGTGTAATGTCCACATGCACCGCAGGGGTAATCGATGTAATGAATGGGATGACAAATGCATTGATGTCCAACGAGAACCCATTACGTTATGTAAGTCGGAGCGAAATGCTGCCTTTGGTGCGCATATGAGCTAATACCCCTTTATCTTCTACAGCTACTTCACACTTGATTCTGCGAAGGCTTAAAACGATAGCAAAACGATCTGAAACAAAACTTGCCTGCGATTCAGGATCGCAGAAGATACGAGCAAGGCGCTGTTGCGAACGATTTCCAGTAGCATATGCAGTCGCTGTTGCAAGCAATATGGTCTGATCGCTCCGGGTGATGCAAGTTGTCACGGACTCGGTTGGTCACAAGGGATGATGTGTAACTGCTGGCAGGTGTTGAGTATTTCGTTGGCGCTGCTGCCGCTGGTTTAGCCAAGGGTTGAGCACTGTTATTACGGCAGATATTGTGTGGTGCTTACGACCACACTGACGACATCCACACTGCTTCGAAGTATGTCCGCTCTTCAAACAGTTAAAGCAGAGGCCAAAGCTCTTCAACACCTCGAATCGCTGCTCTGGTCCTCGTGACATAAGGATTTGACATTGTGAAATCCTGTGTGGTCCATGGCAGTAGGGACATTTAGCACTTTCTGCTACAGCCAAACATGACATCATCGTACTTTGAACCTTTGACCGCGTTCTTGTGCTTGTAGGCTCTGTTGGTAGAGTAGTGCGAATGATCTCCGTTGAAAGACTGTGTGCTCTCTTTTCCAAAAACGTGATGAGATCCCTCTATGCAGGAATTTTAGTAGAATCACAGTTAATTGTCAACTCTCGTTTTGTAATGATAGGTATCGAAGCATTACAATCGGCACGGCTAAGGCATTCCATTGGTCGACAGGTAACTTCATCACTCTAAGTGCACGAAGGGACTCCTGCACTGTATCCACCACAGTCAGTGACGTCTTTGCACTTTCTTCTGCATCAACTTCCATATTGAGAACCCTGGAGACGTGGATTTCGGCCAACAGTTTCGGATTGTCAAACCAGTTTTTTAGAGCTGCCCACACTTCGTGATAACCACCAGAGTATAGTCCACCAATTAACGGTACCACGCTTGCATTAACCGCTAGTCGGCATCGTGTACCAACGTCTCGAACAGGTCCTTGAATGCGAGCCAATTCGCGTATGATCCATCAAAGTCTGGGATTGATACGGGATCCAGCTTAATATCACACGTGGTTGTCTTTGAAGGCTGCGCCGATTCTGTCATAGCGTTAGTGTGTGAAGAAGCCTTGCACTCCAACAGCAAGCGATTGAGGGAAACACACGTGTCGTTGTATGTGGTTTCCACTTGCACCCACAACCCATCATGTTCATGAAGTTTATCACCTTGGGCCGTTCCAACTAAAACCTCGTGGTAGCGCACAAAATGGTGATAATGATTCTCCACACATTTTAGTTCCTGCTCGATTTGAGAAGAATCGCACGTGATCGAACTCACTCCAAGCACCTGTTCACTGATTCTTTTAATTGCTGTTACTGCAGATAATCTTTGGTTTAATTCGGCCATAGTTTAATGTTGCAAGTCACGTGTATGTGAAAAAAAATCCAGAAAGAAGGAAAAACGACAGTTTTGTTGTCAATATGTCAAAATTATCGAAAGAAGTCAAAATGTAGTAGATCAATTTTAAACAAACAAATATTGAATACAATTCTACATCCTTTTGGGTTTTCGTAACCTTAAAACGGTTCTTCCAAATTCTATGGAGCTCGACGGTGAAAGTGCTTGCGATACCGAATCTACATGCAAGCTTTTTGCAAAGTTCTTTCAGTCAAACTATAATGTTGACATTATACCGACTACGGAAAACCTGTATCCTGGTCTTACTTCGGTGAAAGACTTCGACATATTTTCTTTTTCGGATCAAGAAGTCTATAATGGTTAAACTCAGCTTCATTCAAATATTTAGCCAGGAGTTGATTCGATATCACCTATTTTATTATCAAAATGCGCTGATTCATTTTCTAAAGCATTAACAGTAATTTTCAATGAATCACTTTTTAGTGGTCTCTTTCTTGAGGAGTGGAAACTATTATCCGTTACTCCAATCTATAGAAGTGGCCTCAAGCATTTAATTTAGAACTATAGGCCTATCTCTAAACTATCAGCAATTCCTAACCTATTTGAAAATTATATTTGATTATAGTCTTGGTAACGAGAGACTTTTATTAGTAAGTGAAATTAAAGATCCTAGTGTTATATTTGATTCAAAGCTTTATTTCTCAGCACATTTGGATTATATAATATCTAAATCAAATTCCTTGTTATGCTTTCTGAAACGGAATACAGTAGCTTTTATTGATGTTTATACTCCTTTATTTTTCATTAGTAATTCCCTTACTGGAATACTGCGGCGTTATTTGGTTTCCCTGTTAATTCTTCCAACAGGATTGAAAACATTCAAAAAAGATTTACGTGCTTTGCATTAAGGAAACTGAGATGGTCCGAAGATTTACCTAATTATAGGTATAGATGTTCTTTAATTGATCTAAAAGCTCTAGAAAGTCGAAGACAAGCTCAAAGCGTTCTTTTCATTAAGGATATACTCAATGGTAGGATTAAGTCCCTGGATTTACTAGCTCTCATGTCTCTTTATGTCCCAGAGAGATGCCTAAGAAATAATAATTTTTTCCATATCATAGAACGAATTATGGTTCAAACAAACCCATAACCCGTTGTTCATTACTATTTAACTCAATTTATCATGAAGTCGACCTTCAAATGAATATAAATATTTTTAAAGAAATTGTATTGAATATTTTTAGCAAAATTAATAATAATTAATTGTAGTCAAAAGATTATATATCCATTGATAAAATGATGGAATCTAGTTTTAGGTTATTTTTTTCTGGCAATAGATTTACTTTGAAGTTATTATTCGGACAATAAAGTGCTTCTTATCATTAGTAAATCAAAATGCAATGGAATTTCCGCCCGAACTATATGGCAAGGTGTCAATTGCTCGGTTTAAAAATCTTTAAAACGCGACGTACTGTTTATGAAGTAATGTTTGTTAGGGATATTGTATCTTCCCATATAAAATGTCCTTATCTCTTGGCGTTACTTCAATTTTACTTGCCCACTAGGCCACTCCGTACTCGACAGTTATTATTTGAAAGGTCTCATAACACTGAATACGGAACAAATGAACCACTTACAACGGTAATCAGAGTCTATAACAAATATTACCAATACTTGGATTTAGCTGATAGTAGATATAATGTTAAAAATTAATTATTAAGCCTATTTACTCTCTAAGTTACGCTAGTTATATGCTTAACAATTTCACTTAATGTACCTTAATTGTTCATAATCTGTTAGTACCGACAAGTGGCTTTGTAGAAAAATAAATAAATAAATAAATAAAAATATTGTGATAATAAGGTTAAACGAAGAACAACAGCAACAACACTTACCACAAGCAGCAGATCAGCATGCCCATCATCTGAAGGTCCATTGTTTTTGCTGGGTTTGGGATCCGCCGGTTGAGTTTCGCATGATTTTTATTTGTATATTTTCTCTTCTTTATTTTATTATTTTTGTACACTTTTATTTTTTTTTACTGGTGTGTACTATTAACTATTAAATAATACTTCTTAAAGTTATCTGATTTGTTTTGGCATTTTGAATATCTTAACTATTTCAGCACTGCTTTATTTTATTTTATCCTACTATTTTGTGTTTGAACGGATTGAGCGAACTAACGAATTTCTAACTTTCGCGTTATACTATTTTACCAACTGGTCCAAATAAATTTCAAATAAACTTAGATCGAAACAAAAATTACAAAAAAATGACTCAACGGCAGGTTTTGTGGTTGGATAGGGGTTTTCCAATCAGAAATGCCTGGAAAGACGAATCCCTATCCCTATGCTCTCTTATCTCTGCTTCGAACAATAGTATATGTTTGAGGCCAACTTCACACGATTTTCCCGCAAAATCCATTTGTAGGATAAAAGTGACAGTATCCTACAAAATCCACGAATCGTCCGCCATATTGTGGTGGATTCATGGTTTTTTGAAAGTATTTGTGATATACAAGGGATTTCCACTACTCTCACATTCCTTACACACGCCGACTGGGAAACAATAGTCCAAGATGGATACCTTCTTGATCTCTTATTTCAGCCGCCTATGACATGAATAGGAACGACGCGAATATTGCTTACTGCTAAACGAACTAATGGAGATATTCAACAAGATTCAGACAAAAATGCTTCGACCTACCGCAAAACACGCTTATTTCTTTATTTGAATGCAACATTTCACGCATACTTTCACATTTGGTGTAGTTTGATCAGCTGTTTACCACACCAAATCAATGTTTGATCATGATAGTGTCAAATAAATTTCCAAAATGGTTGACTTGCCCACAAACTGGAAACATTCTATAAGTAAGTTCGTCAAGTTAAGTTAAGTATTATAACATGCCTAAAAGAAATTTATTTTAGTAAGTTGGATATTAAAATTAAAACATAGTTGTACAAGCTGCGAATAATGGAAATGCGGGACAGATTAAAATTGTTTGCGCACAATATATGTATGTGATATAAGTCAAGAACTAAAATGCTTCAAATAATAAGTTCTGCTGGGACATCATAATTTTAAATGAAGTAGATATAAAAGAAGTGTTTGAGTAATCGGTAAAAATGTAATGCTGAAATGGCAATACGATATAATTCAAGTCAATTTTGTTATTTTATTTTACCGTTGACTGCCCATGTGCATTTTTTTTCATTCATTTTCATTTTAAATTCATTTTTATTAGTACTTCAAAATAAACTTACATACTAGACAAAAATGATTAAAACTAGTTAAACGAACAGTGTTACTTACTAACTTACTGGCCCTCGGCGGGCACTCTAAGCTAAACTTAAACTTAAACTATGTCTTTCGACTTAAACTAGCATTTAAATTGTATTGAATTCATACTGTCTGTACAACTTAATATTAAGAAAAATTTGCAAGAAAAAAAACTTAATTACAGGACTGATTTTTAGATAAAACTTACATACTAACTTACAAACTACCTTAAAATAACTTAAATTACCTTAAACTAACATACATATGTATACAAATGTGTATATATATCTATACACATGTATATACAGATGCAGTGTAATGTACAATAGTATATACATTAGTACACACAAATGTACATGTGTATATACTCTTTATTTTTTTTTTTTTTTTTTTTTTTTTTTTTTTTTTTTTTTTTTTATTTTTTTTTTTTTATTTTTTTTTTTTTTTTTATTTTTTTTTTTTTTTTTTTATATACTATTTACAAATGTACAGCTTACTGACTACCTTAAAACTACCCTACGATTAGTGAGTCGGCCATAGGTTGCGGCTTCTAGATTTGCTCTAATTCACCGCAAGACGGAGACCGACTGCGCCCCATAAGGGGGTACGCACTACCCTTTCTACCCAGGGTCTAGAGGGTTCGACGCTGGAGTTCTTTCGCTCCCCAGCCACCAGAACTTTTGGTGCTGCTTAGCAACATCCCTTATATCCCGCCTCGATACCGCTGTACTAAACCGGAGGAGATCCTCCTCAGCTCGTTGTGCGACGGAGCGGTCGTGGTTGAGTCGCCCATCCACAGTTGACCTGGCGACGTGGTAGATAAGCGGTACCGCATTTATGTCTTGTATCAGACTGCACTTGTCTAAATGGAGAAAAGCTTCTGGGGGGACGAATCCGTTATGACGTACCCTTTCGTGGTATTGTGGGTTGGGGTAGTAAGCCCCGGAGATCAGGTTATTGTTCGAGTTCATCGCTCTCGCAGTGTGACCTCGAATCAACTTCACCAGGAAATTGTCCACGCGTATCAGGTTGGCCCTGTTGTATAAGACCTCGTTGGAGTAGAATTTTATGTACTGGGACTCTGGTGTTCTGTAAAGGCGAAGGCAAGCCCTAAGACAGGCCCTCGCAAACACCCGAATCTTTTCCATCAAGCTTGCACTCACGTTGAACCACACGGGACAACCATATGTGAGCATTGGCCGTATGAGGGCCATGTAGCAGATTACCTTTACCCTTGCATCGAGTTGGCTGTTGTAAAACAGTCTCTTTGTAAGAGCGAAAGCGCCTCGGGCCCTGGCTAGAGCAGCATCTACATGTTTGTTAAAATATAGATACTGATCTAGCCAGATCCCCAGGTATCTGACTACAATCCTTTGCGCCAGTGGTTGCCCGTGTCGTCCAACAATGGCGAACTTTCGCCAATTCTTTTTTGTATCCGCCGAAGCTTTATACAACGGAGTCCTGAACATAATGGTTTCCGACTTCTGAAAGTTGATATTCAACTTCCAGTCATCGCAATCTCTCATGAATGAGTCGAAGTCACCCTGCGCGAGCGTTTTGCCTGATCTGTACACTATCAAGTCGTCGGCATACGCAATTGCGTGCGGAAGAGAACTTATTAGATCGCTCAAGAAAATGTTGAACAGGATCGGCGAATTAACGGCACCCTGTTGGAGACCATTTTTAATTTCAAAAATACCTGTCGAGGTCACGTTGCCATTCTTGACTACGAACCGCCTACCGGTAAGCATGTTATACAGTAGGTACAGCAGTGGTTTACTAATGCCTAGCCGATTGAGCTTATAGTAAAGTCCTTCTAACCAAACGGTGTCGAAGGCCTTCTCCAGGTCAATCAAGCAGGCACCCGTGCATTGTTTCTTGCTCTTGTTCCATTGGATATCCGACACCAGTTTCGACGCGGCATGAATAGTGTCATGCCCCGCTCTGAAACCGAATTGGTTATCCGGAATTATATGTTTGTCCTCTGTCCAGTTGATCAGAGCTCTATTTATCACCTTCTCGAATACCTTGCTGATGTTCGGAAGGAGACTAATTGACCGGAGGTTGCACGGATTCGAAGAATCTTTTCCTCGCTTGGATATGGGTTGTACAATCGCGGTTTTCCAATGCTCTGGATAATGTGCATTATTCAGAGCATTGTTAAAAAGGATTGTGTACATAGTGACCACTTCCAGAGGAAGATGTCTTAGCACAATGTTGGAGATCCCGTCGATTCCAACCGACTTTTTCTTCTTTATTGATGCGAAGACCGCTTGAAGATCTGCCTTCGAAATGAACGGGGGATGAACCCCTTCGTCGGCGATGACATTGTCTGCCATGTTTTCGTCATTGAACACGACAAAGCCGATGTTCTCAGATCGCCATTGCTGCAGATCTTCTCGAAGTTGAGAGTTGCTAGCTTGCACGCTGTTTTCCAGGTCGTGGTTCAGGCGAACACTCACGTTCACCTTGTACACTTCCTGGAAAACTGCGCCTAGTACTTCAACTTTTTCCTGCGGATCTTCGACCACAAAGAAGTCATCGTCGAGTACGGCGTTATTGGGATCAATACCTGCTGTAGTCAGTATGTGTTCGTTGTCTGTCGTCCTGGGAAGCTTAAGACACGGAAGATCGCTGTTTTTTTTTCGAAAGAATTTATTTATTTGTGGAAACATACTTGGGTTGTTAGATCTAACAGCCCGTATCTTGTTGTTCCAGTATGTGTTCACCGAAACTCTATAATTCTGTACAATTAAAGTCTGTACATTCTTAATAAGCGATTTCAGTGTCCTAACTTCCTCGCTGCGTCTGTCAGTAAACCGCCTGTACAAGGTTTTTAATCTTGACAGGAGTCTACTTTTTTGTTGGTGTAGTGCGTCAATTGTCGCATTGCGGTATAGGTTTTCGTTGTTAGTTCGTGTATACCGTGGTATCGTACTGTCCATAGTTCGTTTTATTGTCTCGTCCAATTGTATTAGATACATGTCAATCTCTTCGTTTGACAAGTTTCTATTGGACGGAATGTGGAGCGCATTCGAAGAGAGTGCTCGAGTAATTTGTCGGGAGAAGCGTGGCCAACGCGCCCTACTGTAATTGTAGGTATGCGTTTGGACAAACTCTCCTAATTCCGCAATGTCGTTGGGGATCTTGAATTCGGCACTGAGTCCGCAATGGTCACTGAGATACACGAAAGTGTGCAAACAGTTTACCGTTTGTGCGTTTGTGTCTGTCAGCTGCAGTCTTGCGTCAAACAGCAGGAGATCCAAGAACGACCCGCTTCTGGGGAAGGACGAGATCTCTGTTGCTTTCAGTTCGAGTCTATACTCGACACTGTGCAAGCAAAACCAGCTGTAAAGCAGGTCCCCTCTGTTGTTGGAATCTGTGTTTCCCCAATATCCATGACGGGCATTCAAGTCCCCGGCCAAAATAAAATAGTTCTCTTCCGAGTCCAGACTTAGACACCGAAAGAGTGAATCGAGCTCTGATATTGTAGTTCTGGAACTGAAGGAGCCGGAGGAGTAGACCGACACCGCAAAAAGCTTCCTCCCGCTACGGAGAGAAATGCAAACGATGCAGGCCTCCAACACCTGAAACCGTCGCACCTCACTACTGTATACTACTTTGTGTTTAATATTATTCTTTATGAAGATCGCAACACCGCCTCCACCATTGGAGTTGGGCCGGTCCCTTCTAATAATATTATATTTGCTGTGCTCCAAAATGCCTCTCTGGGTTAGCTTGGTTTCGCTAATCAGACATAGCTCTGGGCTTTGATCGTCCAACAATCGATATAGCTCATTTTTTCTTGGGACCCCTATCAATGAATTTGCATTCACTGCAAGGATCTTAAAAGTACTCCCCGTCTGCGCAGCCATTAGGACTGGTCACGTGCTGGGTTCTGCAGGAGCGCCAGAATTTTGGCCACCTGCTGCTCTAACCGATCCATACGCCTTTCGATGGAAGACTTCCAATCGGGCGTAGGCTCGTGTGCTTTTGGCACTGAGGGTTGCGGTACCTTAGGTACTTGCTGCTTTGCCGTCCTCCCCATGCCGGACGCCATTTGGGCGAAAGTCACATTGGGGGTGACGGGTATGGCTGCCCCGAGTGGATTTTTCACTGGGGGCTGCTTCTGCAGAACCGCTTTTGCTTTCCGCTCTTGGAACTTAGGGCAGCCCCGATAGCTAGCGGTGTGCCCCGCGTTCCCGCAGAGTACGCACTTAAGCTGACTTTTGTCAGTTGAACCCTCTTTCCCCAGCGGGCAATCCTCCGATATGTGGTTTTCACTGCACTTGACGCATCGAGGCTGCATTTGGCAGTTCGACGCAGCGTGCCCGAACCTTTGGCAGCGAACGCATTGAATAATGCCATCGCGCCGTCTTATGCTTTCCCAAACGCAATGAAGGTAGTCTAAGAATTCAATTTTCTTTAACTCGTCGACTTTGCTTGTGGGTGACAGCTGTACTACATACATGGGTAATTTCCGCCCCTCTCTCCTTGCCTTAGCTGTGGTGAAAGGCTTAACCCCGACGATCTCGACACCGTCGCACACTTGCTCTTTGAGCATTTGGAAAACCCTCTCCGCTTCAATCAGCGTGGGGATCTTTAAAAGAATTGTCTTACATTTCTCATTTTTAGGAGTGTATGAGAAAAACTCCAGTGTCGAAATTTTAAGACACCCTATGACTTTGTTGTATTGGTCCACCGTCTTGCAGTGCACCGAATACTTCTCTAAACCTTTACTTTTTTTAATAATGAAATTGCCACTCCCTATGGCCTCCTTACATACCTTGGCAGTTTGCTCTACGTCCGGCTTGTACAGATTAATGGGCGGCACCTTCTCCCTTTTTTGTGGCCGCTGCTGTTGCTGATGAACTGCTGGCTGTTGTTGTTGCTGCTTTTGGTCGGCTGTCCTATGGTTCTGCTGCTGCTTTCGTTGTGTTGCTGGCAGTTGCTGCTGTTGCGCTGGTGTTTGTTGCTGAGCAGCTGGCTGCTGCTGCGATGGTACTTGCTTCTTAGTTGCCAGCCGTTGTTGTTGCTGTGCGGCTGGCTGCTGTTGCGCTGCTGTGTGCTGCTGTTGTTGTGTTGCCAGGCGCTGTTGTTGCTGTGCTGCTGGCTTATGTTGCGCTTCTGTCAGCTGTTGTCGCTGATCAGTTCTCAGCTCGTGTTTCTTTTCATCCAGCGCCCGCCTGGCGAGCGTGCTGGCTCTCAGCACTCTTATTTCAACGAGGAGGCGCTGCTTTTTCTCCTCTATGTCTCGTACTTCGCTTTCCTTAGAGCGAAGTACTCTCTCAACTTCATCTTCCGTGTCCGAGGCTAATGATTCAAAACTGTTGCTGCTGACAGCGAACAGTCCCTCCCCTCCATCGGACACGTAGTGCACAATCTCCTCTTCCTCCGTTTCAGCTGCTGCAGTTTCGGCAGTCTCTGCGGCTTCACTCAGCCCTTCATCATCAGATGCCTTGGTATCACGGCGTTTGGCACTTTTCGGAGAAGATTTCTTTCTCCTCCTTTTCACCGTGCCTTCTGTGGGCACCGTAGACTGGTGGCCTGATTCTGCCACCGGTTGCTGCTCTCCTTTGTCCGCTTTTAAGAGCGCGGACCGCTCGTCGGCCTCCATCTTCTCGCACTCACTGTCTTACCAATATTTACTTTTGGTTTTCCAGAAAAAAAAATGTTTTTTATCGTCTACCCCCTGAGGGAATTGAACCGGGAGCCAAGAGCGTTGACTCTACCACTTCGGCCAATTGCTTGTTAAAGCTTTACGCGGCACATGCACTACTTAACCACTGATCTTATATTTTTCTTTATGTTTGTGAAGCCGAAACACTCGCGAACTATCACTGCACTCGTCAAAGGTCTGTGAACGACTGACTGCCCATGTGCAAATCAAAAAATATTACCAAAGTTTTTGAATGTTTCCCTTAGATGACGCTGTAGATTTATTTGTGTCCACGTTACACTACCCACCACCTAAACTTGTTAGTACCGGAAAAGATGCGAAGTGTTCCTCTTGTACGGTGCCAGTCGGTCTAGATGGACGACGTTCATTTTTGCTCTGCTGCTGGCATTCAATTGGATCCGTTACACTCCATCGTTGATTGTTGTCTGTCTTATGTATGCCTAGGGTCTGGCATACTTCCTTGAAGACTGCGGACTCAAAATGTCTTCCCTGGCCCGAGTGCAGCTCCGAGGGAACACCGAAACGACATATCCATCCGCACAAGTCTTTGCTTCCTGATTCGGTATGGCATATACCCCTGGCCACTTGCTGAAATAGTCGATTACCACCAGGGCGTATTTATTACTATGTTCGCTGGTCGGTAAGAGACTTGCCACATCCATGACGACCCCTTCCAATGGTGCTCCAATGTTGTATTGGTGCATTCGCCCACGGCTTCTTCATTGCGTCCTCTTTGCCTTCGTGCAAATATCACACGCCTGGATCCATTCTTCTACTGACTGCTGGCATCCAACCGAGAAGAACCTGTGGTTAATTTTCTAAACCGTCTATGTGATGACTCCACTTGAAACGATTCAATCATTTTTGACATATCTGGATCATTCATTTGCTCCTTGCGGATTTGTTCCAGCGACCACTGTTCTTTCGGTAAGACGCTCAGCTATCGCAAATCGATAATGTGTTCCTTTTCTTCTGTCCTAGTGCAATGTTTGCACTCAAACTTGCAAGGGCGTCGCGATAGTGTATATACATTGCCATGTTGAACTCCTTTTCCGTGTTAAGTGGAGGTGGGCAACTTTGCCTTGGATGCACAGGTCCATACCTGTGCATCCAAGGCAAAGTTGTTGATTGCTCTCAACTTGGCGAGATGCCAGCAACGATCCGTGGCAATGCACAGATCAATTTGACATACAGATTCCACGCGGCGTCCTCTGGATAGCTTCTACTGCAAACGCTTTGAGGTGAACCAATATAAGCAGTCCAGAGGCTTAAACCAGGCCCCGGTCTTCCAGGTTCGGGGATTTCGCCTTGGGTTAACTTCCCCACCGTGTAAAATACTTATGACCCTACTACAACGAAACAATGACAATGATTGATCACATTGCCACCGACGTCAGACACTAATCCAGTGTCCTCGATGCCCGAATGTTCCGGGGTGTACCTTGTTGCACCCAATGCCAGAACTCGGATATCGATAGTACAACGCAATAGAGAAAAACCGAAAGAGTTTGACTTCGGAAAGTTACAATCGCAATCGACCGCTGGGAACCTTTCCGATCGATTCCTCAGAGCAACCCTGCCAAGCGACAAAATCGACTAACATTGGAACCGTTGTCAAAACGCCATCAGAGAAGCTGCCTTTGATGTGTTGGGTTTTAAAACGCCATCCAGAAAAAAGCCAGGGTTTGACAACGAGTGCCAGCAGGCCTATTCAGCGAAGCTAGCAGCATATAAGGCGACGGGGTCGAGGTTTAAGATTTAAGCAAAACTTGGAGAATTTTCAATTAACTTCAATTCATTTATGAATAAAAGGTCTTTTACGAATTCTTCCTCTTCTTCTTTTGGAGCTACAGTCCGGGTGAACCTGTGCCTTAGTCAACAATCCTCCCCAGCTGGAACGATCCTTATCCAGCTGCCTTAAATTTCGCACTCCAAGTTTGTTTGATTTCCTTCTCCACTTGAATGCGCCATCGGGTTCGTGGTCGTCCTCTATTGCGTTGTCCCACAGGTTCGGAGTCGAAGACTCTTCGGGATGAAGCATTATTGTCCATGCGCTCAACATGGCCTAGCCATCTTAGGTGTTTAGTCCGTAGACGCCTGACTAGACTCATGTCGCTGTACAGTCCGTACAATTCGTGGTTGAATCTTCTTCTCCAAAAACCTTCAACGCAGACAGGACCAAAGATTGAACGCAGAACTTTTCTTTCGAAGAGACCAAGTGCGTCTTCATCCGCTCTTGAGATAGTCCAAGCTTCCGCACTATACAGCAGGATAGGAATGATCAAGGTCATATGTAATGTGAGCTTTGGTCTTGCGAGAGAGGGCTCTACTACTCAATTGCCTCTTGAGCCCAAAGAAACAGCGGTTGGCAAGAGTTATTCTGCGTTTAATCTCGGTACTGATGTTGTTCGTACTATAAACTTGGGAGCCAAGGTATGCTAGCTATTGGATTCTTGGAATATCGTATATCTAGTATTGGGGGGTGAGTTTTGCACGACCTTCTCAAGTACAATGTTGAAAATATCACCTGACAGCGCGTCGCCTAGCCTACAAAATTTTCTGACATTGAAGGTCTCGGTGAGTTCGTTACCGACCTTGATGGAGCAGCGAGCGAGAGTTCTCCACCGCTATCTTGCACAACCTGACGACTTTGGCAGGAATTCCAAAACTAGACATGGCGTTGTATAGCTCTTCTCTATGCACGCTGTCATATGCGTCCTTAAGGCCGACAAATAGGTTGTGGGTATCGATCTACATCCCTTGGGTTTTTTAGAGTATCTGCCATAATGTGAAGATGTGATCGGTGGTGGACTTCTCAGGCCTGAAATCGCACTGATAGGGACCCATCAGCCGATCACACAGAATGGGCAACTTATCCCCCGATAGTTGTCGCAGTCAATGGGGTCTCCTTTCTTGTGGATCGGGAAAACGATACTAAGGTTCTACTCGTCTGGCGTGTTTTCCTCCGACCATATCTTGCAGATGAGCTGGTGCATGCAATTTCGGACATTATTTCTGCTGTACCACCTCTCCATTGCTTCGATCGCGCACTTCTCATGCTCCTTCTTTTTCTTTTTGAGAAGCCGGTGCTCTTCCCGTCTTTTAAGGTCGTAAAGCTCACGAACCGCTCTCGTCCTTCTATCCAGCATCGCCTTATATGCTGAATGCGCCTGGCGACACTCATTGTCAAACCATGGGTTTTTTGTAGGTGGTGATTTAAAACCCAACACATCTGAGGCAGCTTCTCTGATGGCGTTTTGACAACGGTTCCACTGTTCGTCGATTGTTTCGCCTGGCAGGGCTGGATTCTCTAAGAGCTTCAGGGAGACTCGATCGGAGAAGTTCCCAGCGGTCGATTGCGATGGTAACTGTCCCACGTCAAGGTGTTTTGGTCTTGCTCTACTCCGTTGTACAATCCATGTCCGAGTGCTGACCTTGGCTAGAACAAGGTAATGATCCGAGTCGATGTTAGCACCTCGGAATGTTCGGACATCGACGACACTGGGGGAGTGTCTGACATCGATCGCAATGTGATCAACCTGGTTGACGGATTGATCAGGGGACTGCCCTGTTCCTTTCTGAATGTTTAGGTGAGGGAACCGCGTGCTGTCAACAGAAAGGTTTCGCCCCGTCACCAAGTCCAAAAGCAAGGGTCCATTGTCGGAAGTATTGTCGTATAGGCTGTGTTTTCCAACGACTCTATCAAGGATTTCTTCCTTACCCAGCTTTTCATTAAAATCTCCTGGAACGATCTTGGTGTAGCTGGAGCATTGATCGTATGTTCGTTTTAGGAGATTGTAGAAGTCATGAGGACATGTCATGAGGTCATTGAGGGCGTGGGCGCAAACTAGACTGATGTTGCCGAATGTTGCCTTGATGCGAGTTGTTGTGAGGCGCTCGCTTAAGTATCTAAAGCTTAAGACTTCTTTCCTAAGTCTGCCTCGAACAACAAAACCGCATCCAAACAAGCGCTGTCTTCGCTCTTTGTAGCAATCGCCGTCATTTAAGTTGCAGTTTTTCATCCTGTTTTTTCCCGCCCAATCTCATCGTACCTCCTGGATGGCGGTGATGTCAGCCTTATCGGACAGCATCGGATACGAATGACTATCCGATGCTTGTGTCCGTGAACTTGTGTGTGTTTCATACGGTGGGGAAGTGTGGGGAAACCCACGCGAAATCCCCGAACATGGAGGACCGGACCCTGGTTTAAGCACCGGACAAGGTGTCGCTTCATACATTGGTTCACCTCTAAGCGGTTGCAGTAGATGCTATCCAGAGCTCACCGCGAGGAGGCTGTATCAACTTGACCAGTGCATTTACAGGGATCGTTGCTGGCATCTCGCCAAGTTGAGAGCAATCAACAACTTTGCCCTGGATGCAAGGCCCATGCATCCATATTTCATCTATATAGGACCCTTGCACTAGAAACAACTACATTTCGCATATCGCAAAACAAAAGGTTTTTTGCTCTACTGCTGCATCAGTCTTATTCTACGGAGCTCAGGTATAGGGTTATAGACCACATGATTCCATTGAAAAATTCTTTAGATGTTCCGGTTACCGAAAAATACCCCAGGTATGTGTTACATGTAGATCCTTGTTACGCGGTTTTGGACAGCCTTTAAGTTTTGCCGGTTTGAGCCGGTTTTCGCAGAGGAAATTCCAGCGGGTGAGAGAGAACCGGTTTCTTTTTTGTTTACTTTTTGGAATTGCTTGTGTTCATGATGACTCCCACGAGCTGCGGAAATATGGAGGGTAAGTCTGTGCAGAGATACGCATTAAACAGCTAAGGCCTGATCAATCTGCGAATTTGCCAGGTCTCCCAGATACTCCGTTCTCGACTGAGATATTTTTTAAGTGGAGCCCACTGGAAAGGAAAGGGAGAGATGGAAAGTAGAAGGAGGGAGAGAAGGGATGGTTACATCTTACCTGCGGGTCATAGAGAATCATAGCCTCATAGATAATAAATTCCCTTGAGTCATTGACCTTTACTAAGCCTTCGCACCTCGTCAAGGTGTTCAACCACGCGAAGGATCGTGAATATAAGACAGCTTGGTCTTGATGACTAGAAGCAACTTGCCCAGGATCGTCAGCGATGAAAAGCAGCCATTGCTCAGGCTCGGACCCTTCGTGGGTCGCCAGCTCCAGTATTAGAGATGGAAGAATAAAGGATAGCAAACATAATATTGAGAAGGAGTTTAAGAAAGGGCGGAGATATTTGCAATGCGTGGAAGGAAATTGCATCAGACTGTGGAATGGCCCTAGTTATCCCATCAGTTGAACAACCTATATAATTCGTTGTTGGAGAAACTCAAGCAAGTGGTATATGGAAGATATACAGAAGACATTGAAACGTCATTGTTTAGGAATTACTATATCATTTAAATTAACTATAATCTAAATGAAAACACATACTTTCTAAACAGTTGCGAGTAAGCTTTCTTCGGTGTCGGTCATCTAAGTCAGATACTTCTTCCTGTTGTCTTACAATAGTAATTATTAACAAACGCATGTTCTCGGATAAAAAATTCTACAAAATGAAGAATAAAAGTGCGCGTGCGCCCATGGAGCCCAACCACAACAATTTCTTCGCCTCCTTGCAAACATTGGACAGTGATGGGGAAATGGATTCCGATCAAATTATCAATCCCAATATCTCGGTAAAGAAAACATATGTGCCACCCGTAAAACTAATTCGGAAAAGTTGTGAATATCTTCACGGTTTAATGAAATCTCTGCAGCTACCCGACTACTGTGTTAAAAAAATATCGACTGGTATTAAAATTGCATGTGAGTCCATGGAATCGTACAACATGGTCATCGCTAAATTGAAAGACGAGAAATCTCAATTCTTCTCACATGATTTAAAAAGTGCTAAAGCTTTTAAAGTGATGCTGTACGGCATGAGTGATAGTGATAGAGTTTTTACCCAAAAATGAAAGGAAAATTAACCCAATGCCAAACTGTCAGATGTTCGGCCACGGTGAAAGAAATTGCAACATATGTGCTGGTACGCACAAGACTACTGAGTGCAATAATGCGTCTACCCAAAAGTGTGCAAACTGTAATGGTAACCACATGTCAACCGATCTCTCTTGTGTCAGCAGAGATTAAACAAAAATCTGCACAAAATAGAGCATACATCAAGCCGACATCAGGTTTCGCCTCATCTCCAGATTAGTTTATTGGAATGAAGAGGCATAACCAAACCCAAATGTCTCTTAACTCCAGTCGTTCACTGACCGCTGAACTGTTCAGACGTGTTTCGACTTAGTAAAGAGATTTAAGTGAATCAATAAACTGAAGTAGTCCGATCCAAAAGACATCGGGATCCGCAACGAGCGCGCGCCGAGTGAGCAGAAGTCACAGCCGTGAACCAAAGGGATCTGGGTTCGAGACCCAGTTGGAGCACTGCCTTTTTTTTCAATTTCACGTTCCTCCGCCAAATCAACATACTACACTGGCATAGGCAGTGAGTACTCATAATGGAGGAGGACGGGGAGACCGCCCGCATAGCGGGCGGTGAAAATGCTCAACCGGTGGCAGAATCACACCACCAACCAATGATGCCGCTAGACAGCGCAGCGAAGAAGAGAAGGAAGAAGCAGACCTCCAACAGTTCCAAACCGTAACACGAACGCGTCGCCACAAGAGGCAAAAAATACGGAATCGACATCATCAGCTGATGACGATGCAGAAGAAGATGCGTACTCCTATGTATCAAACGGAGGAGAGGGAAGATTCACTGTAAGCAGCAACAGCTTTGAATCGGTCCCCTCCGATACAGATAAAGAAACTCCGCAAGAGCACCCTCGCAAGGAGAAAGAAGGAGGAGGAGGAAGAAAGGACTCGACGGGTCGTGCAACAACAACAGCAGTTGACAGGCCGAGAGCAGCCGCAAAAACAAATGCAGCAGCAACAACAACATCAACAACCTGCAAATCTGCAAAAGAAGCAGAAAAAGACGTCACACCTTCGAAAGCAACAACAAGAGACACAGCAGCGACAGAAGCCAGTAGCGCAACAAGAACAGCAGCCAGCAGCGCAACAACAACAGCACCCAGCAGTACACCAGCAACAGCAGCAGACAACAAAAAAAGAAAAAGTGCCACTAATAAATGTCTTCAAGGCAGGCATATTACAAACCGCACAGGTATGTAAGAGGTAGTGGTAACTTTAGTATTAAAAAAAATAAAGGCGCCGATAAATATACAATTCGTTGCAAGACAATTGATCAACATAAGGTGCTAAGGACGTGTTTAAAGCGTTCGACGATGGAGTTCTTCTCCTTTACCCCAAAGGGAGAAAGACTTCAGACAATTTTGCTGAAGTTAGTCGTGCCGCTCGGAGTGGAGAGGGTTTTCCAACTGCTCAGGGAGCAAGTGTGTGACGGTGTCGAGATCGTCGGGGTCAAGCCCTTCACCACAGCAAAGGCTAAGAAAGAGGGGCGGAAATTGCCCTTTTATATTGTACAAATGACACCCACAAGCAAACCCGGTAATCTAAATGACATCAAGATCTTAGATGACTGGGATTGTATTTGGGAAAGTATACACAGGAGCGATGGCATTCTCCAATGCGTTCGCTGCCAAAGGTTCGGGCACGCCGCGTCGAACTGCCAAATGCAGCCCCGATGCGTAAAGTGCAGCCAAACCACAGTTCGGAGAATTGTCCCCTGGGGCAAGACAGAGCAGCTGACAGAAGTCGGCTCAAATGCGTACTCTGCGGGAACGCAGGGCACACCGCTAATTATCGGGGTTGCCCTAAGTTCCAGGAGCGGAAAACAAAAATGATTCTGCAGAAGCAGCCCCCAGTGAAAAATCCACTCGGGGTAGCCATACCCGTCACACCCGAAGTGACTTTCGCCCAAATGGCGGCTGTCAGGGGAGGCACGGCAAAGCAGCCACTACCAAAGGTAGCGCCGCAAACCTCAGTGCCAAGAGCACACGATCCAACGCCTAATTGGAAATCCTCCATTGAAAGGCGTATGGATTCGTTAGAGCAGCAGGTGGCCAAAATTCTGGCGCTCCTGCAGAACCCAGCACGTGACCAGTCCTAATGGCTGCGCAGACGGGGAGTACTTTTAAGATCCTTGCAGTGAATGCAAATTCATTGATAGGGGTCCCACGAAAAAATGAGCTACATCGATTGTTGGACGATCAAAGCCCAGAGCTATGTCTGATTAGCGAAACCAAGTTATCCCAAAGAGGCATTTTGGAGCACAGCAAATATAATATTATTAGAAGAGACCGACCCAACTCCAATGGTGGAGGCGGTGTTGCGATCTTTATTAAAAATAATATTAAACACAAAGTAGTGTACAGTAGTGAGGTGCGACGGTTTCAGGTGTTGGAGGCCTGCATCGTGTGCATTTCTCTCCGTAGCGGGAGGAAGCTATTTGCGGTGTCAGTCTACTCCTCCGGCTCCTTCAGTTCCAGAACTACTATATCATGCATTCTTTCGATGTCTAAGTCTGGACTCGGAAGAGAACTATTTTATTTTGGCCGGGGACTTAAATGCCCGTCATGGATATTGGGAAAACACAGATTCCAACGACAGAGGGAACCTGCTTTACAGCTGGTTTTGCTTGCACAGTATCGAGTATGGACTCGATCTGAAAGCAACAGAGATCTCGTCCTTCCCCAGAAGCGGCTGGTTCTTGGATCTCCTGCTGTTTGACGCAAGACTGCAGCTGACAGACACAAACGCACAAACGGTAAACTGTTTGAACACTTTCGTGTATTTTAGTGACCATTGCGGACTCAGTGCCGAATTCAAGATCCCCATCGACATTGCGGAATTAGGAGAGTTTGTTCAAACGCATACCTACAATTACAGTAGGGCGCGCTGGCCACGCTTCTCCCGACAAATGACTCGAGCACTCTCTTCGAATGTGCTCCACATTCCGTCGAATAGAAACTTGTCAAACGAAGAGATTGACATGTATCTTATTCAATTGGACGAGACAATAAAACGAACTATGGACGGTACGATACCACGGTATACACGCACGAAAAATGAAAACTTGTACCGCAATGCGACAATTGACGCACTACACCAACAAAAAAGTAGACTCCTGTCAAGATTAAAAACCCTGTACAGGCGGTTTACTGACAGACGGCGCGAGGAACTAAGGACAAAATCGCTCATTAAGAATGTACAAACGTTAATTGTGCAGAATTACAGAGTTTCTGTAAACACGTACTGGAACAACAAGATTCGGGCTGTTACATCTAACAACCTGAGTATGTTCCCACAAATCAACAAATTCTTTCGAAAGAAAAACAGCG
Source organism: Eristalis arbustorum (assembly GCA_916610145.1). Taxonomy (NCBI): domain Eukaryota; kingdom Metazoa; phylum Arthropoda; class Insecta; order Diptera; family Syrphidae; genus Eristalis; species Eristalis arbustorum. Next base: position 54,688,297 of record OU744319.1, on the reverse strand, counting down.
ATCTTCCGTGTCTTAAGCTCCCCAGGATGACGGACAATGAACAGATACTGACTATAGCGGGCATTGATTCCAATAACGCCGTAACTGGAAGACAGCGTGCAAGCTAGCAACTCTCAACTTCGAGAAGATCTGCAGCAATGGCTCTCTGAGAACATCGGCTTCGTCCAGTTCAATGACGAAAACATGGCAGACAATGTCATCGCCGACGAATCGGTTCATCCCCCGTTCATTTCGAAGGCAGATCTTCAAGCGGTCTTCGCTTCACTAAAGAAGAAAAAGTCAGTTGGAATCGACGGGATCTCCAACATTGTGCTAAGACATCTTCCTCTGGAAGTGGTCACTATGTACACAATCCTTTTTAACAATGCTCTGAATAATGCACATTATCCGGAGCATTGGAAAACTGCGATTGTACAACCCATATCCAAGCGAGGAAAAGATTCTTCGAATCCGTGCAACCTCCGGTCAATTAGTCTCCTTCCGAACATCAGCAAGGTATTCGAGAAGGTGATAAATAGAGCTCTGATCAACTGGACAGAGGACAAACATATAATTCCGTATAACCAATTTGGTTTCAGAGCGGGGCATGACACTATTCCTGCCGCGTCGAAACTGGTGTCGGATATCCAATGGAACAAGAGCAAGAAATAATGCACGGGCGCCTGCTTGATTGACCTGGAGAAGGCCTTCGACACCGTTTGGTTAGAAGGACATTACTATAAGCTCAATCGGCTAGGCATTAGTAAACCACTGCTGTACCTACTGTATAACATGCTTACCGGTAGGCGGTTCGTCGTCAAGAATGGCAACGTGACCTCTACAGGTATTTTTGAAGTTAAAAATGGTCTCCAACAGGGTGCCGTTAATTCGCCGATCCTGTTCAATAAATTCTCTTCCTCACGCAATTGCGTATGCCGACGACCTGATCGTGTACAGATCAGGCAAAAAGATAGAGGACATCACCAGTCTCACGCAGGGTGACTTCGACTCATTCATGAGAGATTGCGATGACTGGAAGTTGAATATCAACTTTCAGAAGTCGGAAACCATTATGTTCAGAACGCCGTTGTATAAAGCTTCCTACAAAAAGAAGTGGCGAAAGTTCTCTATTGTAGGACGGCACGGGCAACCACTGACGCAAAGGATTGTAGTCAGATACCTGGGGATCTGGCTAGATCAGTATCTATATTTTAACAAACACGTAGATGCTGCTCTGGCCAGAGCCCGAGGCGCTTTCGCTCTTACAAAGAGACTGTTTTACAACAGCCAACTCGATGCAAGAGTAAAGGTAATCTGCTACATGGCCCTCATACGGCCAATGCTCACCTATGGTTGTGCCGTGTGGTTCAACGTGAGTGCAAGCTTGATGGAAAAGATTCGGGTGTTTGAGAGGTCTTGTCTTAGGGCTTGCCTTCGCCTCTACAGAACACCAGAGTCCCAGTACAGAAAATTCTACTCCAATGAGGTCTTATACAACAGGGCCAACCTGATACGAGTGGACAATTTCCTGGTGAAGTTGATTCGAGGTCACACTGCCAGAGCGATGAACTCGGTTAATAACTTGATCTCTGGGGCTTACTACCCCAATCCACAGAACCACGAAAGGGTACGTCACAGTGGTTTCGTGCCCCCAGAAGCATTCCTCCATTTCGATAGGCATGGTCTTATACAAGACATAAAAGCGGTACCGATCCTCTTTCACATCGCCCGTTCAACTGTGGATGGGCGACTCAACCACTACCGTTCCGTCGCACAACGAGCTGAGGAAAACCTCCTCCGCTTCAGTATGGCGGTGTCAAGTCGTGATAAGAGGGATGTACCGTTGCAACATCGAAAGTTTTGGTGGCTGAGAGAGGGAACTCCCTCGTCGAACCCTTTAGAGCCAGGTTAGAATGGGCAGTACAGATCTCCTCAAAAGGAGTAGTCGGTCAGTGTTTTGCAGCGCGATTTGATCCAGCTACCTATGGCCGACTTACAGACTTAGTGTAAGATAGTTTTAAGCTGTACATAAAAATGTAGAAAAAAAAAAAAATAAAAAATAAAAAACAAAAAAAAAAAAAAAAAAACTCTAAGTATACACATTTGTACATTGAGTGTAGTCATATGTATACAATTGTACATAGGTTAGGTGCACACATGTATATATGTGCGTATAGCATTATACACGCATGTATACATGTGTGCATGTTTAGTTAAGATAGACTTAAGTTATTTTAAGGTAGTTTGTAAGTTAGCATTTAAGTTTTAACAAAAAAAAAGTTCATTTATTAAGTTTTTTCTTTAGCTTAGAGTGCCCGCCGGGCCAGTAAGTTAGAATATAGAACAAGTGTACGTCGGACTAGTTTTAAGCATTTTTGTCTACTACGTAAGTTTGTTATGAATTCAAAATAAAAATGTATTCAAATGAATGAATGATGTCTGTTAACTCAACGAAAGAATTTCCCTCACTCCCTCATCCGAAGAGAAGACAAGAAAATACTCACACCACACCGCCCGTAAGCTCTTGGCGAACCCATCTCAAACATGTTCGAACGAACTTACCACACCTAGCACGAGTACTTCGAACTACAACACAACACTTTTCACCATTGAAGAGCTGAACTCCTCGGCAATGGAAATGATTACTAAATTATCTTCATGTAAAAATAAGGTAGATCAATTTAATGTCATCTCAGATATAGCCACTAAGTTTTTGTATGGTAATAATAAGTAATATGGTAAACCTAGATAGTATAAAAATAATTAATTGGAATGCTAGAGGCATACGCAATAAATGTATAGAATTCTTTAGTTTTCTTAATAGATATAACATTGATATAGCATTGGTTACAGAGACTTAACTTAACCCCACCATTCATTTTCCATCTTCGCAGTACAAATACTATCGTGTTGATCGCGCTGAGAACGGGTGGTGGGGTTGCTATCTTTATAAAAAAAAACTGTTCAGTAAGAACGCATCCAGTCGCAAATGGTGGCATAGAGATAAAATTATCTAATAATAAGGGTTCTAAAATTTATTGTGTTTACTTCCCGGGTCGTGCTGCATCGGACATGAAAAGGCTTCGCTTAAGAACCGATTTGGGCAAACTCTTCTCCTTAAGAGGTGAGCTCTTAATCGGAGGTGATTTAAATTGTCGGCATAGAGACTAGGGCTGTACTCGTGCTAATAGCTGGGGTAATTTACTGTCGAATTTAGCTAACATGCTGCCCATTTCCATATTGTTTCCATCTTGTTCTACTTATGTTCCCGCTGGTTCTCGTGGAAGTCCGCCTATTCTCGACTTATATATTACTGCTAGTCACATTACACAACCAATATCTTTTAACAATCTAAGCTCCGATCATAGTCCGCTTTACTGCAAACTTCTTTGGATTGGAAAGAAGAAAGTCAATTATAACTTAGACCTAAAAAATGCGAATTGGTCTCGTTATAAATCCAAATTGAATTCGAAACTTCGTGAAATTGGTTCAATGGATTTGGATTCTATATCTATTAAAAATGATTTGGACTCTCTTCTTGATAACTTCACTAACATCATATTAGATTCTGCCAACTAAAGTATACCAAAAGTTCCCCAGAAATCACATTTAAAGAGGCTTCCATTTCATATCTTGCAGCTGATAAAATTTAGAAACATTATAAGAAGAAATTGGCAACGATACCGTCAGCCCGATCTTCAAAGGCAATTTAAGTTTCTTAACAAAACTATTTCTTATAATATCCCGGCACACAGAAATAGACAAAAATTCTAATCCCTTTTGGAACATCTGCAAAATAATAAAAAAAACAAACAGAAGTTTACCTCCTCTTAAGTGTGGCTCAAATATTTCGTATACAGACAAAGAGAAGGCTAACGCTCTGCCACATGTTTTGCAAATAATTACCTTATATCACGGAGTCTTGGTAACAGCAGTACAAATGCATTGGTAATCGAATCAGTTCATAAGCTTAACGAGGTTCACGCAAATCTACCAACTAGTGAACTCATTACAGACGATGATGTAGATTGCTTCATTAAAAACATCAATGTGAACAAAGTGGAGGGATTGATTGTATTAAAAATATTTACATCAAACAATTACCCGAAGCTGGTAAAAAAATCTTTACTTTTATTATAAACGCTTGTTTAAAAATGCAATATTTCCCCGATGCATGGAAAATTGCGAAAGTGGTGCCTATTTTGAAAAATGGGAAACCACCAGATCATACCCAGAAATATAGATCGATTAGTTTGTTAAGTGGCTTAAGTAAAATTTACGAAAGGTCTTACAGGAAAAATTATATAAAATTATCTGTGATAAAGGTATATATTTAGATGAGCAATTTGGTTTTCGGCCCAATCATAGTACCTCACATCAGGTATTACGAATATGTAAACATATAAAACATAACCGCCAAGTAGAAAATTCCACAGATATGGTTATATTTGACATTGAAAAAGCTTTTGACACCCTATGGCATAATGGATTGGTTTACAAAATTACCAATTTCAATTTCCCTCCGTGTTTATGTAAATTAGTTAAAAACTTCTTGTCCGATCGCTGTTACGAAGTTTGTGTTAACAATAGTGTTTCTGATTTAGTGTATTTCGATTCAGGTGTACCTCAAGGGTCAGTTCCGGGCCCTATGTTATATAATTTTTATACTTCCGATCTCCCTAAGCTACAAGATTGTAAAGCAGCTATCTTCGCTGATGACACAGCAATATTTTCATCGCATAAATTCGCTCTCGATATAGAGAGGAATCTCAACAATGCAATGAATGTATTAATCGAAGTTTTTAATAAATGGACAAAAAAGCTGAATGAGGAAAAAATACAAGCAATCTTTTTCACACGAAACAGAAAACCTTGTCTTCTACCTAAGCCATATAGCTTAGGAATTAACGGAGTAGAGGTCGATTGGCAAAACTGTGTCAAATATCTAGGTGTATACCTAGACACGAAGCTGACCCTTAACGAGCACATAAGAAGAACAATACACAAAGTTAACATATCAATTAAACTATCATATCCATTTATAAACCGGGGATCTTCCCTATCTATGGAAAACAAAATCATTATCCATAAGGTGATATTTCAAGCCATTTTGTTGTATGGATGCCAAGTTTGGGAGAACGCAGCAAAATGACACATTAAGAAATTGCAGGTATCGCAAAACAAATTACTTAAAATGATGTTAGATCTGCCCTGGCATTACTCGACCGCCGATCTACACCTAAGAGCGAATGTTGATCTAATCAATAACAGGATACAAAGACTGAATAACAAGTTTTTCGTCAACTGTAACATTGCTACTAATAGACTTTGTAATAAACTAGTAAATTAATTTCAATATATTTAATTTAATAACTTAATTTTTTACACATTCTTGTATTAATTTGTTTTTGTTAGTACATTATTTATTTATTATACACTTATAAGTTATTTATTTATATTATTTATATTTATTATATTTATTTATTTATTTACTTAAATATGTATATTTATTTATTTATTTTTTTTTTATCTTATTTATATTTATTATATTTATTTATTTTTTTATTTATTTATTTATGTATTATTTTATTTATTTATATTCTCATAATTTGTGATGTGTATTTATTCACTTCTCTTTTTTTTTGCTGTGTGAACATATAATGCCATACATAACATTTCTTATATATATTCTAATACACATAATATCTATATATTATTTTATAGTATGTATATATATATTTTTTTTTTCTTTATGGTGGTTTTTTTCTCTGTATTTTCCTCTGAATTGAATATTTATATAATAAGTATATTGTTTCTAGCATTCGTCTATTTAGATAATACTTCAGAAGAAAGATAAAATTATATCAAATCTCTGTAATGTAAAATGTGGGATGATAAATCAAATGTATTTGTAATACAAAGAAAGCAATAAATAAAAAACACATACTTTCTAAACTGCTATTCTCTGCACAAAATCAGTACGATTTTCAGAATGAGAGGTGAGATAGTAAATTTGAATTTTGTCGCACGAATCTTCCAATATTCTTCGAACTTTGCAACATGGAAATAAAAGTAATTTTTAATAATAAAAAAAATATAGTCAGTTTCATGACCAGTGCTACTTTGGATGGGTGTTAGTGCCTCAACTCCCTCCACCACCATCGATACCATGTTGGTTTCGGGTGTTTCCACCTCGATAGAGCGTATAGTAGAGGGTAGATTCACGCTTGTAGCAGGACGGTCTTTCTTCCCTCGACTACCGCCGTCAGTGTATTTTCAACAGATAGAGCAGTCGAGGTGGAGGCTATTCCGCTTTCGCAGTTTTCTCTCTGATTTGGCTAGAGTGTCCAGTGACTCTTTTTTAATAACGAATACTGCGGCCCTGGTTTGTTCTTTCAATTCCTCCAAATTTGCTACCTCCCAGTTATGAGTGGAATGGTTTGGATTGCAGAGTTGGATGAATTTGATGATCGTAACGGGATCCGAGGGGCTCCTCAGAAGAGACTACTGGAGACTTGCGCACCCTTCAACACATCTCCCAATTTGCTTATGGTTGTTTAAATAGATCAGCCGATCTTTGGCATATGAAAGCCACAACCCCTTTATGTGAGCCTGGTGCCATCCTCCGTCACGCTCTACAGATGCAAAGCTTCCATTTTCCAGCACCAGGCTCAGATAGATATCGTTTATCGCCGACTCCATCTTCTTCCAATTCATTGGAGAGATAACGCAGTCAGAGTCGCTTCTATCTAATACTGCGTAAGCGAAATCGCCTTTCAGCACTTCACTATGCGGCCTGTTGAGCCTACTGCCAATATTAGATATTTCATCACTTGGGTTTTGCCTTTTGGGCTCCGAGGATGACACTTCCAGTGACCTGGCTCGTTTGTACGTAGTTCCCTTAGTAGTGTCCACCTATGATTGACTTTTCACCAGTTTTGTTCCCAAGCTAAAGACTTTTTTGTTGTTGTCATTTACCTCCTTCTGGAATGCCTTTAAGGTTACAAGTGTGAAGGAAGTCTCAATTGGAGTTACCGTGCAGGTTGTGGTTCTAGGGTTTTGAGGCTCCACGCGGTTTTTTTTGTCTTTAAGACGGTTTGATCCGGTTTTGGAAGAGGAAATTCCAGCGGTGAGAGAGAACCGGTTTCTTTTTTGTGTACTTTTTGGAATTGCTTGCGTTCATGATGACTCCCACGAGCCGCTGAAATATGGAGGGTCAGTCTGTGCAAAGATACGCATTAAACAGCTAAGGCCTGATCAATCTGCGAATTTGCCAGGTCTCTTAGATACTCCGTTCTCGACTGAAATATTTTTTTAGTGGACTCCCAGCCATGCTGATATTTGGCACGGGTAGTGTGACACCTTGATCCAGCCCACTGGATAGGGAGAGATGGAAAGTAGAAGGAGGGAGAGAAGGGATGGTAACATCTTAGCTCCGGGTCATAGAGAATCTTAGCCTCGTAGAAAATAAATTCCCTTGAGTCATTGACCTTTACTAAGCCTTCGCACTGCGTCAAGGTGTTCACAGCTTGGTCCTTAAGACAAAAAGATTTTTTTCTGACTATGTGACTATCATCAAACCACATATGTTTGAGAATAATCCTAGTGCCAGTACTTGTTGGCGCAGCTTCAATCATCACTTGAGTTAAGTCTCCCTTGGTTTGGTCCTTAAGACAAAAAAACAAAATTTCTGACTATGTGACTATCATCAAACCACATATGTTTGGGAATAATCCTAGTGCCAGTACTTGTTGGCGCAGCTTCAATCATCACTTGAGTTAAGTCCCCCATGTGCAGCGGCTGATTATTCAAGAACCTTCGTTTAGCAAGTTCCTAATTTAAATTATTTTCATACATACATACCTTGATATCTTTCACAATTTAGCACGATTCCTATCACACACTTTACCTTTTGATCTGTAGGTTGAATTAATCATTTTTGGAACAATGTAACGCAAAATGTTACCATAATCTTTATTCCAGTGGTGAGAATAATGACATAATATGGGTGGTGATAATATTAGTTCATAGATGCCCACAACGCCACGAGCCACCATTCCAGTGGTGATAACAACCGTTTTGAGATGAACGGTGCATGCACGATTCTCTTGTGGTTGTGCGGAGATCTAAAAGTCCGGCCACTGTAGCCTGGGAGTCGACACGGCGCGAAAAAGGACAATGAACTGCGAGTGTGCTTCTGGAATGTAAGAACACTTTATACTATAAAGGCTGTCCAAGAACTGGAAAATATATCTAAGCAGTATAAGGCGGTTATTACTATATATGGTATACACACGAACACGCCGACGAACGAAAGAGAACGAGACATCTCGAGAACCGATGAATTGCACCAGGAATGTAGTTTGGCATCAGTTATGAGTGAAACATCGCTAAACGAAGACACTATTTCAACTTAGCGAAGTTTATAGTAAAGCGTCACCAAACGCGAAAATAATTTGTAATACTACTTTTGCGAATTAAATATATAAAAATGAAAACATATAAATCCTACATTACTGTGCTCCAGTAAATACGCTGAATAGGGCAATGGGTTATAAAAAAAAAGAGTGCGACATATTTGATAGCTGTCACAAAAGGATGAGGTCATCGAGTTTGAGCCCATAAGTGATCGCCCGGCTGGGATCCGCATGTAAGCAGAATCTACAACATCAGCCTCATATGTGCACACTCCCCCTACCGACGAGGCTGATGACTCTGACAAAGAGGACTATTATAACCTCTTGGACGGTGCCTACGCAGCCTGTCCGTAGTACGATATAAAAATCGTGAGACTTCAATGCAAAAATCGGAAAGCACAGCCTCCATGACATGACAACAGATAACATCTTCCGACTCACAGACTTTGCGACAGCACGTAATATGGTCATAAGTAGCACAAGGTTCCCTCGCAAAAAATCCACACAGCAACCCGGCGATCTCCGGACGCTCGAACCGCCAATCAAATCGACCATGTGCGCCACCCGACAAACAGAAGTTTTGAAATTGGATGTCAAGCAGAGCGGGGATTGCCAGAGCCTACGAAGAGCAATTAAGCAAGAAACTCTCCAGTATGCCTACGTCAAGCACAAAAGCCAACGATATGTAAATGCATTGCCGCTCGGCCATCAAAGACGGAGCGGAAACTTATTTAGGCTACCTAAATTTCTTGGCTTAAAATTGGTAGGGAGGGGACATTTTTTGCTCTTTCCAGAGAGTGCACATTTGACATAAAACCCGTGTTCAAATGTGTATAAGTGAAATTAAGCAGATGTAAACGTCTTATTGCTTTTTTCGAAAATACGCTTTGCAAAATAGGATTTTTCTTTTCCGAATAGGAATTTCACCTGCTTTGTTGTTCTTGCTTTGCAAAGTTTGCGCTTCGGAATAAACTCGAATTAACCAAAAGCCATTTTATAGATCTCGGCAAAATAAAAACAAAATACACATAATAATAATAGTATATGGGTTGCGATACAGCCCGTAAAGGGCCAGGGCCTACCTTCTCAGCTACCATTCGTGTTGTGCGTGCTATTGTTCTCTCACGAGTGGAAGGGACCTACAGTTTGATGCACGGCTTTGTTTGAGAAGCTTTTTTTAGACAGGAAATACTCTTTGAGCATTGTCTGTGACTCGAAAGAGGTGGGATCGTGAAAATTGTTTTCGTCGCAGAGAGCAGGAATCGAACCTACGACGTCGAGGTTGGGGTCGACGCACATACCAAAAACGCCACGGGAACAAAATAATATAAAGACAACTATGAAAGTCCAGTGAAATTAGCTCAAAGCTTTTGTTGTCATACTCTTAACTCTTAGCATATTACATATACACATACAGTTAGTCACAAAACTAAGTAAGCACCCCTTAATGGGATATTTGATTAAAAAATCTTCCAAGTTTGTTTCCAATCGTCCATACATGTATATGTACATATTCTCTTAAAATATGTAAATCTGACTAACTGAATAACAAGAAGCTAATTTAACATACAAAATTGTTACTTATCTAAAAATTAAAGCAAACTGCAATCGCAGAAGTGAATAAGCACTTGCATGAAATATGAACTTAATGAATTTTCTTTGTTATTAACAAATCATGAATTACATTTAATATTTTGTTGGCTAACCCAAGCTAATTTTTATATTCGTTTTTATTTCGAACATTCTGAAGTTTTGGTCAAGATGATCCTTTAATGTTCGACTGCATTCAAGTCCAGAATTCTTGGATAACGCGATAATCATTCTAGAATTCATTGTTTTTTGGAAGACAACGCCCAACATTTTGGCACTTTGTTGTTGATTGTTCTTTAAAATGTTTAAATAATCATATCTATCCATTAAAGATTCACTAAACACTAGATTGATGACCCTAGATGATAACATAATCAGATTTTCCTGTTCAGTAAACTTGGGAGCACGTTCAGATCGTATATTATTATTAATTCCTTCAAATCCTTGCTCAACTCCTTTCCCCTTGGTGCCATTTTTTTCAGTACAAATTTATTGCAAACTTTGAATATGTTAATGCGAAACGATTAAGAATGAAAAAAGGAGACATATTGCAGCGAAATACACACAATATTCTTAACGAGGATTTACATTTCTTGGTATCATACCAGATAACAGTTGGTGATTACTTACTTTTGTGATTAACTGTATGTAGATACTTTACCATTGGCTACGATAGGTGATGAAAGAAAGATCGAAAAGAAACGCATGAAATCACTATATGTAGTAAAGAAAAGCTTTATTAGTCTTGAATATTCGCATGCATATTTTAATTTCAAAGTAGAAAGCAGTTAGTACATACGTTCTTCTGGTTTGATTTCACTATAAAAACCTAATGCCATTCGAGGTGGATCTTGCAAATGCCCAAAATAGGCTGGATCTGAATTTACACCAGGAGCTGATTTATGTAAGTCATGAATTTTCAAATGCATTTGCAAGGCTTCTAACTTGGAAAAACTTATATTGCATTGATTACAACTATATTGCTCCGCGTGATGAGTTTCCTTATGCCGAATTAATTTGTCCTTTCTGTTGAAGTTCTTATCACATATTTTACATTTATACAAACTATCCAAATGAAGGGCTTGATGGCGTTCGAACTCCCTTTTTCTTGTAAATGTTCTAAAACATATGTTGCATATGTGGATCTTAATATTCGACTTTAGATTACTTGCCACATCATTACGAATACGCATTGCTGCTTGAGGTTTTTGTAACTGCGCTGCCAACAAGCTGCTCGCCACAACGGTTGTTGTTTTTGAAGAAAATACATCATTATTTTGGGAACTCTTTTGAATTCTATGGTTGTCCTTATTACCAATGTGCTGACTTATATCAGCATATGGATAAAATGGCGTAGCAATATTTTCGGAAGATTCTGTTGCATTTTGACTGTCTGCATTGTACCCCATTACTTCAGAATCTTTCCTTAAGTGAGATAGATAATGTTTTTGTAATTTATCCTTACGCGTAAATGATGCTGAGCATTTTAAACATTTATGAGGTTTTATATCTGTATGGGTTTTTTGATGGCGTAAAAGATCGGCTGATGTAATAAATGATCTAGGACACTTTTGGCAAACATGTGGTTTGATTCCGGTGTGGATGCGCATGTGCTTTGTGAGGTTTGTATTTCGAGAAAAACTCTTTGCGCACACAGTACACGAAAACGGGCGAACACCGGTATGTACAATCGTATGTTTTTTTAAATCTGAACGGCGGCAAAAACCTTTATTGCAGAGTGTACAAACATACGGACGTTCATTATCGTGAGCTTCCTTTATATGAAAAATAAGAATTTGTCTGTTTCCTGTACGAAATGGACAAAAATTACATATAAAAGGATTTGCTGCATCATGCCGCGACTCATGATCATTACAGTCAATTTGTACTGTAAATGCCATGTCACAATACTGACAAAGAAATGTATTTTTTTGTTCGCTAAGGTATTCTCCAACATTTTGTGTTAATACAGATCCATTTATTTCGGACTTCGATGAGTTTTCATTATGCATCGGCTCCGGTCTCAGAATTAGGCCATTTGCACATTGATTTGCAGGATATTCCGTATCAGATTCTTCCATTGAAAAACAATCGTCTGAACTTTCGCACTCTTGATTGGGATCAACCACGATAATTTCGCAGTCGTCATCTGGCAGAAAACCATTCAATCGTTCATAATGGTTACCACACCCTTCCTGTTTTGTTCCCCCAATCTGTACTTGGCATACTTTTCCACTAATAGCACATGAATTTGCGTGTAACTGAATTTCACACTGTTTTACATTTTTGCGAAAAGCAAAAAAAGATTCTGTAAGGTACAAACAACGGTGGCAAATTCTTTTCGGCAATCTATCTTCTTTATTTATCTGTAAATGTAAGGGAAAAAAGGTGGTTAAGACAGAATTATTAGGACAAGTAATTTTAAATCTCTATTAATAAAATTCAATATTTGTTTGTTTATATGGTAAACACAAATATGGTAAGATTGACCATGTTGTCTTCGACGATTTTGTTTAGAATTGGGTAAAAAAACGTATGGTACAAATCCTTCTTTAAGTTTTATTTTTTTTTAATTTAAAACAATGTGTTTATTTTGTATTCTTTTAAACAGCTTCGTACGTATGGAATTTTTAGAAATAACCCACTTTTTTTTCATACTGGGGCGTGACATACGTTGTACTTTGAACATATGAAAATTAGAACTGCCGGATTTCATAAATGCGCCTAATGAGTACGTACTTTGCTTCCAAAAGTCATTTATATGACGACTTTCCTGCTAAATAAACCAAACGTTTGCACACATTGGAAAATTGGAGACAAATTCTGGTCCATACCAATCTGTCACACTCCACAAGAAAGGAGACTCCTTGGACTGCGCCAACTATCGAGGGATAAGTGCCTCAACATCGCGTACAAGACCCTTCTCTGCCGTTTTGTGTGGACGCCTGAAACCATTTGTTAATAATCTGATAGTTGCTTAGCAGTGCGGTTTCAGGTCGTAAACTTCCTCAAATTTGCACACTATGGCAGATCCTCGAAAAAAGTCAAGAGATGCAGATCGACACCCACCACCTATTCGACTTTAAGGCGGCATATGACAGCGTACAGAGAGACGAGCTACACAACGCAATGTAAAGTTTTGACAATCCTGCCAAATTCGTCATGTTGTGCAGGATGATGATGGAGAACTTTAGGTGCTCCATCAAGGTCTCTAACGAACTCACCGAGACCTTCAATGTCAAAAATGGTTTAAGCAAGGCTGTCATGTTATTTATTCAATATTTTACGATCTTCCAAAAGTCAACTACTTGCGTAGGCCGGCGACATTGACCTGATTGGACGAACACAGCGAGCCGTCAATAACGTGTTTGCTGGTATTGAAGAGGAAGTGGACAAAATGAGTCTAGTGGTAAAACAAGGAAAAACAAGGTATGTGTCATCCCGGAAGGACGCACAACATCGACTTCTCGGAGAGCGTCACAACAAAAGGCAGCAGAAACTTGGAGGTAGTCAAGTATCTTGTCTACCCCGGCTCTGGAGTAAACAGGAACAACACCAGAAAAATTCTTCTGAAATTGAAAATAATTTTGCCTCCGTACGAAAAAAAGTGTACTTGTCTGGTCACTTGGAATTCAAAATTTAATTTGAAAAATTGAAAATTTAAAAAAAAAGAAAAGAAAAGGCACCCAGGCTATTCGAAATTCCGAGGGTAACCTAGTTACGGACCCGCAGGGAATAGTGAATGTGTTTAAGAAACGCTTCCAACAGCTGCTTAGCGAGCGTGACCAGGAGAGAGTGATAGGGAACCAGGAAATCCCAACTTCAGTCGACGAAGTAGTTCTCCCACCTAGCTTTGAAGAAGTCGCTACAGCCATTAAAATCATGGATAACAACAAAGTCGCAGGCGCAGATGGCTTGCCATCGGAGCTTTTCAAAGGGAGGCAATGGAGCATGCACCAGATCATTTGCCGAATTTCGGCAGATGAAAGCATGCCTGATGACTGGAATATCAGCTCCATATGCCCCATCCACAAAAAAGGTGATCCTACCTCCTGCAAGAACTATAGAGTTATATTACTGTTCAATCTCGCCTATAAAATCCTATCCAGCGTACTCTGTGAACGTCTATAGCCGTTTTGCACCGCACTAATCGGCACGTACCAGCGCGGCTTCCGGCCTGGCAAATCGACTATAGACCAAATCCTCACACTAATGCAGATCCTGGGGAAGACCAGTGAGTTTCAAAACGATACTATTTACTTTTCATCGATTTTAAAGCCGCATAGCCAAGGAGCTATTCGAAGCGATGGCCGAATTCGGTATCCCGGGAAAAATTTAACCCGCTGTGTCGCACCACGCTGACACATACGCGATGCACCGTGCAGTTCGTCAAAAACCTCTGAACCCTTCGAAACCTGCATTTCCGGCAAGGAGATGCGCTGTCGTGCGTTTCTTCAATTATTCTCAAGGTACTGGAGAAAATAAGCACTATCTTCTACAAATCCGTCCAGCTGTTGGGATACGCTGATGACATCGACATTATCGCGCAGTCCCAACGCGCCGTAGTGGAAGCTTTCACGGCAATTGAGGAACAGGCGAAACGAGCTAGTCGAAAGGTCAACGAGGACAAGACAAAATATTTGCTGTCGAGCAATAAACGATCCGCCACCACCACCTAGGCCAAAACGTTACAATCGGCAGCTACAATTTCGAGGTAGTAAAGGAATTTGTCTGGAGGGCATGAGCCTGTGCATCCAGGGCACAGATTTTGATTGCTCTCAACTTGGCGAGATGCCAGCAACGATCCCTGTAAATGCACAGGTCAAGTTGACATACAACCTCCTCGCGGCGCCCTCTGTATAACCACTACTGCAGCCGCCTAGAGGTGAACCAATGTATGCAGCGACCCTTGTCCGGGGGCTTAAACCAGGACCCGGTCCTCCAGGTTAGGGGGTTTGGCTTGGGGTTAACTTCCCCACCACCTCTCACAACAAGCCTCGGATACGGATGACCCTACTGCTGACGACCATGGACGACGAAACAAGGACAACGATTTTCGGTTCTGCACGTGGAATGTGAGGTCACTTAACAGACCACGTGCAGCCGATAAACTTGCGGAGGCCCTAGAAGTCTATAAGGCTGACATCACCGCCATTCAGGAGTTGCGATGGGATGGGCCGGGCAAAAAGAGGATGAAAAACTAAGACATATATTTCGGCGATTGCTACAAAGAGCGAAGGCAGCGCTTGTTTGGATGCGGTTTTGTTGTTCGAGGCAGACTTAGGCTTTAGATACATAAGCGAACGCCTCACAACAATACGCATCAAGGCAACACTCGGCAACATCAGCCCACGCCCCAACGGTTTGCTTTGTTAATGGCCGGTGTAGCCTCTTTAGGTGTTAGCTTGAAGTTTTTACGAAGCAACCGTTCCATTTCAGGAGCATCACTTTCCGTCAGAATTCTTTGTCGCCCTCCAAAATCACCCGGAGACTCCAAATTATTTCTTTTTCGCACTGCTGACTTTCCAGCACCAGTCTTTTCAGCTATTTTTCGTGTAGTTTCCATTTTTTTGCAGTAGTTCAACAATTCAGTTTTACAAATCTTTAGTGATTTTCTTTTTTTTGCACTAATTGAACAACAATTTCACAATTTTTCGGTATAACTATGTAAACTTTTCACCGTATTACTTTATAGTGATGCAATAAATAAAGAAACGCAATAAGCCCTTGACAACTTTCATAAATATAACGGTAAAATAATGTTTTTTGCATGCTGAGTCTTGCGGGCAAAAGTGGTCGAATTGACTTTTTTTGTTTTTTCTAAGAAATTTCTGTTTTTATGTTCGTTTTGTTACATGTTATGTTATTGAATGATGAGACTAATAAATAAAGAACTAATAAAAAAACCGGAAGCAAATCGAGCAATTTTTACAAGTTTAACAGCAATATAAACTTAGGTTTGACAAACATTCGACCAGTTTTGCTTGCCACTGTATATTCATGTGTACATTTTAAGTGTTTTTTAGTACATTAAATAATGTCCGCGTTGCACTAATTATTCGCGAAAGAATATCCGTGAGATATTTACTTACAAAACTTGACATCAGGAATTTATATAAATCGTGAAAAAACAAAATTAATTGCTTATACGTATACACCGCACAAATTAAAATACAAATGTTTACGCGTTTCTGTGGTATTTTTTCCCGTTTCTTAACTTTTGTTTAGACTTAGTTGTTGAAGTATTTGAAGGTTGTTTATATATAACAATTATATGCATGAAATATGTAAAAGTAATCGTTATACTTATTTTTTCGGTTTTTAAAAACTTGGTTGTTTTATGGTTATTGGTTTCGTTAACTTAATATAAAACAAAATCGACCTGACTACTTACAGAATACATTCATTCAATAATTTTCGCCCGACAGACTACTCGGTTAAATAGGTACATATGACATTCTTTAGCTGTGTTCTGAGAAGTCTTCGGATGTTTAATCATAAGGATTTACTTCATTATATTTGTTTCCTTAAACCACAGTCCGTTATTGCGAATTCAAAATATTTCCTTTTACATAAAACAAAACAAAAACAGCTGCGCTTGACATGAATATACTGCGCATGTGTTCAACTGTTGCAATCGAAGAAATAAAAATGGCTCCTTCTAAGTCAAATTAAAAAAAAATACATTTTGTTATCTGACTTACATTAACTTGAAAAAGATCAAATATTCTACTTGGTAGTGATTCTTCATCTGAAATTTTAGTCGGTTCATGAAATATATTGACTAATAATTCATCATGTTTTAAGCAAAGTCTGCATATATTTGGTTGTGTGTCATCAGCTAAGATAATCTCTGACATTGTTCGAAGAGAGAAAGGTTTATTATTTGCAATAACGAAATATTTGTATTTATTTGCCGGATTTCTTTAAGAAAAACTGCATATTCATATGCATTTGCAGTAAAATAGTTTATGAAATAATTACTATATCACGCATTCACTACACTAAGAACCACCATTTCGAATGACACACAAACTTCGACTGGGGCTTCTTACGTTGTCATCGCGGTCTACTAAACCCCTTGAACTGACGCCCCATTTTGTTGGTACCTTGTCGAGTTGAAAAACTGCTTAATACCACAGATTGGCACTTTTTGTATCGGATTGAATTTGTTTGCGAGATTAATAGTTTATTTTATTGGTTTGTATTGCACATACAGTATATCTATGTTAGGAATATGTTGTGGCACTTCGGAACTTAGGTTTAAAAGAAGTACATATGTTTATGTCCGTACATCCATATTTGTTGTATGAAAATTTTCGTTTCCTGACAATATTTCTTTGAAACGAAGAATCTGAATTTATTTTTCATTCTATACTTATGTACTTACTATCCTTAACAGTAATAGCATGATTTTTTTTATAACTAATTGTTTACTATAAATAACAGCTTGCGCGACATGGCTTAACCATCTAGTATACCTGGAAATGTTACTATTATAAATAAAGCAAAAATTAAAATGAAATGTAATGGGTTACATTACTCTAAGTGTCTATGGTGAGTGTATGCATTTGGTATCACGTGCGTTCGTTTGCCAACACACGGGTACATGTACATATGAATGAGATCGCTGATTTTATGTATTGAGTCAAATATATGCGCCCGTATTGTCGGAGTCAGAACAACGTGCAGTGCATAAACAGAGATTATGGAATGAAAGAGATGTCCAACTTTCCAGTGGAAAACTCCTAGCACACCACACCTTACCTCAGATCTTAAGCTTTTCCACCAGAGATAATGAAAGGAGGCGATATGCCACTTCTACGTTTCTTGCCCCTCAGATTCCTCTGACAGCGTTTTTTATAACATTTCACAGCTGTTTTCCTCCTGCTTCACATCCGTTTGACAGATAGAGTCTGTGAATACGCGTAAAGGCCCAAGCCCAAAGAGTCCGGTGCGTGCGTTGCAGTCGACATCCACAAAAATCGTATTTGCCGGACTGTAATGAGGTGCCAAATGAAATACTCTATTCATCTGAACTACTTGTTCAAATAAACTTAAACTAATTCAGAACTTTTGAATAGCCGCCAATACTATATTCGAGATTGACACATCAAATGATTTGACAGAGAACCAAGAAAATAACCATAGCTACCCATAGACATTTCTTGGGTTAAAATGGACAGGGTAGGGACATATTTTACTCTCTCCTGACAGCGCTCTTTTGATAAAAAATTATTCAAATTTCGTACATAAAAAACTTTTAGTCTTACCTTAATCCACAATACGTACTACTACTACTACATACATTAACATTATGATAATAGTTCTATCAGTATATGAAAATAAATTGTAGTATTTTTGTTAATGTTTTCACATTTTTCCGTAATGTTCGTCAATATATTTGTAACAATCTGTTTGTTAGAATGATTGGAATTTTTTGACGACTTTTTATAATGAATAATTACTAACCAGCTACAATAAATCCATTTAAAAAGTATGAGCTTAGCGAACAGTGTCCTGGAATACTTTCCAATCGGGGCCATTTCTGACATTAACATGGGCAAATTTTTGACACTATTGAGGGCAGATATTAAAAGCAAGATGGCGCTGCTCTGTATATAAAGTAGGATGAGTGACTTGAGAGCAGAACCGCTTAAAATCTGAGGTGGATTTGTGGTTGACTAGGGGTTTTCCAATGGAAAGATGAACATCTCTTTCATTCCATTATCTCTGCTTTCTGCTCTCAAGTCATTCATCTACCTCAAATTCTAATCGTTTCCGCTCTCAAGTCACTCATACTACTTTATGTACCGAGCACCGCAACCTTGCTTTAAATATCTGATTTATATCAAAAGACCGCTGTCACGAGAGAGTAAATAATGTCCTTACTCTGTCCATTTTAACCAGTAATAAAGTACTAGAGAGATAGCCGACTTCACAGCTGTTTGCCCCTAGTCCATCGACGAATTTGACGGATTTCCCCCTACTTTTTGACGGATATTCATGTATTCGCACACATATCAAGTACACCACGAAAATGGCGGATGATTTGTGCATATTTACCCCAACTAAAGTAAAAATTCGTGAATTCCCCTTGGGGACTCTGCTCGTAAATATAATAAATCAACCAAATGTTATTAAAAGTTATATCATTCTAAGTATTTGATAGCTATTAGAGATTTTATAATACTTTAATATTCGCCAATACGCATCAACATTTTCAGGAATACAATTTCTTTGAAGTATCACATACGCTTTTTCCATTCAATTGTATATCTAAGAGGAATACAAGTATAATTGATCTTTTTGTATATCAGAAAATGAATATATTCGCATCATCCCTTAATGAAAATTTACAAAACAGACGTGACATAAATCATGAGTCACCGCAATCTAAATGAGTTTATGGAAAAAAAATGCTGATATGATTTAGAGAGAGCAAATGTTATTTTTAAACTATCCGGCATTTTTTCATGTTCTTATTGTTTTCTGAAAACAAATTGCTTCTTCTGATACACACAATTGCCTATCAAGGCATACACCACATTTGGATTTATTATTAGAAATTAAATAACATTGGATTAACATAATTAGTTGATAGTTATTTTTTACCAATATGTTTATTGTTTACGACTGTAGTTCGTGAACACTGCCCAATATTAAATTCTTTGCGCAGTAAAGTAGGGGAAACTTTTGGTCGGTGGAAACCTGGGGAAAATGTTATAAAAAACGCTGTCAAAATAATTTTAGGGGAAAGAGACGTAGAAGTCGGCTCCCTATTACTTTATATCTGATTTTAACCATAAATGAACTAATAGAGATATTCAACTTTCCAGGCCAAAATGCAAAGACACGCCCCAAAACACGCATACTCCTTTATTTGGAGGCAATATTTCACGCATACTTTCACATTTGGGGTAGTTTGATCAGCTGTTTACCCCTCCATATCATATTTTGCCCCTGATAGTGTCAAATAAATTTCCAAAATGGTTGACTTGCCCACAAACTGGAAATATTCCATGAGTAGGTTCGTCAATTTTAGCAAAGTAAATAGTATTATAACTTGCGTAAAAGAAGTTTATATAGTAATTTGAATTTAAAAATTAAAACAAAATACTAGAAACTACGAATAATGGAAATGCAGGTCAGATTAAAATAGTTTGTGCACATTATACATATTTTGTGCAAAAGTTAAAAACTAAAATGCTTCAATTAACAACTTCTTTTGGGACACCATAATTTTAATTTAAGTAGAAAAATATGATGTTTTTGAGTAATCGATAAATATGTAATGGTATAATGGTAATACGATATAATTCAAGTGAATTTTGTTATTTTCTATTGAGGTGTTAAAGTACACACAAATGCCAAAGAAAAGCCATACATATATGTGGGAATTTTCAGAATTTATATATCATCATAGAAATAACATTGGTATGAACTGTGAACAATTATTTGCAAATTGAATTTAAGGACCAAATCATCTTACATAGGTTTTGTTTCAACCATTATAGAATATTTCGACAGCAAAATATTTGAATTCAAATGTAACGTGTCAATGATCAATGCATTCCAATATTATTCCAGTGGTGTGAACATACCTTCTGAACACAAACGGTCATTTAAGCTCCTCCTCCTTTTGGTGGTGGATGCTAATGGTTTGAAATAACGCTCAAATAAAGACGTTTCTTTTCAAATAAATACTCTCTTTCACCTAATTATTCTGGAGGGGAAGCCTTTCAGCTGTTCGAAACGGCTTTCATATATTCACAGACGCTACAAAAACAACAAACTGTCCAAAAGGGGTTCGAGGCAAGAGACGAGGGAGATGGATATCTCTATTAGTTCATTTATGATTTTAACCCAAGAAATTTCTATGGGTAGCTATGGTTATTTTGTGGGTTTTCTGTTAAATCATTTGATGTGTCAATCTCGAATATAGTACTGGCGGCTATTCAAAAGTTGTGAATATTTGATATTAGCGTTCAAATTAGAGGCAAAGCCGGATATGCCGGATAATTCACTTCATCAACTGTTAGATAAACTAATCCACATTCACATAAACACATTCGTATTCACATTCAACTGGTCTTGAACTTTACACGTATATACAGACTCTATCTTTGAAACGGATGTGAAGTTGCAGGAAAACTGTAATATGTAATAAAAAACGCTGTCAGATGAATCTGAAGGCCCAACCACATAGAATCCGGTGCGTGCGTTGCTTCCTGTCAAAAAATGTACAGCTCGTAAGATCTAATAAGAGCGAGCGAGACAACGAGTGTGGGCTATGGCGAACTTTTTACTTTTCTTCCGTTTGACAGTTTATTCTCTAATGTGTATATCATTTTACTCCCATGGTCGTGTGGGATTGTATGTATTTACTAGGTGTACCGGTATGAAATGAGCGTTTTTTGTTTAAATTAGACACAAATTATTAATGGGGAAGTAAAAACGGTTAGAAATTGTTTGTTGTGCAACATTTAACATTGCTGCCATTTGCTTTTGTCTCAAAGTGTTGTCTCCATCCAATATCGTTTGCAATTCGGCGTCTTCAAACCTTTTTGGTGGTCATCCACGTTCTTCATTTCTCACATCAAAATCATTATTTCTGAACCGTTGAAACCATCTTTTGCATGTTGCTTCTGTTAGAGCATGATTACCATATGCCTCGACTAGCATTCGAAGCGACTCTGCAGCACTTTTCTTCAAATGAAAACAAAAAATTAATGCTTTCTGCAAATCATCACTTTGTGGTACGAAATTCGACATTTTTAACACGATGAAAAAATATGATTTTGTCTGTTCAATGACCGATATACTAAATATTTTTCACAGATGTCATAGCAAACAAACAAAAAAAAAAAAGAGCTCGTTCACAACAAATGTTCCCTATCGAGACATTTGTATCTTGACGCTCACTTCATACTGGTACACCTGGTATACATACATATATCGAACGCAATGCACGTATTTTACTGGGCACCTCTTTGTAGTCCGGCAAATACTATTTTTGTGGATGGCAACTGCAACGCACGCACCGCACTCTACGGGCTTGGGCCTTGGTGGCGAAAAACGTAGCATATCTCCTTCCATTATCTCTGGCATATATAAACTAATAGAGATATTCAACTTTCCAGGCCAAAATGCAATGACCTTCCGCAAAACACGCATACTTCTTTATTTGGAGGCAATATTTCACGTATACTTTTACATTTGGTATAGCTGCTTACCCCTCCAAATCATTATGTACCACTAAAGTGTCAAATAAATTTCCAAATCTGCTGACTTGCCCACAAACTGGAAACATTCTATGAATAAGTTCGTCAAGTTGAGAAAAGTATTATAACATGCGTCAAAGAAGTTTATTTAGTAATTTGAATTTTAAAATTGAAACTAAGTTGTAGAGACTGTAGTGATGGCCCGTGGCGTTGTGGGCATGGCGTCGACCCCAATCTCGACGCGACAAAAATACATTTCACGACCCCACCTTTTTCGAGTCACTGACAATGCTCAAATAGTATTTCCTGCCTAGAAAAAGCTTCTTAAACATGGCCGTTCGGAGTCGGCATAAAACTGTAGGTCCCTGCCATCCGTGTGAGAACAATGAATAAAGTACATAAACATATGTAGGTTAGGTAAGGTTAGGTTGTAGTGGCTGACTGCTGCAGAGCAGTCACACTTAGGCCAGAGTAGGCGTATTGTGATACCACGCGGATTGACTTCTCCTAACGCTGGAACCAGTTGGTGCTGCTGATGAACCGATTTAGTTGGCCAATGCTGGCACTTTTTAGCTCGTTGAGTGAGTGCTCCCTTCCTCCTCTTCATCCATGCAGCTTCTGCAAAAATCATTATATGGAGCACCCATCCTGCGAGCATGAGTGCCAGTTACACAGTGCCCGGTTGTGACTCCTATAAAGGTCCTTACTGAGGGCTTGCTGAGTCCAAGTAGACTGAGCGACCGTTTTAGGTTAAGTGATGGCCAGATGTCTTTTGTTTTAAGGCAGGTGGTGCCTTCTAGCCATTTGTCATTGGTGGTTTTAATTGTATGAATCTTTATAAGATGATAGGCTGTAGCGATCGGCATGGAAGGTGGTACCCCTTCTATCGATAGAGATGAGGTTGTACCACACCTGGCGAGTTCGTCGGCTTTGCAGTTTCCTGGTATGTCACAGTGTCCCGGCACCCACATAAGGTGAATGTTAAAATGCTCGGCCATCTCGTTAAGAGACAGCCTGCAATTAAAGGATGTTTTAGAGTAGAACAAGACATTGTCCAGGGATTTTATGGCGGCCTGACTATCGTAACAGATGGTGATATCCCTTTTTGATATCACATTGTTTTTAAGCCAGGACAGCGCCTCTTTAATCGCTATGGTTTCTGTCTGAAAAACGCTACAGTGATCAGGGAGCTTCACGGAGATAGCAATGTTGAGGTCTTGTGAATAGACACCCGCACCCACCCCTTCTTTTGTCTTTGATCCATCCGTGAAGATGCGCAGAGGATCTTTCAGTGTTTGCGTGTCAGTCATCCAGTCCGATCTGGAGGGAATGCTGATTGAGAATTTCTTTTCGAAGATGGCCTGGGGTAGTAGGCGGTCGGTGTCGCTAGGTAGGAAATTGAATTCCTTGAGAATGGTTGAGTGGCCAGTGTTGAGTTCGGACCACAATCGAAGTGTTTTGAGTCTCATGGCTGTACTTGCTGCTTGTTTCCCGAATATTTCCAGAGGTGGGAGATGGAGGAGAATATTCAGTGCGTCTGACGGAGTACTTCTCAGTGCCCCGCTGATACACAGGCAGGCCAGTCTTTGTGCTCGGTTGAGTGCATTACAGTTTGTAGCCTTGTTTAGTGCTGTCCACCAAATTGAGACACCATACAAAAGTGACGGTCTGACAATAGAATTGTAAATCCAGTGAGCGATGCGCGGTTGTAGGCCCCATTTGCATCCAATGGCCTTTTTGCAGCAAAAAAGTGCAGAAGAGGCTTTTTTTTACCCTTTCCTGGATATTGAGATTCGAAGGAGAAATTCCGCACTGGTGGTTAGCTGTAATGTAGTGCCGCACAGCAGTGGGGGTTGCATTGGGGCATTTTGTATCTTCTGGTGAAGAGTACGATATCCGTTTTTTGTGGGTTGACGCCAAGTCCGCATGTTTGTGTCCATGCCTCTAGCTTGTCAAAGGCATTCTGCATTATGTCTCTTAAAGTAGAGACGAATTTGCCGGATGCCGCTATGGCAATATCATCCGCATATGCAATAACTTTGCACCCTACCTCTTCCAGTATTAGTAGCAGTTCATTTACCGCTACGTTCCAAAGAAGGGGTAAGAGAACACCTCCTTGTGGGGTGCCCCTATTAATTCCTCTATGGATCTTAGCGTCTCCCATCTGAGAGTGTATTACTCTGCTGGTGAGTAGCTGATGAATGAAGGCCACTAGGGGCTTTCCGATCCCGAGGTTGCTAAGCGCAAGTGAAATTGGTTCCGGTTTGATATTGTTAAAGGCACCTTCGATGTCGAGAAAGGTCATAAGTGTGTATTCTTTGAACTCGAGAGATTTTTCGATGGTGCATATGAGAGAGTGGAGGGCTGTCTCTACAGATTTGCCCTTGTTGTAGGTATTTTGTGCAGATGAGAGTCTGCATACTGGGATAGCATGCCTGATATATTGGTCTATAAGTTTCTCCAAGGTTTTCAGGAGAAACGAGGAGAGACTTATTGGCCTGAGGTCCTTCGGTTTGGCATGGGAGTATTTACCCGCTTTGGGAATAAACAGTACTTTGACCCTTTTCCAGGAGCTGGGGACATGACTGAGACTCATACAAGTTAATAAAACACGACCTCTTCTCTTGGAGGCTAAACCACGAGTGAAGCTCCGTTTATTTAAAAATATATTTCTACCTTACATCTAGCTACAATTACCTTAAGTGTAACTTAACCCTATGCGCTGCCCAGACGCTGCATCAGCATTACTTCCACGTTCGGTTCGGTTCGCACACCGGTGTTGCAGCATTCTGCTGACGCTATGTCGGTGCGCTACTGTGAGAACATTTAGTTCCCACAGTACCGAACGTATTTGGGGCGCTCGTGTTAACTGCCCCCCACCTTAAATATGAACGTCCGCGTTCATAATATTTTCGATAGATTCTTTTAGCTTATTTCGATCAATTATCTTCATCTCTGTTGAAGGGATGATTGGTTGTATGTTCAGATTTCTTGGTTGTAATTTGATGCATAGTATTATTATTATGACAATACAAAGGGCAGCAGATATCCCGTACCATAGCCAGTTATTGGTTTGAGTGAAACTTTTAAGTTCTTCGATTTCTTCGATATTTTTTATATGTAGTTTATGAAGAAACGGCAACGATAACTTTTCGTTAAATTTAGTTTCTCTCAAAGAAGTTTTCTTTGGTGCTGGTAGTTGAGTTATGTCGGATGGTTGAGATGTAGAATACTTTTTCCCATTAATGGTGACGTTGCTTTTAAATGTAACAAGAAATGTTCCATTAAGAGACACTTGTTGATTATTTTCCGTCACATTATTTTCTTCGCCGTGCACTACTATTACGCCTTCTCTTATGGTCTGGATGTTGTCGATATGAAATGCTGATGTGGTCGGACAGCTAGCTGTATGATGATTTAAAAGTTGAAACAAACATTTATCTTCTGAATCTATAACACAATAATTGTAAAGCCAAGACTTTTTACATTCGCTTAAGGCTAAATTATTTCCATTACAATCTGCGCTTACATTGTTTTTCATATCTATGACTTTATTATTATGAATTACAGGTGCAACTAAAAAAAGATTACATATTTTCTTAACATAAGGCATTTTAATTAAGTATACAAAAGAGTTCTCATAATAATATATTTTTACATCTGCTATATTCAACAAATCATTTAGTGGAGTAAGCATTTTTTCATTAAGTAATATAAAATCGATTTCGTTCATGTTAAGCATAAGAGGATTCACAATATTTCTCCGTGCTAAAACGATTGCGTTGACAACGTTATAAAGATTTTGAATAACAATTCGGTTTCTATTTGACATTAACATTATTAAGAATTCATAATTAGTGTTTGCATGGTTACTTAATGTATTTATTCTATCTGTTAGTTCGTTAAATTTGAGTTCTATATCCCTATTAATTTCTACTTGCTTATTGTTTGTTTTAATTAGTTCGCTCTCTCTAATTTGCAATATTTCGAAATCCTGATGATCTGGTGTACCCGCTATAAATTTTAGGGCGGATCCAAGGAAATCGATTGCTCTTTTTGTTTTATTTGGGGGCTTTAGGATTCTCGACAATCGTGTAACCTCTTGTATATCGTTTTCGAGTATTTCCTTGCCTTGTTCGTCTCTGAGCACGTTAATAAGATTATAATTGTCATTAAGGATTTGCTCCAATAAGGAGAAATTTGTTACATGTTTTAAATATAAGTACTCTTGGTAGACAGCTACTTCGCCGTTTGGTATTGGAATAATCAGGGCATTTGAATAATCCGTAATTCTTCCGATTGCGGATGAAAATAGAGATATCCTGAAAATGAGGAAAAAATTTACCTCAGGTTATTTTTATGAACTTCTCTGCCATCAATTATGACAGCAGTTCCTAAGTCTGCTTGTATGGTTTTCAAGCTGTAAAGATTTGATAATTTGTTGCCTAGTCTTTTATTTCTTTTCAAATAGACTTTGTCTCCGCGATTATACTGCCTTTGGGTAGAACCTTTGTTGTGATAAATCATGTCTTTTTCCTGTTTTGATACTAATTTTTGTACTATTTCCGTTTTTAATTTGCTGTTACAGCAATGGAACACTTCAGAAGGTTTATATCCAGTGACACTGTGAATGGTATTATTATATTTATAGACAGCTAACAGCAATAATTCAACTATATCAGTAGTGGTCGCTTTGATACATCTTGCTATTTCTGCAAGAGTAGAGTGCAGACGTTCCACTTGACCATTACTCTCGCTATGAAGAGCAGGGACAGTGTGCCATGATATGTTGAAACAATTCTTAACGAAAGTTTGTATTGAGTTGGATATGAAAGCACCTTCATTATCAGAAATTATCAGCCTTGGCTGATAGAAATGTGATATAATTTCTGTAAGAGGATTTTTTATATCCGTTGCATTTCTGGAGCTAATATGTTTTATAATCGCAAACTTAGAGAATTTGTCTAGACATGTTATAAAGTATTTTTTTCCCGTGTTATAAATATCGATGTGAAGAATTTCACCGGGGTATTTAGGAATTGGTGTGGGACATATCGGATGCTTAATCGGCTTTCGCTGGTATTTATTTTCCTGACAAATCTTGCAATTTGTTATAAGATTTTTTAATAACTTTTTAATGTGAGGAAAAAAGTAATCTGATATAATCTGTTTATAGTTTTCTGCGTGTCCTCTGTGTGCTCTGTTATGCTCAGTTGTTATAATATCCATTTGGTCATCACTATTCGTTATATCTTGTACGAATTTCTTAGTGTACTTCATTTTGACTCCTGGGAACGCATTAATCAAATAGTTTTGTATTTTACCTAGAACCTCAAGTGTGCAAAATATACCATTGTTTACATCAGAATTGATTATTTCCTTCGTAGATTCAATAAGTTTCGTTAAGGAAGAAAATTTAACATAATGCCTCAACTGTTTTCGAAATAAGATTTTCGTTTTTCTGCTATCTTCAGAGCCTTGCTCTATGAAGATTTGGTTCTTGAAAGTATTTATCGGTTGTGGGACCGATGGTATTACTTTTGATAATGATTCTTCGCTATGGATTGTAGAACCACAGGTACTAACCACATTTATGTGTTGCCGTGATAACGCATCAGCGACCTTGTTATCTTTTCCGGGCTTATAGAAAAAGGAGGGTGAGTATTCTTCTATAAATGCTCTCCATCTTTTGAGTTTAGTATTTGGATTCTTTTCAGACATGGCAAACGTTAGCGGTTGATGGTCAGTGAAAATGTTAATTTTGGGAGCCCCGTACAGATAGTTTCTTAAATTTTGCAAAGCCCATACTATCGCGAGCATTTCACGCTCATTGGTAGCATAATTTTGTTCCGTCTTGCTTAGAGTTCTGGATATCATTGTTATAGGGCGTCCGTTTTGTGAAAGCACAGCACCTATAGCATCGGACGAAGCATCTGTTGTCAAGTCAAAAGGCTTTTTGAAATCTGGATACAAAAGGAGAACATCTTCCGATGCCAAGATGGTTTTAATTTTTGCAAATGCTTCCAATGCTTCTGCATCCAAGACGATTTTAATATGTTTTGACTTGTGAGAGCTTATATGTCCATTATCACCGCTTAAGTATTTCGTTAGTGGCTTGGTAATGAGAGCATAGTCTTTCACAAATTTGCGGTAATACCCAGAAAGTCCAAGGAAGGCTCGCAGTGCTCTTAAGGACTTGGGAACTTCGAAACCTAAAATATCACGAACTTTTTGGGGACATGTTCTAATACCATCGCACGAAACGTTAAAGCCTAAGAATTCGACTTCTTTTTTGAAGAATTTTGATTTTTCCGAGGTTATCCTCATATTAGCTTCGTAAAGTTTAGAAAATATTCTGTCCAAATCTTTCAAATGATCTTCTGCGGTCTTAGAAAAAATAATCACATCATCTACATAGACATGACAGCTTTTGCCTATTTCGGGTCTAAGTACATCATCAATTGTCCGTTGGAATATACTCGGGGCGTTTCGAAGACCGAATGGCAGCCTACAGAATTCGTACTTTCCGTGGTTTATTGAGAAAGCTGTCTTCTCTCTATCTTTTTCGTCCAATAATATTTGGTGAAAACCAGCTTTTAGGTCTATTATTGAATAAAAATTCGCTTGACCCAGATTTGAGAGTATAACAGATATTTCTGGAATCGGATATCGGTCGGCTACCGTTTTTTCATTTAGTTTTCTATAATCGAATACCAATCTTAATTTCTTTGTATTATCCGCGTTCAGGCCCTTTTTATTAACGACCAGTATAGGTGTATTATAGGGAGAACGGGACGGTTGGATAATACCATCTTTTAGCAGTCGTTCAATTTCATTATTGACGAAATCAATATGTGCCATAGGATATGGTCGGGGTCTAGAATAAATGGGTTCTGAACTTGTTGTTCTAATCGATGCTTTAACAGAAGTGTTAAATGGTAATTTTTGTTCGGTCTCAGCAAAGACTTTTACATGTTTTTTGATCAGTTCTTTGAACTGATTTTTTAAAGCGGATGGGACAGTTTTGCAATCGATATCGATGGCATTAACGTTTTCACAATTTAAAAACTCGAAAGGTTCTTCTCCACCTATGTGGATTAATACACCCTTTTCGGCATCGATTTTAGCTCGTATCTGCTTTAGAAAGTCATAGCCGATTATAGCATCAAAGGTACTTAGTTGCGGAAGTAAATAAAAATCGGTTAAATAACCGAATAAATTCATTTTACACTTTTCTGTGATTTTATTCTGTCCATTAAGGGTTTTAGCAATAAAGCTATTGTTGTTTGAAATGACGTGCTTTAAATGTGGTAACTTCTTTATGTAATTTTTGGCAGTACCTGTATCAATAAGAATTTTTAATTGAAGGCAATTATTAAGTTTCTTTTTGATAAAAGGTAGTGCCGACCCTACTCTAAAAAATTAACCTGGTTTATAAGGTTATCATTCTGGTTAGTTTTTAAGTGCTGTTGTATGTGATTCACACGTTGAAATTTTGGTAAAGTAGATCTATCAGATTCGCGATGTCTTTTCCCGAATTGGTTCTGTGACGTTTTTTGAATGGCTGATACGTTTCTATTACTGGAAGGGTGTTGCTGTGAATTAAATCGAGTATTGTGCCGGAATTTAGAAGACGTTGGATCTATATCCATTGCATTGTCTTCTTGTCTTACGACCATGTTATTTTGTGGTTCTGTTGTTCTCCTGAAATGTGGATTATTCCGATAAACAATGTTATTCGTGTGCCGGGAGTCAAAAGCTCTTGCAAACTCATATCTGTATTGGTTAGCTTCCAACTCTTGTGCTTTGGCGAGAGCTGAGGGAAGATCTAAACAACCAGACGAAAAAAGGATATTACAGAAAGGTCTATTTAGTCCCGAAATGAATACTCGTAAAGCGTCAGAACGGTATTTGTTTGACAGTGAACTTATCAGTTCGCTGTTGCCGGAATAGTCCATTGTTATTTTGTTCATTATTAGAGTGAGATTTTTTTCGATTTCATCATAAAAATCGGAAATATTCATTTTTCCTTGCACTAAAATACTCAACTGATTTTCTAGAACGTGTAACGGCCGTCTGTCTGAATAGGTTTGGTCGAGCCTGGCTATTATTGCATCGAAATTTAATGTAGTATTGAATGAAGATAGGATCAGGTCTGCTGATCCAACTATTTTATTTCGAATTATGGCAACCGCTTGGTAATATTTTTCGGTGCCGGGGTATTTTCGAAAAAGGTCAACTGCTGTATTAGCAGCTTGTCGCCAACTTACATATCTAGCCTGTTCACCGGAAAATTCTGGAAGGGACTTTACTAAATCCAATGAGATAGGGCATATTAAACCTGTATTAGAGACGCGCACAGGTTCGTATGATACCACTGGAGGCGAACTTATTTGAACCTCATTAAGTTTGGCGGTTAAAGCGGATACTTCTGACTGAATGTTTTGATTATATATTTTATTTTCATTCATGATCTCTGTCATTCTCCGCATGATACTTGAACACGCAGTCTCTACTGCTGTTTGAACTGCTATTGCAATGTTCTCTGCCATAATTTTCTATTCTTTAATACCGATACTAACAGATAATTATCACTATTACTAACACAATTCACTCTTATTTAAGTAACAAAAAAAGCACTTAGTTCACTAACGCTTAACAATATTAAATCCTTACAATAATATCCACATTATTTGAAATACTGCTCTCATCTCCAAGGGTTCCAGGGTTCGTTGTTCGATTCGTCGTATTTTGTTGATGATTACGTTGAATAATCCGGAACTAGACAAAACTCTGTTTACCTTTAACAAGGAATTTCGGAGTTCAACTTTACTATTTTAATTCACTTTTCCTAGTACTAGGAATTTTGGAAAGACCGGGTAGTTGGGCGCCAGTTAATAAAACACGACCTCTTCTCTTGGAGGCTAAACCACGAGTGAAGCTCCGTTTATTTAAAAATATATTTCTACCTTACATCTAGCTACAATTACCTTAAGTGTAACTTAACCCTATGCGCTGCCCAGACGCTGCATCAGCATTACTTCCACGTTCGGTTCGGTTCGCACACCGGTGTTGCAGCATTCTGCTGACGCTATGTCGGTGCGCTACTGTGAGAACATTTAGTTCCCACAGTACCGAACGTATTTGGGGCGCTCGTGTTAACTTACAGCCTTTGAATATGCTAAGAATCCAAGGCATGATGAGGTCAGCTGTTCTTTGGAGCTCCGCCGGGATGATGCCGTCAGGTCCTGCTGACTTGAAGGGTTTGAAGCTTGTCAGTGCCCACATGATAGTGGTGTGGCTGACATATATAAGGTTACATGAAGTATTAGGGGGAGATACGACTTCCTTATTGGCTCTAATCGGGAAGTTGCCCGGAAAGTGCGTATCAACAAGGAGACTGAGGGTTTCCTCACTGGATGTGGTCCAGGTTCCGTCAGGTTTTTGTAGGAAGCTATGTGATTTAGGGGATGATGCCAGAATCCTTCTTAGCCTGGAAGCCTCCAGGCTTCTGCGCCAACTATCGAGGGATCAGCCTCCTTAACATCGCTTACAAGATACTCTCTGCCGTTCTGTGTGAACGCCTGCAACCCTTTGTCAACAACCTGATAGGTCCTTATCAGTGCGGTTTCAGGCCAGGAAAGTCCACAATAGACCAAATACTTACACTCCGGCAGATCCTGGAAAAGACTCAAGAGATGCAGATCGACACCCACCACCTATTTGTCGATTTCAAGGCCGCATATGACAACGTGCATAGAGACGAGCTATACAGCGCCATGTCTAGTTTTGACATTCCTGCCAAACTCTTCAGGCTCTTCAGGCTGAATGACGATAGAGAATTCTCGCTGCTCCATCAAGGTCGGTAACGAACTCACCGAGACCTTCAATGTCAAAAAAGGTTTTCGGCAAGGCGACACGCTGTCATGTGACTTCTTTAACATCATACTTGAGAAGATCGTGCGAAACTCAAACGTAAACACCCGAGGCACGATCTTCCAAAAGTCCGTTCAACTGCTTGCTTACGCGGACGACATTGACGTGATTGGACGAACACAGCGCGGCGTCAATGAGGTCTTCCGGTAAACCAGGGCAAAACAGAGCGTCATATTGGGCAGCAGAAACTTTGAGGTAGTTAAGGACTTCGTCTACCTAGGCTCCGGAGTAAATAGGGACAACAGCACCAGTACCGAGATCGAACGCAGAATTACTCTTGCCATCCGCTGTTTCTTTGGGATCAAGGGGCAATTGAATAACAGAGCCATCTCTCGAAACACCAAATTGACCTTGTATAAAACGGATCAAGAAACTTTTGGTTGTTTTGAGAGAAAAGATCTGCGTACGATCTGTGGTCCTGTTTGCGTTGATGGCGTTTGGAGGAGAAGGAGAAAACGAACTATACGGGCTGTACAGCGGCATGCCCTACTTAAGCGTCTTCGGATCCAACGCTTAAGATGGCCAGGTCATGTAGAGCGGATGGACACCACAGCTCCGGCCCGAAGAGTCTTCGACACTGAGACATGGGGACAGCGCAACAGAGGGCGTCCTCGCATAAGATGGCGCACACAAGTGGAAAAGCACCTCAACCAACTTGGTGTGCGCAACTGAAGGCAGCTGGTGAAAGATCGTGCTGGCTATAGAGGCATGTTGGTTGAGGCCCAGGTCCACCCCGGACTGTAGCGCTAATCAAAGAAAGAAGAACTATAGGCGTGTTATATGACTTCTCAGTACTCAATTCAGTAATGATTCTCAATAAAACCGTATATTACTGAGTTACATTTTTTTTAACGAGTTGGTACGTGTGTTTACGTCCATTGCATTAGATGTTAAAATACTCTATAGAAAAATATGTGAAATTTAATCCTGAGACATATTTTCAAGTAATATGAGTGATTTGATATGTTGTTGATCTGCACAAGTAACATCAACATGTATAGTATATAGAAAAAAAAACGCTCACAAGTGTCACAAATAGTTTACTCTGGTCAAGTGTGAATGAGATTTTTCACCGCTTCCTAAAGAGTAATGAGGGTGATATTTTACTTATTAGTTTTAACTCAGTAAATTGTTTTCTTGTTACTTCACGTATAAAATCTTACCGAACTGAGCAAAAACACACATTTTGACATCAACATTGAAAGCATTGAAAAAACGCTTATGTTTTTCCAATATCACGGTTTTTATTAGCTGGGAGCTTAAGTTGGAGTGATAAATTGGAGATTATATACACCACTCAGATTGTACTGCTGCATAAAACTTTACTACATATATTTTTTGTTTTTAAATTGGGAAAAGTTATAAATCCGGTAACAGTTATTATAACCCGTTTGCAACTTATGTGGGCATATCCATATGTGGACCCTATATAACTTTTATTACACTACAACGAACATCAGATAAAAGCATACGCATTTACAGTCATGAACATTTAAATAGCGATTCCCTTCTATTTTGTATCAATTCAATCCCTCGTGACCAACTTATGACAACATAATGCCAAATTTAAAAGCCGCCCGCTGCCAAAATTGTTTGAAGAAGAAAATGTTTCGAAAATATAGAACATAGAGCACTTTCGAACTATGTCTCCCATTGGAGACATTAAACCTTTTTTCTACAGTCCAACAAACATTAAAACATACCCCTTACAAAGATGGGCTTAGTTAATATACATGTAGTTCTGAGTTATACTCCTTCGATTGATTCACTTCCAAGCTACGAGACCCAGTGCGGGCACGTCCCCCTTTATTTTTTATTCTCTCCCGTGTTTTCCCAGCTAGTGTCATTACGCTAGGAAAGTGAGCTAGGGCAAATTATGGACGAGAATGGGCAGTCCGCTGACCTAGTAGCGGACCGGTGGACGCAGAATCACTCCACCAACAAACGGTGCCTAAAGAGGGCACAGCGAAAAGGAGAAAAAAGCGAATCTCCACAAGTGCGAAGAGACGCAAGACTGACGCGTCACATGAAGTACTGCAGGAGAGGCAAAATGCAGCGGCTTCATCATCGAACGAGGCAGCAGCCGAAGACGATAAAGAAGACGCATTTTCATATGTGTCTGAGGGGAGGGAGGGGCGCTTCCCAGTAAGCAGCGCCAGCTTCGATTCAATGCTCTGCGATACAGAAGATGAAGTGGAAGCCATAATCCGCTCCAAACAAGCCAATGTCTCCAATCTGAGGGAGAAGACGGATGGGCTAATTCAAGAGATTAGAGAGCTACGAAGAATAACTCTGGAAAGAAGAAGGAAGGAGGAAGAACAGGACCGACAACTCGGGCAACAACAGAAACAGTTGCCTGAACGGAGTCAAAGGCAGATGCAAAAGCACAATCAGCAGCAACAACAACAGTCAACATCAAAAACAAAGAAGCCGCAACTACACAGCCACACAACAACAGCAGAAGCAGCAACAAAAAAAAAAGCATCTCAACTCCATCAGCAGAAGCAGCAACAACCGCAAACAGCGAAGTGAAATCAGAAGCAGCAACATACAGAAGTTTAGCAACAACAGCAGCCTTCCTACAACTCTTGCGCAGAAGGTCAATTTCATGGTTCCACCAGGGAGGTTTAGACTTGCCTCTTTGCCTGCTGATTGGACATGACATTGCCATTGCATTGTTGAGGGTTTTTGTGAGGTTGTCCACCGAATGTTCGAGATCAGTGGGGTTGCTCGGGATGGAGATGTTGGTGCTCGGCATTGTTGCCGCAACAACCTCTCTATATCTGTCCCAGTTGGTTCTCTTAGGATTCCTAAGGACCCTTGGGGATGGGGGGCACTCGCTATACTGAACATTAGATAGCGGTGATCAGAGAAAGAGTGATCGGATGATACCCTCCAATTGCTGATTCTATCCGCTATATAGTCAGACACGAGTGTAAGGTCTAGGATTTCCTGTCTGTTCCTAGTTACGAAGGGAGGTGTATTACCTTGGTTACACAAGTCTAATCTACTACTTACAAGGTAGTTGAAAAGGTACTCACCTCTTTCGTTGATGTCCGTGCTTCCCCATATTGTGTGATGGGCGTTTGCATCACAGCCTAGGATTAGCGCGGTTTTTGTTCTTTCCGCCTCAGCAATCGTCCTTTTCAGTGTCTCTGACGGACATTCCCCATGGTCATGGGCCATGTAGGAGGAGACTAGCCATAGTTTGGTTTTGCCTGCCTCCAGGCAAACAGTGACTGAGTCTCGATCGCTAAGGTGGGAGAGAATATGAGTATTCAAAGAACTCTTTGTAAGTATGCAGGCTCTTGGCTTACCTTCATTCCTTACGTAGTAGAGGTTGAATTGCTGAGTCCTTAGTCCACGAACTATGTCGTTGACTACCCAGGGTTCCTAGGCCAAGACGATGTCGTCTTCGCAGGTGTTAGCGCGGAGAAGAAGAGCGGCCGAGGCCGCGATGGAGTGGTGGAGATTAATCTGTGTCACCCGGAGCATAGCTGTCGGGTAACGTGTCCGTCTTAATTCCGGACACAATCTCCACCACTGTTAAATTAGCCTCATCGTCGGTGTCAGACTCCAGAAGAGAGTCTTCTTGACTATTGGGCGGGGTGCTGGTTAGCTCTAGGTCAGAGAGGCCAATGTCATCAGCTTCCTGACCATGGCTACCTAGGTTATGGGTCAGCGCCTGCGTGCCAGAGCCCTCCTCTTCCACCTCCATCGGTACCATATTGGCTACGGGGGTTGCCCTCTCGATGGAGCCTGAAGTAGAGGGTTGAGGCTCGCTTGAAGCAGGACGGTCTTTCTCCTCCTCTGCTACCGCCGTCAGTATATTACCGACAAATGAAGCAGCGGAGGTCTAGGGAGGTTGTTCCGCTTTCGCACTTGTCTCCCCATCATTTTTGTACACCTTCAGGGTGATCGTCCCAAAGCCGTAGTGGATGACACCTTCCATAAACATATGTATGAACTGTGAATAATTACTTACAAATTTAACTTAAAGTCCAATTACACGCGTTCGGTTTCAACCATTATAGAATATTTCGACAGCAAAATATCGCTGAACGACGACGTGTCAATAATCAATGCATTCCATTATTCTTCGAGTGGTGTGAACGTACCTTCTGAACACAATTGATCATTAAGCTCCTCCTCCTTTTAGTGGTGGGTAATACTGGTTTGAAATAACGCCAAAATAAAGTATTTTTTTTTCAAATAAATGCTCCCTTTCACCTCATTATTTTTTAAGGCAAGCCTTTCAGCTGTTCGAGACGGCTTTCATATATTCACAGACGCTACAAAAATAACATGTTGCTCAAACGGGGTTCGTGGTAAGAGACCAGGGAGTTGGATATCTGTTTTAGTTAATTTATAGCACAGTGCAATACTTTGACAGTAGTATCAAGAATGATGTAATATACATCATTATACATTATATTATAATATATGATTAGTATCATAGTCAACAAAAAGAGATATTGAACTTTCCAGGCCAAAATGCTATGACCTATCGATAAACTCATCCGTCCTTCTTTATTTGGTGGCAATATTTCACGCATATTTTGACATTTAGAGTAGTTTGATCATCTGTTTATTCCTCAAAATCAATGTTTGACCTTAATTGTCAAATAAATTTCCAATATGGTAGACTTCCCACAAACTGGAAACATTTCATGAGTAAGTTAGTCAAGTTGAGCAAGTAAACATTTTAGTAAGTAAACAATATTTTTATTTGTTTAGGGTCTATTTTATCGACATAAAATATTGGAGGAAAATAACTATCAATTTACTATAGGCGTGGGGGCATGGGCATATGTACACACACAACACGCAAAGTTGCTGACTGTACCCAACCTGGTAGGATGCCAGGGAGATCCCTGCTTGTCCATAAGTCAAGTTGACATACAGCCTCCTCGTGGCGCCCCTGGATAGCCATCACAACAACCGTTGTGTGGTGAACTAATGTATGCAGCGATCCCCTCTGCCCGAGGGTCAAATAATGGGCCTGGCCTACCAGTTGTAGGTTGTGCGTGAGGTGAACTCCCTCACCACATAAAGAATCGACGGTTACGAACCGACAACAGGACTCGGATATGGACGGATTCACAGTTGACGACCCCAGCAAACGATCAAAGGACAATGATTTTCGGTTCTGCACGTGGAATGTGAGGTCCCTGAACAGACGGTGGCTGCTACAAAGAGGGAAGGCAGCGCTTATTTGGATGCAGATTCGTTGTTCGAGGCAGACTTAGGCAAAGTAGACTTAAGCTTTGAGTACATAAGCGAGCGCCACATAACAATCCGTATCAAGGCTAAATTCGGAAACATCAGTCTGATTTGCGCACACGCCCCGACGGGGGAGAAGGATAACGATAGCAAGGATGTGTTCTATGATCTCCTAGAAAAAACATACGATCGATACCCCAGCAATGACACCAAGATCGTTCTAGGAGATTTCAACGCACATCTGGGCAAGAAAGAAATCTTTGCTAGAGTCATCGGATAACACAGACTGCACGACAACACATCCGGAAACGGCCTCAGGCCGGTAGATTTCGCTTCGAGGCGTAACCTCTCTGTGATGAGCGGCAGTCTCTTACATATGTTGACGCCATATGTAAGTTGGTCACTAAGCATTCTTTTTACATTAAGTATAAGGGACCCTTAAGGGTGTCAATCCACTGCTTATCAGTGGTTGATTACAATGCCGTTAAAGAAAAGCTAGCGGCGGCGGAGGCTGAGTTTTTCTCATACACCCCAAAAGGGGAAAGATTGCAGACCATGCTCCTTAAGGGCGTGGATCCCGCTACTGATACCGAGGACATCCTCGCTGAGCTGCGCCAGGCGCAGAGCGACGATGTCACGTTCGTTGGGGTCAAGCCCTTTAACACTGCGGTAACGAGAAGGGAGAACAGGAAACTTCCGTTCTTCCTTGTCCAGGTCACCCCAGACAGCAAAAAAGACAGCCTAAAACGTATTAATCGTATAGGCTCCATTTCTGTCAAATGGGAAACATTAATAAAGACGAAGCACATACTTCAATGTGCTCGCTGCCAGAGGTTTGGGCATGCCGCGGCGAACTGCAACATGCAATCTCGCTGCGTCAAATGCGCAAAAACCCACATTCAAGGGGAATGTCCCTTAGGGACAGAAAAAGTCGAAGATAGGAGCCAGCTAATGTGCGTAATCTGCAAGACCAACGGGCACCCTGCAAATTATCGGGGATGCCCGAAAGTCCAAGAAATCAGGAAGATCATAGAGGCCAAAAGGAACACAAAAAAGGTAGAAGCGCCCCGTGCTCCAGCTACCGCTGTTACACCGGAAGTCTCCTTCGCCCAAATGGCATCTGGAAGGCGGCCGGTACAACAGACAGTGCAGAGGGTAGCCCAGGTCCCAGTGGCCAGGCAACCTGAAGCTGAATTGGATTTGAGGATGGTGCTGTTCTCTATACAGGGGCAGATAGCTCAACTCCAAAAGCAGTTCCAGGAGCAAGCAGCCCGGGTAGACCTCATCTACTCGACGTTGTTTGCCGCGCCTAACGCCACAACATCCTAATGGCTGCGCACGCAGCCAGTAACCTTAAGATCCTAGCAGTGAATGTGAATTCACTGATTAGGACTGAACGGAAATTAACGCTCGGTAACCTTCTCCAAACCCACAATCCAGACGTGCTGATGGCCAGCGAAACTAAGCTGCACCAGACGCGCAAACTCTGGTACAAGAATTACCACGTAATTCGAAGAGACCGGCCTCAATCCTTGCAAGGGGGAGGGGTTGTTCTCTTAATTAAAAAAGGACTATGTCATAAAGTCGTGTATAGTAGTGAAGTGCGAAGATTTCAATTGCTGGAAACGTGTATTGCACGCATTCCTCTTCAGGGTGGAAAGCGGTTATTTGTGATCGCGATCTATGCAGCTGACAATCCTGACCTCAATCGCAATTTTATTTCAGAGCTCGATACTCTTTTCACTAGCCTTCGACTGAGCTCGGAGGATAACTATTATATTATTGCAGGAGATTTGAACTCCAAACATAGAGAATGGGGCAATAGAGTGCATAACCCTAGGGGGACCCCACTATATAACTGGTTGGCGGAGCACAATATTGAGTTCAAGCTCGATTTGCTTGCAACCGAAAGCCCATCGTTTCCCAGAAGCGGATCTTACCTGGATCTATTGCTGATTGACAAACGACTGACGATACTTAACGTACAAAGACGCACGCGGAACTGTTTAACTGCTGTTGAGTACGAGAGTGATCACTGCGGACTCTTCGCGGCTATTCAGCTCCCGAACGAGTTGGAAGAATTGGACGAGTATTTCCAGAGGAACCTTTATAATTACAATAAAGCCCGCTGGCCACGCTTCACCAGGACTTTAGCCACTGAACTACGTTCGAGTGAGAGCAACCCTCCAACAAACAGAAACCTGACGAACGAAGAGGTTGACAGGTACCTCATACAAATGGACGACGTAATCAAACGAACTATGGACAAAACTATCCCAAAGGTAGTACAAATTGATGATAGCGATGTTTATCGAAATGCTACCATCGATGCACTTCACGTGCATAAAAGTAGGCTGCTGTCAAGACTCAAACTCTTGCACAGGCGATTTACAGATCCACAAAATCCGGAAGTCAGGGCACTAAAGTCGAAGATCAAGAACCTCCAACAGTTAATCCGTATCAATTATAGCATAGCTATAAGCTTCCACTGGGGCAATAAAATCCGGGCTGTACGTTCCAACAACCCGGGTATGTTCCCGCAAGTAAATAAAATATTTCGGAGAAAAGACCAAAACGACATTCAGTGCGTTAGACTTCCTAGGACGACAAATAACGAACAGTTACTGACTTCAGTCGGCATAGATACAGATGGGGCAGTGCTAGACAATGACTTCTTCGTGGTTGAAGACCCTCAGGAGAAGGTGAAAGCAATCGGTGCTGTCTTCCAGGGAGTGTATACGGTCAACGAGGTTCGAAGGCCGAATCACGAACTGGAGAACGAAGCCCTGCTGAACCACAGTAATCTTCGTAACGAGATAAGTCAATGGCGATCTGAGAACCCAGGTTTCACCAGGTTCAATGACGATTTCATGGCAAATAATGCCGTCGCCAATGATAGAAATCACATCTTGATTTCTCAGGAAGATCTCCAGGGTATATTATCCTCGCTGAAAAAGAAAAAGTCTGTAGGAATCGATGGTATACCGAATATTGTGCTTCGCCATCTTCCCCCCGAAGCAGTGCAGATCTACACAACATTGTTTAACAATGCGCTGAGTAATGCTTATTACCCGAAACATTGGAAAACAGCTGTGGTGCAACCAATCCCTAAACGGGACAAAGACAGATCAATTCCGACAAATCTTCGGTCGATCAGTCTTCTTCCTTGCATAAGCAAGGTTTTTGAAAAGATAGTCATTCGAGTTCTGAAACAATGGGTTGAGGAAAATAATATCATACCGGACAACCAGTTCGGATTCAGGGCGGGGCATGAAACCATACATGCCGCGTCCAAACTGGTGTCCGACATTCAATGGAATAAAGTTAAAAAACAATGCACGGGTGCATGCCTGATTGACCTGGAGAAAGCGTTCGACACCGTTTGGTTAGAGGGCCTCTTCCTCAAGCTGGTCAGGCTCGGCATAAGTAAACCATTGCTATACATGATCTATGACATGATAACAGGTAGAAAGTTCGTCGTGAAAAGTGGCGACGTAACTTCTACCACGGTCTTTGACCGGTCTTGATCGGTTGGTTCGCCGATCGTGTTTTCAATATTCACTGCAGATCTGATAGGTTCAATGCCGCACTTAATTGCGTACGCC
The DNA here is from genome assembly GCA_916610145.1 of Eristalis arbustorum. Classification (NCBI taxonomy): domain Eukaryota; kingdom Metazoa; phylum Arthropoda; class Insecta; order Diptera; family Syrphidae; genus Eristalis; species Eristalis arbustorum. The sequence goes on along the minus strand of OU744319.1, from coordinate 54,647,323 downwards.
GACGATTTAGTGGCGTACAGATCAGGTCCGAAGGTTGAAGAAATAAATATCTTGTTGCAAGGTGACTTCGATCAAATTCAGCGATTTTGCGACGACTGGAAGTTGATTATCAACTTCAGGAAGTGTGAAACTATCCTTTTCAGAACCCCGTTGAAAAGGCCTTTGCTGTGGCAAGGAGGTTGTTTTACAGCAGCCAACTTGATACCAGGGTTAAGGTAATCTGCTACATGGCCCTCATCCGGCCAATTATGGCATACGGTTGTCCATTGTGGTTCAACGTGAGTCCTTCCCAGATGGAAAAGATGAGGTTGTTCGAGAGACAATGTCTTCGGACTTGTCTCCGGTTGTATCGTACACCCGAGTCTGAGTACAAGAAGTACTATCCCAATGAGGTCCTGTACAACGAGCCAAACCTCAACAGGATAGATAATTTTATTATTAAGCTGATCAGAAGGCACATTGCACGAGCTATGACTTCGTCCAACAGTCTGACCTTTGGGGTTTACTACCCCAGCGTAATGTACCATGAGAGAGTGCGCCTTACAGGCTTCATTCCTCTCGAGGCGTTCCTCTATCTCGACACAATTGGCCTAATACAGGATCCACACGGATGTCCTGTAATCTTCCACGTAGTACGCCGAACAGTGGACAGGCGACTTCAATATGAATGGGATGTCACTCGCAGTCACGAGGATCTCCTCCGGTTCAGCAGAGCGATCTCTGCTCGAGACAGGAGAGAGTCTGCCAAAGAACGGCAATTTTATTGGTGGTTACACCAAAACCAGTCTCCGCCGCGGGTAGCTTCTCATATTGACGCGCTAGTTGACCATAGTGGCCAACTTACATAGGTTATAAGTTAGAGCGTAAGAGAAAAAAAAAAAAAAAAAAAAAAAAAAAAAAAAAAAAAAATAAAAACAAAAAAAAATAAAATACAAAAATCCACAAACAAAAAAAGGTGCACCACGGCGTATAAATTATATATGTTAGGCATATACATAACATATACGCCCTGGTGCACGCGTCCGTGTGCCACGGACATAGTTAAGATAGTACCTTAAGTTTTAATATTAGGTTAAGTTAGCTTAAGATAGATAAGAAAAAGCCAAGTTTTTTAACAGTTTTCTTGGCATAACATGTAAACAGAATCGAAAAGACGAAAAAAAAAAAATGCTTAAGCCGAAAGGCATTACTAAATTTAGTTTGTATTAGCTTAGAGTACCCGTATAGGGTCAGTAGGTTAGATGTAAGAACGTTTGTAAGGTTAGTTAAGCTAGTTTTAAGCATTTTTGTCTAGCATGTAAGTAAATGAATTGAAAAATAAAATAAAAATGAAAAAAAAAAAAAAAAAAAAAAGCGGCAGTCTCCTGATCAATCAACCGTCAACCAGATTTTTTTGATTGATTACATTGCGATCGACGTCAGATACTCCTCCAATATTCTCGATGTCCGAACGTTCCGAGGAGCCAACATCGACTCGGACCATTTCCTTGTTCTAGCCAAGGTAAGGATGCGGATATCGAGAGAAGTACGGATCTAAGAAAGAACACTACGGTTTGACGTCGGAAAGCTACAATTGCAATCGACCGCTTGGAACTTTGCCGAACGAGTTTCCCTGAAACTCTCTGAAAGTTCGACGCAAAATTCAATAGAAGAAGAATGGAAACGTCAAAAAGCCATCAAAGAAGCTGCCACTAATGTGCTGGGTTTCACGACACCACCCAGAAGGAACCCATGGTTTGACGACGAGTGCAGGCAGGTACATGCAGCCAAGCAGGAGGCCTACAAGGCAACGCTGCATCGAACAACCAGAGCTGTTCGTGAGCTCTACGAACAGAAGAGAAAGGAAGAGCATGAGAAGCGCGTGGTCGAGGAGATGGAGGGTTGTTACGACAGGAAGGAGGTCCGAAAGTTTTACCAAAAGGTAAAACAAGTATCAGGAAGATACAGACCTTGGACCGAAGCCTGCAGGGACGAATATGGACAACTAGTAGTAGAATCGCAGTCGATGCTGAGAATCTGGAAAAATCCTTTCATGACTGTCAGGCAGAATGTTTCACTCAATTTCGACGATGAACACGAATTCCATCCCCCCGGCTTAGACGACGCAAGATAGTGATATCTAGACTGAAATTGAACAAAGCTGCTGGAGCGGACGGATTGTCCGCGGAAATGTTTAAGGCAGCTGGAGATGACCTGGTTGGGCGCATGCACCAGCTGATCCGTAAGATATGGTCGGAGGAAAACATGCCCGATGAGTAGAATCTCAGCTTCGTTTGTCCGGTCCACAAGAAAGGAGACCCCTTTGACTGCGCCAACTTTCGAATGATCGGCCTCCTTAACATTGCTTACAAGATACTCTCTGCCGTTCTGTGTGAACGCCTGCAACCCTTTGCCAACAACCTGATAGGTCCTTATCAGTGCGGTTTCAGGCCAGGAAAGTCCACAATAGACCAAATATTTACACTCCGGCAGATCCTGGAAAAGACTCAAGAGATGCAGATCGACACCCACCACCTATTTGTCGATTTCAAGACCGCGTATGACAACGTGCATAGAGACGAGCTATACAGCGCCATGTCTAGTTTTGACATTCCTGCCAAACTCGTCAGGCTGTGCAGAATGACGATATAGAATTCTCGCTGCTCTATCAAGGTCGGTAACGAACTCACCGAGACCTTCAATGTCAAAAAAGGTTTTAGGCAAGGCGACACGCTGTCATGTGACTTCTTTAACATCATACTTGAGAAGATCGTGCGAAACTCAAACGTAAACACCCGAGGCACGATCTTCCAAAAGTCCGTTCAACTGCTTGCTTACGCGGACGACATTGACGTGATTGTACGAACACAGCGCGGCGTCAAAGAGGTCTTCCGGTAAACCAGGGCAAAACAAAGTACATGCTGTCATCACGGAAGGACGCACAACATCGACGTCCCGGACAGAGCGTAATATTGGGCAGCAGAAACTTTGAGGTAGTTAAGGACTTCGTCTACCTAGGCTCCGGAGTAAATAGGGACAACAACACCGAGATCAAACGCAGAATTACTCTTGCCAATCGCTGTTTCTTTGGGATCAAGAGGCAATTGAGTAACAGAGCCATCTCTCGAAACACCAAATTGACCTTGTATAAAACGGATGAAGAAACTTTTGGTTGTTTTGAGAGAAAAGATCTGCGTACGATCTTTGGTCCTGTTTGCGTTGATGGCGTTTGGAGGAGAAGGTTAAACCACGAACTATACGGGCTGTACAGCGGCATGCACCTAGTTAACCGTCTTCGGATCCAACGCTTAAGATGGCTAGGTCATGTAGAGCGGATGGACACCACAGCTCTGGCACGAAAAGTCTTCGACACCGAGCCATTGGGACAGCGCAACAGAGAACGTCCTCGCACCAGATGGCGCACACAAGTTGAAAAGGACCTCAACCAACTTGGTGTGCGCAACTGGAGGCAGCTGGCGAAAGATCGTGCTGGCTGGAGAGGCATGTTGGTTGAGGCCCAGGTCCACCCCGGACTCTGGCACGAAAAGTCTTCGACACCGAGCCATTGGGACAGCGCAACAGAGAACGTCCTCGCACCAGATGGCGCACACAAGTTGAAAAGGACCTCAACCAACTTGGTGTGCGCAACTGGAGGCAGCTGGCGAAAGATCGTGCTGGCTGGAGAGGCATGTTGGTTGAGGCCCAGGTCCACCCCGGACTGTAGCGCTAATCAAAGAAAGAAGAACTATAGGCGTGTTATATGACTTCTCAGTACTCAATTCAGTAATGATTCTCAATAAAACCGTATATTACTGAGTTACATTTTTTTTAACGAGTTGGTACGTGTGTTTACGTCCATTGCATTAGATGTTAAAATACTCTATAGAAAAATATGTGAAATTTAATTCTGAGACATATTTTCAAGTAATATGAGTGATTTGATATCTGCACAAGTAACATCAACATGTATAGTATATAGAAAAAAAACGCTCACAAGTGTCACAAATAGTTTACTCTGGTCATGTGTGAATGAGATTTTTCACCGCTTCCTAAAGAGTAATGAGGGTGATATTTTACTTATTAGTTTTAACTCAGTAAATTGTTTTCTTGTTACTTCACGTATAAAATCTTACCGAACTGAGCAAAAACACACATTTTGACATCAACATTGAAAGCATTGAAAAAACGCTTATGTTTTTCCAATATCACGGTTTTTATTAGCTGGGAGCTTAAGTTGGAGTGATAAATTGGAGATTATATACACCACACAGATTGTACTGCTGCATAAAACTTTACTACACATATTTTTTGTTTTTAAATTGGGAAAAGTTATAAATCCGGTAACAGTTATTATAACCCGTTTGCAACTTATGTGGGCATATCCATATGTGGACCCTATATAACTTTTTTTACACTACAACGAACATCAGATAAAAGCATACGCATTTACAGTCATGAACATTTAAATAGCGATTCCCTTCTATTTTGTATCAATTCAATCCCTCGTGACCAACTTATGACAACATAATGCCAAATTTAAAAGCCGCCCGCTGCCAAAATTGTTTGAAGAAGAAAATGTTTCGAAAATATAGAACATAGAGCACTTTCGAAACCTTTTTTTCTACAGTCCAACAAACATTAAAACATACCCCTTACAAAGATGGGCTTAGTTAATATACATGTAGTTCTGAGTTATACTCCTTCGATTGATTCACTTCCAAGCTTCGAGACCCAGTGCGGGCACGTTCCCCCTTTATTTTTTATTCTCTCCCGTGTTTTCTCAACTAGTGCCATTACGCTAGGAAAGTGAGCTAGGGCAAAGTATGGACGAGAACGGGTAGTCCTCGGGCACTCCACCAACAAACTGTACCTAAAGAGAGCACAGTAAAAAGGAGAAAAAAGCGAATCTCCACAAGTGCGAAGAGACGCAAGACTGACGCGTCACATGAAGTACTGCAGGAGAAGCAAAATGCAGCGGCTTCATCATCGAACGAGGCAGCAGCCGAAGACGATGAAGAAGACGCATTTTCATATGTCTCTGAGGGGAGGAGGGAAGCGCCCCTCCCCAATAAGCAGCGACAGCTTCGATTCAATGCCCTGCGATACAGAAGATGAAGTGGAAGCCAATGTCCAAACAAGCCAATGTCTCCAATCTGAGGGAGAAGACGGATGTGCTAATTCAAGAGATTAGAGAGCTACGAAGAATAACTCTGGAAAGAAGAAGGAAGGAGGAAGAACAGGACCGACAACTCGGGCAACAACAGAAACAGTTGCCTGAACGGAGTCAAAGGCAGATGCAAAAGCACAATCAGCAGCAACAACAACAGTCAACATCAAAAACAAAGAAGCCGCAACTACACAGCCACACAACAACAGCAGAAGCAGCAACAAAAAAAAAGCATCTCAACTCCATCAGCAGAAGCAGCAACAACCGCAAACAGCGAAGTGAAATCAGAAGCAGCAACATACAGAAGTTTAGCAACAACAGCAGCCAACAGCAGGTCAGCAACATCCACAGCAGAAAAAAGAAAAAGTACCGCCGATTAATTTGTACAAGGTGGAGTATGTAGGTCGGCAATAGGTAGTGGTAATTTTATAATTAAAAAGAATAAGGGTTTTGAAAAGTACTCAATTAGCTGCAAGACTGTAGAAGAATATAAAATTTTGCAAAAGTGCTTAAAGCGTTCGGAGACGGAGTTCTATTCCATCACACCAAAAGGAGAAAAACTGCAGGCAGTGCTGTTGAAATTCGCCGCTCCGCTTGAAGCGGATGAGATCTTTCTACTGATTTAAGAGCAAGTGTGTTACGGTCTCGAGTTCGTCGGGGTCAAGTCCTTCACCACAGCTTAGGCAAAAAGAGAGGGACGGAAATTACCGTTCTTCATTGTTCAGCTGTCACCCAGCAGCAAACGAGATCGGCTAGATGATATTGTCTCTTGAGCTGATTACAGATGCAGCTGGGAAAGCATAAGAAGGCGCAACGGCATTTTACAATGCGCTCGCTGCCAAAGGTTTGGGCACACCGCGTCTAATCGCCAAATGCAACCTCGATGCGTGAAGTTTAGCAAAAACCACAAGGCGGAGGATTGCCTGGTGGGGAGAGGAAGCAGCTGACAAAAGTCAGCTAAAGTGCGCACTCTGCGGGAACACTGGGCACACCGCCAAATATCGGGGATGTCCTAAGTTTCAGGAGCGGAAAACAAAAGCGGTTCTGCAGAAGCAGCCCCCAGTGAAAATTCCACCCGGGGCAGCCATAACCGTCACACCCGAAGAGACTTTCGCCCAAATGGTGCCTGTCAGGGAAGCACGGAAAAGCAGCAACTACCTAAGGTAGCGCCGCAATCCTCAATGCCTAGAGCACACGGTCCAACGCCTGATTGGAAAACATCCATTGAAAGGCGTATGGAATCGTTAGAGATGCAGGTTGCCGAAATTCTGGAGCTCCTGCAGAACCCAGCACGTCACCAGTCCTAATGGCTGCGCAGACGGGGAGTTCTTTTAAGATCCTTGCAGTGAATGCAAATTCATTGATAGGGATCCCTCGAAAAACCGAGCTCTATACATTGTTGGAAAGTCTATAGATTGTCGAAAGCCCAGAGCTATGTCTGATTAGCGAAAGCAAGCTAACTCAGTGAGGAATATTGGTGCACAGCAAATATAATGTTATTAGAAGAGACCGGCCTAACTCCACTGGTGGAGGCGGTGTTGCGATCTTCATAAAAAATAACATTAAACATAAACTAGTGTAAAGTAGTGATGTGCGACGGTTTCAGGTGCTATAGGCCTGCATCGTTTGCATTTTTCTCCGTAGCGGGAAGAAGAGAAGGAAGAGTATGGACTCGATCTGAAAGCAACAGAGATCTCGTCCTTCTCCAGAAGCGGGTCGTTCTTGGATCTCCTGCTGTTTGACGCAAGGCTGTGTATCTCAGTGACCATTGCGGACTTAGTGCCGAATTCAAAATCGCTAACGATATTGCGGAATTAGGAGAGTTTGTCAAAACTCATACCTACAACTACAGTAGGGCGCGTTGGCCACGCTTCTCCCGACAAATGACTCGAGCACTCTCTTCGAATGCGCTCCACATTCCGTCCAATGGAAACTTGTCAAACGAAGAGATTGACATGTATCTAATACAATTGGACGAGACAATAAAACGAACTATGGACAGTACGATACCACGGTATACACCAACTAACAACGAAAACTTGTACCGCAATGCGACAATTAACGCATTACACCAAAAAAAAGTAGACTCCTGTCAAGATTAAAGATGTTGTACAGGCGGTTTACTGACTGACGTAGCGAAGAAGTTAGGACACAGAAATCACTTATTAAGAATGTACAAACGTTAATTGTGCAGAATTACAGAGTTTCTGTAAACACGGACTGGAATAACAAGATCCGGGATGCTAGATTTAACACCGCGAGTATGTTTTCCTCAAAGTAACAAATTCTTCCGAAAGAAAAATAGCGATCTTCAACGATACAACGAACGCATACTGACTACAGCAGGTATTGATCCCAATAACGCCGTACTCGACGATGAATTCTTTGTGGTCGAAGACCCGCAAGAAAAAGTTGATGTGCTAGGCGCAGTTTTCCAGGAAGTGTACAAGGTGAATGTGAGTGTTCGCCCGAACCACGACCTGGAGAACAGCGTGCAAGCTAGCAACTCTCAACTTCGAGAAGATCTGATCATTGGAAAACCGCGATTGTGCAGCCCATAGCCAAGCGAGGAAATGATTCTTCGAATCCGTGCAACCTAGGGTCTTTACTTTACCATAAGCTCAATCGGCTAGGCATAAGTAAACCACTGCTATACCTACTGTATAACATACTTACCAGTAGGCGGTTCGTCGTCAATAATGGCAACATGACCTCTACAGGGTGCCGTTAATTCGCCGGTCCTGTTCAACATTTTCTTTAGCGATCTAATAAGTTCTCTTCCGCACGCGATTACGTATGCCGACGACTTGATCGTGTACAGATCAGGCAAAAAGATCGAGGACATCACTACGCTCGCGCACGGTGACTTCGACACATTCATGAGAGATTGCGATAACTGGAAGTTGAATATCAACTTTCAAAAGTCGGAAACTATTCTGTTCTGGACGCCGTTGTATAAAGCTTCCGCGGATACGAAGAAGAATTGGCGAAAGTTCTCTTGTAGGACGGCACGGGCAACAACTGGCGCAAAGGATTGATACCTGGGGATCTGGCTAGATCAGTATCTAAATTTTAACAAACATGTAGATGCTGCTCTGGCCAGGGCCCGAGGCGCTTTCGCTCTTACAAAGAGACTATTTTACAACAGCCAACTCGATGCAAGGGTAAAGGTAATCTGCTACATGACCCTCATACGACCAATGCTCACATATGGCTATCCCGTGTGGTTCAACGTGAGAGCAAGCTTGATGGAAAAGATTCGGGTGTTTGAGAGGGCTTGTCTTAGGACTTGCCTTCGCCGTTACAGAACACCAGAGTCCCAGTACATAAAATTCTACTCCAATGAGGTTTTATACAACAGGGCGAACCTGATACGAGTGGACAATTTCCTGGTGAAGTTGATTTGAGGTCACACTGCGAGAGCGATGAACTCGGTCAATAACCTGATCTCGGGGGCTTACTACCCCAATGCACAGTACCACGAGAGGGTACGTCATAACGGCTTCGTCCTACCAGAAGCCTTCCTCCATTATGATAAGCACGGTCTGATACAGAATGAAAATGCGGTACCAATCCTGTATCACATCGCCAGGTCATCTGTGGATGGGCGACTCAACCACGACCGTTCCGTCGCACGAATAGCTGAGGAAGATCTCCTCCGCTTCAGTATGGCGGTTTCGAGCCGTGATAAGCGGGATGTTGCAATACAACATCAAAAATGATGGTGGCTAAGGAGTGAAGGAACTCCCTCTTCGAACCCCTTAGACCCGGGTTAAAAATGGGCAGTGCGTTTCCCCGAATGGGAAGCAGTCGGTCAGTCTTGGTAAGTTGTACATGTAAAAAAAAACAAAAAAAAAAAAAACAAAAAAATAAACAACATGTGTATACACATGTATATAGTATATAAATAGATACATGCACGGGTATTTTTATAATTACATGTGCATATATGTGTATGTATGTTTAATTTAAGGTAGTTATGTATGTATGTATGTATGTAAGTTAGTAGTTATAAGTTATTTTAAGATAGTATGTAAGTTTTAACTAAGATCAGTCCTGCTATTAAGTTTTTTCTATGATTTTTCTTATTCATTAGTCATACAGTTTTTTTTTTTATTTTTTATTTAGTGGCACAGCATTAGTCATACAGTTGTTATGAATTTATTAAGCCAATGAAATATTACTTTAAGTCGAAAGACATAGTTTAAGTTTAAGTTTAGCTTAGAGTGCCCGCCGAGGGCCAGTAAGTCAGAAGTAAGAAACATTGTGCGTCCAACTAGTTTTTAAGCATTTTTGTCTAGTATGTAAGTTTATTATGAATATTGAAATGGAAATGAATTTGAAATGAATGAAATGAAAATTTGAAATGAATTAAGAAATATGGGTTTAATTGCGTTCCCGTACTCTCTTGACATTTTGCTTTCCTCTGAGAGGTTTTTACCCGACTCTTTAAAAATCACAGTCTTCACAACTTAGTGCAGAAAGTACGGGAACAGATCTTTTGTATAATTTCATAGTGGCACCGGCGCGTTGCTGTCTCGTTCGTATGCAACATAATAACTACTTTCAAAGATTTCAGGAAGTGGTGGTTTTATGTATACTTGACTGTATTCACAATTTCTGCGTAACTTTCGGCGTCCTCATTGTCTATGGTACCGAATACTGTTTTAAATCCTGATCCTTTTATATGAACTAATCCCCAACGAAATCTGGATTAATTACCCATACTTTACACAATTGCTGATAGTTTTTACACATTCATCGTTAATTGTTTTTACTGTTTGGCTTATATATTCTATGTATTCGTTTAAATTCCTAACGCTTATTTTATTAACTAATGTTACCTTTCTTCCCATTTTTCTAATGGATCTTGTATGATTAAAAAAAAAAATCGGCTATTATCCGTTAATTTCCTTATTTCGTAGTTCCTGGCTATTTTCCCGAGGAACCAGGTGATCCTCTAAAGTGCGGTCGAATGTTGAATTTATTGTGTTACTGTTCTTTATTTCCTAACTTTTGATATCTTAAAAGGTCCTTTAGAATTACTCTCTAACTTACCCATTACTGAATTTTTGCTTTTTTTCTGTACATTCGTTTCCTTTCTTCTAAATCCGTTTTTGCTCTAAAAATATATTTTATATTGCATTATTCTGCTCCTGGCTCACCGAAGTGTGATACTTCTACTTATTCCTAACCTACTTCAACTTTGGAAAATTCCCTTTTATAGTCCGGGTACTGTTATTTTATTCTTTCAACTTTTCGAATGGTTCTTCTTGCTTGTCTTATATTTTTTAAATAAGACATCTTTATTTTTAATCCCTCTCTCATTATATGGCGGTTACATTTTAACTATACTCTCTCAGGCTTCACGCTTTGGTCAGTTATCACATGACCTAGATACTGAACTACCTTAGGAAGGAAGAATTCACACTTGGCCGGTTGCAACTTCAGATACGATTTTACATGGTCATGAACCTGCACTAATTTATCATTATATTCTGTAAAGCTCTGTCCGTACACTACCACGTCAACATGAAAACATACCGGAACATTTTTCAACCCGAAGAGCATTCGAGTATATTTAATGAGGCCGTACGTAGTACTAAAGGCAGTCTTCTTGATATCTACATCCTCGACTGGGACTTGGTGAAATTCAGAAGTTAGTTCTAGTGTAATAAAATATCTGGCCTTTCCTAATTGGTCAAGGATTTCGTTAATGTTAGGAAGGGGATAGTTATGCGCAATCCGTTGAGTTTTCCATAATCTATTACCATCCTCCATTTTTTTATGCCGCTAGCATCAACATTCTTTGGAACAATTCTGTTCGCAGCAGCAATAGCTATCACGTATAGATCTCTCCAAAGTGTCACACATATACATGAACCCGCATATTAGAATTCTTTCTCATTACTGTTACTGTACTTGCTTATCTTCTCTTATACTCATTGTCATATTTTTTCTCATCATACTTAAAACATGAAATGTACAAATTGTCAAGTTCACTTCCACCGCGATCACGAACGAATAAACATTGTTTTCTCGAGTGTTTTTTTTTCTTTTTCGAACAATAGGTGGTGCAAAACAGTGCCTCCTTAAAACATTTGGTGACCCCGACGTGATTCGGTCGGAATTATTTCATTTATTATCAATTCGGATAATTAAAAAAAAAAAAAAAATTCGCTATAAAAAAAAAAAAAAAATCTCTCTTATTTTTTCGTATTAATTTGATGAACCGTGTGCATATCTCCTTGTTCACAAATCGTCGCGCGATCATACCGTTTTCCCGCTAATACCATGCAAGAGAATTTAACCGGTGAATTGAACGGTGCTGCGGCTAACAATAGCCCTACTGCATCTAATAACCAACATCATGCATCTAATTCCTTTGCAAAAAGGAAGACCACATCGTTAAGAGTGCAATTAATGGAGCTTAATAATTTTCTAACAGTCGACCGGATAGCTGAACTCGATGAAGCTGAACTTTCCGTTCGGATGGAATTTGTCGACCACGTGCACGATGACTTCGAACGAATTCAGTCAACGCTTGAAGAAGCCGATCCGCGTGAATTAGATGATACAAGTCGGTCTGAGTTTTTACATGTGTATTTCGATGTGAAGGCTAAACTCTCTCGTGGACTTAATTCGCACCGCAAGCAAATGGGACAGCTTTCTTCAACTCAACGTATCAACCCGGAAGAAGTACAGTCCACCTTTATGTTGACTCAACGTAAGCCCAGACTGCCAGAATTAAAAATACCAACATTCGGAGGGGGCATACACAGAATGGCCGAATTTCTTTGCCATGTTTACCAGCGTCGTTGATCAGGATACAGAATTAAGCAAAATTGAAAAGTTTCAGTACCTGCGAGCCAACTTGCAAAACGCCGCCCTGGATACAATCAGTCCACTTGAACCTAATGAGGAAAACTACGACAAGGCTCTAGTTTTGCTAAAAAATCGATTCGATAATAAATTACTTATCTTTCAGGAACACATTAAGGCACTTTTTGGGCTAGAGAGCATCGAAATGGGCTCCGCTAGAAGTTTACGGGCACTCAGTGACAAGTTCAACTCACACCTTCGTGCCTTACGCACATTAGCATCACCTGGACAAATTGCTGATGGGCTGCTCATACGCTATGGTAACACTAACACCAAGCAACCAGGTGGGAAAGCATTCAAATCATACAAAGAACAATAGAAACGTTATGGTAGCATCATCTAGTGAACATATTTTATGCATGTTTTGTGATTCAAAGAAACATTTTATTACGAGCTGTTCCCTTTTTACAAATTTGTCGCCAAATCTTCGTTTCAAAGAAGCCAAACGGCTGCACCTTTGCCTACGAAAGGGCCATAACCTGCATCAGTGTAAATCCGGTCATTGTCGTCATTGCTCATCAAAGCACCATTCGTTGCTTCACATGAGTTCTAGTCCTCCCTCCGCTCTTTCTTCACCCCTTGTGCAAACTAAAGAAACTCGCAATGAATCAACGCACACTCCTATTAATACTTCGCAATCAACACTTTTATCGTCATCAACAAGCCCTACATCTCAGTCCCCGGTATCTTCAAATAACAACAACGTACTGCTAGCTACTGTCATCCTCTTTGTCAAAAATCGTTCAGGCGCATTCATTCCTTGTCGTGCCATACTGGACTCCGCATCTCAAATTTACTTCGTAACAACTCGACTAGCAAATCAGTTACAACTACCATTTACACTCCGGCAGATCCTGGAAAAGACTCAAGAGATGCAGATCGACACCCACCACCTATTTGTCGATATCAAGACCGCGTATGACAACGTGCATAGAGACGAGCTATACAGCGCCATTCTAGTTTTGACATTCCTGCCAAACTCGTCAGGCTGTGCAGAATGACGATATAGAATTCTCGCTGCTCTATCAAGGTCGGTAACGAACTCACCGAGACCTTCAATGTCAAAAAAGGTTTTAGGCAAGGCGACACGCTGTCATGTGACTTCTTTAACATCATACTTGAGAAGATCGTGCGAAACCCAAACGTTAACACCCGAGGCACGATCTTCCAAAAGTCCGTTCAACTGCTTGCTTACGCGGACGACATTGACGTGATTGTACGAACACAGCGCGGCGTCAAAGAGGTCTTCCGGTAAACCAGGGCAAAACAAAGTACATGCTGTCATCACGGAAGGACGCACAACATCGACGTCCCGGACAGAGCGTCATATTGGGCAGCAGAAACTTTGAGGTAGTTAAGGACTTCGTCTACCTAGGCTCCGGAGTAAATAGGGACAACAACACCGAGATCAAACGCAGAATTACTCTTGCCAATCGCTGTTTCTTTGGGATCAAGAGGCAATTGAGTAACAGAGCCATCTCTCGAAACACCAAATTGACCTTGTATAAAACGGATGAAGAAACTTTTGGTTGTTTTGAGAGAAAAGATCTGCGTACGATCTTTGGTCCTGTTTGCGTTGATGGCGTTTGGAGGAGAAGGTTAAACCACGAACTATACGGGCTGTACAGCGGCATGCACCTAGTTAAGCGTCTTCGGATCCAACGCTTAAGATGGCTAGGTCATGTAGAGCGGATGGACACCACAGCTCTGGCACGAAAAGTCTTCGACACCGAGCCATTGGGACAGCGCAACAGAGAACGTCCTCGCACCAGATGGCGCACACAAGTTGAAAAGGACCTCAACCAACTTGGTGTGCGCAACTGGAGGCAGCTGGCGAAAGATCGTGCTGGCTGGAGAGGCATGTTGGTTGAGGCCCCTTCGACACCGAGCCATTGGGACAGCGCAACAGAGGACGTCCTCGCACCAGATGGCGCACACAAGTTGAAAAGGACCTCAACCAACTTGGTGTGCGCAACTGGAGGCAGCTGGCGAAAGATCGTGCTGGCTGGAGAGGCATGTTGGTTGAGGCCCAGGTCCACCCCGGACTGTAGCGCTAATCAAAGAAAGAAGAACTATAGGCGTGTTATATGACTTCTCAGTACTCAATTCAGTAATGATTCTCAATAAAACCGTATATTACTGAGTTACATTTTTTTTAACGAGTTGGTACGTGTGTTTACGTCCATTGCATTAGATGTTAAAATACTCTATAGAAAAATATGTGAAATTTAATCCTGAGACATATTTTCAAGTAATATGAGTGATTTGATATGTTGTTGATCTGCACAAGTAACATCAACATGTATAGTATATAGAAAAAAAACGCTCACAAGTGTCACAAATAGTTTACTCTGGTCATGTGTGAATGAGATTTTTCACCGCTTCCTAAAGAGTAATGAGGGTGATATTTTACTTATTAGTTTTAACTCAGTTGTTTTCTTGTTACTTCACGTATAAAATCTTACCGAACTGAGCAAAAACACACATTTTGACATCAACATTGAAAGCATTGAAAAAACGCTTATGTTTTTCCAATATCACGGTTTTTATTAGCTGGGAGCTTAAGTTGGAGTGATAAATTGGAGATTATATACACCACTCAGATTGTACTGCTGCATAAAACTTTACTACACATATTTTTTGTTTTTAAATTGGGAAAAGTTATAAATCCGGTAACAGTTATTATAACCCGTTTGCAACTTATGTGGGCATATCCATATGTGGACCCTATATAACTTTTATTACACTACAACGAACATCAGATAAAAGCATACGCATTTACAGTCATGAACATTTAAATAGCGATTCCCTTCTATTTTGTATCAATTCAATCCCTTGTGACCAACTTATGACAACATAATGCCAAATTTAAAAGCCGCCCGCTGCCAAAATTGTTTGAAGAAGAAAATGTTTCGAAAATATAGAACATAGAGCACTTTCGAAACCTTTTTTTCTACAGTCCAACAAACATTAAAACATACCCCTTACAAAGATGGGCTTAGTTAATATACATGTAGTTCTGAGTTATACTCCTTCGATTGATTCACTTCCAAGCTTCGAGACCCAGTGCGGGCACGTTCCCCCTTTATTTTTTATTCTCTCCCGTGTTTTCTCAACTAGTGCCATTACGCTAGGAAAGTGAGCTAGGGCAAAGTATGGACGAGAACGGGTAGTCCTCGGGCACTCCACCAACAAACTGTGCCTAAAGAGAGCACAGTAAAAAGGAGAAAAAAGCGAATCTCCACAAGTGCGAAGAGACGCAAGACTGACGCGTCACATGAAGTACTGCAGGAGAAGCAAAATGCAGCGGCTTCATCATCGAACGAGGCAGCAGCCGAAGACGATGAAGAAGACGCATTTTCATATGTCTCTGAGGGGAGGGAGGGGCGCTTCCCAATAAGCAGCGACAGCTTCGATTCAATGCCCTGCGATACAGAAGATGAAGAATTCCTCTGAGAGGTTTTTACCCGACTCTTTAAAAATCACAGTCTTCACAACTTAGTGCAGAAAGTACGGGAACAGATCTTTTGTATAATTTCATAGTGGCACCGGCGCGTTGCTGTCTCGTTCGTATGCAACATAATAACTACTTTCAAAGATTTCAGGAAGTGGTGGTTTTATGTATACTTGACTGTATTCACAATTTCTGCGTAATTTTCGGCGTCCTCATTGTCTATGGTACCGAATACTGTTTTAAATCCTGATCCTTTTATATGAACTAATCCCCAACGAAATCTGGATTAATTACCCATACTTTACACAATTGCTGATAGTTTTTACACATTCATCGTTAATTGTTTTTACTGTTTGGCTTATATATTCTATGTATTCGTTTAAATTCCTAACGCTTATTTTATTAACTAATGTTACCTTTCTTCCCATTTTTCTAATGGATCTTGTATGATTAAAAAAAAAAATCGGCTATTATCCGTTAATTTCCTTATTTCGTAGTTAATGGCTATTTTCCCGAGGAACCAGGTGATCCTCTAAAGTGCGGTCGAATGTTGAATTTATTGTGTTACTGTTCTTTATTTCCTAACTTTTGATATCTTAAAAGGTCCTTTAGAATTACTCTCTAACTTACCCATTACTGAATTTTTGCTTTTTTTCTGTACATTCGTTTCCTTTCTTCTAAATCCGTTTTTGCTCTAAAAATATATTTTATATTGCATTATTCTGCTCCTGGCTCACCGAAGTGTGATACTTCTACTTATTCCTAACCTACTTCAACTTTGGAAAATTCCCTTTTATAGTCCGGGTACTGTTATTTTATTCTTTCAACTTTTCGAATGGTTCTTCTTGCTTGTCTTATATTTTTTAAATAAGACATCTTTATTTTTAATCCCTCTCTCATTATATGGCGGTTACATTTTAACTATACTCTCTCAGGCTTCACGCTTTGGTCAGTTATCACATGACCTAGATACTGAACTACCTTAGGAAAGAAAAATTCACACTTGGCCGGTTGCAACTTCAGATACGATTTTACATGGTCATGAACCTGCACTAATTTATCATTATATTCTGTAAAGCTCTGTCCGTACACTACCACGTCAACATGAAAACATACCGGAACATTTTTCAACCCGAAGAGCATTCGAGTATATTTAATGAGGCCGTACGTAGTACTAAAGGCAGTCTTCTTGATATCTACATCCTCGACTGGGACTTGGTGAAATTCAGAAGTTAGTTCTAGTGTAATAAAATATCTGGCCTTTCCTAATTGGTCAAGGATTTCGTTAATGTTAGGAAGGGGATAGTTATGCGCAATCCGTTGAGTTTTCCATAATCTATTACCATCCTCCATTTTTTTATGCCGCTAGCATCAACATTCTTTGGAACAATTCTGTTCGCAGCAGCAATAGCTATCACGTATAGATCTCTCCAAAGTGTCACACATATACATGAACCCGCATATTAGAATTCTTTCTCATTACTGTTACTGTACTTGCTTATCTTCTCTTATACTCATTGTCATATTTTTTCTCATCATACTTAAAACATGAAGTGTACAAATTGTCAAGTTCACTTCCACCGCGATCACGAACGAATAAACATTGTTTTCTCGAGTGTTTTTTTTTCTTTTTCGAACAATAGGTGGTGCAAAACAGTGCCTCCTCAAAACATTTGGTGACCCCGACGTGATTCGGTCGGAATTATTTCATTTATTATCAATTCGGATAATTAAAAAAAAAAAAAAATTCGCTATAAAAAAAAAAAAAAATCTCGCTTATTTTTTCGTATTAATTTGATGAACCGTGTGCATATCTCCTTGTTCACAAATCGTCGCGCGATCATACCGTTTTCCCGCTAATACCATGCAAGAGAATTTAACCGGTGAATTGAACGGTGCTGCGGCTAACAATAGCCCTACTGCATCTAATAACCAACATCATGCATCTAATTCCTTTGCAAAAAGGAAGACCACATCGTTAAGAGTGCAATTAATGGAGCTTAATAATTTTCTAACAGTCGACCGGATAGCTGAACTCGATGAAGCTGAACTTGCCGTTCGGATGGAATTTGTCGACCACGTGCACGATGACTTCGAACGAATTCAGTCAACGCTTGAAGAAGCCGATCCGCGTGAATTAGATGATACAAGTCGGTCTGAGTTTTTACATGTGTATTTCGATGTGAAGGCTAAACTCTCTCGTGGACTTAATTCGCACCGCAAGCAAATGGGACAGCTTTCTTCAACTCAACGTATCAACCCGGAAGAAGTACAGTCCACCTTTATGTTGACTCAACGTAAGCCCAGACTGCCAGAATTAAAAATACCAACATTCGGAGGGGCATACACAGAATGGCCGAATTTCTTTGCCATGTTTACCAGCGTCGTTGATCAGGATACAGAATTAAGCAAAATTGAAAAGTTTCAGTACCTGCGAGCCAACTTGCAAAACGCCGCCCTGGATACAATCAGTTCACTTGAACCTAATGAGGAAAACTACGACAAGGCTCTAGTTTTGCTAAAAAATCGATTCGATAATAAATTACTTATCTTTCAGGAACACATTAAGGCACTTTTTGGGCTAGAGAGCATCGAAATGGGCTCCGCTAGAAGTTTACGGGCACTCAGTGACAAGTTCAACTCACACCTTCGTGCCTTACGCACATTAGCATCACCTGGACAAATTGCTGATGGGCTGCTCATATACCTCATCGTCCACAAATTTGACCAAAGAGCGCAGGAGAAATGGGAGGAGGATTTACCGATTCATACACTACCAACATGGACAACAATGTCATCATTCCTGGAAAAAAGATGTCGGATGATGGAGAATTTGGAAAACGCTATGGTAACACTAACACCAAGCAACCAGGTGGGAAAGCATTCAAATCATACAAAGAACAATAGAAACGTTATGGTAGCATCATCTAGTGAACATATTTTATGCATGTTTTGTGATTCAAAGAAACATTTTATTACGAGCTGTTCCCTTTTTACAAATTTGTCGCCAAATCTTCGTTTCAAAGAAGCCAAACGGCTGCACCTTTGCCTACGAAAGGGCCATAACCTGCATCAGTGTAAATCCGGTCATTGTCGTCATTGCTCATCAAAGCACCATTCGTTGCTTCACATGAGTTCTAGTCCTCCCTCCGCTCTTTCTTCACCCCTTGTGCAAACTAAAGAAACTCGCAATGAATCAACGCACACTCCTATTAATACTTCGCAATCAACACTTTTATCGTCATCAACAAGCCCTACATCTCAGTCCCCGGTATCTTCAAATAACAACAACGTACTGCTAGCTACTGTCATCCTCTTTGTCAAAAATCGTTCAGGCGCATTCATTCCTTGTCGTGCCATATTGGACTCCGCATCTCAAATTTACTTCGTAACAACTCGACTAGCAAATCAGTTACAACTACCATTTACACTCCGGCAGATCCTGGAAAAGACTCAAGAGATGCAGATCGACACCCACCACCTATTTGTCGATATCAAGACCGCGTATGACAACGTGCATAGAGACGAGCTATACAGCGCCATTCTAGTTTTGACATTCCTGCCAAACTCGTCAGGCTGTGCAGAATGACGATATAGAATTCTCGCTGCTCTATCAAGGTCGGTAACGAACTCACCGAGACCTTCAATGTCAAAAAAGGTTTTAGGCAAGGCGACACGCTGTCATGTGACTTCTTTAACATCATACTTGAGAAGATCGTGCGAAACTCAAACGTTAACACCCGAGGCACGATCTTCCAAAAGTCCGTTCAACTGCTTGCTTACGCGGACGACATTGACGTGATTGTACGAACACAGCGCGGCGTCAAAGAGGTCTTCCGGTAAACCAGGGCAAAACAAAGTACATGCTGTCATCACGGAAGGACGCACAACATCGACGTCCCGGACAGAGCGTCATATTGGGCAGCAGAAACTTTGAGGTAGTTAAGGACTTCGTCTACCTAGGCTCCGGAGTAAATAGGGACAACAACACCGAGATCAAACGCAGAATTACTCTTGCCAATCGCTGTTTCTTTGGGATCAAGAGGCAATTGAGTAACAGAGCCATCTCTCGAAACACCAAATTGACCTTGTATAAAACGGATGAAGAAACTTTTGGTTGTTTTGAGAGAAAAGATCTGCGTACGATCTTTGGTCCTGTTTGCGTTGATGGCGTTTGGAGGAGAAGGTTAAACCACGAACTATACGGGCTGTACAGCGGCATGCACCTAGTTAAGCGTCTTCGGATCCAACGCTTAAGATGGCTAGGTCATGTAGAGCGGATGGACACCACAGCTCTGGCACGAAAAGTCTTCGACACCGAGCCATTGGGACAGCGCAACAGAGAACGTCCTCGCACCAGATGGCGCACACAAGTTGAAAAGGACCTCAACCAACTTGGTGTGCGCAACTGGAGGCAGCTGGCGAAAGATCGTGCTGGCTGGAGAGGCATGTTGGTTGAGGCCCAGGTCCACCCCGGACTCTGGCACGAAAAGTCTTCGACACCGAGCCATTGGGACAGCGCAACAGAGAACGTCCTCGCACCAGATGGCGCACACAAGTTGAAAAGGACCTCAACCAACTTGGTGTGCGCAACTGGAGGCAGCTGGCGAAAGATCGTGCTGGCTGGAGAGGCATGTTGGTTGAGGCCCAGGTCCACCCCGGACTGTAGCGCTAATCAAAGAAAGAAGAACTATAGGCGTGTTATATGACTTCTCAGTACTCAATTCAGTAATGATTCTCAATAAAACCGTATATTACTGAGTTACATTTTTTTAACGAGTTGGTACGTGTGTTTACGTCCATTGCATTAGATGTTAAAATACTCTATAGAAAAATATGTGAAATTTAATCCTGAGACATATTTTCAAGTAATATGAGTGATTTGATATGTTGTTGATCTGCACAAGTAACATCAACATGTATAGTATATAGAAAAAAACGCTCACAAGTGTCACAAATAGTTTACTCTGGTCATGTGTGAATGAGATTTTTCACCGCTTCCTAAAGAGTAATGAGGGTGATATTTTACTTATTAGTTTTAACTCAGTTGTTTTCTTGTTACTTCACGTATAAAATCTTACCGAACTGAGCAAAAACACACATTTTGACATCAACATTGAAAGCATTGAAAAAACGCTTATGTTTTTCCAATATCACGGTTTTTATTAGCTGGGAGCTTAAGTTGGAGTGATAAATTGGAGATTATATACACCACTCAGATTGTACTGCTGCATAAAACTTTACTACACATATTTTTTGTTTTTAAATTGGGAAAAGTTATAAATCCGGTAACAGTTATTATAACCCGTTTGCAACTTATGTGGGCATATCCATATGTGGACCCTATATAACTTTTATTACACTACAACGAACATCAGATAAAAGCATACGCATTTACAGTCATGAACATTTAAATAGCGATTCCCTTCTATTTTGTATCAATTCAATCCCTCGTGACCAACTTATGACAACATAATGCCAAATTTAAAAGCCGCCCGCTGCCAAAATTGTTTGAAGAAGAAAATGTTTCGAAAATATAGAACATAGAGCACTTTCGAAACCTTTTTTTCTACAGTCCAACAAACATTAAAACATACCCCTTACAAAGATGGGCTTAGTTAATATACATGTAGTTTTGAGTTATACTCCTTCGATTGATTCACTTCCAAGCTTCGAGACCCAGTGCGGGCACGTTCCCCCTTTATTTTTTATTCTCTCCCGTGTTTTCTCAACTAGTGCCATTACGCTAGGAAAGTGAGCTAGGGCAAAGTATGGACGAGAACGGGTAGTCCTCGGGCACTCCACCAACAAACTGTGCCTAAAGAGAGCACAGTAAAAAGGAGAAAAAAGCGAATCTCCACAAGTGCGAAGAGACGCAAGACTGACGCGTCACATGAAGTACTGCAGGAGAAGCAAAATGCAGCGGCTTCATCATCGAACGAGGCAGCAGCCGAAGACGATGAAGAAGACGCATTTTCATATGTCTCTGAGGGGAGGGAGGGGCGCTTCCCAATAAGCAGCGACAGCTTCGATTCAATGCCCTGCGATACAGAAGATGAAGTGGAAGCCAATGTCCAAACAAGCCAATGTCTCCAATCTGAGGGAGAAGACGGATGTGCTAATTCAAGAGATTAGAGAGCTACGAAGAATAACTCTGGAAAGAAGAAGGAAGGAGGAAGAACAGGACCGACAACTCGGGCAACAACAGAAACAGTTGCCTGAACGGAGTCAAAGGCAGATGCAAAAGCACAATCAGCAGCAACAACAACAGTCAACATAAAAAACAAAGAAGCCGCAACTACACAGCCACACAACAACAGCAGAAGCAGCAACAAAAAAAAGCATCTCAACTCCATCAGCAGAAGCAGCAACAACCGCAAACAGCGAAGTGAAATCAGAAGCAGCAATATACAGAAGTTTAGCAACAACAGCAGCCAACAGCAGGTCAGCAACATCCACAGCAGAAAAAAGAAAAAGTACCGCCGATTAATTTGTACAAGGTGGAGTATGTAGGTCGGCAATAGGTAGTGGTAATTTTATAATTAAAAAGAATAAGGGTTTTGAAAAGTACTCAATTAGCTGCAAGACTGTAGAACAATATAAAATTTTGCAAAAGTGCTTAAAGCGTTCGGAGACGGAGTTCTATTCCATCACACCAAAAGGAGAAAAACTGCAGGCAGTGCTGTTGAAATTCGCCGCTCCGCTTGAAGCGGATGACATCTTTCTACTGATTTAAGAGCAAGTGTGTTACGGTCTCGAGTTCGTCGGGGTCAAGTCCTTCACCACAGCTTAGGCAAAAAGAGAGGGACGGAAATTACCGTTCTTCATTGTTCAGCTGTCACCCAGCAGCAAACGAGATCGGCTAGATGATATTGTCTCTTGAGCTGATTACAGATGCAGCTGGGAAAGCATAAGAAGGCGCAACGGCATTTTACAATGCGCTCGCTGCCAAAGGTTTGGGCACACCGCGTCTAATCGCCAAATGCAACCTCGATGCGTGAAGTTTAGCAAAAACCACAAGGCGGAGGATTGCCTGGTGGGGAGAGGAAGCAGCTGACAAAAGTCAGCTAAAGTGCGCACTCTGCGGGAACACTGGGCACACCGCCAAATATCGGGGATGTCCTAAGTTTCAGGAGCGGAAAACAAAAGCGGTTCTGCAGAAGCAGCCCCCAGTGAAAATTCCACCCGGGGCAGCCATAACCGTCACACCCGAAGAGACTTTCGCCCAAATGGTGCCTGTCAGGGAAGCACGGAAAAGCAGCAACTACCTAAGGTAGCGCCGCAATCCTCAATGCCTAGAGCACACGGTCCAACGCCTGATTGGAAAACATCCATTGAAAGGCGTATGGAATCGTTAGAGATGCAGGTTGCCGAAATTCTGGAGCTCCTGCAGAACCCAGCACGTCACCAGTCCTAATGGCTGCGCAGACGGGGAGTTCTTTTAAGATCCTTGCAGTGAATGCAAATTCATTGATAGGGATCCCTCGAAAAACCGAGCTCTATACATTGTTGGAAAGTCTATAGATTGTCGAAAGCCCAGAGCTATGTCTGATTAGCGAAAGCAAGCTAACTCAGTGAGGAATATTGGTGCACAGCAAATATAATGTTATTAGAAGAGACCGGCCTAACTCCACTGGTGGAGGCGGTGTTGCGATCTTCATAAAAAATAACATTAAACATAAACTAGTGTAAAGTAGTGATGTGCGACGGTTTCAGGTGCTATAGGCCTGCATCGTTTGCATTTTTCTCCGTAGCGGGAAGAAGAGAAGGAAGAGTATGGACTCGATCTGAAAGCAACAGAGATCTCGTCCTTCTCCAGAAGCGGGTCGTTCTTGGATCTCCTGCTGTTTGACGCAAGGCTGTGTATCTCAGTGACCATTGCGGACTTAGTGCCGAATTCAAAATCGCTAACGATATTGCGGAATTAGGAGAGTTTGTCAAAACTCATACCTACAACTACAGTAGGGCGCGTTGGCCACGCTTCTCCCGACAAATGACTCGAGCACTCTCTTCGAATGCGCTCCACATTCCGTCCAATGGAAACTTGTCAAACGAAGAGATTGACATGTATCTAATACAATTGGACGAGACAATAAAACGAACTATGGACAGTACGATACCACGGTATACACCAACTAACAACGAAAACTTGTACCGCAATGCGACAATTAACGCATTACACCAAAAAAAAGTAGACTCCTGTCAAGATTAAAGATGTTGTACAGGCGGTTTACTGACTGACGTAGCGAAGAAGTTAGGACACAGAAATCACTTATTAAGAATGTACAAACGTTAATTGTGCAGAATTACAGAGTTTCTGTAAACACGGACTGCAATAACAAGATCCGGGATGCTAGATTTAACAACGCGAGTATGTTTTCCTCAAAGTAACAAATTCTTCCGAAAGAAAAATAGCGATCTTCAACGATACAACGAACGCATACTGACTACAGCAGGTATTGATCCCAATAACGCCGTACTCGACGATGAATTCTTTGTGGTCGAAGACCCGCAAGAAAAAGTTGAAGTGCTAGGCGCAGTTTTCCAGGAAGTGTACAAGGTGAATGTGAGTGTTCGCCCGAACCACGACCTGGAGAACAGCGTGCAAGCTAGCAACTCTCAACTTCGAGAAGATCTGATCATTGGAAAACCGCGATTGTGCAGCCCATAGCCAAGCGAGGAAATGATTCTTCGAATCCGTGCAACCTAGGGTCTTTACTTTACCATAAGCTCAATCGGCTAGGCATAAGTAAAGCACTGCTATACCTACTGTATAACATACTTACCAGTAGGCGGTTCGTCGTCAATAATGGCAACGTGACCTCTACAGGGTGCCGTTAATTCGCCGGTCCTGTTCAACATTTTCTTTAGCGATCTAATAAGTTCTCTTCCGCACGCGATTACGTATGCCGATGACTTGATCGTGTACAGATCAGGCAAAAAGATCGAGGACATCACTACGCTCGCGCACGGTGACTTCGACACATTCATGAGAGATTGCGATAACTGGAAGTTGAATATCAACTTTCAAAAGTCGGAAACTATTCTGTTCTGGACGCCGTTGTATAAAGCTTCCGCGGATACGAAGAAGAATTGGCGAAAGTTCTCTATTGTAGGACGGCACGGGCAACAACTGGCGCAAAGGATTGATACCTGGGGATCTGGCTAGATCAGTATCTAAATTTTAACAAACATGTAGATGCTGCTCTGGCCAGGGCCCGAGGCGCTTTCGCTCTTACAAAGAGACTATTTTACAACAGCCAACTCGATGCAAGGGTAAAGGTAATCTGCTACATGACCCTCATACGACCAATGCTCACATATGGCTATCCCGTGTGGTTCAACGTGAGAGCAAGCTTGATGGAAAAGATTCGGGTGTTTGAGAGGGCTTGTCTTAGGACTTGCCTTCGCCGTTACAGAACACCAGAGTCCCAGTACATAAAATTCTACTCCAATGAGGTTTTATACAACAGGGCGAACCTGATACGAGTGGACAATTTCCTGGTGAAGTTGATTTGAGGTCACACTGCGAGAGCGATGAACTCGGTCAATAACCTGATCTCGGGGGCTTACTACCCCAATGCACAGTACCACGAGAGGGTACGTCATAACGGCTTCGTCCCACCAGAAGCCTTCCTCCATTATGATAAGCACGGTCTGATACAGAATGAAAATGCGGTACCAATTCTGTATCACATCGCCAGTTCATCTGTGGATGGGCGACTCAACCACGACCGTTCCGTCGCACGAATAGCTGAGGAAGATCTCCTCCGCTTCAGTATGGCGGTTTCGAGCCGTGATAAGCGGGATGTTGCAATACAACATCAAAAATGATGGTGGCTAAGGAGTGAAGGAACTCCCTCTTCGAACCCCTTAGACCCGGGTTAAAAATGGGCAGTGCGTTTCCCCGAATAAGAAGCAGTCGGTCAGTCTTGGTAAGTTGTACATGTAAAAAAAAACAAAAAAAAAAAACAAAAAAATAAACAACATGTGTATACACATGTATATAGTATATAAATAGATACATGCACGGGTATTTTTATAATTACATGTGCATATATGTGTATGTATGTTTAATTTAAGGTAGTTATGTATGTATGTATGTATGTAAGTTAGTAGTTATAAGTTATTTTAAGATAGTATGTAAGTTTTAACTAAGATCAGTCCTGCTATTAAGTTTTTTCTATGATTTTTCTTATTCATTAGTCATACAGTTTTTTTTATATTTTTTATTTAGTGGCACAGCATTAGTCATACAGTTGTTATGAATTTATTAAGCCAATGAAATATTACTTTAAGTCGAAAGACATAGTTTAAGTTTAAGTTTAGCTTAGAGTGCCCGCCGAGGGCCAGTAAGTCAGAAGTAAGAAACATTGTGCGTCCAACTAGTTTTTAAGCATTTTTGTCTAGTATGTAAGTTTATTATGAATATTGAAATAGAAATGAATTTGAAATGAATGAAATGAAAATTTGAAATGAATTAAGAAATATGGGTTTAATTGCGTTCCCGTACTCTCTTGACATTTTGCTTTCCTCTGAGAGGTTTTTACCCGACTCTTTAAAAATCACAGTCTTCACAACTTAGTGCAGAAAGTACGGGAACAGATCTTTTGTATAATTTCATAGTGGCACCGGCGCGTTGCTGTCTCGTTCGTATGCAACATAATAACTACTTTCAAAGATTTCAGGAAGTGGTGGTTTTATGTATACTTGACTGTATTCACAATTTCTGCGTAATTTTCGGCGTCCTCATTGTCTATGGTACCGAATACTGTTTTAAATCCTGATCCTTTTATATGAACTAATCCCCAACGAAATCTGGATTAATTACCCATACTTTACACAATTGCTGATAGTTTTTACACATTCATCGTTAATTGTTTTTACTGTTTGGCTTATATATTCTATGTATTCGTTTAAATTCCTAACGCTTATTTTATTAACTAATGTTACCTTTCTTCCCATTTTTCTAATGGATCTTGTATGATTAAAAAAAAAAATCGGCTATTATCCGTTAATTTCCTTATTTCGTAGTTAATGGCTATTTTCCCGAGGAACCAGGTGATCCTCTAAAGTGCGGTCGAATGTTGAATTTATTGTGTTACTGTTCTTTATTTCCTAACTTTTGATATCTTAAAAGGTCCTTTAGAATTACTCTCTAACTTACCCATTACTGAATTTTTGCTTTTTTTCTGTACATTCCTTTCCTTTCTTCTAAATCCGTTTTTGCTCTAAAAATATATTTTATATTGCATTATTCTGCTCCTGGCTCACCGAAGTGTGATACTTCTACTTATTCCTAACCTACTTCAACTTTGGAAAATTCCCTTTTATAGTCCGGGTACTGTTATTTTATTCTTTCAACTTTTCGAATGGTTCTTCTTGCTTGTCTTATATTTTTTAAATAAGACATCTTTATTTTTAATCCCTCTCTCATTATATGGCGGTTACATTTTAACTATACTCTCTCAGGCTTCACGCTTTGGTCAGTTATCACATGACCTAGATACTGAACTACCTTAGGAAGGAAGAATTCACACTTGGCCGGTTGCAACTTCAGATACGATTTTACATGGTCATGAACCTGCACTAATTTATCATTATATTCTGTAAAG
Source organism: Eristalis arbustorum (assembly GCA_916610145.1). NCBI lineage: Eukaryota > Metazoa > Arthropoda > Insecta > Diptera > Syrphidae > Eristalis > Eristalis arbustorum. The sequence goes on along the minus strand of OU744319.1, from coordinate 54,620,226 downwards.
CTCTGTCCGTACACTACCACGTCAACATGAAAACATACCGGAACATTTTTCAACCCGAAGAGCATTCGAGTATATTTAATGAGGCCGTACGTAGTACTAAAGGCAGTCTTCTTGATATCTACATCCTCGACTGGGACTTGGTGAAATTCAGAAGTTAGTTCTAGTGTAATAAAATATCTGGCCTTTCCTAATTGGTCAAGGATTTCGTTAATGTTAGGAAGGGGATAGTTATGCGCAATCCGTTGAGTTTTCCATAATCTATTACCATCCTCCATTTTTTTATGCCGCTAGCATCAACATTCTTTGGAACAATTCTGTTCGCAGCAGCAATAGCTATCACGTATAGATCTCTCCAAAGTGTCACACATATACATGAACCCGCATATTAGAATTCTTTCTCATTACTGTTACTGTACTTGTTTATCTTCTCTTATACTCATTGTCATATTTTCTCTCATCATACTTAAAACATGAAATGTACAAATTGTCAAGTTCACTTCCACCGCGATCACGAACGAATAAACATTGTTTTCTCGAGTGTTTTTTTTTCTTTTTCGAACAATAGGTGGTGCAAAACAGTGCCTCCTCAAAACATTTGGTGACCCCGACGTGATTCGGTCGGAATTATTTCATTTATTATCAATTCGGATAATTAAAAAAAAAAAAAAAAATCGCTATAAAAAAAAAAAAAATCTCGCATATTTTTTCGTATTAATTTGATGAACCGTGTGCATATCTCCTTGTTCACAAATCGTCGCGCGATCATACCGTTTTCCCGCTAATACCTTGCAAGAGAATTTAACCGGTGAATTGAACGGTGCTGCGGCTAACAATAGCCCTACTGCATCTAATAACCAACATCATGCATCTAATTCCTTTGCAAAAAGGAAGACCACATCGTTAAGAGTGCAATTAATGGAGCTTAATAATTTTCTAACAGTCGACCGGATAGCTGAACTCGATGAAGCTGAACTTTCCGTTCGGATGGAATTTGTCGACCACGTGCACGATGACTTCGAACGAATTCAGTCAACGCTTGAAGAAGCCGATCCGCGTGAATTAGATGATACAAGTCGGTCTGAGTTTTTACATGTGTATTTCGATGTGAAGGCTAAACTCTCTCGTGGACTTAATTCGCACCGCAAGCAAATGGGACAGCTTTCTTCAACTCAACGTATCAACCCGGAAGAAGTACAGTCCACCTTTATGTTGACTCAACGTAAGCCCAGACTGCCAGAATTAAAAATACCAACATTCGGAGGGGCATACACAGAATGGCCGAATTTCTTTGCCATGTTTACCAGCGTCGTTGATCAGGATACAGAATTAAGCAAAATTGAAAAGTTTCAGTACCTGCGAGCCAACTTGCAAAACGCCGCCCTGGATACAATCAGTTCACTTGAACCTAATGAGGAAAACTACGACAAGGCTCTAGTTTTGCTAAAAAATCGATTCGATAATAAATTACTTATCTTTCAGGAACACATTAAGGCACTTTTTGGGCTAGAGAGCATCGAAAAGGGCTCCGCTAGAAGTTTACGGGCACTCAGTGACAAGTTCAACTCACACCTTCGTGCCTTACGCACATTAGCATCACCTGGACAAATTGCTGATGGGCTGCTCATATACCTCATCGTCCACAAATTTGACCAAAGAGCGCAGGAGAAATGGGAGGAGGATTTACCGATTCATACACTACCAACATGGACAACAATGTCATCATTCCTGGAAAAAAGATGTCGGATGATGGAGAATTTGGAAAACGCTATGGTAACACTAACACCTAGCAACCAGGTGGGAAAGCATTCAAATCATACAAAGAACAATAGAAACGTTATGGTAGCATCATCTAGTGAACATATTTTATGCATGTTTTGTGAGTCAAAGAAACATTTTATTACGAGCTGTTCCCTTTTTACAAATTTGTCGCCAAATCTTCGTTTCAAAGAAGCCAAACGGCTGCACCTTTGCCTACGAAAGGGCCATAACCTGCATCAGTGTAAATCCGGTCATTGTCGTCATTGCTCATCAAAGCACCATTCGTTGCTTCACGTGAGTTCTAGTCCTCCCTCCGCTCTTTCTTCACCCCTTGTGCAAACTAAAGAAACTCGCAATGAATCAACGCACACTCCTATTAATACTTCGCAATCAACACTTTTATCGTCATCAACAAGCCCTACATCTCAGTCCCCGGTATCTTCAAATAACAACAACGTACTGCTAGCTACTGTCATCCTCTTTGTCAAAAATCGTTCAGGCGCATTCATTCCTTGTCGTGCCATACTGGACTCCGCATCTCAAATTAACTTCGTAACAACTCGACTAGCAAATCAGTTACAACTACCATCGCAAAAATCGCAAATATCAATTTCGGGCATAGGAGAATCTAATCTTGTAGTCGACAAATCGGTCGACATTTTCGCACAGTCCCAGGGTGGCGACTACACCACTTCATTCACAGCTGTTATAACACCAAATATAACTGATTACCAACCAAATTTCAACTTGAATGCTTCTGACTGGAATATTCCAACAAATATAAAATTAGCCGATCCTCAATTCTTTAAACCTCAACGTATTGACATTTTGATCGGTGCTGGTTTATTTTTTGATTTAATGTGCGTTGGCCAAATTCGTTTAGCAAACAATCTACCTACATTGCAAAAAACCCGTTTTGGTTGGGTTATTGCAGGAGGAGTCTCATACTTGAACAATCCATCATCAACTCTAGCCGCTTTCAGCAAAAACATAACTTACGTGGTTGAGGATACTTCGTTAAATGATTTGGTAAAGAGGTTTTGGGAAATTGAAAATTGTTTTGACTCAGCTTCGTCTTTATCACAAGAGGATCTTTGGTGTGAACAACACTTTCAAAAACATTTTACTCGTCTTGCTTCTGGAACATATTCAGTTAAATTGCCCACAAGAGGAGATTTCAATGAATTGGGTGACTCATTCAATCGAGCTCTTCGTCGGTTTAAAAGCTTGGAAAGGAAGTTACAAAGTAATTCTGAACTGCGGGCTGAATACATTTCGTTCATGAATGAATATGAGTCGCTTGGTCATATGTCATTAGCAGATAACCACGTAAATACACCAACCTTTTTTTTTTACCACATCAATGTGTGCAAAAACTTGATAGTACGACGACAAAGTTACGCGTCGTATTTGATGGCTCTGCAAAGACTACTTCGGGTTATTCCTTAAACGATCTACTCTTAGCTGGGCCCACCATACAACAAAAATTGTTTGACACGCTGCTGCGATTTCGCTTTCATAAAGTTGCTCTATGCGGAGACATCTGTAAAATGTATCGATGCGTCCGCATCTCACACCCAGACGAATATCTTCAATGCATTTTATGGCGTGACCACCCAAAGGAAAAAATTAAAACCTACAAATTGGACACCGTAACTTATGGCACCAAGCCCGCAGCTTTCTTGGCAATTCGTGCCATGCATCAGCTATCATATGATGAGGAACAGAACTTTCCTTTGGGCGCTAATATCGTTCGCCAAGACTTCTACGTGGATGATCTGATCTCTGGTGGAGATACCATAGAAGAAGTTATTGTAATCAGGCAACAGTTGAAGGACCTTCTTATTCGAGGAAATTTTCAGATTCGAAAATGGTGCTCTAATGAGCCCAAGGCCCTTTGTGGCGTTGATGACTCAGATTGCGAGAAATTTCTCAAGTTCCATGATGGTACCGATGTAACCAAAACACTTGGCCTCCTATGGGATCCACACACCGACAATTTTTTATTCTCCTTTACCCCAGCAACAAACAAAAAACACATAACGAAGCGTTCAGTTCTTTCTACAGTTGCTCGATTTTATGACCCGCTGGGATTAATCTCACCTGTCATCACCAGAACTAAAATTTTCCTTCAATTGCTTTGGAAAGAAAAGCTATATTGGGACGAGAGCTTACCCCAATCTCTTCAGACCCTGTGGATTAATATATGCGCTCAGTTTGATCTTGTAAGCAGTTTTAAGCTTTCCCGCTTCATACTAATACCCCAATCTACTTGGGAGATGCATGCATTCTGTGATGCAAGCCTGACAGCCTTTGGTGCATGTGTATATATTCGATCCGAATTTAATGGACTTAGAAAATCATCTCTACTGTGCGCAAAGTCAAGAGTAGCACCTTTAAAAACATTGACCGTTCCAAAACTAGAATTATCTGCGGCATTGCTTCTTTCGGAACTGGTGGCATCTATATACAGCAACGTAAAGCATCCGTGTAAGGTTCACTGCTGGTCAGATTCGATGGTGACGCTGTCTTGGCTTCGTGAACAACCATCAAATTTCAACATATTTGTCTCTAACAGAGTTAATAAGATACAAACGCTCACCAGTGGTATGACTTGGCATCATATACCAACTTCATTAAACCCGGCAGATATTCTTTCGAGAGGATGCACCCCAAAGGAGCTGTTACATTCTGAACTGTGGAAGCATGGGCCACCATTCTTAGTAGAAGATTGCTCACTCTGGCCTAAAACTATGGATTTTCTAACAGACCTGCCAGAACGGCGTCGCAAGGTACTTGTCGTTTCATCGCAACAGGATATATCACTCAATTGCAAATTTCATAACTCCTTTGAAAGGCTGAAGCATGTTTTCGCCTACATTTACCACTTTGGTCTATTTAAACCGAAACTCAGCACGCAAATTAGCAATCCTTTGACGCCACACAGCATAAAAATGGGAACACATTTGTTGATTCGAAATATACAACAGTGTCATTTTGCATCTGAGTTTAAGGCACTAAGATCACAGAGACAACTCGGTGCATCAAGCAAGCTTCATTCGTTAAACCCGTTCATTGATTCGTACGGTCTGCTTCGTGTTGGAGGACGATTGCAAAATTCGTTTTGGACTTTGAAGCCAAGCATCCGCTCTTGCTTCCAAAAAGCCATCCAGTGACCAATGCGATCATCGATCACTTCCATAGAAAATATTTGCATGCTGGGCCACAAAGTTTGCTTGCGTCAATTCGACAACATTATTGGCCAATTGGTGGTCGGAAAGCGGTGTCTAGCGTAATAAACAAGTGCATCAGGTGTTTTCGTCTAAAGCCGAAGATCTTCGAACACATCATGGGAAATCTACCATCGGATAGAGTGCAGAATAACAGGACATTTTTTACTACTGGAATCGATTTTTGTGGACCCTTTTATTATAAATCTGAAATTCGAAATCGACCCCCGATAAAATGTTACATTTGCATTTTCGTGTGTTTCTCAACGAAAGCATCTCATATGGAACTGGTTAAGGACTTATCTACTCCATCGTTTTTAGCTGCACTAAGACGTTTTATTTCTACAAGAGGCAAACCACAGACTATTTGGTCAGACAATGCTACTAACTTCGTCGGTGCTAAAAATGAGTTGGTTGAGTTAAGGCAACTATTTTTGAGTGAAGCGCACAACCTCTCGGTCTCGAATCAATGTTTGGCAGATGGAATTAGTTGGAGATTTATCCCACCTCGGTCGCCGCACTTCGGTGGCCTTTGGGAAGCGGCTGTTAAATCTGCGAAATCGCATTTCTTTCGCACTGTTGGTCTCTCGACATTAACATTTGAAGAGCTTCGCACTCTTGTGTGTGAAATTTCGGCAATAATTAACTCTCGTCCACTTTGTCCAATTACAGAGAATCCTGCGGATTTAGAAGTACTTACGCCTGCCCATTTTTTAATCGGTGCACCTTTCACCTCTATCATCGAACCAGACGTCACCCATCTTAACATCAGCCGCTTGGACCGATGGCAACGTGTCTGCTTCATGCAGCAAACGTTTTGGAAGAAGTGGAGTTCATCGTATTTATCACTACTTCAGGAGCGAGGAAAGTGGCGTACATCAACTTCGGCCATTCGTGTGAACTCCTTGGTGCTTATAAAGGACGAAAACCTTCCGCCCCTTAAGTGGCAACTTGGCCGTGTGGATAGTACGATATGTGGGGATGACGGCGTGCCTCGCGTTGTTATTATTCGTACTGCAAATGGACTGATCAAGCGAGCTGTAAGGAAGATTGCTGTGCTACCTGTGGAAACTAAAGTGGTTGAAAGCCTACACCTTCCAACGGGGGGAGAATGTTCGCAGCAGCAATAGCTATCACGTATAGATCTCTCCAAAGTGTCACACATATACATGAACCCGCATATTAGAATTCTTTTTCATTACTGTTACTGTACTTGCTTATCTTCTCTTATACTCATTGTCATATTTTCTCTCATCATACTTAAAACATGAAATGTACAAATTGTCAAGTTCACTTCCACCGCGATCACGAACGAATAAACATTGTTTTCTCGAGTGTTTTTTTTTTCTTTTTCGAACAATAGGTGGTGCAAAACAGTGCCTCCTCAAAACAAATTCAATGAGGTGAGTTCCATGGCCAATTACTATCCCTTACTATGTCTACATTCTTTAGCCTTTCTTTCAATCAGATTACCTACCTCTTCCTTATGTACCTTTCGATACCTGCACGTTTTTCTAAACAGCGGAGAACATGCTTGCGTGGTCCTACCCTAATACTCTGCCACATTAGTGTAAGTCAGCTTTTCATCTTTTATACTAATAATGTCACTGTAGTTTTTGAATATACATATCTAATATGCTTTCTAAATTCTCTTTGTTCATATGTTCTGCCCCAATATTCCCCGTTACTTCTGATACTCTCTGTTGACCTCAAAGTCATTTAAATTTCTTCCGACAATTCGGATTTCGCAACGTCAAAATCTTTTTCAGTTATATTATGAATAGTGAAAACACATTCACCATTGTTGTTTTTAGTTATGCATTGTGGTATAATTATTTCCTTCCTTAACTAACTTGTCTTGGCACAAGTATGTTATTTTAATCCATTACTATTTTTATTTTCAAAACTCTGAATGATTCAGATCTTTGTTTCTTATACTTTCCTTCTCTGAAATACTGAAATATTGAAGTTATTTCTCGGTACCTGTTTTCCAATATGCCTTCTTTATAATGGATTGAGTAACCTCTTTCCTTACCCAAAATTCCATCATATTCTTAAAGTAAACCATTTTAAAATACGTGAATGTTTATTCTCTACTTATAGCACAACCTTCATTATTTGAGAATAAACATGTATTCTTAACTACCTCTTTCTTGTTTCTTGATCCTTGGCTCTTGTTTTCTGATACCAGGCTCTTTGAAATTGCGGGGGTAATCTATTTAAAGATCCACAGGGAAAAGTGGATGCGTTTAAACAGCACTTCAAACAGCTGCTGAGGCCTGACCAGGAGAGAGTCCTCCCAATTAGTTTTGAAGAAGTCGGTAAAGCCAATAAGAGGCTGTAGAACAACAAAGTGTCTACCATCGGAGCTTTTCAAAGCTGGGGGAAATGTTATGGTAGGGAGCATGCACCAGATCATTTGCCGAATTTGGGAAGACGAAAGATATATCGACAACTGGAATATCAGCTCCATATGCCTGATCCACAAAAAAGGCGATACTATCTCCTGCAAAAACTATAAAGGTATATCCCTGACAAAGAAACGTTCCATCACACATCACCTGGTACAAAATATCTCATTCAACATTTATCATTTTGGTATAGGAAAGAGGTTTGTCTACCTCAGGGCAAACGTTAGCTTCACACCAGGTGTAGAACCACCCTTGGCAACCGATTTTACTTCGCCCTGTCGAAATAACCGGCGTCAAGACTCCTGACACGAAGAACCAAAATCATGGTCTCTGTAGAGCTTATCTTGCGAGTCCTTCCTAATTTAAACTGCAGAGCTGATTCTTGGTGCCTTCGGTCTTCGAGGAGGGTCAATCGATGGGAGACATAACCGCGAACTCTATTAGTTGTACCAAGATGTGGATGTATTCGAGAAGCCAAAAATTCGTCGTCTTCACTGGCTCGGCCAAATCCAGCGCATGGAAACAAACGCTTCAACTAAAAGGGGTTTTCGAATCCGAGTTTCCTGGTTCGACAAGGAGAGGAAAACGAAGCCTCCGGTATATATTCAGATATAGCGGATGTAAGAGTCATCGTCCATGTTATACAGCTTGGTCTTGATGGCTGAAAGCAGCATGCCAAGAGAGAGCCACCTTTACGGATGGAAGGCAGCAATTGCTCAGGCTCGAACACTTTATGGGTTGTCTGCCTGATGAGTAAGTAACATTTGATTTAAATAATTGCTAAGCTTATACTATATTTTATTTGACATTTACAATCTTTAAATATCTGCATCAATCTTCTTTCCAACGTTCAGACACTCAGTATACAATTCCACAAATTCATTATTTTATTTCGCCTAATGCTAATTAACTCTCTGTGTAATTGAAGGCTCATATACGATTCCCTAAAGACACCGAACAATTCAATTTTGAACGCTTCCCAACTTTGTATATAAGTATTTTGTAAATAAGTAAGCCATCTGAGCCAGCTGAGCCTGCGGCTTTGTTGTTCTTCTGTTGCTGTACCTGGATCGCCAGGTTGCTGTGTGAATTTGTTTGCGAGGGAAGCTACTTATGACTATATTACGTTCCGTTGCAAATTCAGTGAGTCAGAAAACCTTGTCTATTCCAAAGATGTTTTCCTTACCGATTTTAGCATTGGAGTCTTCGAGTACGATTTTGACATCGTACTTCGGAAAGGCTCCGTCCAAGAAGTGGTTTTTATTCTTACGAACTACTTATTCAAAAATAGCAAAAAAGCAAACTCCGCCAAAACTATATTCGAGTTTTTGGCACATTAATTGATTTGACGGACAACAAATTACCCAAAGCTACCCATAAAGAAGTCTTGGCTTAAGATGGGCAGGGTAGGGAAATTGTTTACTCTCTTTCGAAAGCGCTCGTTTGACACAAAACCTATGTTTTGTGTACGGGAACAGACCTAAAGTACACACAAATGAGAACTTAAGATATTCAACTTCCATACATAACTTTCAGTTTTACCTTAATAAGTAATACATAAGTGTAAAGAAATTGAACTTTAGTATAGTGTTCTATGAGTATATGAACATTTTTGTTGCAGTATTTTGGTAAATGTTTTCACGTTATTCTGACCGAAAGACTCATCAATAACCAGCTACAATAATTATTTTTAAAACGTGCTTTACGAGCAATGTCGTGGAATACTTTCCAATCGGGCCATTTTTTGACATTATCATGAGCAATGCCTCTAATTTTTGACACTTTTTTAGGCAAATATCAAAAGTAAGTAGTAGTTTCCACCACCAATTAAAAATTTAAAGTTTTTGAAATTCAAAATTGAGTTTATTGTAACAAAAACTATACAATTGATCTTACATGCTAAGAGCTTAAGCAAGCGGTTTACAATATCGTCCTTTACAAATTACTTATTTAACAATGAAGATTTTTAAAAACCAATTAGGTTGGGGGGGGGGGGGAGGTTGCTTTAATAACTGATTGTGTTCAGAAGATATGTTCCTTCCACTGGAAGCATATTGGAAAGCATTGATCATTACCACCTTGTATTTGAGTTCAATTATTCTGCCTCGAAATATCCGATAATGTGTGAAACAAAACGCTTTGGTCTTTATATTAAATTTGTAAATAGTTATTCACAGTTCATACCAATGTTATGACAATGAAATGTAAACTCTAAACTCTAAAATTGTATGTTTATCTTTGGTCTTATGAAGTACACGCCTTAGTAGAAAATAACAAAATGTACTCGAATTATATCATATTGTCATTTTACATAGACCGCTGAAGTGTTCCTACGTGTTTCGACTTTATTAAGCCTTGAAGCTTTGAATCTGTGCCTTCAGATATCGAGGAAGAAGTGGAAGCGATTATTCGTGCCATAAAATCAGCAGTCCCTTATCTGAAAGAAGAGATGAAAAAACTTCTCCAAGAGATTAAAAAGCTGAAAGCATGTAATCTCGCAAAGAGAACTATGCTGTCCAAAATCGGTGTATCGAGTAAAATAATTAAAATTTTTCGTGGCAAAAAATGCATATGTGTGGGATGGCGACTCGATTTCTGAGGGGTTCAAAACATCAATGGGCATAAAACATCTTGAAAAAAATACTAGCTGATGATAAAGTGATAAGTGCGATTTGTGAACGTTGTTTCAAAAGCAAATACATGTTGCAGAGTGCAAAACAAACTTTATGTCACTCGACTGCAGCTTCGAAAATGCTATATGGAGCTCAAGTCTGGGGTTACAAAAGTTATTACGCGGTGGATAAATTGCTACGGTGCTTCTTGAAGAGGATTTTCCGGTTATCTGACTCTTCAAGCGAACAAACAACATCATCTCTTAAGAGAAAAATTCAACTCAACCTTGGAGAACTTGGGTAAACACACTTATGATCAATAGGTGGTAGAAGCCAAATCATCACTATATAGAAACTATTATAGATAACGTAATGACTTTTTAAATAAAAAGCGTATTTCATTATCAGGCACTGAGTTGAAAAAATAAATACTATATTTAAGATGAGAGGTGAACTTGTCCAACTGAACTGTGTACCACATCGTTCAGATTTACCAATACTTTGTTTCCTATGCGTTTTGAGATAGAGAGAAGAAATCTTGCATTTTCTTGGTCTTTGTCCAATTCTTAAAAAATTCCGACTATTCATTTTTGGGAAACATATCCTAGAAGAAGATGAAACAATAAGTCTAATTAATGGAGAAAAAGGATGGGACGTTTTATATAATTACTCAAAAGCAGCACTTCGGTATAGAAAGTTTATTATAGAAGGAGATTTCTAAATTTATATTTTTATATTTTGTCAACATGGTAGAAGGTCATAGGCTTAATCCGTTATGACTTATATTAATATTTTTATTATTATCGTAATATATTTACTTAAATAAAAGTCAAATAAAACTAACTGAAACTACTGCTACACTAGCTGATTAAGATTGCGTATTGGCGCGACGGCATTATTCAATGCGCTCGCTGCCAAAGGTTCAGACACGCCTTGCCGCTGCCAAGTGCAGCCTCGATGCATGAAGTGCAGCAAAAACAACAAGGCGAAGGATTGGCCATTGGGGAAAGCGAAAGTATATGACAAAAGTCAGCTCAAGTGGCCACTCTACGAGAACGCTGGGCACACCGCCAACTATCGGGTGCGTCCTAAGATCCAGGAGCGGAAAACAAAAGCGGGTCTGCAAAAGCAGCCACCACGTGAAAAATCCATTCGGTGCAGCTACATCCGTCACACCCGACGTGCAGTGAATGCAAATTTATGGATAGGAGTTCCTCGATATAACTAGCTCTACAGATGGTTGGACGATCAAAGCTCAGAGCTACCCATGGTTTGACGACGAGTGCAGGCAGGCACATGCAGCCCGCAGGAGGACTACAAGGCAACGCTGCATCGCACAACGAGAGCTGTTCGTGAGCTCTACGAACAGAAGAGAAGGGAAGAGCACCGGCTTCTCAGAAGAAAAAATAAAGAGCATGAGAAGCGCGCGGTCGTGGAGATGGAGAGGTGTTACGACAGGAAGGAGGTCCGAAAGTTTTACCAAAAGGTAAAACAAGTATCAGGAAGATATAGACCTCGGACCGAAGCCTGCAGGGACGAAAATGGACAACTAGTAGTAGAATCGCAGTCGATGCTGAGAATTTGGAAAAATCATTTCTGTAGACTGTTGAACGGCGATGACGACACAAATTCCGCTGTCAGGCAGAATGTTTCACTCAATTTGGACGATGATGAAAACGAATTCCGTCCCCCCGACTTAGATGAAGTCAAGAAAGCGATTTCTAGACTGAAGTCGAACAAAGCTGCTGGAGCGGACGGATTGTCCGCGGAACTGTTTAAGGCAGCTGGAGATGACCTGGTTGGGCGCATGCACCAGCTCATCTGTAAGATATGGTCGGAGGAAAGCATGCCCGATGAGTGGAATCTCAGCGTCGTTTGTCCGGTCCACAAGAAAGGAGACCCCTTTGACTGCGCCAACTATAGAGGGATCAGCCTCCTTAACATCGCTTATAAAATACTCTCTGCCGTTCTGTGTGAACGCCTGAAACCCTTTGTCAACAACCTGATAGGTCCTTATCAGTGCGGTTTCAGGCCAGGAAAGTCCACTATCGATCAAATTTTCACATTACGGCAGATCCTGGAAAAGACTCAAGAGATGCAGATCGACACCCACCACCTATTTGTCGATTTCAAGGCCGCATATGACAGCGTGCATAGAGACGAGCTATACAGCGCCATGTCTAGTTTTAACATTCCTGCCAAACTCGTCAGGTTGTGCAGGATGACGATGGAGAACTCTCGCTGCTCCATCAAGGTCGGTAACGAACTCACCGAGACCTTCAATGTCAAAAAAGGTTTTAGGCAAGGCGACACGCTGTCATGTGACTTCTTTAACATCATACTTGAGAAGATCGTGTGAAACTCTAACGTAAACACCCGAGGCACGATCTTCCAAAAGTCCGTTCAACTGCTTGAATACGCGGACGACATTGACGTGATTGGACGAACACAGCGAGCCGTCAATGAGGCGTTTGCTGGCATTGAAGCGGAAGCGGCTAAAATGGGTCCAGCGGTAAACCAGGGCAAAACAAAGTAAATGCTGTCATCACGGAAGGACGCACAACATCGACGTCTCGGACAGAGCGTCATATTGGGCAGCAGAAACTTTGAGGTAGTCAAGGACTTCGTCTACCTAGGCTCCGGAGTAAATAAGGACAACAACACCAGTACCGAGATCAAGCGCAGAATTACTCTTGCCAATCGCTGTTTCTTTGGGCTCAAGAGGCAATTGAGTAACAGAGCCATCTCTCGAAATACCAAATTGACCTTGTATAAAACCCTGATCATCCCAGTCCTGCTCTATGGAGCAGAGACATGGACGCTATTGAAAGCGGATGAAGAAGCTATTGGTTGTTTTGAGAGAAAAGTTTTGCGTACGATCTTTGGTCCTGTTTGTGTAGATGGCGTTTGGAGGAGAAGGTTCAACCACGAACTATACGGGCTGTACAGCGGCATGCACCTAGTTAAGCGTCTTCGGATCCAACGCTTAAGATGGCTAGGTCATGTAGAGCGGATGGACACCACAGCTCCGGCACGAAAAGTCTTCGACACCGAGCCATTGGGGCAACGCAACAGAGAACGTCCTCGCACCAGATGGCGCACACAAGTTGAAAAGGACCTCAACCAACTTGGTGTGCGCAACTGGAGGCAGCTGGCGAAAGATCGTGCTGGCTGGAGAGGCATGTTAGTTGAGGCCCAGGTCCACCCCGGACTGTAGCGCCAATCAAGAAGAAGAAGAACTATGTCCGTAACAGTACGAACGCGTGCACCCTGGCGTATATGTTGTGTATATGCCAAACATATAGAATTTATACGCCACGGTGCACCTTTTTTTGTTTTTTTTTTTACGACTACCTTAAATGTATGTAAGTTGGCCACCAAGGTCAACTACCGCGTCAGTTAGAAAAGCCAGCGGCGACGGAGACTGGTTTTGGTGTAACCACCAGCTTGCCAAATTGCCGTTCTTTGGCAGACTCTCTCCTGTCTCGAGCTGAGGTCGCTCTGCTGAACCGGAGAAGATCTTCGCGACTGCGAGCGACATCCCGTTCGTATTGAAGTCGCCTGTCCACTGTTCGGCGTACGACGTGGAAGATTACAGGACATCCGTGTGGATCCTGTATTAGGCCAATTGTGTCGAGATGTAGGAACGCCTCGGGAGGAATAAAGCCGGTAAGGCGCACTCTCTCATGAAACATATAGTTGGGGTAGTAAGCCCCAAAGATCAGACTGTTGGTTGAAGTCATAGCTCGTGCAATGTGCCTTCTGATCAGCTTAATAATAAAATTATCTATCCTGTTCAGGTTTGCCTCGTTGTACAGGACCTCATTGGGATAGTACTTCTTGTACTCAGACTCGGGTGTACGATACAACCGGAGACAAGTCCGAAGACATTGTCTCTCGAACAACCTCATCTTTTCCATCTGGGAAGGACTCACGTTGAACCACAATGGACAACCGTATGCCATAATTGGCCGGATGAGGGCCATGTAGCAGATTACCTTAACCCTGGTATCAAGTTGGCTGCTGTAAAACAACCTCCTTGCCACAGCAAAGGCCTTTTTAGCTTTGGCCAGAGCAATATCTATATGTTTGTCAAAATACAGATATTGATCCAGCCAAATGCCAAGATACCTAACTACACTTTTCACATCTAAAGGGCGTCCCTGTGGGTCAACAATACCGAACTTACGCCAGTTTGTGCGCGTATCCCATGATGCCATGTACAACGGGGTTCTGAAAATGATAGTTTCACACTTCCTGAAGTTGATAATCAACTTCCAGTCGTCGCAAAATCGCTGAATTTGTTCGAAGTCACCTTGCAATAAGATATTTATTTCTTCGACCTTCGGACCTGATCTGTACGCCACTAAATCGTCGGCGTACGCAATTAAGTGCGGCATTGAACCTATCAGATCAGCAGTGAATATTGAAAACAGGATCGGCGAACCAACCGCTCCCTGTTGCAAACCGTTTTTGATGTCAAAGACCGTGGAAGAAGTTACATCGCCACTTTTCACGACGAACTTTCTACCTGTTATCATGTCATAGATCATGTATAGCAATGGTTTACTTATGCCGAGCCTGACCAGCTTGAGGAAGAGGCCCTCCAACCAAACGGTGTCGCTTTGCTTGCTTTGCTTTCTCCAAGTCAATCAGGCAAGCACCCGTGCATTGTTTCTTGTCTTTATTCCATTGAATGTCGGACACTAGTTTAGACGCGGCATGTATGGTTTCATGCCCCGCCCTGAATCCGAACTGGTTGTCCGGTATGATATTATTTTCCTCAACCCATTGCTTCAGAACTCGAATGACTATCTTTTCAAAAACCTTGCTTATGCAAGGAAGAAGACTGATCGACCGAAGATTTGTCGGAACTGATCTGTCTTTGTCCCGTTTAGGGATTGGTTGCACCACAGCTGTCTTCCAATCTTTTGGGTAATATGCATTACTTAGCGCATTGTTAAACAGTGTTGTGTAAATTTGCACTGCTTCGGGGGGAAGATGACGAAGCACAATATTCGGAATACCATCGATTCCCACCGACTTTTTCTTCTTCAGCGAGTTAAGGATACTCTGTAGATCTTCTTGAGAAGTCACGATGTGATTTCTGTCATTGGCGATGGCACTACTTGCCATATTAACGTCATTGAACCTGGTGAAACCTGGATTCTCAGATCGCCATTGACTTATCTCGTTACGAAGATTACTGTGGTTCAGCAGGGCTTCGTTCTCCAGTTCGTGATTCGGTCTACGAACCTCGTTGATCGTATACACTCGCTGGAATACAGCACCAATTGCTTTTACCTTCTCCTGGGGATCTTCAACCACGAAGAAGTCATTGTCTAACACTGCCCCATCTGGATCGATGCCAATTGCTGTGAGTAAATGTTCGTTCTCTGTCGTTCTTGGAAGTCTAACACTCAGAATGTCGTTTTGATCTTTTCTCCGAAATATTTTATTTACTTGCGGGAACATACCCGGGTTGTTGGAACGTACAGCCCGAATTTTATTGCCCCAGTGCAAGCTTATAGCCAAGCTATAGTTTATACGGATTAACTGTTGGAGGTTCTTGATCTCCGACTTTAGTGCCCTGACTTCGGCGTTTTGTGGATCTGTAAACCGTCTGTACAAGAGTTTGAGCCTTGACAGCAGCCTACTCTTGTGCACGTGTAGTGCGTCAATGGTAGCGTTCCGATAAACATCGTTGTCATCCATTTGTACTACCTTCGGTATAGTTTTGTCCATTGTACGTTGAATTACGTTGTCCATTTGTCTGAGGTACCTGTCAACCTCCTCGTTTGTCAGGTTTCTGTTTGGTGGAGGATTGATCCCACTCGAACGTAGTTCTGTGTATAAAGTTCTGGAAAAGCGAGGCCATCGGGCCTTATTATAATTATAAGGGTGCCTCTGGACATATTCCCCCAGTTCTTCCACCTCGTTCGAGAGCCGAATAGCCGCGAAGAGTCCGCAGTGATCACTCTCGTACTCAATCGTAGTCAAGCAGTTCCGCGTATGTCTTTCCACGTCAAGTATCGTCAGTCGTTTGTCGATTAGCAATAGATCTAGATAGGATCCGCTTCTGGGAAACGATGGCCTATCGGTTGCAAGCAAATCTAGCTTGAACTCAATATTGTGCTCTACCAACCAGTTATACAGTGGGGTTCCCCTGTCGTTATGCACTCTATTACCCCATTCTCTGTGCTTGGAGTTTAAATCCCCAGCAATAATGTAATAGTTTTCCTCCGAGCTCAGTCGAAGGCTAGTAAAAAGAGTGCCGAGTTCTGAAATGAAATTGCGATTGAGGTTAGGATTGTCAGCTGCATAGATCGCGATCACATATAACCGCTTGCCACCCTGGAGCGGAATGCGTGCAATACACGTTTCTATTACTTGCAATCTTCGCACTTCACTGCTGTACATGACCTTGTGACAAAGGCCTTTCTTTATTAAAAGAGCGACCTCTCCCCCTTGCAGAGATTGAGGCCGGTCTCTTCGAATTACGTGGTAATTCTTGTACCAGAGTTTGCGCGTCTGGTTCAGCTTAGTTTCGCTGGCCATAAGCACGTCAGGATTGTGGGATTGCAAAAGGTTACCGAGCGTTAATTTTCGTTCAGTCCTAATCAGTGAATTCACATTCACTGCTAGGATCTTAAGGTTACTGGCTGCGTGCGCAGCCATTAAGATTGTGTGACGTTAGGCACGGCAAACAACGTCGAGTAGATGAGGTCTACCCGCGCTGCTTGCTCCTGGAACTGCTTTTGGAGTTGAGCGATCTGCCCCTGTATAGAGAGCAGGACCGCCTTCAGATCCAGTTCAGCTTCAGTTTGCCTGGCCACAGGGGCCGGGGCTACCGTCGGCACTGTCTGTCGTACCGGTTGCCTCCCTGATGCCATTTGGGCAAAGGAAACTTCCGGTTTCACAGTGGTAGCTGGAACACGGGGTACTGGCCTCGCTTCTACCATTTTTGCTTTCCTTATAGCTTCTATTATTTTTCTGATCTCTTGGACCTTGGGACATCTCCGATAGTTTGCAGGGTGACCGTTGGCCTTGCAGATTACGCATGAGAGCTTACTTCTATCCTCGAGTTTTTCCTTCCCTAGTGAACATTCCCGTTGAATGTGGTTTTTAGCGCATTTGACACAGCGGGACTGCATGTTGCAGTTCGCCGCGGCATGCCCAAACCTTTGACAACGAGCACATTGAAGTATGTGCTTCGTCTTTTTTAGTGTGTCCCATTTAACAGTTATGTAACCTAAGCGATTGATTCGCTTTAGGCTCTCAATTTTACTGTCTGGGGTGACTTGTACGAGGAAGAACGGAAGTTTCCTGTTCTCCCTTTTCGTTGCCGCAGTGGTAAACGGCTTGACCCCAATGACCGAGATATCGTCGCTCTGCGCCTGGCGCAGTTCCGCGAGGATTTCCTCAGGGTCGGTAGCGGGATCCATACCCTTAAGGAGCATGGTCTGCACCTTTTCCCCTTTTGGGGTATAAGAAAAAAACTCGGTCTCTGCCGCAGCTAGCTTTTCTCTAATGGACTTATAGTCCCCTACTGAGGAGCAATGCACTGAAAGCCTTAAGGGCCCTTTGTATTTTAAATAAAAAGAATTCTTTGTGGCCAACTTACATAGGGCTTCCAAATTTTTTGTCTCCATGCCGCAGACGTTGATTGGCGGGCATCTCTCGCTCTTAGGTGTTTCTTGCTGTTGCTTCTGTTGTCGCTGTTGTTGCTGTTGTAGTTTCTGTGGTTGTTGTTGTTTCTGCTGTTGTTGTTGCTGCTGATCTGATAGCTCTTGCAGCTGTTTGTTAACAGCTACCGTATGCTGTCCTCTTGGTAGCTGCGGTTGCTGCTCTGCTGTTTTCTTGGCCGTTTTGCGTGCCAAGAGTTTCATTTGGAGGGCCTGGATGTAGGCGTCCAGCTGCTCTCTCTCCTTTTTGCTTTTCTCAAGCTCTTCCATCTCTTCCTTCTCGTCTTCGAAATCTGAGGATGCCAGGGGACTGTAGAAGTTGCCACTTCCCCCATACGAGAAGCGTCCCTCTTCCTCCTCTGATTCATATTGGACACTTTCTATGTCCACTTTGTCCATCTGTGCTTTAGTTGATGCACGCGTTGCTCGTGGACAGTGCAGATTCATCTTCTGACGTCATAGTTATGGTTCGACGCTTTATACCGGTTGGTTGAGGTTGCCCTTTCTTTCTCCTTTTCACTCTTTGTTCTTGCGGTGTCTGGTGGTCTGATGTGCTAGCCACCGGTTGTTCCGCATCAACCGTTTTTTGGAGCGCGGTACGCTCGCCTGCTTCCATTTCTAATCTACACTATCAATACACTCTTTATTAAATTATACAGAAAAAAAAATGAATTGATCACAGTTGTTCGCCGCGGGATTCGAACCTAGATCACTTGGATCTAGGAGCGATGGTCCTATTAACCGCGCTACTAATCACTTGAACAATTGGTGTTTCTATCACTATTTCACTTGGCTTTTTAGATTTTATTGTTTTTTCTATTTTTGGAGCCGAATACGTGTGATCACTTCGCGGGTCTGTGAACGACTGAGCAGGGCTTCGTTCTCCAGTTCGTGATTTGGCCTACGAACCTCGTTGACTGTATACACTTGCTGGAATACAGCACCAATTGCTTTTACCTTCTCCTGGGGATCTTCAACCACGAAAAAGTCATTGTCCAACACTGCCCCATCTGGATCGATGCCAATTGCTGTGAGTAAGTGTTCGTTCTCTGTCGTCCTTGGAAGTCTAACACTCTAAATGTCGTTTTGATCTTTTCTCCGAAATATTTTTTTTACTTGCGGGAACATACCAGGGTTGTTGGAACGTACAGCCCAAATTTTATTGCCCCAGTGCAAGCTTATAGCTATGCTATAATTGATACGGATTAATTGTTGGAGATTCTTGATCTCCGACTTCAACGCTCTAACTTCAGCGTTTTGTGGATCTGTCCGCCTATACAAGAGTTTGAGTCTTGACAGCAGTCTACTTTTGTGCACGTGAAGTGCATCGATGGTAGCATTTCGATAAACATCGCTGTCATCGACTTGTACTACCTTTGGGATAGTTTTGTCTATAGTACGATTGATTACGTTGTCTATCTGTCTGAGGTACCTATCAACCTCCTCGTTTGTCAGGTTCTTCCACCTCGTTCGGGAGCTGAATAGCCGCGAAGAGTCCGCAGTGATCACTTTCGTACTCAATCCTAGTTAAGCAGTTCCGCGTGTGTCTTTCCACGTCAAGTAACGTCAGTCGTTTGTCGATTAGCAATAGATCTAGATAGGATCCGCTTCTGGGATACGATGGCCTATCGGTTGCAAACAAATCTGGCTTGAACTCAATATTGTGCTCTACCAACCAGTTATACAGTGGGGTTCCCCTGTCATTATGCACGCCACGGGACTCCTTAACATCGCGTACAAAATACTCTCTGCCGTTGTGTGTGAACGCCTGAAACCCTTTGTCAGTAACCTGATACGTCCTTATCAGTGCGGTTTCAGGCCAGGAAAGTCCACAATGGACCAAATATTTACACTTCGTCATATCCTGGAAAAGACTCAAGAGATGCAGATCGATTTCAAGGCCGCACATGACAACGTGCATAGAGACGAGCTATACAGCGCCATGTCTAGTTTTGACATTCCTGCCAAACTCGTCAGGTTGTGCAGGATGACGATGGAGAACTCTCGCTGTTCCATTAAGGTCGGTAACGAAAGCTATTACTCAATTGCCTCTTGAGCCCAAAGAAACAGCGGTTGGCAAGAGTTATCCTACGCTTGATCTCGGTACTGATGTTATTGGTACAGTTACTTCGGAGGCGAGGTAAGTGAAGTCCTTGACTACCTCGAAGTAATAATTGCCCGTTGTGACGCTCCGTCCCTGGCGTCGATGTTGTATGTCCTTTTTTGAGGACAGTATATACTACGTTTTGCCCTCAATAACCGCCAGACCCAATTTAGCCGCTTCCGTCTCCATGTAAGCAGAAGCCTCACTGACGGCTGGCTGAGTTCTGCCAATCACGTCAATGTCATCGACGTATGCTAACATTTGCACGGACTTCTGGAAGATCGTGCCTCTAGTATTGGCGTGTGAGTTTCACAATCCGTCCGCTCCAGCAGCTTTGGTGGACTTCAGTCTTGATATTGCTATCTTGACCTTGACGTCAAAGTCTGGAGGACGGAATTCGCGTCTGTCATCGTCCAGATTGAGTGGAACATTCTGCCTGACAGCGGTATTTTGGTCCTCATCGCCGTTTAACGGTCTACAGAAATGATCTTTCCGGATTCTCAGTATCGACTGCGACTCTACTACGAGTTATCCCTATTCGTTCCGACCGACTTCTGTCCGATGTTTATACCCTTTGGATAGTTGTTTCACCCGCTGGTAAAACGTTCGGACATTGTTTCTCGTTCGCGCGAGAAATGTATCTTTGATAGAAAACACGTTTTTAATTTGAAAGTGGTCCTAAGACTGAACTTTATTTTCATTCATGTTCTTAACATAGGCTACAATATTTCGTATGACCTACTTAATACACACATATTTAAGTAGTCAGCATTCTGCATTAATTGGAAATCGGAAATGCGAAAATATTAATGTGTGTTTATGCAACAACGATTGAATTTCCAATATGCTATGAACTTCGTTGTGCTGATGCAGCTACAAAGGCAATGAACGTATCGAGCTGACTAATTCATTGCCGCTTCCAGTCGATAGCGATGTTCGCCGGAGTCGCCGATTTAAGCATTATTGCAGAACTAGAATCAGGTCGTTGGACATCCGGCGACCTGCTGACTGGTGTTGATGCGGTTGTTGACACTGACATAACTCGCGCTTCTCATGTTCCCTCTTTTTCTTTTTGAGAAGCCGGTGCTCTTTCCGTCTTTTAAGTCCGTAAAACTCACGAACCACTCTTGTCCTTCTATCCAGCGTCGCCTTATGTGCTGCTAGCTTCACTGAATGCGCCTGCCGACACTCATTGTCAAACCATGGGTTTTTCTAGGTGGCGTTTTAAAACCCAAAACATCAGAGGTAGTTTCTCTGATGGCGTTTTGACAACGGATTGTTGTGAGGCGCTCGTTTAAGTATCTAAAGCTTAAGACTTCTTGCCAAAATCTGCCTCTTACAACAAAACCGCATCCAAACAAGCGCTGCCATCGCTCTTTGTAGCATTCGCCGGTGGTTGGTTGCACGTGGTCTCTGCCATGGTGCCGTGGTTGATTTTGCCATCTACAAAAAGCAGTAACACGAGCAAGCAAAAATAGTTCGACAATGAATGTATGCTGACTAGAGACATGTCGTTTGCTTTTCTTAGACCTATGACCGACAGCAATTATTTCAAAGTTCTTTACTCAGCAGCAAATATAAGATTTTAAACACTTTGCCGCGCAAAAACGCTAACTTCTGACAATCACAAGATTGTGTCACTAAACAGAGGAAGAACATCAGCTAACTTCTGAAAAGCAGCTAAAGTAATAAACGGGATAAGAAATTCAATCGCGCCAGGACTTCAAGCAGTACAGTTTAAAGACCACTTTGAATTACTTCTATGCAGCGCCACTTTTCCAGTATGCAGCCCCTATGTACGTTGATGAATTTCTTGATACGGCTTCCACCAAAGCTAAAATAAAAAAGTTCATAGCGAACTCCAACAAAAAAAAAAAAACGCTCCTGGAATCAGCTGGATTTCTTTCGAATTTAATAAAAATTGCACGCCTGAATTCTTTTCCGTACTTACTCAGGAGTTTAACCGAATATTTGAAACTGCTGTTCCAAAATGTTTCCAAGCCTCGATAATCTTTCCCTTGCACACAAAAGGAGACTACATCAACGCAGCTAATTACAGTGGCATATCATTTTTAAATACATCAACAAAGTTGTTTGCTGGTGTGCTATTTAATAGAAACACTCAGTGGGTTGAAAACAAGAAGATCGTTAGCGAAAACTATAGATCAAATATTCGCACTTGTGAACATAGCGGAAATATACAAGAGAAAACACAAAAATATATGCCTTTTTCGTCGATTAAATCAATATAAATCAATCCAGCAATATCATGTCCAGCACTCATGCTTGCTGATGATATTGTCTTCCTCGCAGACTCGGTGGACACAATGCAGTTAATGATCAACACACTCGACGAATACTGCAAAACTTCAAATCTGACATTCAACCTATCAAGTCTAAAATGATGATATTCAGGGATGGTGGAGAGCTTCAGGGTGAGTTTATAGAAATTGTACTGGAATACAAGTATCTTGTGTCTTGATAACGCCTAATTTTTTATGAATAAGCACCTGGGAACCAAATTAACCGAAGCAAAAATAGATATTTGTTCCGTTTGGGATAGTTGCATCAACAATAAAAACATCAGCCACTTCTCGAAGCAGAAGATATTTCTTGCCACTGCAGTGTCCATAATTTCTTAAGCTGCGCAAGTATGGGGGTATCGTTCATTTGAAGCAGTTGAATAATTTCTGCGCTATTTCATTAAGCAAGTTTTTGAATTACCAAGTGGCTCACCCAACTACATGCTTCACCTGGAAACTGGAGTAGCGTCCCTATTTTTGGAAACCCTTTAACTCCACTTAGACTATGTGGTAAGAGTCATGGGAATGAATCAAGAAACTATCCCGAATATAGTGCTTACTCAAATGCTGGTTTACGGTAGAAAATGTGTCCGAAAATGGGAAGAATTAAGTATCGCAATGTTATTTTAATCTCCGAGTTGCGCCAGACGAGCAGCAAGCCCACCTAAGTCATAAGATCTACACGCTGCAGCAGCTGCAACAAATTTGTAGATGAAGCCAAGTCGTTGCAGTATATGACATATTAAAGCAAATTGAACCAACATTTACAAGACAGAACATATTTCGTGTCAAGTCCACAACGGATGTTATAAGCAAAAGTGAACTGATAAGTCTAAGCTTTATACCGCTTCGCCTAGAACCCCCTCTTTTGTAAAACCTTTGCAGCCTTCAGGAACGAGAGGACGTAATCCACTTCATCGCTGTATGTCCCATTCTTAAAGAATTGCGCTACCACTTTTTTTGGAACATAAGTACTCTCGCTTGAATAAGCGATAAGCATTTTAAACGGTGACCGAGGCTGGGATCTATTGAACAAGTATGCAATAAACGCAGTGCGCTATAGAAAATGTATTGTGGATGAGAACTTTTAGAAACACATACTTTATATGTGAATCTGGTAGACGGACCTAAGCCAAGCCATAAAGACTAAGCATTCTTGTATTGTTAAAATCCATTATTTTCTTGTGAAATAAATAGTCAACTAAACTAAACTACCTAACTATATGTATATGTGGAAGTGGCTTTAAGTTTACAGCGCCATCTATTCGCCAAGCCAAGGGGAGCGGCGCAAACCATGGTTAGTACATGTGAATATATACAAAATTAATTTATACTCATTCGTTACTCATTTAGAAATAAGCGTAGAACTTTGAACGTTTGAGCGTGCGCTTTACTTCCCGTCAGAGAACATCTTCATTTCGCGGTTGTTGTTGAATGCATGAGCCCAGGTTGAGTCGTACACCACCACGACGTAGTCCACGAAACCACGGCATGGAAGCCTACAGTACCAACTACTACCTCAGCCGTCGCAAGTAGCACAGGCCCCGCAGGAACATATAAAAGCGTTGCCCCAGCCGTTGCATCCACAGCGCCTCAATCTCCGATTCATCCAGCCGTGCTATTTGAGACTTCTATGTACACTACGTCCACCGCCATAAGCACCGCAGTTCCTGATCGTATAGATGGTTCTTCTATTTGCCACTGTTCGTGCGGACCACCTGTACATTCTTGCATTACAGAAATAGATCGCCGCGGTGGAAGGGCAGCTCAAGGCCACACAAATCCATTTGAGAAACAGTGATTTACAGATGATTACATATATTTGTTAAGTTCATGACATATATATTTTTCGTTAATACCACACCATTTTCTATTTCGATAATGTTAGGTTCTTAATTTATAATAAACTTATATAAAATGTCAATGTAATTCACACCTTTTTAAGTTTTTTACATGGTTTTCAGTATTTCGTTTCGTTTCTTTTATTATTCGGAATTGGAAGAATAATAAATCTTTCGCATTTTTCTATTGAAAAATTAAGAATTTTAAGTAGAAATATTAATTTATTCTCACACTCAATTATACTACTTTTTGAAATTTTTAAATTTTTTGATACTTATGTTAAATCTTATATTTTCTTCTTCCGCTAGGATGTTCTTATGTACCTAAGATTTCCTGTTCTCAAAATACAATATTGTCCTGCAATTTCTCAATGTCATTATCATGGAATAAAATATCAATATTTATGTGGAGCGTTTGCAAATTTTTTACTAAAATCATTTGTTCAATATTCGAATGATTTACGAAGCCTTACATAACAGTTTTTGTCAAAATATTTAAATTATTCTGTAATTCTTATTTATTCCGATTTGTTGATTTAATTCAACAACAGCATTATGATCGTTTTCTTTTATAATTCTTAAATGTTTTTGTAATTCTAATCTTTTATCTTCGTCCGTCACTCCAAACAGAAAATCTAGACCACTGCCAACAACCTTAATTAGACCTCGCTTTTGACGTGGATGCTGCAAAATTTTCGTTGTATAAGTCAGTAGTCTTTTTAAGGGAAAATATCCAAAGTTTACAAAATGATCTTCTATTGATACTTTTATTTGATCTATAATTTCATCATAGCTCGCCAGATCTATTACGTGAACTATTTTGTTATACTCTCGATAAGCTGCACTGGTGTTCTTTTCAACATTATATATCCCGCCTGAGAATTTAGTCCTTCTATTCTGAAATCTGCCCAACTTGTTCTAACGGATACCATGGCCATACGCAAAAGGTAGATAGATAGATATTTATTTCGTAATAAAATGTTTACATTTGTTTTAGTTATCGCACAGTATCGATTGCAGAGATTTAATATACATACCATATATGATATCTTACTTCAGAACAAAATATAAACATGTTTCAGAGTATTCAAAATTGGTAAAAATAAATAAGCAACTTGAAGGAAAATACGACAAAAACCTTCAATATAAAAAAAAGTAATATAAATAAATAAGTTATTAAATATATCGGTGAATAAATAAAACTACATTTCTATTGACAATGTAAATATATTTCTATGCCCCACAACAGACCCTTGAGGAACACCAGCATTGTAGAACATTAATTAAGATACACCACTGTTGACATGCACTTGGAAACAACGATCAGACAAAAAACTTAATACGATATTGCACAAGTAAGGAGGAAAGTTGAAATTATTCATTTTATACATAAGTCCATTGTGCCAAACCGTATCAAAGGCCTTTTCTATGTCGAGTAAAATCATACCGGTCGATTTTCCAATTGCACGATTACTGTTTATAAGATTACAAATCCGATTGACTTGATGAGAAGTGCTATGAATTCGCTTAAATCCAAACTGTTCATCCGGGAAAATGCGATTGTCATCAACGATTTTTATTAACTTCTCCGTCAGTACCCTTTCGTAGATTTTGCTCAAACTGCTAAGCAAACTAATGGGGCGGTAACTGTCAGGATAATCTGGGAGCTTACCAGACTTAAGTACAGGTGTCACTTACGCATATTTCTACTTGTTTGGGAAGTATTGCATTTTTAAACAAGCATTTACTACGGAGGCTAACATCCATATCCCAATTTTCGGTAGTTCTTTAAGATAAATATTTCTTATTAAATCAAGCCAACCAGATTGCCTACTAACTATATTGTTAACTAAGAATGCAATATCTTCTTCGTTAACATACTCGCTTACAGGTGTGACAGAGTTCATCAACCTAATAGAATGTGCAGTACTATTCACAAGAGCATCTGTATTAGCGTCACCCAAATGGCACGATATATTATGGTTACACTCAGATGCTTGGGTAAGTGCATTGGCCTTTTCGATATCCGTAAAATAAGAATTTACAGTATCCCTGAGGCATGGTATTTGTTTGTTCTTATTCTTAACTATTTTAACTATGGTGCAGAAGAGCTTTTAATTTTTGTCTAGATATTAAAGCTTATTATTCCAAGACACATTACGCAGTTGAGCTATACTCTCCTTGATAACCTTATTTAGATGATTCATCTCGTTTTTGTATGTTACCTGTCTGTATCGCTGCGAGTTCTTTCTGAATGAATATTTCTTATATTTATTAGATTTAAGATATAAAAAGGAAGTCTAATGAAATAATTCTATTTAACAATTTTAGGAATGCTTTCATTTGCTGAATCTACAAAAAAAAACATCATCTTTGCAGGTTATGGAGTCTAAATCAAAATTAACTTGTCGGAGTTTCTGATTAATACTTGTTCGATATCGTTTCCAATGGGAGGGCAGGGTCTATGCTCACAGGGCAAAGTTGCTGATCGCTCTCAACTTGGCGGGATGCCAGCAACGATCCTTGTCGATGCATAGATCAAGTTGACATGCAGCCTCCAAGCGGCGCCCCCTGGATAGCTTTCACAACACCCGTTGTGAGGTGAACCAATGCATGCAGCGTTTCCCCAGCGGTTGTGCGCAGGGCTAACAACCCACCCACAAAAAAAATAACTGTTACGGAAGAGCAAGCAGCCTCGGAGAAACGGACGGAACCCCAACGACGACACGGCGCGAAAAAGGACTACGATTTGCGAGTGTGCTCCTGGAATGTAAGAACACTCTACACTCCGGGGGCCGCACAAAAACTGGAAAATATCCTCACGCAGTATAAAGCGGATATTACTGCGCTCCAGGAAATACGCTGGATAGGACACGGAATTATGAAAAAGAAAGAGTGCGACATATATTACAGCTGTCATAAAAGGTTGCACATATTTGGATGCGGATTCGTCGTGGGAAAGCGGCTAAGGTCGAAGGTCATCGACTTCAAACTGGCTGTGATCCGCATCCAAGGCAGATTCTACAACATCAGCCTCATATGTGCACACGCCCCTACCGACGAAGCTGAAGACTCTGTCAAAGAGGATTTTTACGACCTCTTGGACGGTGCCTACGGAGCCTGTCCGGAGTACGATGTCAAAATCGTACTCGGAGACTTCAATGCTAAAATCGGTAAGGAAAACATCTTTGGCGGAGTGATCGGAAAGCAGAGCCTCCACGACACGACAACAGACAACGGCTTCCGACTCACAGACTTTGCGACAGCACGTAATATGGTCATAAGTAGCACAAGGTTCCCTCGCAAAAAAATCCACACAGCAACCTGGCGATCCCCGGATGGTCGAACCGCCAACCAAATCGACCATGTGCTTATTGACGGAAGACACGCGTCAAACATCCTGGATGTGCGAACATTCAGGGGGGCAAACGTCGACTCTGACCACTTTCTTGTTGCAGCAAGATTCAGAGCTCGACTGTCCAATGTCAGAAAGCTGCACCAGCCGACAAAGAAAACTTTTGACATTGGACGCCTAAGCACACCAGAGATTGCCAGAGCCTACGAAGAGCAATTAAGTGAGAGACTCTCCGGTATGCCTACGTCAAGTGCCAACGAGATGTGGTTGCATTGCCGCTCGGCCATCAAAGAGGTAGCGGAAACTACATTAGGCTACCTACCACCCCCGACAAGAAACCCGTGGTATGATGACGAGTGTGAGCAGAAAAAACGTGCAACCGACGAGGCATACCAAAAAGCGCTGCAACGGAAAACAAGAGCAGCGCAAGAGGAGTACCGGGCTAGAAGACGGGAGGAGAAAAAGCTTCTACGCCTGAAGAAAAGGTCTCTCGCAACCTCCCAGCTCAAGGATATCGAAGAGTCTAGGGGCAAGCAAAAAATACGGGCCTTTTACAAAAAAGCCAAAAGCCTGGCCACAGGCTTTAGGAAAGGCACCCAGGCTCTTCGAAATTGCGAGGGTAACCTAGTTATGGACGCCCAGGGAATAGTGGATGTGTTTAAGCAGCACTTCCAACAGCTGCTTAGCGGGCCTGACCAGGAGAGAGTGATAGGGAACCAGGAAATCCCAACTCCAGTCGACGAAGAAGTCCTCCCACCTAGCTTTGAAGAAGTCGGTACAGCCATTAAAAGGCTGAAGAACAACAAAGCCGCAGGCTCAGATGGCTTACCATCGGAGCTTTTCAAAGCTGGGGGAAATGTAATGGTAGGGAACATGCACCAAATCATTTGCCGAATTTGGGAAGATGAAAGCATGCCCGACGACTGGAATATCAGCTCCATATGCCCCATTCACAAAAAAGGCGATCCTACCTCCTGCAAGAACTACAGAGGTATATCCCTGCTCAATGTCGCCTACAAGATCCTATACAGCGTACTGTGTGAACGTCTAAAGCCGTTTTGCACCGCACTAATCGGCACGTACCAGTGCGGCTTCCGGCCCGGCAAATCGACTACAGACCAAATCTTCACACTAAGGCAGATCCTGGAGAAGACCAGCGAGTTTCAAATCAATACTCACCATCTTTTCATCGATTTTAAAGCCGCATACGACAGCATTCATCGCAAGGAGCTATTCGAAGCGATGGCCGAATTCGGGATCCCGGGAAAACTGATCCGGTTGTGTCGCACCACGCTAACACATACGCGATGCACCGTGCAGTTCAAAAACCTCTGAACCGTTCGAAACCTGCACCGGATTTCGGCAAGGAGATGCGCTGTCGTGTGATTTCTTCAATCTGGTACTGGAGAAGATAGTGCGGCGGGCAAAAGTCAACACGGAAGGCACTATCTAATACAAGTCAGTCCAGCTGTTGGGATACGCTGATGACATCGACATTGTCGCGCGGTCCCAACGTGCCATCGTGGAAGCTTTCACGGCAATTGAGGAACAGGCGAAACGAGCTGGTCTTAAGGTCAACGAGGACAAAACAAAATATATGCTGTCGAGCAAACAACGATCCGCCGCACACCACCTAGGCCAAAACGTTACAATCGACAGCTACAATTTCGAGGTAGTAAAGGAGTTTGTCTACCTCGGGGCAAATGTAAACTCTACGAATGACATTGTAGTGGAGATCCGACGTAGAATCGCCCTTGGCAACCGATGCTACTTCGGTCTGTCAAAACAACTGGGCACGAAACTCCTGACTCGAAGGACCAAAGTCATGCTCTACAAAACCCTTATCCTGCCAGTCCTACTTTATGGAGCCGAAAGCTGGACATTAAGTAAGGCTGCAGAGCTGATTCTTGGTGCCTTCGAAAGAAAAATTCTACGTCGGATATATGGTTCCGTCTGCGAAGAAGGCGAATGGAGGAGAAGACACAACCGCGAACTCTACGAGCTGTACAAGGATGTGGATGTAGTCCGGAAGGCAAAAATCCGTCGACTACACTGGCTCGGCCACATCGAGCGAATGGACAACAACGCTCCAGCAAAGAGGGTCTTCGAATCCGAGCCTCCTGGTTCGAGAAGGAGAGGAAGACCGAACCTCCGGTACAAAGACCAAGTCATCGCGGATGCAAGACAGCTTGGCCTTGATGACTGGAAGCAGCGTGCCCAGGACCGTCACCGATGGAAGGCAGCAATTGCTCAGGCTCAGACCCTTCATGGTTCGTCTGCCTGATAAGTAAGTAAGATATCGTTTCCAATAAGCAGTTTTTAAATCTTGGATATATTGATTGACTGTCACACCTGACGAAAGAAACTTACAATAAACAGGGTTATGATCTGAGCTTAATTCATTTATTGACACATGTTGGTTTACATAGCTAGGACTATTTGTAACAAAAATATGACAATCACGTGAACCAGCGGGAACATATGTTGGACTATTGGACAACATTAACGTAATGGGAAACACCTAACAAAGATACACAGCAAATTATCCCAAGCATTTGCACGTGAGCAACTTCAATTTCTATGCCTACAGTTAAGGTCACATCCAACCAAATAATCATCAAGGAGAACATTTTTCGTATGTCGTTTTTCGAACTATTCCTTTTTATGTTGAACACAGTGCCACCGGGAAAATAGGCACACAAAACCTTTATTTTTTTATAATATTGATTTGGTTCAATTCCTAAATTGTCTACCAATTCTTTTTTAATAATTGGCAAAAGTGAGTCTTGAACCGACCTTTTTACAAAAATTGCAACTCCATTACCAGTTCCGTCAGTTCTATCAAGTCGATAGCATTTGTAATTTGGGGTGGATTAACGATGTTATTAATTTAGCCAAGTCTCAGTTACTAAAGCTATGTAAACATTTTTTCTATTTAAAAAGTCTAATAATTCAGTGCTCTTGCTTCGAATCCCTCTTGCAGTCCACGTTACAATATTCATGTTACTATCTAATGTATTATTACTTATCATTGGAATACACACATTTAGTAGCTCACTGTGCGATAGCTTGAAATTGATCTACTTTTGTTTGACGTTTGACAATTTGGTTATCAAAAACATTTAATTCATCCATTGAGAATAGGTCACTATTGTTGTTTAACAAACCTCTTGTTTGGTGAGTTACGCTATCCCATGTAGTAGGTGGCAGATCACAGCTGACAGCATCCACATGATTTTCTCGTACGGTAGCCTGTCTTCGGTGAGGAAGAGCGCGAAAGTCAGACATTGATGACAAGTTAAGTTGCTTCTGCAAGTTGTTCACTGGCGCATTGATGGGAGCTTTCGTAATAGAGAAAGCTTATTCTGCCTGCTGATGGGATTGGATTCTGCTGGCATTGCTGTTGCTTTTAAGCTCTAGGTACTTTGATCGAACCTGACATACATTGTCTCTAGCTTTATGAGAGCAGTTTGCACATTTGTAAGTGTCACTTTTATTGCAGTCCGTAGTCTTGTAAGAGCCAGCGCAGATTCCACAATATGTTTTTATTTGACAATTGCGCTCCCCATGTCCAAACATCTGACAATTATTCCATTGTGTTGGTTTGCCTTTCAGTTTTCGTCGCCACTTTTGCCTGCCAGTTGAGTCTACTTTTATGGGGACTACCCACTTCGGACTATTGTACGGACTACTTCAGAATTATTTTTCAAATCGTATCCTAAAAATTCACCAAAAACTTCTTTGTTTTCTTTGAATTCTTTGAATATAGGATAAACTTACTTTGTGTTTCTACACAAAATGTACTTCCCATGGCTTTGACTGGCATTTTAAAATTGCTCCTCCAATAGGAGCCTGCTCCCGAAAAATGTCCTATTTCCATAGGTTCCATGCTATTTGTACGTCTGTTTTTCCGACTAGCGCATTTAGTTAAACTAAGGGTTAAAGGTGATTTTGAATAAAACACAAATTATTTATTAAATTATTGTTTTTTCTTTTTATTGTAATAATATTGGTATGGTTCAAATGTGTATGGAACAAAATATCAGCCAAATGGCCGACGCGACCACGGCGGCGCACCTCCACCCGACGGTAAAAATTTTCGATGACGCTGAAGCGTTCTGAGGTTCTATGCCGTTAATGTGCATACTTAGTTTAAGTCGAAAGACATAGTTTAAGATTAAATTTAGCTTAGAGTGCCCGCCTGGGACCAGTAAGTTAGAAATAGAATTGTACGTCCAACTAGTTTTTAGCATTTTTGTCTAGTATATAAGCTCTTTATGAATCAAAAATATATAAATGAATTAATATTATTGTATGTATTAGTATATTGATATTGGTTCTGAAATTTTTTCTGATTCAGGTTAAATGATTTTGGCTTATTATAACATATAATTTTATTTTCTTTATTTTTGGACCATAAAAGGTGGAATTTTGATGCCTAGCCTTTAAAATTATATACCTTTCTAATTTCTGAGTAAAAATTCTCTACGGTTGATGATGGTCTACACATTTTCAACCATCCATTATTTCTGTACTGGTTTCCTTTTTCTTGAAATTTTTAATAAGTACATCTTTAAGTTGAGACCAGTTTGCTAGTTTTCCGTAACTATGCAATACTGCCCTTGTTCGACCGACACACTTGTTCCGCATGTAATCAAATAGCATTCTTTTTGCATTCTCATCAAAAAGTGCTAAGTGGGGAGTAATGTTCTCCAAATGGGTGATGAACTTAAGCTTTATATAAACGAGCTAATGCACTTTCCACAGTCTTATGTATATACTTATATCTGACTTTTACCCAATACTGACACTTTTCACAAAATAAAATATAAGATATAATAACTTAAATTAAAGTACCGATTTTCCTTTTGTTTCTTTGGTTCATTTGCTGTCGCTTCTTTTGTTTCTTGGTCTTCCTTCCGCCTTCCTGCTTTGATTTTGTTGTTAACTTTTAATAACTTTCAACACTTATTTTCTTCTCTTCTCTCTTCTTTTTTTGGGTCGATTTGTCTCTTCACTTATTTAATTATTTTTAATCCTCGTCGTCAGTGAAAATGAAAGACGTGTGACTGAGTTTCATATTTTGATTACTCTTATGGTTTTGCATCCGTCAGCTCCGATCGGAGAAGTCTCTACAACTCAACGGAATCGGCATTGATCCCACAACCATTCAGGCACCCTAAGATGCTCTTTTTTTTTTGTTGTATATTCTTGTTTTATTTTCTTTAACTATTCTTAAATTCTAGACAAAAATACTTAAAACTAGCTTAACTATCTTAACATCGTTCTCAATCTAACCTACTGACCCTATACGGGTACTCTAAGTTAATACTATCTTAGTTTTACTGTGCCTTTCAGCATAAGCAACATTTTATTTTATTTTGTTTGTGTCTTATGGACAATTTGTTTTTTATTACCCAAGAAAAGTATTAGGAAAAACTTGGCTGATCTGAACTGAGATGAATCATCTAGATACTACTATAACTATGTCCGTACGGACGCGTGCACCCGGGCGTATATGTTGTGTATATGCAAAACATATAGAATTTATACGCCAAGGTGCACCTTGTTTTTTTTTTTTTTTATTTTTCTTTTTCTTATCGACTATTTTAAGACTATGTAAGTTGACCACTATGATCACCTACCGGGTCATTTTGAAAAGCTTGCGGCAGCGGGGTCTGGTTTTGGTCTAACCACCAGTAAAATTGTCGTTTTTTGGCAGCCTCTCTCCGGTCTCGAGCCGGGATCGCTCTACTGAACCGGAGGAGATCCTCGTGACTACGAACGACATCCCGATCGTATTGGAGTCGCCTGTCCACTGTTCGGCGTACGACGTGGAAGATTACAGGACATCCGCATGGATCCTGTATTAGGCCAATTGTGTCGAGATAGAGGAACGCCTCGGGAGGAATAAAGCCTGTAAGGCGCACTCTCTCATGGTACATTACGCTGGGGTAGTAAGCCCCAAAGATCAGACTGTTGGTTGAAGTCATAGCTCGTGCGATGTGCCTTCTGATCAGCTTAATAATAAAATTATCTATCCTGTTCAGGTTTGCCTCGTTGTACAGGACCTCGTTGGATAGTACTTCTTGTACTCAGACTCAGGTGTACGATACAACTGGAGACATGTCCGGAGACATTGTCTCTCGAACAACCTCATCTTTTCCATCTGGGAAGCACTCACGTTGAACCACAATGGACAACCGTACGCCACAATTGGCCGGATGAGGGCCATGTAGCAGATTACCGTCACTATGGTATCAAGTTGGCTGCTGTAAAACAAACTCCTTGCCACAGCAAAGGCCTTTGTAGCTTTGGTCAGAGCAATATCTATATGTTTGTCAAAATACAGATATTGATCCAACCAAATGCCAAGATACCTCACTACATTTTTCACATCTAACAATCGTCCCTGTGGGTCAACAATGCCGAACTTACGCCAGTTTGTGCGCGTATCCCATGATGCCATGTACAACGGGGTTCTGAAGATGATAGTTTCACACTTTAGGAAATTAATAATCAACTTCCAGTCGTCGCAAAATCGCTGAATTTGTTCGAAGTCACGTTGCAACAATATATTTATTACCTCTACTTTCGGACCTGATCTGTACGCCACTAAATCGTCGGCGTACGCAATTAAATGCGACATGGAACCTATAAGATCTGCAGTGAATATTGAAAACAAGATCGGTCAACCAACCGCTCCCTGTTGCAGACCGTTTTTGATGTCAAAGACCGTGGAAGAAGTTACATCGCCACTTTTCACGACGAACTTTCTATCTGTTATCATGTCATAGATCATGTATAGCAATGCTTTACTTATGCCAAGCCTGACCAGCTTGAGGAAGAGGCCCTCCAACCAAACGGTGTCGAACGCTTTCTCCAAGTCAATCAGGCAAGCACCCGTGCATTGTCTTTTGTCTTTGTTCCATTGGATGTCGGACACCAGTTTAGACGCGGCATGAATGGTTTCATGCCCCGCCCTGAATCCAAACTGGTTGTCCGGTATGATATTATTTTCCTCAACCCATTGCTTCAGAACTCGAATGACTATCTTTTCAAAAACCTTGCTTATGCAAGGAAGAAGACTGATCGACCGAAGATTTGTCGGAACTGATCTGTCTTTGTCCCGTTTAGGGATTGGTTGCACCACAGCTGTTTTCCAATGTTTCGGGCAATAAGCATTACTCAGCGCATTTTTAAACAATGTTGTGTAGATCTGCACCGCTTCGGGGGTAAGATGGCGTAGCACAATATTCGGTATACCATCGATTCCTACAGACTTTTTCTTCTTCAGCGAGGATAAGATACCCTGGAGATCTTTTTGAGAAATCAAGATGTGATTTCTGCCATTGGCTATAGCATTATTTGCCATATTAACGTCATTGAACCTGGTGAAACCTGGATTCTCAGATCGCCATTGACTTATCTCATTACGAAGACTAGTTGGGTTTAGCAGGGCTTCGTTCTCCAGTTCGTGATTCGGCCTACGAACCTCGTTCACCGTATACACTCGCTGGAAGACAGCACCGATTGCTTTCACCTTCTCCTGAGGATCTTCAATCATGAAGAAGTCGTTGTCTAGCACTGCCCCATCTGGATCTATGCCAACTCAAGTCAGTAACTGTTCGTTGGTTGTCGTCCTAGGAAGTCTAACACTCTGAATGTCGTTTTGATCTTTTCTCCGAAATATTTTATTTACTTGCGGGAACATACCCGGGTTGTTAGAACGTACAGCCCGAATTTTATTGCCCCAGTGCAAGCTTATAGCTATGCTATAATTGATACGGATTAACTGTTGGAGGTTCTTGATCTCCGACTTTAGTGCCCTGACTTCCGGATTTTCTGGATCTGTAAACCGCCTATGCAAGAGTTTGAGTCTTGATAGCAGCCTACTTTTGTGCACGTGAAGTGCATCGATGGTAGCATTTCGATAAACATCGCTGTCATCGATTTGTACTACCTTTGGAATAGTCTTGTCCATGGTACTTTTGATTACGTCATCCATTCGTATGAGGTACCGGTCAACCTCTTCGTTCGTCAGGTTTCTGTTTGAAGGGGGATTGATTAAACTCGAACGTAGTTCTGTGGATAAAGTCTTGGAGAAACGTGGCCAGCGGGCCTTATTGTAGTTGTAAGGATGCCTCTGAACATATTCCTCCAGTTCTTCCACCTCGTTCGGGAGCTGAATAGCTGCGAAGAGTCCGCAATGATTACTCTCGTACTCAATCGTAGTTAAGCAGTTCCGCGTGTGTCTTTCCACGTCAAGTATCGTTAGTCGTTTGTCGATTAGCAG
The DNA here is from genome assembly GCA_916610145.1 of Eristalis arbustorum. Classification (NCBI taxonomy): domain Eukaryota; kingdom Metazoa; phylum Arthropoda; class Insecta; order Diptera; family Syrphidae; genus Eristalis; species Eristalis arbustorum. The sequence continues at coordinate 54,584,631 of OU744319.1, read as the reverse complement.
TAGATCCAGATAGGATCCGCTTCTGGGAAACGATGGCCTATCGGTTGCAAGCAAATCTAACTTGAACTCAATATTGTGCTCTACCAACCAGTTGTACAGTGGGGTCCCCCTGTAGTTGCCAGGAGACTTCTCTATTTTACCGAAATAAAGATTGTAACACTTGATGGTGTTGAAGTTGATTTTATTTTCTAGAAAGTGAACATTAATTTAAAAAGGATACAATATGTACACATATTTACACAAACTTACTCTGGTAATTGAAAATTCAAAAATAATCCCCTACCACAACACTATTAACAAAAAGGTTAATTCAAACTTAGCGCCAGAATGTGAATGAACATATTACAATTGGGCGGACTATTTATACAAAAAAAAAAGTAAAAAGATGACCGTTGCTAGGTAATGAGTAACTAGGATTAAAATAGAAAAATTTAAAGTACAGTAATGGATTACTTAGATGAAAATTATATTTTAAGTTTAAGTGGCTCGATGACAATCCCCGACCCGTCTGAACACTTAGGGTGAAGACTCTATATTCAAAACAGCGAGCCTTCCAACTGCCCTCCTCGATTTTATAGTTCCATCCGGTAAACGAACGTCTGCTATACGCACCACTTTATCAACGCCTGCATAAACTTTGACCACTCGGCCCAATTGCCAAGAACTTCGAATGTTGTTAGGTTCAATTAGAAGTACAATGTCGTTGACCTCTACCGGTTTAGTGTCTTTGTGCCACTTTGAGCGTCTTGTGATTTCGGGTAGATACTCGCGATACCAGCGTTTAACAAATTCCGACATCAAATGCTGAGAGCGTCGACTGTACAATCGGCTATGTGCATCACTTTCGTGAAATATTCCAGGAGCCGTGATGTTTCTATCTTCTTCTCCAAAAAGCATTGTGTTAGGAGTGAGTGGCCTTGGATCATCTGGGTCAACGGGAAGGTGAATCAGAGGACGCCTGTTAATCTGCCACTGCGCTTCGAGCAAAGCGTTACGAAGAACATCCTCCCTAGGAACTACTCCTTTAAGGATGAATTCGATGCTGATTTTAATTGAACGTATGAGACGTTCCCAAGCACCACCCATCCAAGGTGAGTAGGCAGGAATGAAACGCCAAAGGATCCCTTCATAATTAGCTCAGTATTCACCTAAAGCGTCTTTCATCTTCTTTGCATCCAGTTCTAACAATTACTTGGCACCAACAAAATTACTGCCATTGTCACTGTACAGGAAACGGGTAACAACGCGATTAATGATGAAACGTCGAATACCCATAATACATTGGTCCAAGCTCAAATCGTTTAGCAGCTCTAATTGTACTGCCCTGAAAGTAAGACAGGTAAAAATCATTCCATACCTTTTTACGGTGCCTCTTCCGTATTTTACGGATAAGGGACCAAAACAATCCACGCCGACGTGAGTAAATGGCTTGGACTCGAAAGCTAATCGAGCTTCTGGGAGTAATCCCATCTTTGGAATTACAGGACTCGCATTCAGACGCTTACACGTATGACATCTGTGCTTAATCTTTTGGACTACTCTTCGGATAGAAATAACCCATGCGTATTCACGAATGTCGGCAATAATTGAGGCTGTACCATGGTGAAGGTTTCTATTGTGGTGAAACTGGATTAAGAGATCCACAAGAGGATGGTCCTTTGGTAAGATAGCCGGATTACGAGATGAATAGGAAACCAACGTCTTTTGACATCTTGAACTTAGCCGTAATGTGCCTTCTTCATCCAAAAATGGAGACAAACTTAGAATGGAACTTGAAGACTTGACTCTACCAGCCACTTGGATTGCTGCAATGTCATCTGGAAATGCATCTTGTTGTATCTTCCTGGAGATCCAATTTTCAGCACGACGAAATTCTTGCGGCGTGATGAATACTTGCAACTCCGTGGTAATGTTACGAAGTTTGTTCTTCAGACGGAGAAAATAAGCGATCACTCTAACTGACGAGCCCCAGCTCGCTCAAATTCTTGGCGATAACTCCTCGAAGACAGTATAAGACGCTTGAAGGAGTCCAGCATGCACCAAAATATTTGACTTCTGCTCATCGAAAAAATCTTCTGAAACTGCAGGCTTGATTGACAAAATTGGCCATTTAATGAAATCTTCTTGAAGGAAGTGAGGTCCTGAAAACCATCGTGAATTTTCAAGGATTGATGCATTAGACCATCGTGTGGCGTCGTCAGCTACATTATCGGTGGTGTTTACATAAAACCACTGCCGAGGTGAAGATGAATCCAGAATCTCTCCAACACGAACTGCGACGAAGGATGGGAATTTGTATGTCGTTGAGTTTATCCATGAAAGTACTGTCTTTGAATCCGAGAGAAAGACCACCTTGTGGATAGCGATGGAATGTGAACTTTTAATCGTTGATGCAAGACGTACTTCCAAAACGGCTGCTTGTAGCTCGAGGCGAGGAACTGTTAACTTCTTTATTGGGGCAACCTTTGCCTTCGCCATGACCAGTGAGACTTCTGTGTTCTTATCCCTTGCGAAGCGTAGATAAGCAACAGCGGCGAAAGCTTTCTCTGAGGCATCAACAAAAACGACGAGGCTTACTTCTGTCCCTTGAACACATGAAACTTGTATTGGTGGCGATCCTCTGCCAAATACTATCCAACCCAGGAGAGTTTTCAAGGCACAAGGTTCATTCTCTTTTCCATGACGTTGTCCTCGTCCCAACAGGAATGTAGCTTGGTCCAGTCCAATCAATATTTTTGGTTTCGCATTTTGTAGATCGACTAGAGGTAGTCCTCGTAAATGAGGAAAGTCCTTCTTCAACTTAGCCACATCAACTGATTGGCTGGGTAGCTCCAAATCCTTAACAGAATAAACGTTTTTTAGCAAATAACGTTTGCGGCTACTTAACCCAGATACTGCCACACTTGCTCTCATTGAATCCTCGCTTCTACAGACGCTTTTTGTCCATTGAAGAGTAAGCTGTTCAGGACTACCCTCCAGTCCTAATTCATCAAAGAGATCCTTTTCAATCATAGACAGAGCAGAACCGTCATCAAGGAAAGCGAAGGTGTCCACAAACTGTTTATTGCTCCCGTAAATGCGAATTGGAGCAATTTTGAACATGATGGGTTGCTTGCTATTGATATGGGAAGAATGAAGTTGTTGCTGTGGAACATACTCTGTTGCAGAAATATTGAGCTCAGGTTTTACAACTTTGGGTATTATATGAAGCAAGCGATGATGACGCCCTGCACAACCACTTATGCCACATGATTGTGATTTGGCGCATGTTTTCCAGATATGTTTGACGGGATCCAAACAAACGAAACAAATGGATTTATCCTTAGCATATGCCAACCGCATGTCTGGCGACAAAGCTTTGAACTCGCGACATTGGTCCAAAGTGTGTTGTTTCTGTCCACATTTGTCGCAATGAACAATATTTGATGTGGTTGGTTGGTGAGTTAAAACTCGACGAGGAGGTTTTTGTGGTTCAAACGTTTTCTTGGAAGAACTAGCATGCGATGCTGTAGATAAATTAGGAGGTAAGTCTATAATCTTCTCCATAAGAAATTCCGCAAAATCGTTCAAAGAAGCTTCATAGATGGAACTTTCTCTCCTCCTCCATTCTTGATACATGCTAGGGCAGAGTTTACAACTAAGATCTGTAAGTACATACCCATTTTTAAGATCCTTATCTCTATTCATCGACTTGATATCGGCAACATCACCATTAATCTTAATGGCCCATAAACGAAGATTTGGATCACATTTCGACGATATAAAAGGAAGCTTTAACAGATCGGATGTTAGCCCATGAATAAGCACCTCGGTGCGACCATAAATAGATCTCAGAAGGTCCATAATAGCAACGTTATTAGTTGAATATTTTAGTCGGTCACTTACTAATTGATATGCCTCACCCTTAAGAGCCTTGCGCAAACGAGCAATATTTTCTTTTCCATTGTACTTTCCTTCTGCTGTGGTGGATTTAAACACCTCCTCAAAGTACGGCCATTCTCGTTTATTTTCACCTGAGAAAATCGGCAGTTCTTGCACATTGTTTCGGTTCAAAATAGTAAGTAGATTCTTCATATCCGACTGTTGATCGAAGATTCCGAATTATTCTTTTTGTGTCTGGGTTCTTCATAGTGAATGGGAGTCGATTGCCGAAGCGGGTCACAGTTTTCCAACAATGACTGATGATTTGCCTGAATTTTACGAATCATATCAAACCTCTCATTCATAATAGCAGCTGATGAATCATAAGATGCTGCGTTGATCCTTTCTTTATGATGATTCAATGGCTTCTTTACCAGCTTCTGCCTTGTTTCCTCCAATTCATTACGTAATGTCCTAAGTTCCTCATCCCTTTGAGATACTGTTGCCTGCGCTACTGCTGCGGCCTCAATGAGAAAATCCATTGACTTCTCTAATTCTCCTTGGGCACTAGGAATTAGTTGCTTGCTTGGTTTACTAATTTCAACCCCAGCTAAAGGATTTGTTGGAGACTGCACCGGTTTTGATTCGCAATCATCCTTGTTACAAAACCAAGCGTCATTTTCTGCGAATAAATCGGGATTTAAGTTTAAAGTTGGCACAAGTGTAGTGCCACCACCTCTTGCACCGTTCACACGCCACCATTTCAAGAAACACACTCTGGTGCGCAACAGAAAAATAAAATTATGTAGTTGCCAGGAGACTTCTCTATTTTACCGAAATAAAGATTGTAACACTTGATGGTGTTGAAGTTGATTTTATTTTCTAGAAAGTGAAAATTAATTTAAAAAGGATACAATATGTACACATATTTACACAAACTTACTCCGGTAATTGAAAATTCAAAAATAATCCCCTACCACAACACTATTAACAAAAAGGTTAATTCAAACTTAGCGCCAGAATGTGAATGAACATATTACAATTGGGCGGACTATTTATACAAAAAAAAAGTAAGTGTTGCTAAGCAACGGAGATACTGGTAACTACGATTACAAAATAATATATATACTGAAATAAGAACAGTTGCTAGGCAACGGATAGATGTGAAATTACAAAACTTATTTTAACAAAAAAAAAGATGACCGTTGCTAGGTAATGAGTAACTAGGATTAAAATAGAAAAATTTAAAGTACAGTAATAATAGTGAAAAGCTGCTTAGATACGACCAAATGGATTACTTAGATGAAAATTATATTTTAAGTTTAAGTGGCTCGATGACACCCCTATCGTTGTGCACTCTATTGCCCCATTCTCTGTGCTTGGAGTTTAAATCTCCAGCAATAATGTAGTAGTCTTCTTCCGAGCTCAGTCGAAGGCTAGTAAAAAGAGTGTCGAGATCTGAAATGAAATTGCGATTGAGGTTAGGATTGTCAGCTGCATAGATCGCGATCAAATACAAACGCTTCCCACCCTGGAGTGAGATGCGAGCAGTACACGTTTCTAGCACTTGCAATCTTCGCACTTCATTGCTGTAAATGACCTTGTGACAAAGGCCTTTCTTTTTATTAAATGAGCGACTCCGCCCCCCTGCAAGGATTGGGGCCGATCTCTACGAATTACGTGGTAATTCTTGTACCAGAGTTTGCGCGTCTGGTTCAGCTTAGTTTCAATGACCATCAGCACGTCTGGGTTGTATGTTTGCAGAAGGTTACAGAGCGTTAGTTTTCGTTCAGTCTTAATCAGTGAATTCACATTCACTGCTAGGATCGTAAGGTTTCGAACTGCGTGCGCAGCCATTAAGATTGTGTGGTGTTGGACACGGCAAACAACGTCGAGTATATGAGATCTACCCGCGCTGCTTGCTCCTGGAACTGCTTTTGGAGTTGAGCGATCTGCCCCTGTATAGAGAGCAGTACCGTCTTCAAATCCAGTTCAGCTTCAGGTTGCCTGGCCACATTGGCCGGGGCTACCGTCGGCACTGTCTGTCGTACCGGTTGCCTCCCTGATGCCATTTGGGCAAAGGAAACTTCCGGTGTCACAGTGGTAGTTGTACGACGAGGCACTAGCCTTGCTTCTACTGTTTGTGTCTTCCTTTTGGCCTCTATGATTTTCCTGATTTCCTGGACCTTAGGACATCCCCGATAATTTGCAGGGTGTCGTTGGTTTTACAGACTACGCATGAAAGTACACTCCTATCCTCGACATTTTCTGTCCCTTAGGGACATTCCCCTTGATTGTGGGTTTTTGCGCATTTGACGCAGCGAGACTCCATGTTGCAGTTCGCTACGGTATGCCCAAACCGCTGGCAACGAGCACATTGAAGTATGTGCTTCGTCTTTTTTAATGTGTCCCATTTGACAGTTATCGAACCTAAACTATTGATTCGCTTTAGGCTCTGTGCTGCTGTCTGGGGTGACCTGAACTAGAAAGAACGGAAGTTTCCTGTTCTCCCTTTTCGGTACCGCAGTAGTAAATGGCTTGAAGCCAATGAACGAGACATCGCCGCTCTGCGCCTGGCACAGTTCCTTTTCCCCTTTTGGGGTATACGAAAAAAACTCAACCTTCGCTGCCGTTAGCTTTTCTTTTATTGACTTATGATCAGCTACTGAAGAGCAGTGAACTGAAAGCCTTAGGGGCCCTTTATATTTTAAATAGAAAGAATTTGTAGTGGCCAACTTACATAATACATCCAGATCTTTGGTCTCCATCCCGAAGACATTGATGGGTAGGCATCCCTCGGTTTTGGTTTCTGCTGGTGGTTGATGTTTTTGTTGCTGTTGCGTCTGCTTCTTCTGCTGTTTCTTTTGATGTTTCTGTTGCGGTTGCATCTGTTTTACTGCTGATGGACGCTGGCGCAAAGGCGGTTGTTGTTGTTGCTTTGCTTGATGTTGTTGTTGCTGTTCCTGTTTGAATTTATGTTCTGTTGTGGATTCAGGTTGAGGAGGAGTTTATATGTGACTATATACATAATATAAATTTCTCAACACTCCCACTTTTATAATTATGCAGTACAATTAACAATTCAATTAAAAAAAATTAATCAGAATCATAAAAAAATTACTTCAATTCATGTTTGCGTATGAATCATCTGTCTGTAACAATTTAAATTAAAATTTAATTTATTTTCAAAGAGTATACCATGATCGAGCGTCCCCTTCACGTATCTGAGATCACGTCTTACCATATTGACATAGACCTTAGACGGATTCTCAAGATAGCGGCTAATGCAATCAACAGCAAACGAAAGATCCGAACGTGTTGCCACTGCCAGGTATAGAAGGCTACCCACAGCCTGCCGGAGAGGAAAGCTCTTTAATTGCTGGAACTGCTGGAGCTGATACCACAGACTTACTTAAGGTGGCGCTACAGTCCGGGGTGGACCTAGGCCTCAACCAACAAGCGTCTCCAGCCAGCTTGATCTTTAGCTAGCTGTCTCCAGTTTCGCACGCATAGTTGGTTGAGGTCCCTTTCCACTTGCGTGCGCCACCTGAGTCGCGGTCTTCCTCTACTGCGCCGTCCCTCGGGGGTGGATTCGAAGACTTTTCGGGCCGGAGCATTGGTTTCCATCCGCTCCACATGACCTAGCCATCTCAATCGTTGGATCTTCACTCTTCTGGCTAAGTCGATGTCGCTGAACAGCCCGTATAGTTCGTCGTTGTATCTCCTCCTCCACTCACCATCTATGCAGACGGGACCGAAAATCACCCGAAGAATTTTCCTCTCGAAGCAACTAAGGGCTGCTTCATCCGCTTTTGACAGAGTCCATGCCTCCGCGCCATATAGCAGGACTGTGACGATTAAGGTCTTGTAAGGCGTTACCTTGGTTGTTCGAGAGAGGGCTTTGTTTACCAATTGCTTTCTTAGCCCAAAGAAGCACCGATTGGCAAGAGTTATTCTTCGTTTGATTTCAGCGCTGGTGTCGTTGTCTGAGTTGATAGCGGTTCCTAGGTAGACAAAGTTTTTAACTACCTCAAAGTTATATCTGTCTGCCGTGACGTTCTGACCGAGACGTCGGTGTTGGGTGTCCTTTCTTGTTGATAGCATATATTTGGTCTTACCCTCGTTTACCGCTAAGCCCATCTTCGCGGCCTCCGTTGCAATACTCACAAAAGCGCCTTTGACATCACGCTGCGTTCTTCCGATAATGTCAATATCGCCGGCATATGCGAGTAGTTGGACGGACTTTTGAAAAATTGTTCCTCTGGTGTTGGCGTTCGAGTTTTGAACAATTCTTTCAAGAACGATGTTGAAAAAGTCGCATGACAGTGCGTCGCCTTGTCTGAATCCTTTTTTGACATCAAAGGTCTCGGTTAGGTCTTTACCGACCTTGATGGAGCAGCGTGAATACTCCATCGTCAGTTTGGTAGGGATGCCAAGACTAGACATTGCTCTGTATAGCTCGTCTCTATAGATGCTATCATACGCGGCCTTAAAATCGATGAACAGGTGGTGGGTATCGATTTGTTGCTCCTGGGTTTTCTCCAAAATCTGCCGAAGTGTGAATATTTGGTCGATGGTGGATTTTCCTGGCCTAAAGCCACACTGGTATGGACTGACCAAGTTGTTGACGAATGGCTTTAGGCGTTCACATAGTACGGCAGATAAGATCTTATAGGCGAGGTTAAGGAGACTTATCCCCCGATAGTTGGCGCAGTCAAAGGGGTCTCCTTTCTTGTGGATCGGGCAAACAATACTGAGGTTCCATTCATCGGGCATGATTTCCCCCGACCATATTTTACAGATGAGTTGGTGCATGCTCCTTACCAAATCATCGCCTGCGGCTTTAAAAAGCTCGGCGGGTAAGCCGTCAGCTCCAGCAGCCTTGTTGGATTTCAGTTTAGATATAGCAATCCTCACTTCATCCGGGTCGGGTGGACGGAATTGTTGATCTTCATCGTCCCTTTCATTGGGGCTGAATGTTTCGTTCTGCCTGATAGCGGAATTTGGTTCTTCGTCGCCGTTATAGAGTCTGCAGAAATGGTTTCTCCATATTCTCAGCATCGACTGTGACTCTACTACGATGTTCCCTTGTTCATCCCTACAGGCTTCGGTTCGGAGTTTATAACCTTGACTGGTTGACTTTACCCTTTGGTAAGACTTCCTTACCTCATTCCTGCAGTAATATCCTTCTATTCTGCCGATCGCGCGCTTCTCGTGCTCCTTCTTATTTCTCCTGAGAAGCCGGTGTTCGTCTCTCCTCTTCTGCTCGTAGAGCTCCCGAGCAGCTCTGGTCCTTCTTTGCAGTGCCGCTTTGTATGCTTCTTGCTTGGCTGCATTCGCCTGCCGACACTCATTGTCAAACCAGGGGTTTCGTTGTGGTGGCGGATTGAAACCCAGCACATCAGAGGCGGCATCTCTGATGGCTTTTTGGCAACGCTGCCACTGGTCTTCAATACTTGATGTTGGCGGCGTAGGATTTCTTAAGAGGTTGAAGGAGACACGATCGGAAAAAGATATGGCAATCTCTTGCGATTGTAGCCGGCCGACGTTGAACTTCCTCACAGTATTTCTTTGTCTTGGCGGTGTTCGGGATATCCGCAACCTTATCTTGGCTACTACAAGGTGGTGGTCCGAGTCAATGTTGGCACCTCGGAACGTTCGGACATCTATAATACTGGAGGAGTGCCTTGCGTCGATCGCAATGTGATCAATCTGATTGATGGTTGATTGATCAGGAGATAGCCATGTCCCATTGTGAATGTCGAGATGTGGGAATTTTGTACTGGCTACTACAACATTTCGCCCCGCAGCAAAGTCGATCAGCCTAAATCCGTTATCGGATGTGGTGTCGTGTAGGCTGTGCTTCCCGACCGTACTACCAAAGATGTTCTCTTTTCCTAGCTTTGCGTTAAAATCGCCAAGAACAATTTTCATGTCGTAGCTAGGGCATTGCTCATACGTTTTGTCCATAGAACCTGTCTTTGGTGTCGTCAACTTTCTCCTCTGTGGGGGCATGTGCGCATATAAGGCTTATGTTGTCAAATTTAGCCTGGATGTATGGAATTGTCGTGAGGTGCTCGTTCACTGACCTGAACGATAAGACTTCTTGCCTAAGTCTGCCTCTAACGATAAATCCACATCCAAATAGGCGCTGTTTTTGTTGTTTGTAGCACTCACCGTAATATATATCACAGTTTTTCATCCTCCTTTTGCCCGGTCCATCCCATCGCACTTCTTGGATGGCGCGTATGTCTGCTTTGCAGCAGTCTAGGGCTTCCGCTAATTGTTCGGCTGCACGTGGCCTATAAAGGGACCTTACATTCCACGTACAGATCCGAAGGTCGTTGTCCGTATATCGTTTGCAGGGTTCGTCATCAGTAAAATCATCCGTTTCCGAGGCTTGTTGTTGCTTCGTAACTATGGTTTTTTTGTGTGGCCGGGCAGTTACCCCGACGGCACAACCTTCAACCTGGAGGGCCAGTTCCTTTTTTGTAACCCCTAGGACAAGAGATCGCACTTATAAGTTTGGCAGGTTGAGCTCGGGTGAACTACAACCAGTACCCGATGGCTACCACTTGAAGCTAGCACAGACGCTTCTGCTAAATCTTTGTAACACCCTTGCTACATACTGAGACTGACTAAGATGTATAGAACCAGCTTGTAGACGTCTTATTTCTAGTCCCTGGAAGTGTTTAGCCGTAAAAACTTTGATTTCAAAATTTCTTTTTGTATAAGTGCACAGGCTTACGATATCATTCTCGTCTGTTGCAGCTATGATCATCAATATATATTGCCAAAAAAATCACAAAAACACATTAATCTGCACAGCTTGGCCTTAGGTTGAGGTCCTTTAATAGCTTCGTAAATTTTTGAATCCAGCACCGTGAAAACTGCTTGAGACCGTAGAAGCTATTTTTTGGCTTACAAACTCGTCCGCTATGATCATCATAACCCATCGGCTGCTTGACATAAATCTCCTCTTCTATTCTTCCATATAAAAACGCTGTATAATCGTCGAACAGAATAATCCTTAAATTTTCCGATGCAGCTATACTCACTAGAAACGAGTCTCGCTTTGAACCTTATTTCTTACTTCTCAGTAACATTCTTCTTCTGACAAGTCTACTTGGTGTCTATAAGCTTTCGATTGGAAAGTGCACGAAAACCCATCTTCAGATGGTTGAATTGGATTGAAAGGCTCAATACCTTCGATCAAATCACCAACAGCCTGACTGCAAACACCGCCACAAGTTCCTGAACTAATAACGCTATCGTCACGAACCAGCTGCAAGCTATCATCATTTGAGTTTCCGAAACTATGATCACCAATAGCAATAGATTTTATCTTCGATTCTAGCATCTTCATTATCAACCGCATTCTTTTTCCAGTCTTCTTCTTCAAGTAAAATTGTATTTTCCTGTAAGCTTTCTGACTTCGTCAAATTTTCAAAATTGGTAAACACTATGTTTCGAGTCGTCTCAACCTTGTTCTGCTCCAGAATATATACTCTATAGCCTTTTACGCCATCTTGATAACCAATAAAAACTCCACTTTTTGATTTTGCATCCAACATCCTTCTCTTCGGTCCTGGAACATACACATATACGTCTAGAGCCATTGTCAGTACGTAGCATTCGAACCCTATTTCCTATCTCAGCTTGCACCTCGTTTAGAAAGGTATACACATTGCATATTTAGCAGCTGTTTGACTTTTCCATTCACATATTCAGAGCCATTGTCGGCACGTAGCATTCGAACCCGATATTCCTATTTTTCCTTCATAAAATATACCTTTTGATAGTGAGAAAATCGTCCTTAAATAAGGGAAAGTATTTTTATCCTCCTATTGATTACTGCTGCATTGGCCCACAAGCGTCTGTATGTACCAGCTGCAAATCAGATGAAGACTTTCTTTCAGATTCACTAAGCATAGAACAACACTGTTTTGCATGCAACCATCACATGCGAAATTATAATTATCTTTTTACGGAATTTAGAAATCGCGCAAAATACTTTGTACTTGGTTGAGATTCTGTGCTAGGCGTTCATGCCACATCTGAAGTGTGTTAGTTTCCTTTACAGCAAGATTCGCAAACATGTGGTCGCTCTCCATCTGACAAGAAGCTTAAAAAGTTTCCATTCGCGTACTCCCTCTGCAAGAGTTTTTAATAAATTTGTATTTAGAATTATCTGACCAAAAACGAAGACCTTTGTCCAAAGTACTATTTTTCTTTTCCTTCTTCTTCTTCTTGTGGCGCTACGGTCCGGGGTGAACCTGGACCTCGGTCAACAATCCTCTAAAGCTGGCACGATCTTTAGCCAGCTGCCTCCAATTTCGCATTCCAAGTTGGTTAAGGTCCTTCTCCACTTGAGTGCGCCATCGGGTTCGTGGTCGTCCTCTATTGCTTTGTCCCACTGGTCGGACTCGGAGTCGAAGACTCTTCGGGCTGGAGAAGTGTTGTCCATGCGCTCAACATGGCCTAGCCATCTTAGGCGTTCAATCCGTAGACGGCTGACTAGACTCATGTCGCTGTACTGTCCGTACAATTCGTGGTTGAATCTTCTTCTCCAGGAACCTTCAACGCAAACAGGAAGATTGAACGCAAAACTTTTCTCTCGAAGAGACCAAGTGCGTCTTCATGCGCTCTTGAGATAGTCCAAGCTTCCACGCCTTACAGCAGGACAGGGATGATAAAGGTCAAGGTTATCATCATCAGGTTATATAATGTGAGCTTGGTCTTTCGGGAGAGGGCTCTGCTACTCAATTGCCTCTTGAGCCCAAAGAAACAGCGGTTCGCAAGAGTTATTCAGCGTTTAATCTCGGTACTGATGTTGTTTGCACTATTTACTTGGGAGCCAAGGTAGATGAAGTCCTTTACTACCTCGAAGTTGTAGCTGCCTATGGTGACGTTCTGACCGAGTCGTCGGTGTTGTGTGTCCTATTTTGATGACAGCATATACTTCGTTTTGCCCTCATTCACCGCCAAACACATTTTTGCCAAGTCCGTTTCAATGCAAACGCTTCATTGACGGCTCGCCGAGTTGGGCCAATCACCTCAATGTCGTCCGCGTATGCTGGTAGTTGAACGGATTTTTGAAAAATCGTACCTCTAGTGTTGGCGCGTGAGTTTTGCACGACCTTCTCAAGTACAATGTTGTCGCCTTGCCTAAAACCTTTTTTGACATTGAAGGTCTCTGTGAGTTCGTTACCGACTTTGATGGAGCAGCGAGATTTCTCCATCGTCATCCTGCACAATCTGACGTGTTTGGTAGGAATGTAAAGCTCGTCTCTATGCACACTGTCATATGCGGCCTTAAAGTCGACAAATAGGTGGTGGGTGTCGATCTGCATCTCTTGGGTTTTTTCGAGGATCTGCCGTAATGTGAAAATTTGATCGATAGTGGACTTCCCAGGCCTGAAACCGCACTGATAGGGATCTATCAGGTTGTTGACGAATGGTTTCAGACCCTCACACTGAACGGCAGACAAGACTTTGTAGGCGATATTAAGGAGACTTATCCCCCGATAGTTGGTGCAGTCAAAGGGGTCTCCTTTCTTGTGGATCGGGCAAACGATACTAAGATTCCACTCGTCGGGCATGCTTTCCTCCGACCATATCCTACAGATGAGCTGGTGCATGCGCCCAACCAGATCATCCCCAGCTGCTTTAAACAGTTCCGCGGACAATCCATCCGCTCCAGCAGCTTTGTTCTACTTCAGTCTAGATATCGTTAACTTGACTTCGTCTAAGTCGGGGGGACGAAATTCGTGCTCATCATCGTCCAAATTGAGTGAAACATTCTGCCTGACAGCGGAATTTGTGCCGTCATCGCCGTTTAACAGTCTACAGAAATGATTTTAGGGCATTTTTTGGGGTCTCGCAACCTTGAATAAATGCATGCCTTTTGTTGATACAATCAACATTCTGCCTCCTCCGACGTTATCTTCAAGGTTTTCTTTAACCAGCGATTTGCAATACTTTGATGAGGTCTAGTACTTCGGCGACTTGCAATACTTCCGGTTTGTCATAGTTCAAAAGGCTTGGTGTAATTTTTTTTAGGCACTTGCTATACTTGAAGATTCCAGCTAATAAAGAAATCAAAACAAAAGCTGAAGTGGCAATTGAACAATATCCATATGTCTAATACTGATGCTTTTTGATTTCCTTCCAGTTCTCGTCATGCAATCGATTAAGTGCTGTAACTGCCTCCCAGTGGTTAATATTTGAGACATCTATTATATCCTTATTGAGCGGGATGAAGGTTTCGTTTGCGATATAAACAGGAGTATGCTTATGGTAGCAATAATTTTGCTAAAATGCATAATCAGTCCGGTTTCCTTGAATATCTTTGCTTCTAGCCATACTATGATATAATATGAATAATTCCAGTCTAATTCAGAATTATCTTTACACGTTCTGAACCGCAAGTATTAAATACCGTTGTTTCTTCTGGTGTAATGAACATCCAAGTGTTGTGATTCCATAACTCTTTCCATATTGTGTGGCTTTGTCGTAGCGTTCTAGTACGAAATTGCTTGAAGGTCAATTTCTTGTAGACCTGCTGTACAATACAATCATCACTTAGGTCAAAATTGTGAAATATTGATGGCCCTAGGATATAAGCTGTTTCATTGACAAATTGGGCTGCAACAATATCTTTCAAAGGTATTATGAAATATCTTTGGAGATAGTAGCTTACTCCAAACACCGCTTGCTGTATCTGAACCTCTTCAAATGTCTGCTCATCAATTTTTACGGGAACGGTATTAATCTTAATCAGCGTGTAAGGAGTCGACGATCACAAAATATCCTGTTATCATCACTGCGGATGAATTTGATGATATTTCAAACTTGTCCACTGGATTCTCTTAAGAATTTCCATATGTGGGCCCAGCGTTACTGCACGTTTGTTGATAATTTGTCCCATGCTCCCAAAATTCCAACAAATGACTGTGCTTCAGATAGATATGAAGTAGCTTGGGGGATTTTACTTCAATTCCCCGCATGTAACTCAGAGCAATCAAGTATGTGTTTGTTACATGGATATGGAGCTAATTTTCGTCGACAATATTGTACCAAGATTTCATTTTGTTGATCTCTTCTAGACCACCATTTAGATTGTTGCTGAAGTTGTTTATTTTGTTGGTAATTCTTGCTTCAGTATTAGATACCGGTAATAGTTGACATCATTAGCTTGGTATTGGTTTTAGTACTTTATATCAGTGTTCTTTTGATTACTATCCAGAGCTTCGATATCTTTATAAACTTCGCCATTGACTCCAAATATTGATGTGAGAAGTGTTCCTGTAACCCAAGTTTTTGTCGTCTAAACAGCGTTAGTCAAAGTCTGTTAAAAATTGAGACTAAGTTTTTCCACCCTTCATCCATGTGATTTCGCAAGTCATCACATTGACCTTCTTTATTTACGGCCCTTGCCTTACTGCATAACTTCGTGAAGTTATCTCGCGTCTTGTTGACATTAATTCCATCTGCAGTAAAATCGGATGTTAGTTCAATATGCACAGTCTTTGTAGCCACGCAGACGAAAAGTGCGATGTACGACTTGTGTGATTTCACACCTCGAGTCTGCGAGCAACGGACGTTGATTGGGCCTGCATAGTCTAAGCCGCAATGTGTGAATGGCCGCGCGAAATTAACTCGTGCTTCTGGAAGTTGTCCCTTAAGGAAACATTTTAGACATTGATTAAGTATGCCCCTTACAGTGTTGGTTCCACGGATGATCCAATACATTCTTCGAATATGATGCGGCGTCAGCTTTACTCCTACGTAAAGAGTATCAAGGTGGGTTTTATTAAATATTAACCTGGTCAATAGATGTGAGAGTGACAAAATCATAGGGTGTCTTTGGTTGATTGACAAGTGTGCGTGCTACAGGCGACCTCCCACTCGGAGTATTCCATTAGTGTCAATGAATGGATAATGACAATATACTGCTGGACGGTTTTAGCATCTTATTTGCCCTGTGATTTTCCATGTCATCGGAGAAGTATTGTTGAACTCCTTTGTCTCTAACTTTCCATGAAGTAGTGACTACGAGGAATATTTATAGCAAGTGACATATTGTTAATTTGGCATGTTTTTTTAATGCCATTGCTGATTTATCTGCTGGCCATGCTTCGTTAACCAATCTGGACAGTACCACCAAGTTGAATTCAGGATATTAAAAGGAACAGAACTTGAATCACTGTCAAAGTGACGGGTGGAATAAATATATTCCGCCTTTGTTTTGCAGTACCGTTATAGTTTCACATTAATATTATTCTTGAATATTCTTACTCGAACGCAACAATCGCTCTCCCTAATTTCAATTTGCCTTTTTTAAAAATTTAGAATGAAGTTGATAGCATTTGATCTCCTATTAGCAGTATGCAGGAAAAATGAACAAAACTGAAAATAATATTCTACAAGGAACTTTATTTTAATTTTTGTATCGAACTAAATGCACACTCGATTATAAATACCGTCATTAGGGCAAGGCAGAGACTGATATACTTTTACCTACGCTTTACCAAAGTCAGACGAGTGAAAGTTTCTTCAGAGCAACTCGTTTTATGACTTCAACTTTCTCAACTGTAGTAAATTTCACATTGTTAGAATTACTGAATCGTACCAAAAGGATTGATTTCATTAACGAAATTAAAAAAGGCTTGTTTTCACTTATAAGTTTAAAGAAAAGAAGCAAGCGAATTTTCATAAGCCAACATTGCCATCAAACGCAGATATTTTGAAAGCAGTCCTGGAGGCTAAAAGTAGCGCAAATAAACATGCATTACAATTCGGTATCGAATCAGACCGCATCCCAAATAAACAGGAAATAGTAAAATGATTGCACGTTGATGCAAATTCTTCCGATGAAAATGTCCATGTTGATGAAGTAGTAGTGATACAGAAGGCAGAAAGTAGATGGAAAGGTTGTCTATGTAAAAACACTTCAAAGGCTGACAACGACTGTGATAAAGTTAGCCCGGATAGACTTATGCGATTTATTAATTTAAATACAGCGCCTACACCCATTGAAGAAGATAAATATATCAATCAATCAGATATAGTACTTACCTTAATGACCGTGTAAAAAACACATTGGAAATTCCCCTAAATTTGTTTTATTTACATTTGCATTGACCAGTAAATTTGCTTGTACGCGCAAAAAATAAAAATAAATTTGTGATGTGAACATACTTCGCAAAAATTAAATTTGACAAAAAAAATGTAAGCAAACAAAATTTTAAAGTGAAAAATCCTATAAAAAAATTAAAAATATTTTATTTTCAAACCGTGCTATATCAAAACCATGTAAAAACAGACTCTTTTGTGGACTAGGGGTAAAAATGGCCGAAGATGGACATCTCCTTGCTCTTTTGCTTCTGCCCCAGTCGTTCACAGACTCGCGAAGTGATCAGGCGTATTCGGCTTCAATAATAGAAAAATATAATAAAATCTAAAAAGCCAAGTGAAATAGTGATAGAGACACCAATTGTTCAAGTGATTAGTAGCGCGGTTGATAGGACCATCGCTCCTAGATCCAAGTGATCTAGGTTCGAATCCCGCGGCGGACAATTGTGTTTAATTAATGTTGTTTTTATTTATTCTAAATAATTTAATAGCGAGTGTGTTGAGAGTGTAGATAAGAAATGGAAACAGGCGAGCGACCCGCGCTCCAAGAATCGGGTGATGCGGAACAACCGGTGGCTAGCACATCAGACCACCAGACACCGCAGGAATTAAGAGTGAAAAGGAGAAAGAAAGGACAACCTCAACCAACCGGTATAAAGCGTCGAACCATAACAATGACGTCAGAAGAAGAATTTGCACTTCCCAACCAAGCTAATCCAAGATCAACACGTGCATCAACTACGAAAGCACAGATTGACAAAGTGGACATAGAACGTGTCCAATATGAATCAGAGGAAGGAGAGGGACGCTCTTATATGGGGGAAGTGGCAACTTCTCAGATTTCGAAGACAAATGGGAAGAGATGGAAGAGCTTGAGAAAAGCAAAAAAACATCCAGGACTTCTGTTCGACGACTATTTTGCCACCGAGTCAACGACGAAAAAGAATACGAATAGCGAATTAAAAACGAAGAGCGAAAAATACAACGAGCCGATGCGGATGAAATGAAACACGGAATTCAACTGAATGGTCAAGTGGACAAGTGGTTGTCTTTAATTTTGCTATTTTTTATGTTGCATTTTTGACAGTTAGTTTTTTATGTACATGGAAGTAAATGAAATATTCTTACAATAAATATGGCGAACCTTGGCACATTGGCGGGTAATTCAAATTTTACGATATTGCAATACGATTTCAAATGCATGTATTATGTGATTGGATAATGTTTAAATTAATTCAAATACATTTTCAGGAAATTAATAATGATGTAATTCAGTGAAATTAATGATGTGATAAAGATGTATGATGTATATATGTATGTATGTCAAGGTACTAATATCAATTGATTGAATGATGTTTTACATGTATGTATATATATATGTGATAGAGTATATAATCATGTGGTATGTACATATGCTTTGTATGAGATGCCCTAACATTCCGCCTCCTTTGAAAGGACTCTGCTTTCAAGCTGGAAGTAGTGCTAGCTTGTGAAATGGACGGTGATATGTTCCCCTTTGGTGTTTATATCTCTGCTACTCGAAGTTTGTCATCTGGTCCCTTCCACACTTGCCTAACTCTACCCAGCAACCATCTTTGCGGCGACACATTGTCTTCGTGTATTATGACCACAGCACCAATGTTGAGATTTGGTTCTACAGATACCTATTTATTTCTTTGCTGTAGCTCGCTGAGGTATTCTGCTGTCCATCTTCTCCAGAAATGAGACTTCACCGCGTTGATTCGTCTCCACCTCTGGATATAGCTGATATTTGACCCGTCGTCTGCAGGATCTGGAAGCGCCTTCAATGCTGCACCGATGAGCAGATGTCCTGGTGTGAGTGCCTCAAAGTCGCTGCGATCCTGTGATAGTGGAGTAATTGGACGCGAGTTCATGATGGCTTCGATGTCGACCAGTGCTGTGCTCAGCTCTTCGAATGTGAGATGAGAATTAGCCAAGCTTCTCACAAGGTGTCCCTTCGCTATCTTGACCACCGCCTCCCACAATTCACCAATATGAGGAGCCCTGGTAGGTATAAAATGAAACGATATGCCCTGATTAGTACAAAAGATTTTGATTGGCTCGATTGCCGATTTGTTAAAAAATATATTTTGAAGCTCTTACAGCTTTTTTTTGCTCGAACGAAATTTGTGATAGTGGAGTAATTGGACGCGAGTTCATGATGGCTTGGATGTCGACCAGTGCTGTGCTCAGGCTCGATTGCCGATTTGTTAAAAAATATATTTTGAAGCTCCAACAGCGTTTTTTTTTTGCTTCAACGAAATTTGTAGCATTGTCAGAATAAATGTGTCCGGACAACACCTACGACCTATTAACCGCTTTAATGCTGCAATGAAGGCCTCACTTGAGAGATCTGACACTGCTTCCAAATGAACAGCTTTGCCTACCAAGCAGACAAATATCGCAATGTAGGTTTTATACGGTAGTTTCCCACGAATTTTGTAGTATGTCATCACTGGACCGCAAAAATCTCATGACGAAAATCAAATGACGAAAATGGACGCCATTCTGTTAATCTTCCTGCTGGCAGATTACCCATCCCTTGCTGGATTAATTTCGGTCTGTACCTAACAAAATGAACGCACTTCTTCACTCCCTTTCTTGCGACATCTCTTTGGTCCTGTTTGTGTTGACGGGTTCTGGAGGAGAAGATTCAATCACGAACTGTACAGGCTGTACAGCGACATGAGCCTAGTTAGGCGTCTACGGATCCGACGCCTACGGTGGCTAGGTCATGTAGAGCGTATGGACACCACAGCTCCGGCCCGAAGAATCTTCGAATCCGAAACTGTCGGGCAACGCAACAGAGGACGCCCGCGTTTAAGGTGGCGCACCCAAGTGGAGAAGGACCTCAACCAACTTGGTGTGCGAAACTGGAGACAGCTAGACAGGGATCGCGCTAGTGGGAGAGGCATGTTGGTTGAGGCCCAGGTCCACCCCGGACTGTAGGTGCATTACCAAACATTCAACAAAGATACAATTCCTTGTCAGTAACAAGGGATATTTTTGTTGCTCTGGGTTGTTCACGTTCTTGAGCCGTCCGCCCACTCTCAGCAGTTCTACCTCTGCTCTTAAGTGTTGTATTTGTTTTTATTTTTTCAATCTCCGCTTCGAAGAATTCTTGTTGAACGATCCAGACGATACGATGCAGCGCCTTATCCACTTCTTCCTTCGACACGACTTTTGTTTCTTCCGTCTGTTGTTTTTTCAACCTATTACAAAACGTATCATGAATGCTATTATGAGCAATAATTTTTAAAAATGAACTGTGTTTATGAATTTTTTCTAATAAGTAATTATCTCTCGTCTGTTTGCAGAAGAGAATAGTTTTGCGTTTTTTCAAGAGCAGCTCTTCCTCTGTGAACTGAATCTCACAGCCTGATGGCCATTCTTCTGGATGCTTTGCCAGGAAGGTTGGACCAGAAAACTATATTGAATTTTTTAGTTCTTCTACGGTGCAACCTCTTGACACTTCGTCAGCTGGACTTTCCACACCAGGAACGTGGCGCCATTTTGCTTCTGGAGCTTTTTCTTGAATTTCGGATACCCTGTTACCAACGAAGACACTCAACTTTGACGAGTGCGTCCGTCCAAAAATACACGTCTGTGTATGTCTGCTTGAAGATACCTTTTATTTTAGCCCAAAGTCTTACCAAAAGATGTGCGCTGCACAGTTCTAACCGCGAAAGCTGTTTACGCTTTGTCGGGGAAACTCTCGACTTTGCTATTAGAAGTTTGACTACACTATTGCCCGACCTGTCCGTCGTTCTAAGGTAAATGCAACTGAAGCGTCGCAGAACCCATGTTATTTGCGATATTGATGCATCCCAGTCTAGTTGATCGATCCACAATTTTTGAAGAATGATTTTTGCCTATGATTATGAGTATTGGGCTCAATAAACCCATAGGGTCGAAAAGTGACGACGACAACGAAAGTGTCGATCTTTTGGTGACCTTTGTGTAGGATTTGGATGGCTAATACGAAAATTGTAATTCATCGCTTTGAGGACCCCATGTGATTCCTAACGTGCTTGTTAGATCCGCATATACGATTTGAAGATCTTTCGATTTGTTCCTCTCCGACCAGATTATCGAGGAATTATTACTATTCCATTTTGCTAATTCGAACCCTACCGACTGTAGGATTGCAGTGACTTGCGTTTTAATTTTGACAAGAGTGTCTAGGTCGTCCGAACCGGTGAGCATATCATCTAAATAAAAATCTGTTCGCAGTACCGTTGTTGGACCGACCATTAAAATTTCGTTCAAGGAGATTTGTAAAGAAGTGCAACATGATGCGTCGAATACGACTCTTAATTTCGCCATAGTACTTTCGGGTTTTATGACACACTGCTGAGGAATGAAGTAGTGTGGCTCATCTAACTGTGGATTGGACATGAGGGACATATATCCCCGATTTTCATATTCCTTCAAGACATTTGCATATTCCTCTATCAGTGCTAAATTTTTCGAAAGTCTGCGTTCAAGGGTTAGGAAACGTTTTTGGCAATATCGTAGGAACCTCCTAAACATGTTGGGTCTTGTTTGAATGGTAGTCGCACGGCGAGATGACCATTCGACGCAACTTCTATAGATTCGAGAATCCGATGTTCGTAATCTTCCTGTTCTTTTGTCCATTCTGCTCTCCGGCCCACAACCTCCTCTAATTCCCAAAACTTCTCTTCGTACCTTTGTAGTGAATCATCCTGCGATGTAACGCCGCATATTGCGTGAGTTGGTTTGTTGGTATTTGCGTTGGAATCGCATCTCCCAGATACGAGCCAACCTAATGTGGTTTTCTGCATGATTGGCAATCCTTGTACTAATATAATTTGACCTACCGATAACAAGTCGAAAAATGTCTATTTGTGATGGTTCGTTAAAGTTTTCGGCCGCCATTGTAATGTTTTTCGGAAGATTCCAACCTGCCTTGATTTGTCTGATTGGTACCCGGTGATTGAATGAGTAATCGAAAACTTCAAAGCTAACTCTAAGTTGTTAAAACGAGAACGAATGACTGTTTTTTTTCCCTCATTTTTGCTTAATTCATTTACTTACATGCTAGACAAAAATGTTTAAAACTAACTTAACTAACTTAACACCTGTTCTTACACCTAACCTACTGACCCTATACGGGTACTCTAAGCTATTCTTATTGTACATATTTTTCTGTGCCTTTCGGCTTATGCTATGTTTTTGGCTATATATATCTAACTTAACCTAATATTAAAACTTAAGACTATATTAACTATGTCTGTAACAGTACGAACGCACACCAGGGCGTATATGTTATGTATGTGCCTATTTATTTATTTATTTATTTTAAGTAGTTCAAAGCATTCTATTACATTCATATCTTACATTATTTTAGAGAATTGGGACATTTTATCCCTTACAGCTACGATACAATTTATCTTACAACAATTAGCTAATATGGTTATGAAAAGAATATGTTTAGGGAAAACTACTAACAAGCATCTTATGTGAAACTTAAGCTAGTATTGCATTTGCCCGTTTCAAGGATTTACCATTCTATGCTAATTTGGTGCAAGTTGTTTTATAAGTTCATTTGGAGATACAGAGCATTTATTGTAGAAATTTATTTTAGATTTGGAGATAAGAGTGTTAATCATGTTGACATTGGCTTTTAGGTGAAGTCTGGTGGTTGAGAAGTGCCAAGGCAGATTTAAAAACATTTTTAAAAGTTTATTTTGACATCTTTCTAGCTTTAACTTGTGAGTTTTAGCGCAATCACCATACTGGTGCCCCGTACATTATAATGGCTTGGAAAACTAATTTGTGGATAAGTAATTTATTATCAGAACTTAGTTTAGAATTTCTGCACAACAATGGATACAATAATCTTGTTAGTTTATTAACTTTATCTATTGTGGCAGAAATGTGAGCCTGAAAGGTTAGTTTTGGATCTAGGATAAGTCCAAGATATTTGCACTTTTCATCCCAATCTATTTCCACAGAGCATAACCGTAGCTTGATGTTAGGTAGGTAGCACTCTTTTCTAAACCTAGTGAACCATATAGCTTGCGTCTTTTGAGGGTTTGGCTTTATCTTCCATTGGAAGCAATATTGTTCAAATTGCGAGAGAGCAGTTTGTAGTACATTAAAGACCTCTATAAATAATCTACCAGATGCAAATAATGCAGTATCGTCCGAAAACATTGCAACGTTGACACTGTTATTGAAAGTAGGCAGATCTGCGACATAAATATTAAACAGAATTGGCCCCAGAACAGATCCCTGAGGAACGCCGTGCTCAATATTTTTGGTGTTAGATATGTTGTTTCTGATTTTGACTGCAAACCTTCTGTCTTTGAGGAAGCTTTGGATCAATTTGATGATTTGCATTGGGAAGTTAAAAAATGCTCAGCTTCGAGTTATTTTCAAGAATAATGTCGATACCAACAGCTTCAATAACTTTACAGTACATATAGGAGCGTACAGTATGTGTAATACTTTTTTAACCACAATGGCAACACCACCCCCAGTTGTATGAGTTCTATCGAGTCGGTGACATACTTAATAAGGATGAGAGAATGAATTCTTTTTTTTAAGCATCGTTTCCGTTAAGACCGCAATGTCAACTTGATTGTTAGATATGTAATTGAAAAATTCCAATTGCTTTTTATTAATACTTCTAGCATTCCATGTTAAAATTTTTAAAGTATTACTTAGCATGGGCATTTGCATAAACATACTTAATAGCTAGACTCGTTATTACATTAAATTGATCTGTTTTAGAATTGCATGCACTTAACTTATCTATTACTTCATTTAATAGACTACTAATCTCTTCGAAAGAGAATATATTACACCGATCACCTGTTGCATACGATGCGAAAGAGTCGTTGTTTGACATTGCACACCACTCTTACCCGAATGAAAATGCTTAGAGTGTGTTGTTGGTTGGTTAGATTGAGTAGACCTCGGAGGCAAGTGTTGCGATGCTCGATTCCTTGGAGTTGGGAGTGGAGGAAAATATGCAAGAGAGGATCGATCATATTGGAATTGTTGAACCGCAGCGGGAGGGTGCACGAAAATATGTTTCTTGTTCTCTCTTTGATAGGGTGGGAGTCTTTGTCTCAGTTCCATGTATTGTTTGCGGCTGGTCAGTTGGGATCGGATGACTTGTGCGGCCCTTTGCAGTTGGCACATCGAACAGTATCATTCGATTTACAATCGGATGTTTTGTGATTTCCAGAGCAGTTGGCGCAAAAACTTCGGATGTAACAATGCGTGGAGCCGTGTCCATACAGTTGACAATTGTAGCACCGGGTCACTTTGCCGGGGTTTTTCCTCTTGTAATCCCAACGAACAATAGTGTTAAACATGTGTATTAATGGTAATAAGCTTGACGTCGATGCATTTTACTCCAAGAGCAATTAGTTCTTCTTTCACAGCACTGCAGTAGTGCTCTTGGTTGAATGAGAAAAAATTCAAAGTTAAGGCGGGAAAGTTCTTTTTTCTTTTTTGGCCAAGTGAAATGTTCTTGATTAAGTAGTTGCTCACATTAATACTATTTAAGAAACTTCGCACTTTTTCACTAGATGATTTGATAACCACAATGGAAGGAACACTTTCTTTGATGACACTAGGAAGTTCATCTTCAATATCGTCACTTTCCAGCTGCAACAACTGAAACCTGTTATTCATGCTTGAGTTGTGGCTATAAAAAATGTATACACTATTATTGGCACTAAGTTTGTGGGGAGGCAAATTGTCACCTCCCTCAGAGTCACTATGCGCCCTTTTACGAGGTATTATAGTTTTTATTTGTAGTTTTGCGGGAGAGAAAAACACTTGTGTACACGTTGACAAGTCATATATAATTTATACGCCGCGGTGCACCTTTTTTTGTTTTTTTTTTTTAATTTCATTTTTTTTTTCTTTTTTTCTTACGACTACCTTAAATCTATGTACGTTGGCCACCAAGGTTAACTACCGCGTCAGTTAGAAAAGCCAGCGGCGGCGGAGACAAGTTTTGGTGTAACCAACAGTAAAATTGCCGTTCTTTGGCAGACTCTCTCCTGTCTCGAGCAGAGATCGCTCTGCTGAACCGGAGGAGATCCTCGTGACTGCGAGCGACATCCCATTCATATTGAAGTCGCCTGTCCACTGTTCGGCGTACTACGTGGAAGATTACAGGACATCCGTGTGGATCCTGTATTAGGCCAATTGTGTCGAGATAGAGGAACGCCTCGAGAGGAATGAAGCCTGTAAGGCGCACTCTCTCATGGTACATTACGCTGGGGTAGTAAGCCCCAAAGGTCAGACTGTTGGACGAAGTCATAGCTCGTGCAATATGTCTTCTGGTCAGCTTTATTGTAAAATAATCTATCCTTTTGAGGTTTGCCTCGTTGTACAGGACCTCATTAGGATAGTACTTCTTGTATTCAGACTCGGGTGTACGATACAACCGCTGACAAGTCCGAAGACATTGTCTCTCGAACAACCTCATCTTTTTCATCTGGGAAGGACTCACGTTGAACCACAATGGACAACCGTATGCCACAATTGGCCGGATGAGGGCCATGTAGCAGATTACCTTAACCCTGGTATCCAGTTGGCTGCTGAAAAACAACCTCCTTGCCACAGCAAAGGCCATTTTAGCTTTGGCCAGAGCTATATCAATATGTTTGTCAAAATACAGATATTGATCCAACCAAATGCCAAGATACCTAACTACACTTTTCACGTCTAAAGGGCGACCCTGTGGGTCAACAATGACGGACTTACGACAGTTTGTGCGCCATGATCCCATGTAGAACGGTGTTCTGAAAAGGATAGTTTCACACTTCCGGAAGTTGATAATCAACTTCCAGTCGTCGCAAAATCGCTGAATTTGATCGAAGTCACCTTGCAACAAGATATTTACTTCTTCGAACTTTGGACCTGATCTGTACGCCACTAAATCGTCGGCGTACGCAATTAAGTGCGGCATTGAACCTATCAGATCTGCAGTGAATATTGAAAATAGGATCGGCGAACCAACCGCTCCCTGTTGCAAACCGTTTTTGATGTTAAAGACCGTGGAAGAAGTTACATCGGCACTTTTCACGACGAACTTTCTACCTGTTATCATGTCATAGATCATGTATAGCAATGCTTTACTTATGCCGAGCCTGACCAGTTTGAGGAACAGGCCCTCCAACTAAACGGTGTCGAACGCTTTCCCCAAATCAATCAGACAAGCACCCGTGCACTGTTTCTTGTCTATATTCCATTGAATGTCGGACACCAGTTTAGACGCGGCATGTATGGTTTCATGCCCCGCCCTGAATCCGAACTGGTTGTCCGGTATGATATTATTTTCTTCAAACCATTGTTTCAGAACTCGAATGACTATCTTTTCAAAAACCTTGCTTATGTAAGGAAGAACACTGATCGACCGAAGGTTTGTCGGGATAGATCTATCATTGTCTCGTTTAGGGATTGGTTGCACCACAGCTGTCTTCCAATGTTTTAGGTAATATGCATTACTTAACGCATTCTTTAACAGTGTGTAAATTTGCACTGCTTCGGGGGGAAGATGACGAAGCACAATATTCGGAATACCATCGATTCCCTGGAGATCTTCTTGAGAAATCAAGATGTGATTTCGTTCATTGGCGATGGCACTATTTGCCATATTAACGTCATTGAACCTGGTGAAACCTGGATTATCAGATCGCCATTGACTTATCTCGTTACGAAGATTACTGTGGTTCAGCAGGGCTTCGTTCTCCAGTTCGTGATTCGGCCTACGAACCTCGTTGACCGTATACACTCGCTGGAATACAGCACCGATTGCTTTTACCTTCTCCTGGGGATCTTCAACCACGAAGAAGTCATTGTCCAACACTGCCCCATCTGGATCGATGCCAATTGCTGTGCGTAAGTGTTCGTTCTCTGTCGTCCTTGGAAGTCTAACAATCTGCATGTCGTTTTTATCTTTTTTCCGAAATATTTTATTTACTTGCGGGAACATACCCGGGTTGTTGGAACGTACAGCCCGAATTTGATCACTCTCGTACTCAATCGTAGTTAAGCAGTTCCGCGGGTGTCTTTCCACGTCAAGTAATGTCAGTCCTTTGTCGATTAGCAATAGATCCAGATAGGATCCGCTTCTGGGATACGATGGCCTATCGGTTGCAAGCAAATCTAGCTTGAACGTAATATTGTGCTCTACCAACCAGTTATACAGTGGGGTTCCCCCGTCATTATGCACTCTATTACCCCATTCTCTGTGCTTGGAGTTTAAATCCCCAGCAATAATGTAATAGTTTTCCTCCGAGCTCAGTCGAAGGCTCGTAAAAAGAGTGTCGAGCTCTGAAATGAAGTTACGATTGAGGTTAGGATTGTCAGCTGCATAGATCGCGATCACATATAACCGCTTGCCACCCTGGACCGGAATGCGTGCAATACAAATTTCTATTACTTGAAATCTTCGCACTTCACTGCTGTACATGCCCTTGTGACAAAGGCCTTTCTTTATCAAAAGAGCAACCCCCCCTCCCCATCCCCCTTGCAGAGATTGGGGCCGGTCTCTTCGAATTACATGGTAATTCTTGTACCAGAGTTTGCGCGTCTGGTTCAGCTTAGTTTCGCTGGCCATAAGCACGTCTGGATTGTGGGATTGCAAAACGTTACCGAGAGTTAATTTTCGTCCAGTCCTAATCAGTGAATTCACTGCTAGGATCTTGAGTTACTGGCTGCGTGGGCAGCCATTAAAATTGTGTGACGTTAGGCACGGCAAAAAATGTCGAGTAGATGAGGTCTACCCGCTCTGCTTGCTCCTGGAACTACTTTTGGTGCTGAGTGATCTGCTCCTGGATGGAGAGCAAGACCGCCTTCAGATCCAGTTCAGCTTCAGGTTGCCTGGCCACTGGGACCGGGGCCACCTTTGGCATTGTGTGTTGTGCCGGCTGCCTTCCTGATGCCATTTGGGCGTAGGAGACTTCCGGTCTAACAGTGGTAGCTGGAACACGGGGCACTGGCCTCGCTTCCACCATTTTTGCTTTCCTTTTAGCTTCTATTATTTTTCTGATCACTCTGACCTTAGGACATCCTCGATAGTTTGCAGGGTGACCGTTGGTCTTACAGATTACGCATGAGAGCTACTTCTATCTTCGACTTTCGCCTTCCCTAGCGGACATTCCCCTTGAATGTGGTTTTTAGCGCATTTGACACAGCGTGACTGCGTGTTGCAGTTCGCCGCGGCATGCCCAAACCTTTGACAACGAGCACATTGAAGTATGTGCTTCGTCTTTTTTAATGTGTTCCATTTAACAGTTATGCAACCTAAGCGATTGATTCGCCTTAGGCTCTCAATTTTACTGTCTGGGGTGTCTTGTACGAGGAAGAAAGGAAGTTTTCTGTTCTCCATTTTCGTTACCGCAGTGGTAAATGGCTTGACCCCAATGACCGAGATATCGTCGCTCTGCGCCTGGCGCAGTTTTGCGAGGATTTCCTCAGGGTCGGCAGCGGGATCCATACCCTTGAGGAGCATGGTCCTCACTTTTTCCCCTTTTGGGGTATAAGAAAAAAACTCGGTCTCCGCCCCAGCTAGCTTTTCTCTAATGGATTTATAGTCCTCTACTGAGGAGCAATGTACTGAAAGCCTTAAAGGCCCTTTGTATTTTAAATAAAAAGAGTGCTTTGTGACCAACTTACATAGGGCTTCCAAATTTATTGTCTCCATGCCGAAGACGTTGATTTGCGGGCATCTCTCGCTCTTGGGTGTTGTTTGCTGTTGCTTCTGTTATCACTGTTGTTGTCGTTGTGGTTGTTGTTGTAGTTTCTGTTGTTGTTGCTGTTGTTGTTGCTCTTGTTGTTGTTGTTGCTTCTGCTGTTGCTGCTGCTTCTGCTGTTGCTGCTGCTTCTACTGATGCTGCTGCTGCTATTGTTGTTGTTGCTGCTGATCTGATAGCTCTTGCAGCTGCTTGTTAATAGCTAACGTATGCTGTACTCTTGGTAGCTGCGGTTGCTGCTCTGCTGTTTCCTGGGGCGTTTTGCGTGCCAAGAATTTCATATGGAGGGCCTGGATGTAGGCGTCCAGCTTCTCCCTCTCCTGTTTGCTTTTCTCAAGCTCTTCCATCTTTTCCCTCTCGTCTTCGAAATCTGAGGATGCCGGGGGACTGTAGAAGTTGCCACTTCCCCCATATGAGAAGCGCCCCTCTCCCTCCTCCGATTCATATTAGACACTTTCTATGTCCACTTTGTCCATCTGTGCTTTCGTAGTTGATGCACGTATTGATCTTGGAGTAGCATGGTTGGGAAGTGCAAATTCATCTTCTGACGTCATTGTTATGTTTCGACGCTTAATACCGGTTGGTTGAGGTTGCCCTTTCTTTCTCCTTTTTACTCTTTGTTCTTGCGGTGTCTGGTGGTCTGATGTGCTGGCCACCGGTTGTTCCGCATCACCCGATTCTTGGAGCGCGGGTCGCTCGCCTGTTTCCATTTCTTATCTACACTCTCAACACACTCGCTATTAAATTATTTAGAATAAATAAAAACAACATTAATTAAACACAATTGTCCGCCGCGGGATTCGAACCTAGATCACTTGGATCTAGGAGCGATGGTCCTATCAACCGCGCTACTAATCACTTGAAGAATTGGTGCCTCTAGCACTATTTCACTTGGCTTTTTAGATTTTATTATATTTTTCTATTATTGAAGCCGAATACGCCTGATCACTTCGCGGGTCTGTGAACGACTGAACGAATGACTGTTTTTGTTTGTTGATTCGATTTTGTTTGTGTTGTACCTACACCCACGGTTTCTATTCTTTTTGCTTCTCGCCTTAGACTCAGGGTCTGAACAAAACTATCCGTGATTAGATTGACTTGAGAACGGGAATCTAACAGTGCCTTTTCTATGTGATACGTGTTGCATCTTTTGCTAACACCAATGCTGTGGCTAAAATTACGTGGCCTTTGGACGGCAGAGTTCACCGATGCTGAAGAGATGCCTTCACACACATTTGACTCATTCATATTTTTGTGAAGAAAGGTGTGGTGTGGATGCTTGCAAAATTTATATCTGTAGCTTGATGGACAGTTAGCCATAATGTCCTTTGCTCAGGCAATTTATGCAAAGTCCTAACTTCTTTGTGTAAGAGAACCGTTCTGTTATTGAAAGCTTTGCAAAACGCGTGCAATTTGTGATGAACTGATCACTCTTATTACAAAACGTACTCGATTTAATTGTAACGGAAAACTATGCTTGGTTTATTAAATGAATTGTAGTTATGATCGACACGATCAGAGCGATTTTGATTGCTATCACGGGCTTCTAAATACTGACATCTTCTATTGACCATTGAAGCGCAATCATCCCATTTTGGTAATTTAATATAATCCAGCTGTTCATCCCACTTCGATTGTGTTTCGGAATCAACTTTGGACATAGTAATATAGATAATAATCGCATTACATATGTCTGACTCAGTCCCTTATGACATAAGCAAAATGTAAATAGCTGATATGTTATCGACCAAATTCCGCAAGTGAGACGACGAGGGTTTTGTTACTTTTGGTAACTCGAACATTGCTGCGAACATTAAATTTTTTATACGGGTAATGCTCCCCTTTGTGGATGAGCGCTGCTGTTTTAAGTCCTCTAATTTGACTGTTTCTTCTGTCATGATAATCGGCTAGATGTAGAATCCTTTGAATACTGGCTGCTTACGAAGCTAACCAATGACTTCAAGGAAAATGATCGCTATGTTGAAATGCGAATTCAACTGTTTTTAACCAGTTGTCCAACGGGACGTATTCGACAACGGCTTAATTTGACCTTTGTCTGAACTATTGTAACGAAATCAGTATTGGCGATTGGCAATACGTTCCTAAATACCACGATGATAAAGGAATGCTCCGAACGAACCGTAATTACGAATATATTCACAATTGATATCGACAATTCAATAAAAAAAGTTGAAGTGGAGATATAACTAAAAAATTTTCTAAAATGTCCGAATAATTTTTTGCACGAGTGTATAATGTTTCACCATAAAGTTGTTCCTGCTGTAAAAAACCGGTGCCATTGTCTGACGCAGACCGTACCCTTATATATAACTGTTGAGTAAAATGTACTAAAATAATTGTCTGTTTCGAACTTGTATCAATGTAGGTATGTATTTTATTTTAGTGCAGTGAATGAATGAATTTTAATTTAAATGAATGTTTAAATTTTAACTTTATGTATTGGTATATGGTTGATCGAAAAAATTGCATGCAGTAACCTTACCTTGTTTGAGATACATATATGTACTTATCTATGTATGTTTTATTGTTCTTCTTGTGGTTTTGATTATTGCTGTCCATATGTTGTAGATAATGTTGGTTAATGTTTCATTCGCGAATCGCGTCACGCGGTACCTAAAATCTCCACTGATTTGTTTTTGATTTGTTCACTTTTTTTACGTATGTATGTACTTTGTTAATTTCTTTATTCATAAACCACTCACTTCTTTTTGACTGCACTGTTAAAATTCACTTTGTTCACTTTGTGCACTTACTTGGTTCGCACTTTTATTAATTTTGTAATATTTATTGTTGTTCACAACGGAAACTTACTTGATTTTTTTTTTAAATGATTAACTTCGGCTCGATTGCCTCACATTGGATGCGCTAAATTATGTTCGACGACTATTTTGTCACCGAGTCAACGACGAATAAGAAAACGAATAGCGAATTAAAAACGAAGACCGAAAAAAGCAACGAGCCGATGCGGTTGCAATGAAACACGGAATTCAACTGAATGGTCAAGTGGACAAGTGGTTGTCTTTAATTTTGCTTGGGTTCTTATATTGCATTGTTGACAGTTAGTTTTTTATGTATAGGAGAGTAAATGGAATATGCTTACAATAAATATGGCGAACCTTGGCACATTGGCGGGTAATTCAAATTTTACGATATCGCAATACGATTTCAAATATATGTATTTTGTGGTTGGATAATGTTTAGATTTATTCAAATACATTTTCAGGAAATTAATAATAATGTAATTCAATGAAATTAATGATGTGATAATGATGTACGATGTACATATATATATATGTATGTCAACGTACTAATATCAACATATCGAATGATGTTTTACATGTATGTATATATGTGATAGAGTATATAATCATGTACATATGTTTTGTATAAGATGCCCTAACAACCTCCAAATTAAACTCTTGGCCAGTAAAACGGACAAGGAAACAGCAGAGCAGTAACCACAGTTGCCAAGAGGACAGCATACATTAGCTGTTAACAAACAGCTGCAACAGCTATCAGAACAGCAGCAACAACAACAACAGCAGCATCAGAAGCAGCAGCAGCAGCAACAGCAGAAGCGGAAGCAACAACAACAACTACAACATCAACAACAGCTGCAACAACAGCGGCAACAGAACCAACAGCAAGAAACACCCAAGAGCAAGAAATGCCCGCCAATCAACGTCTTCGGCATGGAGACAATAAATTTGGAAGCCCTATGTAAGCTGGCCACAAAGAACTCTTTTTATTTAAAATACAAAGAGCCTTTAAGGCTTTCAGTACATTGCCCCTCAGTAGAGGACTATAAATCCAGTAAAGAAAAGCTAGCTGCGGCGGAGACCGAGTTTTTTTCTCATACCTCAAAAGGGGAAAAGGTGAAGACCATGCTCCTCAAGGGTATGGCTCCCGCTGCCGACCCTGAGGAAATCCTCGCAGAACTGCACCAGGCGCAGAGCGACGATGTCTTTGTCATTGGGGTCAAGCCTTTTACCACTGTGGTAATGAAAAGGGAGAAAAGGAAACTTCCGTTCTTCCTCGTACAAGTCACCCCAGACAGTAAAATTGATAGCCTAAAGCGAATCAATACCTTAGGTTACATAACTGTTAAATGGAACACACTAAAAAAGACGAAGCACATACTTCAATGTGCTCGTTGTCAAAGGTTTGTGCATGCCGCGGCTAATTGCAACATGCAGTCCCGCTGTGTCAAATGCGCTAAAACCAGATTAAAGGGGAATGTTCACTAGGGAAGGAAAAAGTCAAAGATAGAAGCAAGCTCTCATGCGCAATCTGTAAGACCAACGTTCACCCTGCAAACAATCGGGGATGTCACAAGGTCCAAGAGATCAGAAAAATAATAGTAGCTAAAAGGAAAGCAAAAATGGTAGAAGCGAGGCCAGTGCCCCGTGTTCCAGCTACCACTGTTACACCAGAAGTCACCTTCGCATAAATGGCATCAGAACAGACAGTGCCGAAGGGGGTCCCGGTCTGCCCTCCATCCAGGGTAGAACACTCAGCTCCAAAAGTAGTTTCAGGAGCAAGCAGCGCTGGTAGACTTAATTTACGTTGTTTTCCGTGCCTTACGTCACACAAACCTAATGGCACGCAGCCAGTAACCTCAAGATCCTATCAGTGAATTTGAGGAGACCGGCCCCAATCCCACTCTTTTAATAAAGAAAGGCCTTTGTCTCAAGGTCATGTACAGCAGTGAAAGGCGAAGATTGCAAGTGATAGAAACGTGTATTGCACGCATTCCGCTCCAGTGCGGCAAGCAAACCAATCAGACACCCAATTTTCGACTTCTTCGTAGGAATCGAAGTGCTGCTCAGCCAATGCGTGTCCCATCGATGAAAACAAATGGGAGTCGGAAGGAGCCAAGTCTGGTGAATACGGCTGCTCCAAGGCAAGTGTTTTGATTGCATCCTGAACCGGTTTTGCTTTGTGTGCAGGTGCATTGTCATGGAGAAAAATTGCCTTGCCGTGTCTTCTGGCCTATTCTGGACGTTTCTCGATCAATGCATGGTTCAAATTGATCATTTGTTGTCGATAGCGATCAGTATTACGGGTTCACCAGGTTTTAGGAGCTCTTGGTACACCACACCTCTCTGGTCCCACCAAACACACAGCACTGTCTTCTTGCCGAGTCGATCTGGTTTTGCAGTCGATGTTGATGGTTGTCCCGGATTAACCCATGATTTTTTCCGTTTATGATTCTTAAAATAAATCCATTTTTCATCGCCAGTAACAATCCGATGCACAACCGATTTTCTTACGTGTCTTTGAATCAAAATTGCACAAGTGTTTTTTCTGTTTTCTACCAGTCTTTCATTGAATTTATGTGACACTAATTTTCCACACGTTTCGATCTTTCATATAGCTTTTAAACGGTCAGAAATTATTTGTTGTGCAACATTTAACATTGCTGTCATTTGCTTTTGACTCAAAGTGTCATCTCCACCATTTTTCGGTGGTCTTCCACGTTCTTCATTTCTCACATCAAAATCATTGTTTCTGAACCGTTGAAACCATCTTTTGCATGTTGCTTCTGATAGAGCATGATCACCCTCTTCATACTGGTACACCTGGTATGTGATCGCGATCTATGCAGCTGACAATCCTAAGTTCAATCGCAACATCATTTCGGATCTCTACACTCTTTTTATTAGGCTTCGACTGAGCTCGAAAGAAAACTGTTACATTATTGCTGGGGATTTAAACTCCAAGCACAGAGAATGGGGTAATAGAATGCATAATGACAGGAGAACCTCACTGTATAACTAGTTGGTAGAGCACAATAATGAGTTCAAGCTAGATTTGCCTTCAACCGATAAGCCATCGCATCCCAAAAGCGGATCCTATCTGGATCTATTGCTAATCGATAAACGACTGACGATACTTGACACGGAACTGCATAGCTACGATTGAGTACGAGAATGATCACTGCGGACTCCTAGGGCCATTTAGCTCCCGAACGAGATGAAAGAACTGGGGGAATATGTCCAGAGGCACCTTTCTCCAGAACTTTATCCACGGAACTACGTTTGAGGGGGATCCATCCTCCTACATACAGAAACATCACAAACGAGGAAATTGATAATTACCTTAGACAAATGGACCACGTACTTAAAGGTAAAATGGACAAATGTATACCGAAAGTAGTAGAAATCGATGACATTGGTGTTTATCGGAATGCTTCTGCACGTGCACCAAAGCTAGCTTACTGTCAAGACGCAAACTCTTGTACAGACGATTTACAGATCCACAAAACGCGGAGGTCAGAGCATTGAAGTCGGAGATCAAGAACCACCAACAATTACTTCGCGAATCATGGTCATAAGCAATTTCATCAAACACCGGGGACTGCCGCTTAGGATACGTAGTGATAATGGCAAGAAATTCATCGGAGCTAACCAAGAGTAGAAACGTTTTCTGAAGTTTTCAACTGCCATGGAATCCAAGACTGGCGTATTTTAATTGTCCAAACAACCCGTCTGAAGGAGGTGCTTGGGAGCGCATGATGTAGTCTGCGACACACGCTCAAGGCCCCACGAGAGCATATATTGCACTGCTTGGTAATTGAAGCAGAGAATAAGGTAATCTCGTGGCCGCTAACGCACCTGCCCGTAACGATTTAGCAGGAGAAACCGCTCACGCCTTATCACTTTTTGCTGGACTCGAGGTCGGAGACCTAGTTTTTATTTGCGATACCAACATTCCTAGTCGAGAGTGGAAACGAACTAGAGGCCAACGTGAACACCAAGGCGCAGACAGAGTTTTAAGGAAGCAAAGCACGGGAATTCTATCTGTATGTTTAATTTTTAGGTAGCTTTAAGTTATTGTTAGGTAGTATATAAGCTGGTAGATAAGTTTTAATAAAGACGTTCGGTGAATTAAGTCTAAGGACATACAATAAGATTAGGGGGAAAAATTGATTTGTAAAGGTAAGCAGCTGATCAAATAACTCCAAATGTGAAAGTTGCGTGTAATAGTGCCTCCAAATAAAGAAGTATGCAAGTGAACAAATAAAATAAACACCCATTTATTTTGTTCTACGACATTAAGTGTCGGAGAATTTATTGCCGGTTTCTTCGGCTTCTGAACTAAATTTAAAATACAAAATATTTCTTACAAACCAAACACTATGTCACGCACACGTCTGGTGCACATATTTGATAACGACGTCCCACGTTGGCGACCTGACCTGCGTGAGAAACGCTGTGCGCGTCATCAGCAGACGCATCCGTTGCAATTTATGTGCCCAGACGAAATTTGAGAGTTAGATGTTAATTACTCCCTCTTTCAAAACGCGGTCGTCCTCGGTCGCGCCCAAGCTCTTCACCATCAATTTTATTTCTAGCAAGTCACTATTCTTCTTCCTGTATTGCCGGAAGAAGATGAGGCCGCAGATTAACCCGCATATTGCCACACCTAGCATGAATGCTAGAACAGGCCCAGTAGTGACCATAAACCCTTCTTTTATCTCGTTGATAAATTGTAAGTTTTGTTCACTGAGACGATGTAGGTAGGGTAGGCTCAGTACAGTATTATGACCGGTGATGTTCAACAAAGATGATGCCGCAATGCCTGGTGCTTTCGTGTGCACGTTGTTTCTATTGACGTATTTTGTACCATTTATTGACGCAGTTTTCTCGAAGGTAACAAGGAACGTAATTTTTTTTCCGGAGCATCATCAATGGTGATTCTGGCCGGGCTATCGTTGATAAAAATTACGCCGTCATCGACCTCTGTTCTGGAAGCTAGGTGATTGGGCTGAGTGCTACAGTGTGCTACGCCACCGGCCTACAATTCTTGGGCGCATGAATTATTAGTGTCTATTTTGCAAAAGGCTGACGTAGTTATTGGTTCGCAATTGGCAACTGCAAAGATCTCTATGTCGCAATCTGCTACAGTGTTTTCGCTGTGTTGAAGAATGACTCCCTTATGTTCCACTGGAAAAATCAGAATCTTCTTACCAAAAAACTTAATCCTGGGGTATTTAATTATGAAATATATAACTTCTTCGTGTTGGACAACCTTAACTCTAGATACTTCCCTCAACTCCGTTATGGCTACCTTTGTGATTTGTCCAACTAAGATGGATTTCAAATCATAGTCATCAATAATTACCGGACTTACAATATTAATTTTAACGAGGGTTATAGCAAGCATTACATTTTGGATCTCTGTTATCGAAATCCTATTTAGCAGAACTTCAAACAAATGATCGGTGTCAACTTCATTATTTTTTGCTTTCTCGTATATCTTGTTAACCGTATCTGTTAGAATATTGAGTTTTTCTTGTGTTTTAGTATTAATTAATACTTGTCTGTTGCTTGACTCCACCAGCTGGGTTTCTCTTACTTTAAGAGCAATAACCTTAAGAGCTGAGCCCAAGAAATCTAGACTTCTAGCTACTCTGTGTTGGACCCTTATAGAAGATAACATCGTTTTTACATGCCTGATGTCAGCTTCGTATATTTTTCGCATGGGGGATTGGGGCAACAGGAACGTCATTTTGATCGTTTCATCCGTCATGCGCGTGAATTCGGTAAGGTTGGTTGAATGTCTAAGGTAGTTGAATCCTTCCCATATTAAGACGTCACCGCCTAATACCGGAATATAATCTGAGTGGAAATAGTCTGTTAGTTTTGCTGCTGTTAATCCTAACGCGAAAAAAAAAATACGAAGTAGAACCTAGAATAATACAATACAATCAGCAGGACTAATAATGATATAAATTTTAGATAAAACGTATAAGAGTGTTTGTTCTTGTGAACCACCCTCCCTTTTATAAGAACCGTTGTGACCAGATCAGCCTCTAATTTTTCTCTTCGCACAGTGGTGTGAACTTGTTTCCAAGTCTTCTACTAGTTTTTACAAGAACTTTTTCTCCTACGTCAAACACTCTATTCTGCCTGACATGATTGTTCCTTTCCCATTGTACCTGCTGCGCTTTCTCAATCCTAGTTTTGATTACCTCCCTGAACTCATCGCTAACAGCGTGAATAACGTCAATTGGTTTCTTACTCGTAATTGAGTGTACTGTTCGATTGTACTCAATTGTGGCCTGCAAAATGAGGTCAAGTGTGTCATCAACCTTTCTCTCAAGTTTAGGACACCTAGCGTTTCTACAAGAGTGCTATGAAAGCGCTTTACCTATCCATTTGAAGTACTGTGGAGAGGAGGTGTGTTAACTATGTCAACACCAAACTGATTTCTCAATAGGGATGTGATCGTCTCTGAGTTAAGGGACGCTTCGTTGTCGCAAATGGACAATCTTTGTTTTCGGAAAAACGTTCATCAACTGGAGTATAGGTGGCTTTACATCGATTATAGTCCGGGACGGTATTTGCTGAACTATCGCGAATTTTAAGAACTTGTCCATGCAAGTGAGAAACTGTTTCTTGTCTGTAGAGAAAATAACAATATGCAGTATCTCACCTGCATATGAAGGAATTGGCGTTATTCCGAGCTCTTGCTTTTTCGGGTGCCGGTCGTATTTAGCCTTTGTACAAATTCTGCAGATTGCCACGATTTCGTAAGCTAATCTGGACATCTTTGGGAAATAGTAGTCACATAAGATCTGTTTCACATTTTCCTGTGCAGCTCTGTGGGCACGATTGTGCTCGGTGGTGACTATATCCATCTGTTCGCTTCTATCCGTTATGTCCGACACCATATTTTCGCAGTGCCAGAACCTAGTTGAAGGAAAGCATTTTACCAACTGATGCTGGATGTTTGCTAGCGTCGGCAGATCGCAACGAATTGCGTTTACTACATTTTACGACTAACTTGACTTCAGCGTTGAGCGTGCTTTTGTCTATGAAATTTATAATATGACGGGTTTTTTCCGCCGAACAATATAAAATTCCCTTTTAGAGGAAAGCGCGCTTCCTCAAGAATTATTTGATTTCTGAAACAATTGAGAGGCTTGACGATTGTTTCAATCGCGTAGGATAATGACGACTTGCTATGAACTGTGGCGGTATCGGAGTCGGCCTCATTTTGAAGCGCATTTACGTTTTGCCGTGAAAGAGCATCTGCAACAAAATTTTCTTTGCCGGGCTTACAATGGATTTTTGCATTATGCTCATCTATAAATGCTCTCCATCGTTTAATCTTTGCATTCCGGTTCCTGTCGAACACCGCGAATGTCAGTGGCTGGTGGTCAGTGAAAATGTTGATATCTCTGGTTCCATAGAGGTAGTGCTTAAGTTTGCCCAAAGCTCAAACTATGGCTAGCAATTCCCTCTCATTCATCGCGTAGTGCGTCTCACTTTCTTTTAACGTTCTCGAAATCATTGTGATGGGCCTGCCATTTTGTGAGAGAACTGCGCCGAAGCCGTGTGCTGAAGCGTCTCTCGTTAAATCGAACGGCTTTTTAAAATCTGGGTACATGAGAATGACATCCTCAGATGCCAAGATGTTTCTCAGCCTCTCGAACGAATTGCGCTGTGTTTCGTTGAAATTAATGATAACCTTTTTTGACGCGTGCTTACTCTTCCTTTAGGATGTTAGTAAGGGACCTTGCTATTGATGCGAAATCTTTTACGAAACATCTATAGTAGCTAACTAGACCCAAGAGAGACTTATGAGCGGACAGATTGTTTGGTTCGGCATACTCTTGAATGCCTCTATTCTACACGTTCTTTAAAGAACTGCGTTTTTTCCCTGGACACCTTCATGTTAGCTTCACATAAGCTTTTTAAGACCCATTCTATGTGTTTAACATGATCAGACACATTTTCTGAAAATATTATGACATCGTCTACATAGACGTAACAAGTCTTACCGATCTGTTTTCGCAGGACGTCGTCAATCGCCCTCTGAAAAATGCTTCCGGCATTCTTCAGGCCAAAAGGCCATCGACAGAATTCGTATTTTCCGCCATTGACGGAAAAGGCTGTTTTCTCACGATCTTGTTCTGCGAGAACAATCTGATGGTAGCCTGATTTTAAGTCCAGTGTAGTGAAATACTTGGCTTTGCCCAAGTTTGCCAAAATCATAGGAATGCTAGGCATAGGGTACTTATCAGCAAAAGTGCGCTCGTTGAGTTTTCGAAAGTCGATTACTAATTTTTTTTCCTGTTGCCCAACTCGTCGCAGCCTTTTTTGTCTGCAACCCAGGTTGGGGTATTGAATGGCGACCTTGATGGTCTAATAATACTATTTCGCAGTAATTCCTTTATTTCGTTATCGACGAAT
The DNA here is from genome assembly GCA_916610145.1 of Eristalis arbustorum. Classification (NCBI taxonomy): domain Eukaryota; kingdom Metazoa; phylum Arthropoda; class Insecta; order Diptera; family Syrphidae; genus Eristalis; species Eristalis arbustorum. The sequence continues at coordinate 54,544,640 of OU744319.1, read as the reverse complement.
TCTGCGACTCCCATCGGATGCGTATACTGCTTTGAATATTTTGGGTTATTATCTTCGGTGCGAATTGTAGCTACGACCGAAGTATTGAATGGCAACAGTTCATTTGCTACTGTAAATGCCTTAATAATTTTCATGATCATTTTTTTGAAATCAGCTTTAGCCGCTTTCGGTACATCGATGTCGTCGACATTGGTAAAATTGACATTATCGCAAATATGGTACTGCAGGTCCTCTGCCGTAGTACCGTAATAAATCTTATTGTCCTCCAGGTCAAGGGTCGCGCCTACCAGTGTGAGCATGTCAAAGCCAACGATTCCGTCGAACAATGTTAAGGGGTCTAGCAAAAAGAATGGGGATGTTTCTTCCAAAAATGTTAATTAAACATTTTTGTTTAATCTTATTGGAGCCATGGATAGAGCTCACAGTAAACGGGGAGCTGACCGACACTATGCCCTTTAGCTCCTTTAAGGGCTTTACATAGTTTTTTGCAACTCCCGTATCGATAAGGAACTTTAGTGATCTCCGAGCCACTTTCCGCTCGACGAACGGTAGCCGGGAGCGTTCCCTAAAAAATAAACGGAGTCACTTTCAAGGTCTGCTCCAACTTCTGAATCTAATTCCGCAACAGCCTTTGCGGCCATATCATCATAGTGTGCCGCGCGATGGTCAAGACCCTGTTGGCTTAGGTTATTGATGCTTTGTCGTCTTTGACATTCGCTCTGAGGTATTTTTCCTCTTGTTCCCTTGGAGAGAGCTATTGCGCCCACTGAAACCTTGGGATGTTAGCTGTTGAAACTTTGACGAAGAAGGACCTATATCCATTAGCTCAAGACCACTTTTTTGACTATCCCTGCCATTCGAGCGCTGTTTAAATGATACCGATTGTGAGTTATTTTGAACTTTATAATAATGCGGGTTTTTTTCGTTATGGGTGTTACTTTCACTGTTCCGAGAATAAAAACTGTCCCTATGCGCTTGCGGCTTTTGACCTACGGCCCTCTGAGCTCTGTCCTCAATGCTCCTAGCATAACCTGCTGCGAACATGCATCGGTCATTACTTGCCTCCGCCTCCTGAGCAAGTGCCAGAGCGGTTGGCAGATCTCTAGGCTGAGCTGGAAATACGGCCATTCGTAGCGATCTCTTTAGACCCGATATAAAGGCATGAAGTGCATCGCATCTAAAATTTTCGTTTAGGACAGCTGCGGCGGCTGCGTCATGAGTCATCAGGGTTTTGTTGGCTATGAGAGTTAGTTTTTTTTCTATCTCGACATAATATTGGGTAAGTGACAGATCACCTTGTCGAATGGTGTCTAACTCTTTTTGAATGGCGCGCACTGGTGTTTTATTGGAATATGTAAAGTCTAGCCTAGCTATGATAGCTCTGAAATTTAATACTGTGTTAAATGATGATAATACTGCGTTTGCCGAGCCTCTTAACTTGTTTCGAATAATGGAGACAACTTGATAGTGCCTAGAACTACCATTATATGGCTCAAAAAGCTCATAGGCAGCCGAAGCTTGCGATTGCCGTCAAATTCTGGAATAGATTTGACGATATCCAAAGGTTCGTCACAAGTTACGCCTTGAACAATAGAGATTGATTTATGTTATTTACTTCATTGCAGAGATAAGAGAGCAGTTTCTTCATTGGCTGTGCCACGACAGTATTGCATCTTGTTCTGTTCTTTATGGTATGTTTCTTGAACATGTATATAACAGAAGTGCTTGTAATCAATTACTCAACACTAAAACCAGAGATAAGAGAGCATATAATACCTAATACCTCTGACTAATATTATTTTAAATATCATTACCAAAAATGGCTTACGTAATATGTCATTTTAATGTCTTCCAAGAAATAAAAAATTCAATATTCACTTTCGTCATTTTCCATCGACAAATATCTCAGCGTTGTTTACAGATTGCAATATTGAATTTTGGAAAGCAATTGAAAAGCTCGGCTAAACATAGATTTGCAGATGATGTACATATAGACTCCGATACAGGAAGTTTTGAGTCCGCTATTTCAAACGCTCCAAACCCTAGGATGACTTTCTCGTTACAATGTGTTGATTATGTAAGCATATAACATATGTAATACATATAACATAATACTGTCCATAACACACTAGTTTTATAAAGTTTATGTTGCCTGTCGTATGTAAACACATCTTCTTCTTCTTATGGCGCTACAGTCTGGGGTGAACCTGGGCCTAAGCCAACAAGCCTCCCAGCTGGCACGATCCTTAGACAGCTGCCTCCAACTTCACACTCCAAGTTGGTTGGTCCTTCTACACTTGAGTGCGCCATCTGCTTCGTGGCTGGAGCAGTGTTGTCCATGCGGTCTGCATGGCCTAGCCATCTTAGGCGTTGAATCCGTAGACGCCTGACTAGACTCATGTCGCTGTACAGCCCGTACAGTTCGTGGTTGAATCTCCTTCTCCAAGAACCTTCAACGCAAACAGGACCAAAGATTCAACGGGGAACTTATCTCGCGAAGAGACCAAGTGCGTCTTCATCCACTCTTGAGATAGTCCAGGCTGCCGCGCCATAGCAGGACAGGGATGATCAAGGGGTTATATAATGTGAGCTTGGTCTTCCGAGAGAGGGCTTTGCTACTCAATTGCATCTTGAGCCCAAAGAAACTGCGGTTGGCAAGAGCTATTCTGGCTTTAATCTCTGTACGGATGTTGTTCGTACTTTTAACTTGGGATGAAGTCTATTACTATCTCGACGTTGTAGCTGCCTATGGTGGCGTTCGTGTCCTCTTTTGATGACAGTATATACTTTGTTTTGCCCTCATTCACCGCTAAACCAATACAAGCAAACGCTTCATTCACGGCTCGCTGAGTGCGACCAATCACGTCAATGTTGTCCGTGTATGCCAGCAATTGCGCATCGCCCTGCCTAAAGCCTTTTTTGACATTAAAGGTCTCAGTGAGCTCGTTATCGACCATGATGGAACAGCGAGAGTTCTCCATCGTCATCCTGCACAACCAAACGAGTTTGGCGGGAATGTTAAAACTAAACATGCGGCTTTAAAGTCGACAAATAGGTGGTGGGTGTCGATCTGCTTCTCTTGGGTTTTGTCGAGAATCTGCCGTAATGTGAAGATTTGATCGATGGTGGAAACCGCACTGATAGCTACCTATCATGTTGTTGACGAATGGTTTCAGACACTCTCAAAAAATGGCAATGAAGGTCTTGTAGGCGATGTTAAGGAGACTTATGCCCCGATAGTTGGCGCAGCCGAAGGGTCTCTTCTATAGTCGTCCATTGCGTGGATTGAAACATTTTGCCTAACAGCGGTATTGGTGTCCTGCAAAAGTGATCCTTCCATTGGAGGAGAGGCTATTTCATCTACTCATTTGCTCAACTCCAAGCAATAGCTTTCTCGAGACACCTTGGTGCTGGTGGGATGAGTATTGTTCATTGCACACTCGGCTCTAGATGATTTTTGCTTCCTTTCTGCCTGTTCGGAAGAATCCACCACGAAACATGGCTTTGTGGACACGGTTAACTCGATCAACTTGACCATTTAAGCTACGGCTACTTTAATGGTTCAATGTTATTTTTCGTCATGGAAGTGCTAAACTCTACGGAGATGAAGCTAGTACCACTCTAGGGGGGCTATGAACTCTTTCGTCACCCGGGGTATATACAAGTTACTGTTTCACGCATATGGTGAACGCGGTTTGACAGAAGAGAGAGGACCGAAATGTTCAATGTGAAGGGTGTTAAAAGGTTATGAACGTTTTTCTATGTTATATAAGTTTCTCTAGGTACTTCGGTTAGGCACCGAATAAAAAATACATGAAACGATTCAACTTTCACTTTATGTTAGAGATCCAATAGTATTTCAGGGTTTGAATTTCACACTTGCTAAACACTAGGTGCAAACTTCTCGTGAATAACACACGTACCATATTCTTTCAGTTCCATAGGAACACAAAGCTGACGCCTTCCTTGTTACGAGGCCCGAAAAGAAAGGCCTGTATCCGCTGAGGGCATATACGTGCGTTTTCAAACATTAGCGACCTGCGGATTGACATCTTTATTTATCAATGTTTGCGATTGTTGATTGTATTAACAAAAGACCTGCATGTATTCAAGGTTGCAAGAACCCAAAAATGCCTCATCGGTCACTGTCCAGTTGTTTGTTTTATTTTTGCTTTCCTTATGTTCATATCATGTTTATGATAGGTTTAAGTTACATCGGATTAATTAGGTTAGCACTTTTTCAGTTATTTTTATATTTCTGTGTGCACTTTTCAGTTATTTTTGTAAGTTGCAAGTAAACTCAATTTGTAAATAATTACCACCACAATAAAAATGTCATGTCACTACGAAAACTCATTCGATCCAAGCCTATTTGATTGCCACCTATTGTGAAGCTGCATTAGGTGATTGAGTTTTAAAAAAATTCTAAGTGGTGGAACTTTTCATTGCTTATATATATATTTGGAAGTGTAGATATATATTTATTTAAACACACATATTATCACTGTGAACTCTAACAATTATTTCGACTTATTCTTGGACACAACTTGTTTTCTTTTCACTTTAATTAAATTTTTTCTTTGATCTAATTGTATGTTTCAATTGCCACTTATTTTCGCAAGATCACTTTTCCGCGCTTGGTTATACTTATTTCACTTGGTGTCTATACGTATGTGCATACATATATACACTTTATATCAATGTTCATTTTAGTATATTTCACTATATTCTATAATAATAATAATAATATGGGTGGCGCTACAGCCCATAAAGGACCAAGGCCTAGCTTCTCAGCAACCACTCGTGTTGTACGTGCTATTGTTCTCACACGAGTGGAAGGGACCTACAGTTATATGCCGGATCCGAACGGCCAGATTTGAGAAGCTTTTTCTAGACAGGAAATACTCTTTGAGCATTGTCAGTAACTCGAAAGAGGTGGGGGTCGTCAAAATTATTTGTGTCGCTCAGAGCTGGAATCGAACCTAGGACGTCGAGGTTGGGGTCGACGCACATACCCACAACGCCACGGGCCACCACTATATTCTATAGGTAATATTATTAATTTTGTTTTGTTTGTTTTTTATTTTCACTATTTCACTTAGTATGTAGGTGCACAGCACGACTGTTATAATAAAACAATTTTGATTGGTTTTTAATTTAAACTTTATTATAACCGTTAGTTTTATACACTTACTTAGTCTGAAATTTAACGAAAACTGAACTGACTCCTTCTGTCTGCCCTCCTTTTTATACTCAAAGAACAATCACGCGCCACTGTACAAAATAAAAACAGACGATCAGGTGATATGATGGTAGCTACATTAGACAAAGTAGAAATCGGGTGATTATTAAACGGACACAGAATCAGGTGACACGTGGATAGTCACGTGACACAAGAAACGTAAACAACAACATAAACATCAGATGACTTTGAGGGCAGATCTATGGGTAGGGTTGCCATCATGTAGATAACACGCGCACTTGATAGATTTGTGACCGTATGTGCAGATGCTGGAATGAAGGGCTGTGAACAAATCAGAGATAATTATAACTTCAATAACGCCTGTGCAATGCACTCGACATGAGTGGAGTTCTATTGAAGTGGGTGGAGAAGTTTAAGTATTTCGGGGTCTTTTTACGAGTTACGGGAGGAGCAATGTTGAGCTTTCCAGTACGATTGACCAAGCTAGATAAATATTAAAACAGATTGGCAGATCTGCTATTAGAAAGGCCGATTTTGGTGTCAAATTATCGGGTATTTGTTTCAACCATCACCTAGGGTCATGAAATTCGAACCGAAAGAATAAGAACGCGAATATGCCGAGGTGAGATTTCTACGTACTGTTGGGGCAGTTACTCGTCGGGATAGATGAAAAACACTACAGTTCGCGGAGAACTTAATGTCAAGCAGATACTTCTCCGAACGGAAAGAGCTTCGATGCTTTAGACACGTGACACAATGTGCCTACCATCACGTCTTCCTTGGCGTGCCTTAAAGACCCAGGACGAGGTGGTTGGCCTAAGTCTGAAAATTAGCTTGTTTGCGCCTGAGCATAAATCTTGAGTCGATGGTGGAGGGTAGAGTAGTCTGGAGATCTCTTTGCTATACCCCCGCTACCCCTTTATTATATCATGCGGGTCAAAAGTTATCTAGAGTCTAGTACTGAACAATACTAATCACACCAGCACCAAGGTGTCCCCGAACAAGCTATTTTTTAGAGTTTAACAACGGGGATTATAATAAATGAAATAACTGGGTATGGTACCTACATGCGAAGCACTTCAATAATGATAGAACGGATTTAGCTAAGCTACGGAAGAAGCTTCTGAAGCACTTGTGAAGGGTAGCAAATTTTGGTCATTTGCCAAAAACATACACAATTACTACTCGTCCTCAATTCCCACGCTCATTTACAATGACTTTCCAGCTGTCAGCTCTTTGGACAAAGCCAATCTGCTTGCGGCGCATTTTACAGCCAGATTGTAGTTTGTCCCCACCTGTACTCGAGAGCGTTGGTTTCACCATAGGACAAATTCACTTCCGCACTCGTACAGTTGCAAGAGTACTTAAAGATCTCGACGTTCACAAATCTGCTGGCCCTGAGAGTATTCCCCCAATACTTTTGAAGAGATGTTCTTCTTCGCTGGAAATACCCCTTCGTAATCTTTTTTATCTATCCTACTCTTCAGGTCTTTTTCCGAGTAGATGGAAAATAGCATTTGTCCAGCCTGTCAGTCAAAAGGTCGAATCTTCGTCACCCACCTCGTACCGGCCCATAGCACTTACGTCCCTTCTTTCTAAGGTCATGGAAACGCTAATAAATCGTCATCTTATGAAATATCTTGAATCGCGGAATCTGGATAATGACCGACAGTATGGCTTCCGCTTGAATGGGTCCATTTGTGATATGATAGCTTATCTCACCTAAAGGGGGACCAATATTTGCACAATACAGGCAAAAGAATCATTAGAGACATTTAAGACACAACAGATACTCAAAGCAAAGAGAAAGTTAATAGAAATATCTCCAGAAACCATGTCGCAATGTGCCTCAGTAGGTAACATGAATGTCAACGACCTCAAGGACTTGATACAAAACTCAATGTTTCTACTCTTTGATGAAAAACTTAATAATTTGTCGACAAAAGATTATATACAAGAAGTAAAGAAACAAGTTGTCATTGAAGATATTTGAACTTTCAAATGAAAACCAAGCACTGAAGTAAGAAGTTAAAAACCTGAAAGAGGAGCGAGATAGGGATAAACGGCAAATGATTCTACTGGAAGACCAAATCAAAAGAAAAGATCTTACATTTAAAAACATCGAAATACAAGAATCCACAAACTGAAGCTGTCGAAAAGGTCTGCAGAGAAAAACTTCTACTAACATCAATCGGAATAGAATACGTCAAGAAAATGTTTGTTAGAAATGGAAAGATGACAGTGCTAGCCAAGATGAAAACAGAGAGTATGGTACAACAGGTGATGAAAAGCACAGGAAAGTTACGGGGAACGGCTATCGCAAATACGTACAAAGTTTATGTTGACGCTAAAACAGGATATCTTATCTATAAACAAAACTTAACCTATCAGCATGCGGAAGGACAAAATGAGAATAAGCAATCAATGGTTTCATTGGAACGGTAAACAGGAACTGGTTTGCGGCAAACAATAAGGATCAGAGAAACACTTAAAATTTATATGGTGAGGCAACATGTAATATTAACTTAGAATACAAAAGCATTTTATGTAGAATATATCCAAAAAACTTGTAAATTTATGTTGTAATAAGAAGTCTAATAGAATTAAGAGTAGCGATAAAACTAAAAACCCAAAACCATTAAAAACAGCAAAACTCATAAAGTCGAAAATTTAAAAATAATTTCATACAATATACATGTCCTAGAAAATAAATATCTATACCTAGACTTCTTTGAATATGTCAAATCCTTTGATACGTTTTTATTGTTAGAAACTCATGTCGTTGAAGAAAAAGTGGATCGACTCAGATAGTTCTTTAATGGATTTGATTTGTTCTTCTTCTTCTTCTTTGATTTTCGCTACAGTCCGGGGTGAACCTGGGCCTCAACCAACATGCCTCTCCAGCCAGCACGATCTTTCGCCAGCTGCCTCCAGTTGCGCACACCAAGTTGGTTGAGGTCCTTTTCAACTTGTGTGCGCCATCTGGTGCGAGGACGTTCTCTGTTGCGTTGCCCCAATGGCTCGGTGTCGAAGACTTTTCGTGCCGGAGCTGTGGTGTCCATCCGCTCTACATGACCTAGCCATCTTAAGCGTTGGATCCGAAGACGCTTAACTAGGTGCATGCCGCTGTACAGCCCGTATAGTTCGTGGTTGAACCTTCTCCTCCAAACGCCATCTACACAAACAGGACCAAAGATCGTACGCAAAACTTTTCTCTCAAAACAACCAATAGCTTCTTCATCCGCTTTCAATAGCGTCCATGTCTCTGCTCCATAGAGCAGGACTGGGATGATCAGGGTTTTATACAAGGTCAATTTGGTATTTCGAGAGATGGCTCTGTTACTCAATTGCCTCTTGAGCCCAAAGAAACAGCGATTGGCAAGAGTAATTCTGCGCTTGATCTCGGTACTGGTTTTGTTGTCCTTATTTACTCCGGAGCCTAGGTAGACGAAGTCCTTGACTACCTCAAAGTTTCTGCTGCCCAATATGACGCTCTGTCCGAGACGTCGATGTTGTGCGTCCTTCCGTGATGACAGCATTTACTTTGTTTTGCCCTGGTTTACCGCTGGACCCATTTTAGCCGCTTTCGCTTCAATGCCAGCAAACGCCTCATTGACGGCTCGCTGTGTTCGTCCAATCACGTCAATGTCGTCCGCGTATTCAAGCAGTTGAACGGACTTTTGGAAGATCGTGCCTCGGGTGTTTACGTTAGAGTTTCACACGATCTTCTCAAGTATGACGTTAAAGAAGTCACATGACAGCGTGTCGCCTTGCCTAAAACCTTTTTTGACATTGAAGGTCTCGGTGAGTTCGTTACCGACCTTGATGGAGCAGCGAGAGTTCACCATCGTCATCCAGGCAGGAATGTCAAAACTAGACATGGCGCTGTATAGCTCGTCTCTATGCACGCTGTCATATGCGGCCTTGAAATCGACAAATAGTTGGTGGGTGTCGATCTGCATCTCTTGAGCCTTTTTCAGGATCTGCTGAAGTGTGATTATTTTGTCGATGGTGGACTTCCCAGATCCCGCACTGATAAGGACCTATCATGTTGTCGACGAACGGTTTCAGGCGTTCACACAGAACGGCAGAGAGTATCTTGTAGGCGATGTTAAAGAGGCTGATCCCCCGATAGATGGCGCAGTTGAAGGGGTCACCTTTCTTGTGGACCGGACAAACGACGCTGAGATTCCACTCATCGGGCATGCTTTCCTCCGACCATATCTTACAGATGAGCTGGTGCATGCGCCCAACCAGGTCATCTCCAGCTGCTTTAAGCAGTTCCGCGGACAATCCGTCCGCTCCAGCAGCTTTGTTCGACTTCAGTCTAGATATCGCTATCTTAACTTCGTCTAAATCGGGGGGACGGAATTTGTGTTCATCATAGTCCAAATTGAGTGAAACATTCTGCTTGACATCGGAATTTGTGTCGTCATCGCCGTTTAACAGTCTACAGAAATGATTTTGCCAAATTCTCAGCATCGACTGCGATTCTACTACTAGTTGTCCATTTTCGTCCCTGAAGGCTTCGGTCCGAGGTCTCTTTCTGATACTTGTTTTACCTTTTGGTAAAACATTCGGATCTCCTTTCTGTCGTAACACCTCTCCATCTCCACGACCGCGCGCTTCTCATGCTCTTTCTTTTTCTTTCTGAGAAGCCGGTGCTCTTCCCTTCTCTTCTGTTCGTAGAGCTCACGAACAGCTCTCGTTGTTCGATGCAGCGTTGCCTTGTAGGCCTCCTGGTTGGCTGCATGTACCTGCCTGCACTCGTCGTCAAACCATGGGTTCCTTCTGGGTGGTGTCGTGAAACCCAGCACATCAATGGCAGCTTCTTTGATGGCTTCTTGACAACGTTTTCATTCTTCTTCTATTGAATGTGAAGGCAGCGTCGAACTTTCAGAGAGTTTCAGGGAGACTCGGTCGGCAAAGTTCCTAGCGGTCGATTGCGATTGTAGCTTCCCGACGTCAAACCGTAGTGTCCTTTCTCGACTCCGTACTTCTCTCGATATCCTCATCCTTACCTTGGCTACAACAAGGAAATGGTCCAAGTCGATGTTGGCTCCTCGGAACGTTCGGACATCGAAAATATTGGAGGAGTGTCTGACGTCGATCGCAACGTGATCAATCTGGTTGACGGTTGATTGATCAGGAGACCGCCAGGTCCCCTTATGGATGTTGAGGTGTGGGAACCGCGTGCTCATCACAGAGAGGTTACGCCCCGAGGCGAAATCTACCAGCCTGAATCCGTTTCCGGATGTGTTGTCGTGCAGGCTGTGTTTTCCGATGACTTTAGCAAAGATTTCTTCCTTGCCCCGCTGTGCGTTGAAATCTCCTAGAACGATCTTGGTGTCATAGCTGGGGCATCGATCGTATGTTCTTTCTAGGAGATCATAGAAGTCATCCTTGCTATCATCATCCTTCTCCTCCGTCGCGGCGTGTGTGCTAATCAGGCTGATGTTCCCGAATTTAGCCTTGATGCGGATTGTTATGAGGCGCTCGCTGATATAATCAAAGCCTAAGACTTTTTGCCTAAGTCTGCCTCGAACAACGAATCCGCATCCAAATAAGCGCTGCCTTCCCTCTTTGTAGCAATCACCGTAGTAAATGTCGCAGTTTCTCCTCTTCCTTTTGCCCGGCCCATCCCATCGCATCTCCTGGATGGCGGTGACATCTGCTTTGTAGCAGTCTAGGGCCTCCGCGAGTTCATCGGCTGCACGTGGTCTGTTCAGCGACCTCACATCATTCCACGTGCAGAACCGAAAATCATTGTCCTTTGATCGTTTGCTGGGTCGTCAAATTTGAATCCGTCCATATCCGAGGCCTGTTGTCGGTTCGTAACCGTTTGTTTTTTTAAGTGGTGAGGGAGTTAACCTCATGTACAACCTACAACTGGTAGGCCAGGCCCATTATTTGACCCTCGGGCAGAGGGGGATCGCTGCATACATAAGTTCACCACACAACGGTTGTTGTGATGGCTATCCAGGGGCGCCACGAAGAGGCTGTATGTCAACTTGACTTATGCACAAACAGGGATCGCGCTGGCATCCTACCAGGTTGGGTGCAGTCAGCAACTTTGCCCTGTGTACATAAGCCCATGCCCCCATTTTTTGTTCTGGAAACCTGCAATTCGAAACAGTAGTTTCGGTAGAGCAATTGGACGAATGAAAGGAACTGGCTAAAAGTTAAGTGCAGGACACGTTCATAAGGGAAACTGGAGTACACTTGATTAAAATAGTTTCAGAAACTTTAACATTTTCACTGATACCAATATATATTACACAATATATATTACAAAATCTGGTGGTTATTGGAGATGTCAATGTTCGAATAGGTGAACTGCAGCAGACCTTAGAGGAGTGTTGCAGAGAAGAGTTTACTGTTGGCAGTGATAGAAGGCGCATAAAAGATTTAGTAATTAATTCTAAGGGAAGACGATATGTAGAGTTCTGTAACAATAATGGGCTCATACTACTCAATGGTTTCACAGCAGGCGATAAAGAAGGCCACCTAACTTTTATCAATAACTTTGGTGAATCCGTTTGTGCTATATCCCAGGGTATGTTAGGGTATGTTCAAAATTGCCTGGTAGACGACAAAGCATGGTTTGATCACCTACCCATCCAGCTAAATCTTAAGTTCGGAACATGCATCAGGCGAAATCCAAACTTGCTGCCGAAACTAGTTTGGAAAGAGGTACAAAAGCAACAGTATCAAACTAAATTAAATAGAAGCCTGAACGACGTAAGAAACAAACAGACGATAATTAAACTGCCACACTTAAGTGATGTTATAAAGGCATCTACAAAAAAGCAACATAGCTTTGCCTCGTTTTATACAAATGGTAGGGTGTTGATTGCCATGTAGCAAAGAAAAGGTCATTTACTCTGCTAAATATATATAAAAGTACAATGAATCTTGAAGATGAAATTAGATACTTAGAAGCAAATAAAAATTACAAACTCATATGTCATGACAAAAAAGTCGCGTACTACCAGCATATTAACTACAAAAGCAATACTATAGGGGATAGCAGGGAGTGGTGGAAGCTAGCAAAGGAAATAAGAAACCAAAGTTATCAGTCGGGCAGTAAGATTGCAGCTTCAGGGTTCAAGGTTTATTTACATTCACTCTTAAATCCACGAAAACTGGCAAATGATATTCAGTATGCACCAATGCTTATTGAGGATGAAGATTTGGATAAGCCCATATCAATGGAGGAAATGATACAAATTCTAAGAAAGGTCAAACTAAATAAGGTTCCTGTGGAAGACCGGATACCATATGAATTTTTGAAGTATGCAAGAAGTGAATTCCTGGACGTGCGAGTACAAGCCTATAATACAATTTTAGAAACTGGCAAAGGGGATGATGCGTTCATAACAAGTATAATACTTTCTATATTCAAAAAAGGTAATACAAACCAAATTTATGAATTGTATTGCTAAAGTGATGATAGGAATACTAAATGAGAGATTATACCTCTGGATCGAGAAGCATGGAATTATGACAGAGTATCAAGCAGGTTTTAGTAGAAAATACTCCACTGTGGACAATATTTACAACTTAGCTGCAATAGTCCATTTGAATTTTCTCGAAAGGAAAAAGGTATACGCATTCTTTGTGGATTTTAAAGCAGCGTTCGATAAAGTTCCAAAAAAAAAAATTGGATGGAGATTGGAGATTTTTAAACTACACAATATTGGAGTATCAACAAAAATAGTAAATCTTATCGAGAGTATCTATAGTAATACAAGATCTGCAGTATGGACGGGTGGAGAACTTTTGGAGTGTTTTGAAACTACTTACTTCTTGCCCTTTATTTAAAGGACCTACACGAGTATTAAGGTGGTGGCATTGTATTTAGTGAAGCTAATATAAGACTGCTTCTGTATGCGGATGACATCGTTATCTTATCAGATGACGTGAATACATTGCAGACAATGGTAACACGCTTAGAAAAAAATATTGCAATCTATGGAATACGGAAGTAAATTTGGATAAATCGGCCATTATGGTATTCAGAAACGGAGGAAGATTATCATCCACAGAAAAGTGGGTATTTAAAGGAGAACAAATTAAAATTGTATCAGAGTATTGCTATCTAGGAGTTATTCTTACGCACGTTGAAAATAGAAACAACACTGCAAAAAGTAGCATCAACGCCACATGGATCAAGCAGCAGCACAAATATGGGGATGTAAACACTTTAGGATATTGATAAATTGCAGTGTTATTTTCTCAAGCGAGTGCTGAAGCTTCCAGTTAACACACCAAATTATGCCCTGTACATAGAGACCGTAATCGAGTGTGGGCATTTGTACACGTTAGAGCTACATTTGCAATACATTTATAAAACAGTGTTTGAATACGATGATAAAAGATTGCCTCATATACTGTCGAAAAAAAATCATTGAAAACAATTTTTTGATATAGCCAACTTGATTATTCGAAAGGTCAAACATACTTCACTGATAACCAGAGTCAGACCAAAATATCATGGATTATCACGGCACGTTGTGATCTGATCTGGCTCAATGGGAGCAGATTTAGCACTCGTGATTGTAACCTATGCTCACTATGTAATATGAGGGAGGCAGAAACAATAAAACATTTCATTGGTGCTTGTCGGATTTTGAGGATATTTAGATATAGATATTTCGGCAAAATAACACTCACTGAAGAAAAAGTCATTAGTGTTTTAAATGGAGTAAATGATGAGTCTTGGAACAAGCTCAGCAAATTCGTTATCGGTGCTCTTAAATATAGAAATGAATTAATTAATTATTTTATCTATTAAAACCAGAATCTAGATATAATAATAATAAATTGTAGTAGATATTAAATACAAATATAAAATAAATATAGTATGAATTATAAAATAATTAAAAGTCAAACTGCCGACAAACGATAATCATTTCATGGTCGTACATACTTTGTTTCTATAAAAATGTCTGTAAATATTAAACTAACATTAAGTATTCAATTGTTTAAAATATTTTTTGGAAATAAAGAGTTATACATACATACACACAGGCAAAATAAAGATAGTTGAGCTAGCTAACTGCATTCCTCCTCTTCTTGAATTCACCCGCAATACACGTCTCGCCAGGAATGCACATCAGTTTACCCTTAAGCCTGCTTTCGGACGCACAGTGAAATTTAGAGACTCGTTTTTTAGCCGCACCATACGAATATGGAATGCTCTTCCCAGCTCAATATTTCCCGTAGATTACAATCCGCAGATGTTTAAGACCAATGTGCACAGGTACCTCCTCTCTCTCTCTCCCTCTATACCTTCGGCCAGTGCTGTGTCTTGACCCCGGACAATTAAGGGTATTAATAACTCCTTGAGCACGCGCAAATCCTAAAAAAAAAAGAAAATTATTTTACTTAGCCCCGGTCTATAGAACCTAAATTTAGAATAGCACTGCATTTCGTTTTACGTCCGTTCGTGGCAACCGGTTCTACGACGCCGGAACTCAGAAGTACGTAATGATTTCTTTATGAACTCTTGGATGCTGCTAGTGTTTAGGAACGACGACGACGAGAAATGCAGAAATTAAACACAAGTAACTTCAACTTAACAAAAAATTAATTTTATTTTAAACTAACGAATAACAGATGAACAAGTTGAGGTGATGTGTCCCGCGCGTTCTAATTCGGAGTGTCGAGATCGATCATCCATCGTCTATCGTTAACATTCAGCAAGCATCAGACGAAAGCTGAACACACATACCAGTGCACACATCCGTGAAAGCTTAACACACATACCGATGACCGCACATACACACCTGAAGAAAGCTTTACCCACAGCTGTTGAAGGTTTGCTCCTGAGCCCTTCTCGCGACAGTGCTCCCGTGGGTGCATGGTGTGATTTTTTCACTACGGCTAATTGCTTTGCTGGTGGGTGGTGTGCTCTGCTTGATGATGGGTGGTGTGATCTGCTGATGGTGGTTGTGTACTGCTGGTGCGATTTGCAGATAGTGCTGGTGTACGGATGGTGCCATCTGCCGATGGTGCTGGTGTACGGATGGTGCGATGTGTAGATGGTACAGGTGTACGGATGGTGCGATGTGTAGATTTTACTAGTGCGCGGATGATGCGCGTGGTGTACAGTGACTCACACGAAATTATGAACGAATACAAAAATATTTTTACATAATAATAATCGGTATCAAACAGCTTGTATTACTAATTGTTTCTTGTTATCGTATTTTGATGATTGCTGCCACTTGCTGCCGTTGGCACATTGGTATGGTTGTTGTTGAAAGGACCCTTAGTATTGCTTTCTCGATGTAGCATCGTATTTTGTCTTTGTCCGCACAGTAGACAACTTCTTGAAGGGCAATTGTTTGCTTCATGGCTGGGCCTTAACCAATTAAGATAAAGCTTATGTTTTTGAGCTAACTGAGAACGTTCTATTGGTTGCAATTGTATAAAGTCGTTGCAGGCAAATACTGGGTGCATTCCCGTTCCACAAATCTTGCAATTCCGATTGTTGTTGTTACTTGACGTCAATGATGCACAAGCACGAGTTGACGTATCCTTCTTCCTTCGTAAGATTGATTCTAGAGATTGAAATTGGTTTTCAAGAAACGTTAAGAATTCCTTTACGGTCTGTACTTCCTTCGGTTTCTTGAGCGATTGTCGCACAGGACTTTTGTATTTAGATCTAGGTTGGGTACTAGTAAATGAAGTAGGAGAGGGTACCAGGTTTCGGTTTCAATACCGATGTTAATTAATGCCATCAGGCATTCTTGAGTGGTATCATGAGGAGCTTTGATGGACCATGAAGAGGGTTGAGACTGGGCTTGAATTGGTTGTCCCGTTATTTTTTGTAGTAGTGTTGACGTAAGAAGCCTGATGTTTTTGAAGCGATACTGAAGCATGGTACATTCCGTTTTATAGTTGTCCTCCGTGAGTGACAAATGGCGAATGAGATGATCCGCTTCTCCGGTTAAAAGTGTTTTTAGATACCGCATTTTTTGTATGTTCGGTATTGGTTGCTTGTTCACCATTTGGGAGAAAAGATCAAAAAATTGTCTCCACTGTAGGTAATCGCCATAAAATTTTGCGATTCATAATTTATTTTATTTTTCCATCGGTCGCTTCAAATGCACTACAATGCTCTTGCAGTCAAGCAAGTCGCTCTTCGAAATAGTTCTTGGTCCTTTTCCTGTTTGCAGAGTCCGTTTTATAATTAGTAATGATCCTTTGAATTTCTTGGCCAGTTGACAACTGTGCCACAATCAACTCTTCAAAAAAACAAAAAAACTTCATTACACAAAGAATACCGTATTCGTGATATGAAAATGCATTTTTGTTTGTTTTTATGTTTTGCACTAAGCTAGTCAAGCCATCAAAGTTTTCAAGTTTAGTTTGAAAATTGGAATTGGGAGAAAGTGAAAAAGTTGTTAATTTTGTTTTTTTTAATCTTTATTGTTAAGCGTTCGAGTATATACAAGGTATGTACGGAGAAGGTAAAAATGTGTAGATTTTATTTCCAGCCCTACTGAGGAAAACCGGAATAAGTTTAAAGGGGCCAGAAATGATTGCAATGCAATAATCCGACGTGTGAAATTCTCCCATGAACAAAAGTTGAGGCAAAAAATGCTACAATGTCTCAAGGGTGGCAAAAATGTTTGGTCATTTGTGAAAAACATAAAGAATTCCTCCTCGTCTTCAATTCCCACGCTCATCTACAATGACATTCCAGCTGTCAGCTCTTTAGACAAAGCCAATCTGCTTGCGGTGCATTTTGCAGCCAGCTCAACACTGCAAGATTATAATTTGTCCCCACCTGTACTCGAGAGCGTTGGTTTCACCATAGGACAAATTCACTTCCGCACTCGTACAGTTGCAAGAGTGCTTAAAGATCTCGACGTTCACAAATCTGCTGGCCCTGAGAGTATTCCCCCAATACTTTTGAAGAGATGTTCTTCTTCGCTGGAAATACCCCTTCGTAATCTTTTTTATCTATCCTACTCTTCAGGTCTTTTTCCGACTAGATGGAAAATAGCATTTGTCCAGCCTTTCAGTCAAAAGGTCGAATCTTCGTCACCCACCTCGTACCGACCCATAGCACTTACGTGCCTTCTTTCTAAGGTCATGGAAACGCTGATAAATCGTCATCTTATGAAATATCTTGAATCGCGGAATCTGGATAATGACCGACAGTATGGCTTCAGCAGCAACAGGTCCACTGGTGATTTGATAGCTTATCTCACCGCTGATGACAGCACCCTCAGCTTTTCATATATGTTCCAAAATTCACGACCCTGCCCTTCGGACGTAGTATTCGAAAGGCAGCGTATGTCAAGCTCATTGAATTCCGATCTTGACAGCATAATTTACTGGGGTAAGTACAAAAGAGTGGAATTCAATGCTGCCTCTAAAGCGTTCCTTTTCTATTCAGCCATTGTCAATGGCTGGCGCTTGTATCGAAGAAACCGGAAAACTTTCCATCCTTGGTATGTGCATCAAAACAACACTTAGTTGGAACGATTACATATTCGAGGTCGCCAGAAATGCTGCGCAATGTTTAGGTTGCCTTAATCGATGCAAGAAATATTTCACCATCTCTGATTGTCTTCAATCTTTAAGAAGTAAATTTGACCTAAGCTTGAGTACAACGCTGCGATAAAACTTATAGGATACAACAATATCGGGTGTTCATTAGACTCGCTCGAACATCGACGTACCGTGTCTTCTTTGTCCTTGTTTTATCGTTTTTCAGAGTTTGGTTTCAGAGTTTGGTTTATTCAGTAGCAGAAATTACAAAGATATAATAAGAAATGAGTGTTTAGAGAATTAGGTTGTTCCTTTACAACTAAAAATAACAGTTATTATATAATACAATTTAAGTAATTACAAAAATTTCAGGAGGAAATCTACGGACAAAACCTCCTATTTATAACACTTAAAACTAAAGTATTGCCACAGTCCCTTGTATGTATTATTTTCACAATAGATGTTATAGACACATCAAGTATTAAGTATTGGTTAGATTAATTATAAGTTCATTACTGGAGTGCAAACAGCTACGAAGGAATTTTTCATAATATTCATTAATTTTTGTGGATATTAAGTTAACATTGCACTTGCCATGTAGGCGTTTGGTGGGATAGTCCCTAGGTAAGCCCAGCATCATTTTTAAAACTTTATTTTGGCAGCGTTGCAATTTGTTTATGTGTGTTTTGGCACTGTTGTGCCAAACAGGAGCACCATAGAGTAAAACAGATTGGAAAATAGTTTTGAAGAGTATAAGCTTGTTTTTAGAGTTAAGCTGTGAACTTCTACAGATGAAAGGATATAGGATTCTAACAATTTTGTTAATTTTGTCGATAGTTTTTGATATATGGTGCCTGAACGTAAGCCTGCTATCTAGGATTATGCCCAGATACTTACCGCTGTCTGACCATTGAATCTCCGCAGAATCTAATTTTAAATTTGTATCGGGCAGAAAACACGATTTCCTGCGATTGGTAAACCATACCGCTTGTGTTTTCCCCGGATTTATTTTAATTTTCCATTTCTTTAAATGTTGACCAATTATATTAAGTGAATTTTGCAATCGATTGAACACGTCTTGGAAATATATACCGGAAGAGAATATAGCTGTGTCATCAGCAAACATAGCAAGCTCAACGTTTTCTCCCAGATTTGGGATATCTGCAAGAAAAATATTGAATAAAGTTGGGGCTAGGACAGATCCTTGAGGAACGCCGAATAGTATTTCCTGCTCCAACGAGCAAATATTTCCTATGTAAACAGAGAATTTTCTATTTCTTATAAAGTCTTGAATGATTTTGATGAGAGCAACTGGAAAGTAGAGGCGATATATTTTATGAATTAATGCATCATGCCATACTGTGTCGAATGCTTTTTCAACGTCTAGCAGTATAAGACCCGTCGACTCTTTAGCTACACGTTTATGTAAAATATGTCTTTTGACTCTAAAGACTTGATGTGACGTTGTGTGACCGCTTCTGAAACCAAATTGATACGCAGGAAGGATATCGCTTTCAGAAATGTGGAGATCTAGCTTCTCTTTGATAATCTTTTCTAAGATTTTGCCTAGTGAACTGAGTAAGCTAATAGGACGATAGTTGGATGGATTGTCCTTCGGTTTGTTTGGTTTAGAGATGGGGATTACTTTAGCAAATTTCCAGATGGTAGGGAAGTAGCTAATTTTCAGGCAGGAGTTATAAATTAGAGTAAGGTAAACGATACCTTAATTAGGGAGGTTTTTAATTAGACGGTTGCTGATATTGTCTAGCCCTGGCGATTTATTTGCTTTCAAACTTGAAATTATCGACTTAACATACCGCGGGTCAACGAAAACTGTTTTGTTTAGTACATAGGAGATGTTTTTGATGTCTGACAAGGACTCTTGTACTTCTCTATCAGTTGCGAAGTCGCTAAGGTGGGAAGATGACAGATGATTGCTACTAAAAGTTGAGGCAAAGCAATCAGCTTTTTCTTGTGCTGTCAGATAGAATTTGTTGTTTATTTTAAGTGGGGGGATATTACAACATTTCTTTTTTATTACTTTTGTTATTTTCCAAAATTCCGGACTTACTGTCTTGAAGGATGATAAAAGAGTGTTCCATCTGTCATTTCTAAATTTTGAAATTTCGTCTCTAATCATTATGTTTAAATGTTTGACATTTACTGCAAAACAAGCTAGTCTATGACGAATCCATTTCCTTTTTTGAACGTTTCTTAGTTTAATCAAATACTGGATATACGCCGGAAGAACGGTTTTTTGGATATCAACATTTCGTTTCCTAGGCACTGAAGCGTCAGCAGCTCGTTTAATGGTAGACACCAAATTGTTGACTAGATAATCAACTTGAACTGGAGAATTGACTTGAGAAAAATGAAGATTGAGGTTTAAGTCTTTGTTGACAGCATTTTTATAGGTAATCCAGTTTGCCTTGGAATAGTTATAATGAAATAGGTTTGTCTAAAGGCTCCCAGAATTTATTTGGATGACTACTGGTAGGTGGTCTGAACCTAAGTTGTTCAATGTCTGAGGATTCGAGCAGAGACTGCCAATGTTGGTAATAAAGAGGTCCAATGTCGAGGGATTACCTTTAGAGGGTGGAGGAACATATGTTGGGCTTGGAGGATATAGTAGATCGTAACGATTATGTGCTGACAATGAGTTGTAGAGTATATTACCCCACGTATTGGCACGTAGACAACCCCAGGAACGGTTACGACAGTTGAGATCACCTCCTATTAAAATCTTACCATTTAATCTGAGAAACTTATTTAAGTCTGAATTGAAATGAGTCCTTTTATATACGGAACTATTTCCTCCTGGGAAATAGGCAGAAAGGATACTCAGTGTTGTGTTATCAGACAGAAAAACTTCAATGCCAATAGCTTCTATTACTCTTAGGTGAAAACTAGGGAGTAGGGAATGTTGAATACCTTTTTTCACGACGATGGCAACACCACCTCTACTTGTGTGTTGTCTGTCTAGGCGATGAATAATAAAATTAGGATGATGCAAAGTTTGATCTGTTTTGAGCCATGTTTCTGTGACTAGTGCAATGTCAGCTTTTTCTTTTAAGAGAAAATCAAAGAATTCAATTTGTTTACCAAGGATACTCCTTGCATTCTAGTTTACAATAAGGAGAGACTTATTAGTCATATTGAGAGTACAAATATTTAATTGCCAAAGAGGTAATTACTTGAAATTGCTCTGCTTTGGAGCGGCAAGAACCTAATTGAGAAATTACTTCTCCTAAAAGAGTATTGATAACATCAAAAGAGAAAAGATCTTTGTTTGTAGATTCCAATTTAGAGGTGTCGACTGTGTGGTCTTGTTGATGTTGAGTATGTCTCCGGCTGATTTGAGTACGAGGCAATGTTGCCGGCGCTTGTGGTGGTGTTGGCGCAATGTTTTGCCTTGGCTGGCGCAGTAGGTTCGGCTTTGGCAGTTCGGGAAACTCAATGAGAGAGCGACGATCGATTACGTGGGGAGAGTGAGTTTTTAGAGAGCCACGCGATGACAGTTTTTGACGAATGTCAAGAAACTGTTTGCGGCTAACACATGACGGATCAGATGACTTATGAGGACCACTGCAATTGGTTCATTTGATCACGTTGGGAGTTTTGCAGTCGGTGGTTTTATGCCTACCTGAACAGTTCGCGCAAGAACTTTGCACATTGCAATGAATGGATCCATGCCCATAGAGTTGACAATTATTACACTGGGTCACTCTGTCCGGATTTTGTTTTTTATAGTCCCAACGTACCACTGTTTTAAATATGTTAGAGTAGTTTCTCCGAAGTTCTTGTAGTTTTATTGATTGTCTCTCAATGTATACGATGTATATGTGGCAATTGGCAGCAGATTTTGTTTTAATTTGAATCGGCTTGATATCGATGCATTTGATTCCAAGATCATTAAGTTCATTTTTAAGTTCAGATACTGGATGTAAATCTAGACCGGACAAAACTACTTTAAATGGTCTCGAGTCTTGATCGTTCACTTTTAACTTTTTCAAACGACTGGAGCGATTGGCAGGCAATGTTTTGTCCTAACGAGATATTTTTAAGTAAATAGTCTTCAATGCTTAATTTTTTAAAGATTTCACGTAAATTTTACTGGTTGTTTTTAACACTGTGATAGGTGGCACAATTTGTTTTGATTTGGGGTTTGAAATTTCACTAACTTTAGCACTTTCATTCGCGTCTAGATCATTGTCTAAATCGAGACATTGGTAATAGTTTGCATTAGCACCCGTGGAATTCATTTTGGTCAATTTAGGCACTTTCAAACTACCAGCGGAATTATTTAGCGAGGAGAGGAACACGTCCTCTCCTGAGTCAGTTCTTAGACGTTTAGTGGAAATGTTTTCAGATTTAAGAGAGAACACGACCGATTAGTACGACGACTACCGAGCGAATGCCTTGTTTTATCGTTATTTTAACAAACGATGCTCAAGTGAACTCGCCAACTGCATTCCTCGTAAAAAAATTTATATAAATCATCTCTTTCTTGTAGTAGAATGAAAATGTACTTACTACTTACTTGCTTCTTCTTCTTTTTCTTTGATTGGCGCTACAGTCCGATCTGGGTCTCAACCAACATGCCTCTCCAGCCAGCACGATCTTTCGCTTTGTGCGTCCTTTCGTGATGACAGCATGTACTTTGTTTTGCCCTGGTTTATCGCCAGACGCATTTTATTCGCTTCCGCTTCAATGCCAGCAAACGTCTCATTGACGGCTCGCTGTGTTCGTCCGTTCACGTCAATGTCGTGCTGAACGGACTTTCGGAAGATCGTGCCTCGGGTGTTTACGTTTGAATTTCGCAGGATCTTCTCAACTATGATGTTATGGAAGTCACGTGACAGCGTGTCTCCTTGCCTAAAACCTTTTTCGACATTGAAGGTCTCGGTGAGTTTGTTACCGACTTTGGTGGGGCAGCGACAGTTCTCCATCGTCATCCTGCACAACCTAACGAGTTTGGCAGGAATGTCAAAACTAGACTTGGTGCTGTATAGCTTTTTATTGTTTTTTCTATTGTTGGAGCCGAATAGTCAGTGCCTACCCGATTCCCACAGCACCCAGCCATCTTCGATTGGTGCATTACTTAAGGTATATTCCCTTTGTCTCTTGTTCCCACTCATATACAATAAAATTTTTTAAAATTTTTTTTGCTTACATTTTTTGTCAAATTTAATTTTTGCGAAGTATGTTCATATCACAAATTTAATGGAATCCCCTTTTTGCGCGTACAAGCAAATTTACTGGTCAAAGCAAATGCAAATAGGACAAATGTAGGCAAATTTCTAATGTCTTTTTTTCACGGTTTTTTCTGGAACCAATCTACAGCCTAAAAACAGAATTAGGTGTAAACACCAATCATTAAGGTAATTACTATATCTGATTGATTTATATATTCATCTTCTTCAATGGGTGTAGGCACTGTTTTTAAATTAATAAATCGCATAAGTCTATCCGGGCTTATTTCATCACAGTCGTTGTCAGCCTTAGAAGTGTTTTTAAATAGGCAACCTTTTCATCTGGTTTTTTGATATCAAGATATCTTTTGATTGCTGTTGTCTGAAAAAACGAAGTAAATATTTTAGCATTGTGAATAAAATTTAAATCAAAATGACCATTTTCAAAAGTGAGTACCTTAATATTTATATTTCCTTTTTTTGTTGACCATTTTCAAAAGTGAGTTCTTTAATATTTATATTTCCTTTTTTTTCCAGCCATCAGAATTTGAACATCTAATTGTAAGCCTTCTTTATCACTACTGCTTCATCAACATGGACATTTTCATCCGAAGAAGGATGCGGTCGCTCTCCGGCTTTCAAAACGGACTGACAATTGTGATAGGACACTTTTTTATAGTAAAAAATAAAATTTATTATAAATTAACATCTGTGAGAGACATTGTGTGTGAAGAGAGATGGAGAAAGAAGAAAGACTCGTGGGTATGAGTAAGGTACCGGCGGATAACGCATCGTGCCACCACGCCGGCACATCAGGTCACCAAGCTAGCAGCAGATTACTGCAACAAGTGGTGACGGGGAAGAGAAGGATGAGGCTACAACCGCAGCCAAATCTAATTAAGCGGACAGCGGTGAAAATCACACCACTGGCTCCAGCTGCGACGTCGTCAGCAGCAGCAACAACAGCTACAACCACGGCAGCGGCCAAACATACCGCAGCCTCAACAACAACAAATGCAGCACCATCAGCAGCTGCAATTACAATAAAAACAACAACGGTTCAAAGCAAAGCAACAACATCAACAAACACAGCTTCAGCCGAATCATACGATGCAATTATGTATGAGTCGGCTGGAGGAGAAGGACGGTACTTGGGCGCTGGTAACAGGTACCGAGACCTATCATCCTCCGAGGCGGATGACGAGGAGGAGGATGTGAGGGAGCTCTCCGAAGTAGAGGAGAGGCAGAAATTGCTGGAGGAGCAATCGAGGGAACTAGCCGCGATCGCCAAGATCATGCGCGATAAGCTAGCGGCGAGAAAAGCAGCTCAAACATCTGCAATGCAACAACAACAAGCAATGCAGTCACAAGAGAAGCAGAAGCAGCGAGAACAACAACAACAACAGAAGCAGCAAACAGCACAACAGCAGAAACCGAAGCAGCAGAAGCAGAAGCAACAGCAGCAGATGCCGCAGCAGCAAAATCAACAACAGCAGAAACAGAAGAGGGATAGATGTCCTCCAATCAACGTCTTCGGGGCCGAGACAAAAGACCTCGAAACACTAGGTAAGTGTGCCGTTAAAAGAATGAAGGGTCTAGAAATACCCTTCACTATTAAATATAGAATGCCCTTAAGGCACACTGTGTACTGCAACTACATGGCAGTGCACAAAGCAATTAGGCAGGGGCTGGCGGAGGCAGGGATGGAGTTCTATTCCTATACGCCAAGAGGAGAAAAACTCCAAACTCTGCTCCTTAAGAGCATGGATCCCAATACGGATCCGGAGGACATCCTCGGGGTACTGCCCCAGGCGCAGAGCGATGATGTCCAGATCGTGGGCGTTAAGCCATTTGTCACTGCGGTGGCACGCTGGGAGAACAGGCGTCTCCCTATGTTCTTGGTACAGGCGACTCCCGAAAGCAATTTAGAAAGCCTTAAGAGTGTGTGTGTGATGCAGTGTGCTCGATGCCAGAGGTTTGGGCATACCGCAGCGAACTGCCAAATGGCGTCGCGCTGCGTGAAATGCGCGGGAACCCACAATAGAGGGGAATGTCCTTTAGGGACGGACAAGTTCGAGGACAGGAGCATCCTCAAATGCGTTATTTGCGGAGCTAAAGGGCACCCTGCCAATTATCGGGGCTGTCCGAAGGTCCAGCTTTTAAAGAAAAAGTTCGAAAAAAGGAACATAAAAACGGTAGGAGCAAGGTCTATGCCTCGCGCTGCAACTACCGCTGTTACGCCAGGAGTGTCGTATGCCCAAGCGATATCAGGCAGACGACCGGCACAACAGACAGTGCCAACAGCAGCCCCGGTCCTAGGGGCCAGGCAGCCTGAGGCGAACACGGATATCAGCTTCATCTTGCTGGCAATACAAGCACAGATGGCTCAGATCCAAAAGAGCCTTGTTGAAAAAGCTGAGCGCACAACTCGACTCGAACAACGGTTCCTTCAACAAGCAACTCGAGTGGACTTTATCTGCTCGGAGCTGTTTGGCGAACAAACGCAACAGTCAATATAATGGCTGCGCGCGCAGCTATCGACCTTAAGATCCTCGCGGTGAATGTAAATTCTCTAAGAGGGACAACTAGAAAAATAACTTTCGGCCACCTGTTAAGAGACCACAATCCTGATGTGATAATGGTTAGCGAAACGAAGCTCAATCAAATGCACAAGCTCAGGTATAGTAATTATGTAATAGTCAGAAGAGATCGCACCCACCATGGGGGCGGAGTCGCTCTTCTAATAAAAAAAAAACATTCCCCATAGCATCATGTATAGCAATGAAGCGCGTAGATTCCAGCTGCTAGAGACGTGCATCGCACGCATATCGCTTTCGGGAGGTAAGCGACTATATGTGATCGCTCTCTATGCACCCGATAACTTAAATCTCGACCACACTTTCATTTCAGAGCTCGAAGCTCTTTTTGTAAGCCTACGTCTGGGCTCGGAAGAGAACTATTTTATCATAGCAGGAGACTTTAACTCTAGGCATAGAGAATGGGGTTGCAATAGAAATTGTAACCGGGGGAATGCCTTAAATAACTGGTTGATTGAGCATGATGAGTTGAGGGCAGACTTGCTTGCAACCGAGATACCATCATTTCCCAGAAGCGGGAATTATCTGGATCTACTATTGTTGGACAGACGACTGACTTTACATGACATAGATAGAAGCACAAGGAGCTGCTTAACCACGATCGAGTACGATAGTGATCATCGTGCTTTTTCAGCGGTTATCCAGATCCCGAACGAGGTGGTTGAACTGGGGGAATATGTCCAAAAAAATGCTTATAATTACAATAAGGCTTGCTGGCCTCGTTTCTCCAGGGCTTTATCCACTGAACTCCGGTCGAGTGCGATCAATCCACCAAAGAACAGAAACCTTACAAACGAAGAGGTTGATAGGTACCTCAAACGAATGGACAACGCCATAATACGTACAATGGACAAGACAATACCGAAGGTAGTGCACTCCGATGACATTGATATTTATCGGAACACCACCATCGACGCACTTCACGTGCACAAAAGTAGACTTCTGTCAAGACTTAAACTCTTGCACAGACGGTTTACAGACCCTAGAAGTCCGGAAGTTAGATCTCTGAAGTCTGAGATCAAAAACCTTCAACAATTAATAAAAATTAATTACAATTTAGCTATAAGCTTGCACTGCGGCAATAAAATCCGGGCTGTACGATCCAACAACCCGGGTATGTTCCCACAAGTAAATAAAATATTCAGGAGGAAAGATCAAAATGACATTCAGATCGTTCGACTTCCCAGAACAACTGACAACGAACAACTACTGACCTCAATCGATATTGATCCAGATTAGGCAGGGCTAGATGACGACTTTCTCGTGGTCGAAGATCCCCAGGAGAAGGTTAAAACTATTGGTGCTGTTTTCCAGAGAGTGTATACGGTCAACGAGGTTCGTATGCCGAACCACGACCTGGAGAACAGAGCCTCGTTAAACCACTTCTATCTCAGTAATGAGATCAGTCAATGGCGTTTGGAGAATCACGGTTTTACTAGATTCAATGACGAAAATATGGCAAACAATGCCGTTGCCAATCATACAAACCATATAGTGATTTCCCAAGAAGATCTCCAGGGGATCCTTAGATCTATGAAGAACAAGAAATCAGCTGGGATAGATGGTATCCCGAACATTGTACTTAATCATCTCCCTCCGGCGGCAATTGACATTTACACTACACTGTTCAACAACGCGCTCAGTAATGCTTATTACCCAAAACATTGGAAGACAGCTGTGGTGCAACCAATCCCTAAACGGGATAAAGACAAAAGCATCCCATCAAACCTCCGATCAATAAGTCTTCTTCCTTGCATCAGCAAGGTCTTCGAAAAGATTCTCATTCGAGCCCTGAAAACGTGGGTCGAGGACAACAATATTATACCGGACAACCAGTTTGGTTTTAGGGCGGGGCATTACACCACTCATGCCGCGTCAAAACTGGTATCCGACATTCAATGGAACAAAAATAAGAAAGAGTGTACGGGTGCCTGTCTAATCGACTTAGAGAAGGCGTTCGACACCGTTTGGTTAGAGGGCCTTTTCCTTAAGCTCGTTAGACTTGCCTTACATAAACCTTTGCTATACAAGATATACAACATGATAACAGGTAGAAAATTCGTCGTTAAAAGTGGCGGTGTAACTTCTACCACAGTTTTTAATAGCAATAATGGTCTACAACAGGGGGCTGTTGGTTCCCCGATATTGTTTGCTATATTCACTGCAGATCTCCTAAGGTCAATACCGCACCTAATAGCGTATGCCGATGACCTAGTGGCGTACAGATCAGGTCCTAAGGTAGAAGTCATTAATACCTTGTTGCAACGTGACTTCGACAACACTTTGAAATATTGCGATGACTGGAAGCTGCTTATCAACTTTCAGAAATGTGAAACGATCCTTTTCCGTACCCCGCTGGCGAGGGCCTCAAGAGATACGCGCGTGAACTGGAAGAAGTTCGGCATAGTTGACCCGCAGGGTCAGCCGTTAGCTGTGAAAACTGTAGTTAGATATCTCGGCATTTGGTTGGATCATTTTCTGTATTTTGACAAACATATAGAGAAGGCTCTGACCAATGCTAGAAAAGCCTTTGCTGTGGCAAGTAAGTTGTTTTACAGCAGCCAACTTGATACCAGGGTGAAGGTAAGCTGCTATATGGCCCTCATAAGGCCAGTCATGGTGTATGGTTGTCCCCTGTGGTTCAACGTGAGTCCTTCCCAGATGGAAAAGATGAGGGTATTCGAGAGACGGTGTCTTAGTTTTGTCTTGTCTCCGGTTGTATCGAACACCCGAGTCTGATTACAAGAAGTACTATTCTAACGAGGTCTTGTACAACAGGGCAAACGTGAAGAGGATAGATAATTTTATCATTAAATTAATACGAAGTCACATTGCAAGAAGTATGACTTCTACCAACAGTCTGATCTTCGGGGCTTATTACCCCAATTATATGTATCATGAAATGGTGCGCCACAACGGCTTTGTTCCACCTGAAGCATTCCTCTATTTGGATTCGATCGGCCTGATCCAGAACACGGAAGGATGACCTGTAATCTACCACGCGGTACGCCGAACAGTTGACAGGCGACTCCTCTACGAATCGGATGTCGCCCGCGAACACGAGGATCTCCTTCGGTTCAGTAGAGCGATCCCTGCTCGTAACCGGAGAGAGAGTGATAAGGAGCGGCACTTCTTTTGGTGGCTACACCAGAACCTGTCCCCGCCTTCGCCCGCTCCTGACTGAAACAATCATAATAGCTTTTACAGTGGTTTAACGGCCCACTTACTTAGTTGTAAGGTAGATTAAGGAAAATAAAAAAATAAAAAAAAACAAAAACACATCGGTGGACAAGGGCGTGTGTATTATATATGTTACGCATATACATAGCACACACGCCCTTGTGTACACGTCCGTAATGTTACGGACATAGATTAAGTTAGGCTATATATTGTTAGGTTAATTTTTAATAGGGATGTAAGGTTTAGGTTTAGATTTAGGTTAAGTAACGAAAAGGATGTCTAGAGCGCCAAGTTTTTCAATAGTTTTCTTGGCCGTAAGAAAATAATAAAGTTTGTCCTAAGGACTATAAAAAAAACAAAAAAAAATGTTAGTTTAGACGCCGAAAGGCAAATAAATATGTTACATAGATTAGATTATTTTAGAGTACCCGCGAAGGGTCAGTAAGATAGAATAAGGAACTCGAATTGTTAGATATTAAGATAGATTTTAGTCATTTTTGTCTAGTGTAAGTTGTTATAGAAGAAAAAAATAAAATAAAAATGAAATTTTAAAAAATAAAAAAAAAAAAAAGCATGCGGTCGTCTGATTCGATACCGAATTGTAATGCATGTTTATTTGCGCTACTTTTAGCCTCCAGGACTGCTTTCAAAATATCTGCGTTTGATGGCAATGTTGGCTTATGAAAATTCGCTTGCTTCTTTTCTTTAAACTTATAAATGAAAACAAGCAATTTTTAATTTCGTTAATGAAATATATCCTCCTTGTACGATTCAGTAATTCTAACAATGTGAAATTTACTACAGTTAAGAAAGTTGAAGACATAAAACGAGTTGCTCTGAAGAAATTTTCACACGTCTGACTTTGGTAAAGCGTAGGCAAAAATATATCAGTCTCTGACTGCCTTGCCCTAATGAAGGTATTTATAATCGAGTGTGCATTTAGTTCGATACAAAATAAGCATTATTTGAAATAAAGTTCGTTGTAGAATATTACTTTGAGTTTTGTATATTTTTCCTGCATACTTCTAATAGGAGGTACGCCTAAGTACGAATACGCTAGCTGAGTATATCTCATAAATCAAATCGCCAATATACCTTTTCAATGAATGAGAAACACTCAATTATAATTAATTTTATCTTAAGGCTTAAGTCACTTTTTACTAAGTTTTCACTTTTCGTAACAACTTTATTTTCGATTATATTCCAAATGCTATCAACTTCATTCTAAATTTAAAAAAAAAAAATTGAAATTAGGGAGAGCGATTGTTGCGTTCGAGTAAGAATATTCCAGAATAACATTAATGTGAAACTATAACGGTACTGCAAAACGGAATATATTTATTCCACCCGTCACTTTGACAGTGATTCAAGTTCTGTTCCTTTTAATATCCTGAATTCAACTTGGTGGCACTGTCCAGATTGGTTAAGGAAGCATGGCCAGCAGATAAATCAGCAATTAAATTAAAAAACATGCCAGACACACAGATGGCACATACTTGCTTGGCAGGTGAAATTAACAATATGTCACTTGCTATATATGCTATATTCTTCGGAGTCACTACTTCATGGAAAGTTAGAGACAAAGGAGTTCAACAATGCTTCTCCGATGACATGGAAAATCACAGGGCGAATAAGATGCTAAAATCGGCCAGCAGTATATTGTCATTATCCATTCATTGACACTAATGGAATACTCCGAGTGGGAGGTCGCCTGTAGCACGCACACTTGTCAATCAACCAAAGACACCCTATGATTTTGTCACTCTCACATCTATTGACCAGGTTAATATTTAATAAAACCCACCTTGATACTCTTTACGGAGGAGTAAGGCTCACGCCGCATCATGTTCGAAGAATGTATTGGATCATCCGTGGAACCAACACTGTAAGGGGCATACTTAATCAATGTCTAAATTGTTTCCGATTCAAGGCGAAAGAATCACATCAACTTAAGGGACAACTTCCAGAAGCACGAGTTAATTTCGCGCGGCCATTCACACATTGCGGCTTAGACTATGCAAACCCAATCAACATCCGTTGCTCGCAGACTCGAGGTGTGAAATCACACAAGGCGTACATCGCAATTTTCGTCTGCGTAGCTACAAAGACTGCGCATATTGAACTAACATCCGATTTTACTGCAGATGGATTCATTTATACAGCGACAATGGAACACATTTTATGGGGGCAAAGAATATATTAAAAGCAGTTCAACCAAGGCAATCCGGGCCCCCTAATAGCTGCACAACACGACATCGTGTTTGACTTTGCAGTTGCAAGTGATGAAAATTAATCCAGAAATTGAAGCAGGAGACTTGCAGACGTTGGAACAAAGATTATTTGCACAGAAAGCAAAAGCGGTAGAAATGGAAATGTGCTGCTGGGAATGTAGATGTTGGTAAAAATCGAGCCTCTAACGCCTTGCTAATAGCCTCTGGGCAAAATTGTGGAAGTACACAGGGGACTTGATGGACTGGTGAGGGTAGTAACTTTAAAAACCGAGAAGGGTATATTAAAACGACCAATAACAAAGGTGTGTTCACTACCAAATGATGTCAAGATTATGTAATCCAAAGATACCAAAACAAAATCATCACTTCCTGCAAGACAATCATAAAAGGAACCTAAGGAGAACCAAGCAGCCCGTCAATGTGCCTATTGCTCTCGTATGTCTAACCATTCTTGCATCAGTCGTGCCGGGATGTTCGCATTATAAAATCACCCAGCCGGAAGTTAGAGTATTCTTCGAGCAATTTAGAACTGCAAAAATTCACCGAGGTCTTCTTTGTACTAGCATCCGATATCCTATGCCTGACATCTTGATCAAATCAATGTCAACAAGACGCGAGATAAATTCACGAAGTTATGCAGTAAGGCAAGGGCCGTAACCAAAGAAGGTCAATGTGATGACTTGCGAAATCACATGGATGAAGGGTGAAAAAACTTAGTCTCAATTTTTAACAGACTTTGACTAACGCTGTTATGACGACAAAAACGTGGGTTACTAGGAACACTTCTCACATCAACATTTGGAGTCAATGGCGAAGTTTATAAAGATATCGAAGCTCTGGATAGTAATCAAAAGAACACTGATATAAAGTACTAAAACCAATACCAAGCTAATGATGTCAACTATTACCGGTATCTAATACTGAAGCAAGAATTACCAACAAAATAAAAAACTTCAGCAAAAATCTAAAAGGTGGTCTAGAAGAGATCAACAAAATGAAATCTTGGTACAATATTGTCGACGAAAATTAGCTCCACATCTATATAACAAACACATATTTGATTGCTCTGAGTTACATGCGGGAAATTGAAGTAAAATCCCCCAAGCTACTTCATATCTATCTGAAGCGCAGTCATTTGTTAGAATTTTGGGAGCATTTGACAAATTATCAACAAATGTGCAGGAACGCTTGGCCCACATATGGAAATTCTTCCGAATCCAGTGGACAAGTTGGAAATATCATAAAATTCATCCGCAGTGATGATAACAGGATATTTTGTGATCGTTGACTCCTTACACGCTGATTAAAATTAATACCGTTCGTGTAAAAATGTATGAGGTTCAGATATAGCAACCGGTGCTTGGAGTAAACTACTATCTCCAAAGATATTTTGTCGTCGCTTCGCTCTTCACCGTTCAAAATAAAACGCCCTTTCACCCGTTTACTTCAGGGTTTCAATGGGGGTCGTTTAGGCAGCGGCTGGCGATGACAAAGAGCAAAGGAGAATTAACTCGAAGCAAATTCAGAAAGCGCGCGCTTTCTTTTTGACAGATCGTCTTAAATGTCAATGAAATTCGTTCTGTTCGCTTTCGCCTCCCAAGAGCCACCAATATCACAATGGTTACACGTCTCGATTATCGACATCCCACCCCCCGTGAGGAGCACGAGTCGAGACTCCACCCTCACTCACTTCTAATATTGCGAGCTTTACCGCTGGTCTCCGCAGCACTCCCGAAGCAGTCTTCACGTCGGCCGAACGGACCTGTCCGTCTGGTCCCGGGAAAACTTTGATGATCCTGCCTCGCGTCCATCCACTCCTCGCTTTGGTGACGTCGCAATCCAATACCAGCGGCGGCGACCTTTGAAACCATTTGCAGCCTTTTTTTAACACCGGCAGGTACTCACGTACCCATCGATTCCAAAAACGGTTCTTCAACTGCTGGCTGGCCTTCCACCGTTTTCGAAGACATAACGCTCGTTCGTCCATGGGCCCTGGTGTTTGTGTTGAATTCGGCACCCTTAAAAGGAAGTGCTTTGGCGTAAGGGGCTGCTCATCCTCGGTTGTGATCGGCAAGTGAGTCAGTCGACTATTGATGATGTTCCTTACTGGCTCCTATGAAGTTCGTCCCGTTATCGGTCCTGATTCGCAGTGGAGTCCCTCGACGGTTGACGATGTTGCGGATGCATTAAATACACGCATCTGTTGAAAGATCGGCCGCTATCCCCAAATGAATGTCCCTTACAGTAAGGCAAGTGAACAGGGCGACCCATCTCTTCTCAGTACGACGGCCTATTGCGACGTTCACGGGTTCAAAGTAGTCAAGGCCGGTAAACGTGATTGGTCTAACGAAAGGAATCACTCGATCCTCCGGAAGCTGACCCATCAACGGGGTCTGCGGCTTGGCTCTCCGAATCCGACAAAACTGGCATTGACCTTTCGCAGCCTACACAGCAGAACGAAGTCCAGGCACCCAAAATCGTTGTCATATTTCATTCACGATGGTGTCGTCATTATGGTGACGGAGGCGGCGATAATAGTCACGCACGAGTAGCTTCGTTACTGCGTTTTCTCTTGACATGATGATAGGGCGTCTGGTTTCGAACGGCACGTTTGTAGCAGCGTCGATTCGTACGAGCGAGCGAACAAGTCCGAACTCGTCCAGGTATGGCGTCATCTGGTGAAGCTGGCTACCCTTCCGTATTGGTAAGTCTTGTCGTAGGCATTCGATGTCCTCACCATAAGCCTCGCACTGCCCTTGTCGACAAACTAGGTCCTCAGCCTCCTTGAGTTCAGCTGCTGTTAATTCACCTGGTTTCATCGGCTGACGTCGGCACGCGCTTATAAAGCGTAGCGCCCATGCCATGGTGCGGCACAGCTTCAAGAAACTCGAGAACCTTGTAGCATCGAAGATCGGCTTGCTTGCGCGGGATGTGCTTAGCAGATACCTCGGACGGATTTCCTCCGTTGAGAGGTGGTCGCAGAAATCGTCGGGCTGTTGGGGCCACTCAGTTTCCCGCAGCCTCAGAAAGGCAGGACCACTAATACACTTGCTGTTGCTGTGGAACTGCAGTGGATGACCGCCACGGGTAGCGTCGTCGGCTGGGTTGAACTTCGATGGCACCCACGGCTTGGCTCTCCGAATCCGACAAAACTGGCATTGACCTTTCGCAGCCTACACAGCAGAACGAAGTCCAGGCACCCAAAATCGTTGTCATATTTCATTCACGATGGTGTCGTCATTATGGTGACGGAGGCGGCGATAATAGTCACGCACGAGTAGCTTCGTTACTGCGTTTTCTCTTGACATGATGATAGGGCGTCTGGTTTCGAACGGCACGGTTGTAGCAGCGTCGATTCGTACGAGCGAGCGAACAAGTCCGAACTCGTCCAGGTATGGCGTCATCTGGTGAAGCTGGCTACCCTTCCGTATTGGTAAGTCTTGTCGTAGGCATTCGATGTCCTCACCATAAGCCTCGCACTGCCCTTGTCGACAAACTAGGTCCTCAGCCTCCTTGAGTTCAGCTGCTGTTAATTCACCTGGTTTCATCGGCTGACGTCGGCACGCGCTTATAAAGCGTAGCGCCCATGCCATGGTGCGGCACAGCTTCAAGAAACTCGAGAACCTTGTAGCATCGAAGATCGGCTTGCTTGCGCGGGATGTGCTTAGCAGATACCTCGGACGGATTTCCTCCGTTGAGAGGTGGTCGCAGAAATCGTCGGGCTGTTGGGGCCACTCAGTTTCCCGCAGCCTCAGAAAGGCAGGACCACTAATACACTTGCTGTTGCTGTGGAACTGCAGTGGATGACCGCCACGGGTAGCGTCGTCGGCTGGGTTGAACTTCGATGGCACCCACCGCCATTGATTGGCCTTGCTGCTTTGAAGAATCTCTGCGGTAGGCTACGAACTCTTTATGGCGGCTGGGGTCTGATCGTAGCCAGTGCAAGATGGTCTTGGAATCACTCCAATAGATTCGATCGACAGAGTTACAAAGTCTCATCCCAAGGATCGCTGCGGACAATTCAAAGCGAGGTATGATTAGGAGTTTGTTAGGACTTACTCTTGTTTTACCACAAACGAATGATACATGGACCTCCCCATGATGCTCGATGCGAAGGTATGTGGCGGCACTGAAGGCTTCTTCACTGGCATCCACAAACGTGAGAAGATCAACCCGGGCGGCTCTGGTCGTAATGCGACTGTGACATCTTGGGATATTTAGTGCAGTTAATGTTGCCATCTGTGACTTCCATTCCTTCCAACGTGCGAGCGATTCTGCGGGTATAGGCTCATCCCATCCAATCCCAAGGCGCCAGATTGACTTCAGTATGAGCTTCAACGGTAGCGAGTAGTTGGCTATCATTCCAAGGGGATCGAAAACGGACATGGTGAGGCTAAGGAATTCCCTCTCGGTTGGGCATCTATTTCCTGTGATGACGTCTTGGCTAACTCGGGCGAAGTTCATACGAAAAATGAACACGTCCTCCTCACTGTTCCAACATAGACCGAAGACCTTATCGGCTATGGCGGCTTCCATGTCCAAGCTGATCGTCTAATTGGAACTGCATGTCTCAGTGGCGTGCGACAAGTTATGCAACACCTCTTTGGAATTGGATGTGTTAGTTACGCAATTCAAATCCTGTATCACGGTTAATAGCGATGACTGCCTTGGTGACAGTGATGGCCTCTGACACGCTTTCAAAACTATCAACGTAGTCGTCCACGTAGTGATGCTTCACGATAGCTTCGTTGGCTCTTTTATGCTCATTTCGGAACCTTTCGGCGTTAAGGTTCTTTATATAGTTCGCTGAGCAAGACACCCCTTCATGACGTAGGTGTCTATCGGCATCCCTTCTTCCTCTCGCCAGAGGAAACGCTGCGAGTGTTCATCTTCTGGGCGTAGGGGAGAGGGGTCGGCTCCGAAAGTTGAATAACAATTTTACTAACGGCACGATGTTGTCCTGTCCCTTCAGCAAGGCAGAGTTTAGAGATACGCCTTCAACCTCAGCAGCGAAAACCAACCGTGCGAAGCTCTTTTGTCACTCTGGGATACTGGTTTCTCCGTTGGTTTTCTAACACTAAAGATTTCGATGCAGAAATATTCTTCCACGAGCTTATCCAGTCGAACATACAGTTCACGCTCATGGCTACTGCAAAGTATAACGTTTCCTCTCGGTTCATCTGTCTGTCCCGAAGGCAGAGCACCGTATGCGACCCACCATAATTGCCTTCGCACAGTTATCGGTCCCTTTTTCTCGGAGTAGACTATTTCTATTGGCGCTCCGAAGTGGCTGTTGTCCAGTCCTATTAAAATCTCTGGTCGAGTGTCCTTGTAGTTGGGCAGAGAGATATCGGGACGGCTACGCAGGAACAGGTCCGAGGTGGCAAACGTTTGAGTGGGCAAGCAAAGTTCCTCAACGGTTTGAACTTCACTCAGTTTGAACCTTTTAGCATCTTCCTCGTCGGCACTTACCTCCACATCAACAGCAAAGGATCTTTTGGTTTCTGGCTTGTCTCCAATCCATCGTAGGTGCATATCCTTGGGCTTTCCGCTAAAGTGAAGACGTTTAGCTAGTTCCGAGCTCATTATTGTAACGGATGAACCGTCATTGAGTAAAGCAAAAGTTCGAACCATCGCTTATTTATTGTATATCCTGATGGGCAAGACTTTGAAGAGAATCCGTGAGCTTCTGGTATCGTCGCAGCTTAACAAAGGCCTTCGAGGTTTCAAACCAACGCTCTCTCCAGCAGATGACTTCGTTGGTGATTCGCTTTCGTGAAGAGACTGGTGGTGCATTCTTCGGCAAACGCCAATGGCACACGATCGGTTGATGCGACAGGTCCTTACGTTGTGCCCAAACTTCAGGCATCCGAAGCATAGGTTGTGTCGTTTCACGAGATCCCATTTAGCTGGCGTATGTAGTTTGGTGAAGGTACTACACTCTGTCACTGCATGCGACGTTCCCTCGCAGTAGCGACACTTGCTGTTTCCAACCTTCTCCTTTACTTCGACGGCGTGAAGAACGTTGCCCTTCGTCGTCCTCCTTGACGAATCGCTCTGAGATGACGACGCCGGCTGACTCGAGCTTACAATACAAACCAGTCTAGCTACCCGATTAATTCACTCGCTGAAGTGTTTGACTGTGGGATATGGTCGTATGCAAACGCTGCACTGTGCCCATTCTAACCTTTTGCTCATTGGTAGCTTTCCGACCAGTTCATCCAATAAAGTCGGGTTTGCCAAGTGCTGGTGCATTCCACTGGCTTCCAGGAACAATGGTAGGTTTTGTAGCTTTGTAGCAACGGCACTATTAACTCCAGCTTGTTATCCGGTATCGGTGTGAAACCCTTCACCTTCTTGAGCTGGCTCTGAACAAGGCACTCTGAACTTCCAAAACGAAACTCCAGGCTGGCCATCACTTCATCTACGTTATTTGGGTGGATAAGCAGACACTCGACTACGTCACTGGCCTCCGCTCTTAAGCTTTTGTGTAGGCGGAACATGTTCTCCACTTTGCTATAGCCAAACATGTTTGTGGACTCTACGAATGCTGTGCAGAACATAGGCCACTCTTCTGGCCTCCCGCGAAACTCTGGCAAATCATGAAGCTTTTGCTGTGAAGCAGCTGGTGACACAGATGGTCCTTGGGGGTGATGTGGCTGCTCGGCGGCTGACGCGGTGATTTGGTGTTGGCGTTGTATTGTCTGGAAACCATACA
This sequence comes from Eristalis arbustorum, assembly GCA_916610145.1. NCBI lineage: Eukaryota > Metazoa > Arthropoda > Insecta > Diptera > Syrphidae > Eristalis > Eristalis arbustorum. The sequence continues at coordinate 54,507,009 of OU744319.1, read as the reverse complement.
GAGGTGGCAAAAAAGTCGGCATACTGCTCTGTTGACGGTGGACTGAATTTGCCGATGTGATTTGAGGAGGCGGCGACGAAGACACTGGTGGCCAAGAATACGAGGCGTGAGAAGAGCATGGCGTGTGCCCCGTCGTAGCGGTCTGTTGATGAATAAAGTTATCTTGACCAACGGCATACGGCACTGTTGTTGCAGTCGAAATAGCGAACACAGGCGTAAAAACAGCTGACGTAACTGCAGTGATTTCGGGAGCACCAGACATAACCGCACTATTGGGAATAGAAACACTGGATATTGCCTGTCGCTCTTGTAGCAGTTGTTCATACCGCAGGCGTTCCTGTTTTTCCTTGCTTGCGGCTGCTTTCGCTGCTTCTAGTTCTTATCGGAGCTGCAAGAATTCTTCCTCCATTATGGAATTTTGGGCTTCACGTTCCCGAAATGTCGTGTTTCCTTCGTCTTTGGACGTGCACTCGTCGGAAGAGTCCGTTTGATCGTCAGACTCTTGGCTCTTCTTTGATGTTTGTCTCGTGATTCTCCTTTCCCTTGGCATTGGCTTATAGCGGTTAAATTATTTGAGGCAGCGGAGACTTGTTCCGCTTGTTATTATCGTTGTTTATTCTGACGATAGCGGGCACAGATAAATTACGGCAAATTCCGTCCACCGGCTGCGGGCATTCTGGCGAAGTGTTCGTCCGCTGGCTGCGGGGATTCTTGGCACAAAAGTAAGACTTGTCGTCGCTCCGCTCTTCACCGTTCAAAATAAAACGCCCTTTCATCCGTTTACTTCAGGGTTTCAATGGGGGTCGTTTATTTTCTTAAACGAACTTATTAAAGAAACTATATATTTATAATATACACGTACTTACTTATTGGTGACTCTTGGCAGGCGAGAATTAACTCGAAGCAAATTCAGAAAGCGCGCGCTTTCTGTTTGACAGATCGTCTTAAATGTCAATGAAATTCGTTCTGTTCGCTTTCGCCTCCCAAGAGCCACCAATATCACAATGTTTACACGTCTCGATTATCGACATATTTCACAATACCTTTGAAAGATATTGTTGCAGACCAATTTATCAATGAAACAGTTTTTATCCTAGGGCCATCAATACTTCACAATATTGAGCTAAGTGATGATTGTATTGTACAGCTGGTCTACAAGAAATTGACCTTCAAGCAATGTCGTACTAGAACGCTACGACTAAGACACACAATATGGAAAGAATTATGGAATCACAACACTTGGATGTTCATTACACCAGAAGAAACAACGGTATTTAATACTTGCGGATCAGAACGTGAAAAGATAATTCTGAAGGAGACGGGAATTAATATATATATATATATATAATTAATAATGCATTTTAGCAAATTAATTTCTACCATAAGCACATCGTTATCATCGCATATTCCTGTTTTTATCGCAAACGAAACCTTCATCCCGATCATAAAAGATATAAAAGATGTCCCAAATATTAACCACCGGGAGGCAGTAAAAGCACTTAATCGATTGCTTGACGAGAACTGGGACTAGATCAAAAATCAGTATTAGACAATTGTCACTTCAGCTTTTGTTTTGATTTCTTAATTAGCTGTTATCTTCAAATATAGCAAGTGCCGGAAAAAAATCCTCCAAACCTTTGGAACTACGACAAACCGGAAGTATTGCAAGTCGCCGAAGTTTGTTAGCCGAATATTGTTAGCAGTGCAAGTGTAGTGGTAAAGTGTAGTGTTGAAAGGCAATAAAATGCTTATTGAGACTCAAAAAAAGGAAAATTGCTTAGAAAAAAAGTAATGAACAATTCAGTGATATCGCGCAATCTCTGGACTAATTTTAATTAAGAGTCTAGATCTTCAGCAGAATATTTACAGAAGAGACTCGAGCAGCTAGAGAAACTTTGGACTGATTTTCAAATCAACAACGGGTTCCTCGAAGGGAAGCCAATCCCGACCATTCGTACTTCGTTGACGATTATTTTAACCAGGCACGAGGACATAAAGCATACTTTGAATGAGCAGTCAATGCAGCATCAGGAAAATGTTCGTCAGTCCAAATCAAAGTTGCCAGCGGAACCAGAAACCCCCAGCTTACGGTTGTTGCTCAAAGGCATAGGCTATGTACAAACAGAAGAACAAACAACTAGTGAAACAAGTACCACTACAAAGAAGAGCGAGTTAAATTTTAAGAAGTTGAGTTTCTGATAAGTATCACTTCTTGAGAATAGTGGACAATTTTGAGCTTTGAAAAAATACTCTTACGATTGTACGATGTGATTAAATGCAGGCTCCGTGCCTTGGAAAGCAGTTGATCCTCTAAGCAAAAGAACCCTACACAACCCTCATCTAACAACTGTTCCACAGACGAAGTGTGTACTCTGCAGTGAACTTCACCAATTATATTGTTGTCGGAGAATCGTAAACAGACAAAAGGCAGATTGGATGTGGTACATCGGGTCAAGTTATGTTTCAATTGCTTACGAGATGAACATACGTCAAAAGATGGTGCCACCAAAACTGGATGCCGAATATGTTCACAAAGGCATAATTCCCTTCTACATATTTTTCGTTATGAAAGAACAGACACAAGCTGAGAAGTGCCAACGACGACAAGAAAAGCTACAACCAGAAATAAAATACTAGAGAGATAGCCGACTTCACAGCTGTTTGCCCCCAAGTCAATCGACGAATTTGACGGAATTTCCCCTACTTTTTGACGGATATTCATGAATGAATGACAGTTATTCATGAGTGAACGCACACTGTCTCCTTTTTACGTACACATAATTAAGTACACCACGAAAATGGCGGCTGATTATCTGTCAAATTCGTGAATAGTTTTGGGGACTCTGTTCGTGAATATAATATATAAAAATGCTAGATGTTATTAAAAGTTTTATCATTCATGAATACACAATTTTATCAGAAATGCTTACGATTAGATTTTATAATTTTATATATCACATCAGACAACTTTCAAATGTTTACTTGCACTTAGATAACGACAACTTTTTTTTTAAATACCATTGTTCTATTAATGAACATAATAAAAGAAATAAGGTAGAGAGGTTGGAAACTTATCTGTGATTTTCGTTGTATTACATATATCAGCACCCAGAAAATAAATATATACAAACAAGATGTGACTGAAATTATTGGTCTGCACAATCTACACAAATTGTTGAATTTTTTTTGTGATATAAGGAAAATGGACTAAAATCTCAACTTTTCGAGAGCCCAGTTCATTGTTGCTTAATTGAATTTCCCTTACAAAAAAGTGCTTCTACTAATTATGCGATAAGCAACGCTTAAGGTTATTTCTTAATTGAACCGAAATTTTAACGCTTTGCTTGTATTTAATGGAAAGAGTTGTTTCCGAAAGTTCATGTTCGCAGTTCACGCTCATATGAACAGGCCTTTAATGTCAATGTATTAGATTATTATTAGACCCTAAGCTCGCTTACGATTGATATTTCTGAACACTACCCACTTGTGCAATTTCCCCTACATTTCGAGGTAAAAAAGGAAATGTCAACATTTATAATTCAAATTTGATTATTTACTGGTAGAATACGTTAAATTTAGTTAGGACTTTAAAGTGCAATTATCAACAAAAATTCGAACATTAACAAAACTATGGCATCAAAGTGTGTTTTAGGGTGCCAAAAGCTTTGCCATACTTACGGCATACGAGATGAGACAACGTAAGTTACGTTACATTTATTAATTCGCAACAGGACTGATTTTAAAACAATTTTCATACTATATACATACCCCAATAAGCCTAATACTTACCAGAACCTATTACCTATATTATTATTAAGTTAAACCTACTACCGACCAGAGCGTTTAACACAAGATTAGTAATCAGCCCTTTTCCTTCTGGTAATCTTTAAATCCCATTTTCTTTAAACCACCATTCTTTAAGCCCCCTTTTCTTTAAGCCCATTGTTTTCCATTGTTTTTGTTGATCTCCTATCCCCATTGCATACCCTACGGCTTACTACTTCGTTACGACTAATTAATTTTATTCATTTTGTCTTGTAGCACCTGTGATTTCTGCTCTCCGGTTTAGCCGTTCACGTGGTATAAGTTTCTAGTGTGTAGGTTCATCAGCACTGATTAAGGAACCACATAGCCCAGGTTCTCTTAGAAGTATGCACATAATATTTTTTGTCCTCTTCCCTCGCCTGTAGAATTTTGTCTCTAGTCCTCTTAGGCTAAGTCAGCCTGTTTGAAAAAAAATCACTTCCTACTAACCTATCAAATAGTAGGAAGATCTGGCGTAAACGTTTGGGCTTGCAAGAACTGTTCAAAACTGACAGAGTTTGCGACAAGCATTTTGGGGACAAAATGTTTGCGAGTGCCCTGAAGAAACGTTTAAAGCCTTCAGCAGTTCCACATATTCTGCACAGAGGACGCGACAAGACCATATTCAGTTCTGAAACTAAGCAGGAAGAGGAAGCAATACAAGATATAATCCCGGAAGACGAATCACTTGAGATGAAGGAAGAAGAGGACATCAACTTTAGTGCTGACATCAACCAGAAAGACATAAATTCAAGAGAGGCGCTTATGGACTCTATGGTGTTCGAAACCTCGGACGTAGGAGTTCAAACAGGTGAGTTCGTAAGAAATAGCACTCCAAAAAAAATTTCTCTTCGGCGAAAACTTTACCAAGTTGAAGCGAATCTATTAAAAATGGAAGACGTGTGTCGTAAAAAACAAAACGTAATTAATTTTCAAAGATTGCGAATCTTGTTTCTGGAAGACACAATTAAAAACCTGCAGGAAGCAAGTTCCAGCAAGAAGGAGGAGAACACTTGCCATCAATTCACTAGCGACATAAAAACCATTGTCGCTAACATTAGGCGAAATTCTAAAACATATAGCAAGGGTAATAGGTTCTCAAATGAATTGAAACTTATGGTACTTTCGATTCATTTCACTTCTCCAGTGACATACAGGTTATTACGACCTTCATTGAATCTTCCAGCTGTCAGCACTTTACGTTCTTACATTACTACATGGCCAAAAACCCCGGGTAATATTGATTTCAATATCAAGGCTCTTGAATTGAAAATTAATCAGCTACCCAGTATCTACAAGTACTGCTCCATTTCAGCTGATGAAATGTCCTTGAAAGCCCACGTAGATTATTGTAGGAAAAGTGATTGGCCGGCTACAAGCGTTTTGGTGTTAATGGCTCAAGTAAATGGCTAATCGCTTTGCAAAGCGATGGAAACATCCTATTGCATATTACTTCGTAAGAAATAGTTGCACATCTTTTTTTGTTAAACAAATATTATTTGAAGTCATTCGCGCTCTTTGTCGAAGTAACTTAATTCCAATGCAATTCGTATGTGATCAGGGATCAAACTTTCGTGGCTTAGCACGCATATTAGAGGTAGATGCTACTAAACCTTATTTCCTTGTAGAAGAAACTAAAATTAATTTTTTTTTTATGCTCCTCATTTGATAAAGAGTACGCGCAACTGCCTACTCAAATATGATATACTATTTGATAGCACTTCACGTGCTTCATGGGGTGATATTTTGTTTTTATACAACAGGGATTCTAAGTTAGGAATTCGTATTGCCCAAAAGTTGACAGAGGCACATATAAGGCCAAATATCTTTCAAAGAATGAAAGTGAAATTTGCCTCACAAGTCTTCAGCAACACTGTTTCAGCGAGTTTGTTAACCTACGTAAGTTTTGGTCTAGGACCCAGAACAATGATAAACAACGGGGAAATATTAAAATTCTTTAATAATTTATTCGATATATTCAATTCGTCATCCCGATTTTCTTGTAGTCAGTATAGGAAAGGTTATACGCAAAATTGAATCCAGTTTCAGTTCTTGCAGGATGCCATAAAGCGCTTGAATTCCATCCAAGTGCTCAATCCTAATGGTATATATATGATGAACCAATTTAACTTTTTAAAGGGCTGGCTTTTAAACATCACTTATATCATTGTGGCAATTTCTATCGCCTTCCCAGTTCGAATTCATTCTAACTCGGCACCTTAAACAGGATTGTTTAGAACAATTTTTCGGTGAAGCAAGCAGCGCGGAAGGAAACCATGGCTGCCTCACTCCGTTACAATTTATGAGCGCTTTCCAAAAGTTGTGGGGACTTCAATATTTAAAAATTGTAAGAACCGGCAACTGCGAAAGCGTTAAATCAGAGCTCAATCATGCTTTTGTAAACCACACGTCCTGGTTATCCGAAAAAATAGATCATAGACCGAAGTTTGCATTAACGAAAAATTTAACTACCAACATAAATGTAAATGATCTCATAGAAGAGAATAGTTTTATTTATGTTTGTGGTTGGCTTTTCCGAAAGTGTTGCGACAGTCATTCGTGTAATTTGCCTATGCCAACATTAGACGAGGCCTCATCATCGTCATATTTAATCTTTGCAAATTTTAAACAATTTGCGGAATGGGATCTTGCAGCGGCACCCACAGATTTTGTGGAATACATTCGTGAACTTAATGAACTATTTTCTCAGCACTTCCAGGACTACTACCACATTAAGGGGGTAGCCACCCGCATATCCGAATTGCTTCAAACTGGAAAAATATATAGGTGTGTGAGAATCTGCCACATGAATTTATTTTGCATTATTTTATAAGAATACGCATCTATTTTATAATTAAATTTTGGAATAGGGATTTGTCCAGGCCCAATTTCAAAAACAAGCTTTTGCGTGTCTCACATTTATAAATTTCTGCAATGGCGGTTAATTGTTCAATTAAAAAACTAGTCTTCCTTTTTTGTATATAGAATTTGTTATTCGTTATATTTATATTATTTCTTTTGTTACATTTTACATGATACATTTATTTTACTTTTAGAACGGGTGAACGGCCTATTGGGGAAACCTAACACCCGAAAAACAAAAAATCGGTTAACGCGTTAAAGAGCATACCTCAAAGGTGGTGTGGAAATGCTCAAGACAGATTTAAACTTTACAAAACATACTTACAAACTTTACAAACAATTTTAACTGTTCTGCAACTATTGTTTCAGCTGCAGATAAGATGAGACTATGTCCATACTCGGTACTCCAACTCTACCGGAGAGAATAAAAAAACAGAAATTAAATAATTTCTTAAATAAATAATAAGACCGTACCTTTACCTGTGGTATGGGTGTCGAGCTTCCAGTGTACGAGCTTAGTATACTTAGTATTGTATACTTAAGACAGCTCTTAGTATACGAGCTCAAGAATCTCATACAAAACATTCTGTTAACGGTTGGAAATGAATGAACCCCCCAGAAGCATAGTGAAAAAGTAAACAGCAGCATCCGCTGATCTTCTTTCACAAAACACAATAACATATGCAGCTCATCTTCAAACACCCGATGTATTTCTGAGCCAGCTATTCGTCACATTGATGAATCCTTATAAATATCTGTAGTTTAATTCTTTTATCAGCTCAGCACGCAGTCGCTCATGATGTGCGTCCTCCCGCCGCTGGCTGCCCATGTAGTGGAGGTGCCACAAGAAGAACTGGTTGTCGTAGTAGGCGTAGTAGCTCTTCACAATCAGATCTGGCTGCAAGAAATCTTAAGACAGTTTCCAGCCGCTCAACAAGTACTTACAACTCCATAGATATCATCGACTAGCTCCAACCTCTCCCCGATCTCCTGAATGTGCACGTCAAAGGCGAATTTTTTTGTTTTCCGTGCCCCTAGCGCTAGTTGTTATGCGACTCTTGTCAATCTCCTCGATGGTGTCGAAGGTTATTCTGAAGGAATTCCATTCAGGCGCTGTGTTGGCCAGAATTGCGGTGAAACTGGCTCTGTAGAAGACGATAACCATTAGGCAGTACATCCAATACCATCCAGTCAGCACCCGCAGCGGTAAATTAATGGGCATTCTCGGCATCTCTCTCACAGAATGCCTTCAGGAACGTCAAGCACTGGTGAGTTTAAGGCGTGCTCATGTCCATGACCGTTGAGTGAAGAATGTTCAGATGAAGATCCCTGACCGCTTGGCCTTGCGATTAATCTGCAAAGGATCTGAATAAGTCTTCGAGTTCACAGGCTTGTACTCACCATCTCTCCCAGACGTCCGGTGTAGGTCTGGTTGGTTAGGATCCTTCCCCAACGTTCAATTTCATCGTCCTTAGTCTCGTACTCTTCTCTAGGCAACGGCTGACCTCCACCTCAAAGTCTTGAAAGGTCCCGGTATGTGGTCGAAGACAACCGTTCGTAGCGTCGATCCTTAACGAAGGGAAGACATAATGTTTGACTGGGAGATATGAGTCACGCGGCTGCAGCTCACTCAGAAAGCAAACATTTGAAATTAAGTGAAACGTCAAATGTATCACCACGGTTGCTTGTAGGGGAAGACTATCAGCTGTTCGAAGAGCTCACACGTATTCTTGTCGCCCGTGTCGGTGAAAACCTGGGGAAAATGTTATAAAAAACGCTGTCAAAATAATTTTACGGCAAAGGGACGTAGACGTCGGCTATCTCTCTACTACTTTATTTCTGGCTACAACTTGCAACAGTAATAAGATGGTTTTATTGGCAACAGCAATGGTCAACATACGCATTGAGGACGGATTTGACTAGTAAGAGCGCTGATCGATCAATCGTGCTTCGTGACAACAAACCCTGCCCGTCAGTTAAGGTTCCCACTTGCAAGGTACGAATCAAAACAGAACGTACGTATGTGTGTATACGAAGAGATAAATCAATGCGAAAACACATTTCTTATCATTTTAAGGAAAACCGAATATATTATTAATACATAAGTTTCTTATTGTTGATAACCTACTACCTAATAACATCAAAATTGTGAGAAGAAGGAGAAAAGAGACAAGGACAGTTGTACTCATTCTATAAAAGCTATAAATTCAGGACAATACGAATTTAAGGTTGCATAAGTATTTAATTACCCACATATGTATGTTTTCAAAAAAAAACAATATATCTTGACCAACGTTTTTTTAAACGAATTTACACAGGCGTGAATGACAATATATACATATGTACCTATGTACATAACTGAACACATTTATCCGGACGTACATACATACATATGTATTTGAGTAGAACTAGATATGGATTTAGAATCTTATGATATAGGTACAGCAACAGCAATTGCAGTTACCGAAGCAATAATTACTATTTAATTAATATCCCATAAATTCGTCGTTCATCTAAGCGCACTTTCACACGAGCTAAATCGGACAGCAAGCTTTTCCATCTTTTGGGCAAGGGAGGTGAAGCTATTCCTATGTCTCACCTCTCTTGCCAACAAGATGCAAAAACTTGCTGTCGAAATTAGTTCGTGTAAGAGTGTTCTAAAACTATATCTCCTGAACAATGTGAACACAATATCATCAAGAAGTTATTATCTAGATTATATAGCTATCAACTCGATTGCAGAGATAATGGAATGGAAGAGATATTCAACTTTCCATTGGAAAACCCCTAGTACACCACAAATCCACCACCGCTCTTAACCGTTTCCGCCCGCAAGTCACTCATACACCTCATATTCTAAGCGTTTCCGCTCCCAAGTCACTCATACTACTTTACGTACAGCGCACCGACATCTTGCTTTTAATATCTGCTTTCAATAGTGTCAAAAAGCGAGATTGCCCATGATAATGACAGAAATGGCCCCGATTTGAAAGTATTCCACTGTACGTTAAGCTCATACTTTTTTAAAAGAATTATTGTAGACGTTTATTAATTATTCATTATAAAAAGTCGTAAAGAAATGCAAATCATTGTAACAAAATAATTCTTATATATATATTGTCAGGAAAAATGTGAAAACTTTAACAAAAATACTAAAATTTTTTTCATATACTTATGGAATTATTATCATAATGTTAATGTATGTAGTAGTATCTATTGTGAATTAAGGTAAGACTAAAAGTTATGTATGTACGAAAGTTGGATAATTTATATCAAAAGAGCGGTATCACGAGAGGGTAAATAATGTCCCTACTCTGTCCATTTTAACCCAAGAAATTGCTATGGGTAGTTTTGGTTATTTTGTGGGTTTTCTGTCAAATCATTTGATGTGTCAATCTCGAATATAGTATTGGCGGCTATTCAAAAGTTTTGAATCACCTTAAGTTTATTTGCACAAGTAGTTAGGAAAAAAAACCAAACGAAATGCCAAACAAACAATCCTGTTTTTTAATGTACATGTTTTGCTGTAACTTTTGACATATATCGTCTCTCACATTATACAGAAACCAACAAGCTCTTAAAAATAGCATAAATTACACATTTTCGTTCATTCTGAGATGTTCGTGGAATTTCTGGGACAAAAGGGAGGGATTCATGAAGAAGTTGAATTTGAAGTTTGCCACAACCATGTACTATCATTCAAAGAGTGTTCAGTTCGTTCATGACTTTAGTGGTAGGATTGGGTGAAAAAAAAGTAATGTCACGTATTATTTACAGGAATATTTTGCATCAATTTAATCCATAAATGTAATATATAGCCTATTTATTTGTCATTCGCGAGAAATGAAGTCACTTTCATAGCATTCATTCATAAATTTGAAAAAAAGTTAAAGAATTACAAATTAAAATTTCTTAATTGTTAAGAGAAATACTTAGATATTGAAACTGAAACCAACTCAATTGGGAAAAAACTTCTATCATATGTATATCTGTAAAAATGGGAAAAGCTGCAAAGAAACTGCTTATATTATATCAAATATGTGTGTATAATATATATAATATGTACCTGTACATGTCATTTTAAAGATATTATTCATATTTGAGCAAAAAACATACATGTATCTGTTTATTCAATAATATCACCCAAGTGCTGCAGATAGAAACTCGTATAAGCTGGAGCTTAATTAACTTAAAGCGTGAACATACACTTTGTTCGTTTGCTCACCAACCCTTACTCCGTTGCATACTTAACACAGAACATTTTAAAAATGTTGGGTAAGCGGGTTTTTAAAGGCCCAGCCCATAGAATCCGTTGCGTCCGTTGCAGTTGAAATCCACAAAAATTGTATTTGCGTTGCGTCCGAAATTTGTATACATACATACAATCCAACACGACACATGAGAGTCAAATGATACATATACATACGTAAATGAGACACACGCGTGAAAATGAACTGTCACACGGAACAAAAGTTAAAAGTTCGCCAACTTCATCCATTCTGATGCATTCCACATATAGCCCACACTCGCTCACTCTTATTACATCTTATCAGTTGTCAATTTTTTGACAACACGCAATGCACGCAACGGATTCTATTGGCTTGGGCCTTAAATACGAAATTCATTCCACCCTTATTCTATGGTTAGGAAAGAGGATAAGCTGTTCTATTGTTATTTGATGTTTATAGTTCATACAGGCAGCATCAGACTTCACCATCAACTGCGTTGCCGTAACCACTTGTCATTTTTATTTAGTTTTTTTTTATAGACATTTTTTAATTGTGAACCATGAACGGAAAGTGTAAAACTGTCCTTGCTAAAGTCTGATTAAAAAAATAAATGCGTAGAAACATAAAATGTGATACCTCAATATTCAATTTGATTTTAGTTGTAAAAATGGAATATTTTTAAATTACTCATGCAATTAAAATATATATAATATATAACTTGATTTTTATTTTCTCTTATATCGGTACAGTTTATTCAATCCGTAGGACAAGGGGATTGCCTAGGTTAAGGCCCATACGTATGAGGTCGCCACGAACTGCGAACTTCGCAAACTCTGACAACTCATTCATATGGAGTTTTTTCATTCGCGAAGAACTACGGGCGAAAACTGACATATCACTGCAAATGTTTTGGTCGTGAAGGTTGTGGATTGCGTTTGCGCGTTTTTGTATCACGAATTCAGTCTCACACTTCGCGGAGAGAATGTTTGATTCGTAGAGAAAATCTTTCAAATCATTAATTAGGATACTTAAACTTACTTTTATTGAGATTTTTGTCTAGGAAAAATCTATAATTCAGTTACAATCTCTTTGCATACCAAGAAGTTTAACTTTTGTTTATATATGCTGGAAAAGGGGTGTTTCTGAAAGTTCGAGTTCGCAGTTCGCCGCTGATATGAATCAGAGATAATGGAAGGAAGAGATATGCCACTTCTACATTTCTTGCCCCTCAGATTCAACTGACAGCGTTTTTTATAAGATTTCAAAGCTGTTTCACATCTGCTTCACATCCGTTTCACAGATATAGTCTGTGAATACGTGTAAAGCCCGAGACTAGCTGACGACGTGTCAGTAAATGTGTATACGTTTTTTGCGAACAGGATGCGAGGTGAATTACCTGACATTTTAAATTAAATATTTTTTGTGCATATGTTTACTTAAAAAACAACCAATGTAGGTGTTATGCCCATACATTGGTAAGAGTTGGTGTGGATCCAGATACTGACCCCGAGGAGATCCTCGCTGAACTGCGGCGATATCTCGATCATTGGCGTCAACCCATTTACCACTGCGGTAGCGAAAAGGGAGAACAGGAAACTTCCGTTCTTTCTAGTTCAGGTCACACCAGTCAGCAGAACAGAGAGCCTAAAGCGAATCAATCGTATAGGTTATATAACTGTCAAATGGGACACATTAAAAAAGACGAAGCACATACTTCGATGTGCTCGTTGCCAGCGGTTTGGGCATGCCGCAGCGAACTGCAACATGGAGTCTCGCTGCGTCAAATGCGCAAAAACCCACAATCAAGGTGAATGTCCCTTAGGGACAGAAAATGTCGAGGATAGGAGTGTACTTTCATGCTTAGTCTGTAAAACCAACGGACACCCTGCAAATTATCGGGGATGTCCTAAGGTCCAGGAAATCAGGAAAATCATAGAGGCCAAAAGGAAGACACAAACGGTAGAAGCAAGTCCAGTGCCTCGTCGTACAACTACCACTATGACACCGGAAGTTTCCTTTGCCCAAATGGCATCAGGGAGGCAACCGGTACGACAGACAGTGCCGACGGTAGCCCCGGCCCCTGTGGCCAGGCAACCTGAAGCTGAACTGGATTTGAAGACGGTACTGCTCTCTATACAGGGGCAGATCGCTCAACTCCAAAAGCAGTTCCAGGAGCAAGCAGCGCGGGTATACCTCATCTACTCGACGTTGTTTGCCGTGCCTAACGTCACAAAATCTTAATGGCTGCGCACGCAGTTCGAAACCTTAACATCCTAGCAGTGAATGTTAATTCACTGATTAGGACTGAAGGAAAACTAACGCTCGGTAACTTTGTACAAACCCACAATCCAGATGTGCTGATGGCCAGCGAAACTAAGCTGAACCAAACGCGGAAACACTGGTACAAGAATTACCACGTAATTCGAAGAGACCGGCCCCAATCTCTGCAAGGGGGAGGGGTCGCTCTTTTAATAAAGAAAGGCCTTTGTCATAAGGTCATGTACAGCAGTGAAGTGCGAAGATTGCAAGTGATAGAAACATGTATTGCAAGCATACCGCTCCAGAGTGGCAAGCGTTTATATGTGATCGCGATCTATGCAGCTGACAATCCTGACCTCAATCGTAACTTCATTTCAGAGCTCGGCACTCTTTTTACGAGCCTTCGACTGAGCTCGGAGGAAAACTATTACATTATTGCTGGGGATTTAAACTCCAAGCACAAAGAATGGGGTAATAGAGTGCTTAATGACAGGGGAACCCCACTGTATAACTGGTTGGCAGAGCACAATATGGAGTTCAAGCTAGATTTGCTTGCAACTTGTAGGCCATCGTATCCCAGAAGCGGGTCCTATCTGGATCTGTTGCTAATCGACAAACGACTGACGATACTAGACGTGGAAAGACATACGCGGAACTGCTTAACTACGATTGAGTACGAAAGTGATCACTGCGGACTCTTCGCGGCTATTCAGCTCCCGAACGAGGTGGAAAAACTGAACAGAGGCACCCTTATAATTATAATAAGGCCCGATGGCCTCGTTTCTCCAGAGCTTTATCCACGGAACTCCGTTCGAGTGGGATCAATCCTCCTACAAACAGAAACCTGACAAACGAGGAGGTTGATAGGTACCTCAGACAGATAGACAACGTAATCAATCGTACTATAGACAAAACTATCCCAAAGGTAGAACAAGTCGATGACAGCGATGTTTATCGAAATGCTACCATCGATGCACTTCACGTGCACAAAAGTAGACTGCTGTCAAGACTCAAACTCTTGTATAGGCGGTTTACAGATCCACAAAACGCAGAAGTTAGAGCGTTGAAGTCGAAGATCAAGAATCTCCAACAATTAATCCGTATTTATTATAGCATAGCTATAAGCTTGCACTGGGGCAATAAAATTTGGGCTGTACGTTCCAACAACCCGGGTATGTTCCCGCAAGTAAAAAAAATATTTCGGAGAAAAGATCAAAACGACATTCAGAGTGTTAGACTTCCAAGGACGACAGAGAACGAACACTCACAGCAATTGGCATCGATCCAGATGGGGCAGTGTTGGACAATGACTTTTTCGTGGTTGAAGATCCCCAGGAGAAGGTAAAAGCAATTGGTGCTGTATTCCAGCAAGTGTATACAGTCAACGAGGTTCGTAGGCCGAATCATGAACTGGAGAACGAAGCCCTGCTGAACCACAGTAATCTTCGTAACGAGATAAGTCAATGGCGATCTGAGAATCCAGGTTTCACCAGGTTCAATGATGTTAATATGGCAAATAGTGCCATCGCCAATGACAGAAATCACATCTTGATTTCTAAAGAAGATCTCCAGGGTATCTTATCCTCGCTGAAGAAGAAAAAGTCTATAGGAATCGATGGTATACCGAATATTGTGCTACGCCATCTTCTCCCCGAAGCGGTGCAGATCTACACAACATTGTTTAACAATGCGCTGAGTAATGCTTATTACCCGAAACATTGGAAAACAGCTGTGGTGCAACCAATCCCTAAACGGGACAAAGACAGATCAATTCCGACAAATCTTTGGTCAATCAGTTTTCTTCCTTGCATAAGCAAGGTTTTTGAAAAGATAGTCATTCGAGTTCTGAAACAATGGGTTGAGGAAAATAATATCATACCGGACAACCAGTTCTCATTCAGGGCGGGGCATGAAACCATACATGCCGCGTCTAAACTGGTGTCCGACATCCAATGGAACAAAGACAAAAAACAATGCACGGGTGCTTGCCTGATTGACTTGGAGAAAGCGTTCCACACCGTTTGGTTGGAGGGCCGCTTCCTCAAGCTGGTCAGGCTTGGCATAAGTAAACCATTGCTATACATGATCTATGACATGATATCAGATAGAAAGTTCGTGAAAAGTGGCGATGTAACTTCTTCCATGGTCTTTGACATCAAAAACGGTCTGCAACAGGGAGCGGTTGGTTCACCGATCTTGTTATCAATATTCACTGCAGACCTTATACGTTCCATGCCGACTTTAATTGCGTACGCCGACGATTTAGTGGCGTACAGATCAGGTCCGAAGGTATAGGTAATAAATATATTGTTGCAAGGTGACTTCGATCAAATTCAGCGATTTTGCGATGACTGGAAGTTGATTATCAACTTCCGGAAGTGTGAAACTATCCTTTTCAGAACACCGATCTACATGAGATCATGGCGCACAAACTGGCGTAATTTCGTCATTGTTGACCCACAGGGTCGCCCTTTAGACGTGAAAAGTGTAGTTAGGTATCTTGGCATTTGGTTGGATCAATACTTGTATTTGGAAAAACATAGATATTGCTCTGACCAAAGCTAAAAACGCCTTTGCTGTGGCAAGGTGGTTGTTTTACTGCAGCCAACTTGATACCAGGGTGAAGGTAATCTGCTACATGGCCCTCATCCGGCCAATTATGGCGAACGGTTGTCCATTGTGGTTCAACGTGAGTCCTTCCCAGATGGAAAAGATGAGGTTGTTCGAGACACAATGTCTCCGGACATGTCTCCAGTTGTATCGTACACCCGAGTCTGAGTACAAGAAGTACTATCCCAACGAGGTCCTGTACAACGAGGCAAACCTGAACAGGATAGATAATTTTATTATTAAGCTGATCAGAAGGCACATCGAACGAGCTATGACTTCAACCAAGAGTCTGATCTTTGGGGCTTACTACCCCAGCGTAATGTACCATGAGAGAGACTATCTTGACACAATTGGCCTAATACAGGATCCATACGGATGTCCTGTAATCTTCCACGTCGTACGCCGAACAGTGGACAGGCGACTCCAATACGATCGGGATGTCGTTCGTAGTCAAGAGGATCTCCTCCGGTTCAGTAGAGCGATCCCGGCTGGAGACCGGAGAGAGGCTGCCAAAGAACGACAATTATACTGGTGGTTACACCAAAACCAGACCCAGCTGCCTAGTCGTTAAGAAAAAAAAAAAAAAAAGTAAGAGTTGGTCCACCAACAAATTCACACTTCTAAGTCCGCTACGTCAGATGCTACGCACTCTCAGTCGCATCAACCCGCCTGATAAAATCAAACGGGAGTTGCGGCCTAGAATGCGCAGCAGTGGCTTTTTAGGAAAGGGCCGAGAGGGAGCGGACCGGACGCACTCGACACCGAGACACTTCACTGCACAGCACTTCACTTGTTTTTTTTTTTGTTTTTGCTTTTATTATTATTATTTTTATTTTTATTTTTTTTATTGTTTAGGGGCAAGTTAACACGCCGCTCAGCGATAATTCCCGAGGGAGCATTCGCTGAGTGGACACATTTGGTTTGGTCAGGTGCAAACATGTTCCCATGGAAACGACGGATGGAGTCAAGTTGCATCGCGCCGGATACACGCGCTGCACTTGATCTGATGACACTGCGAATTTAACTGAGGAACAGACACTTGGAGGAAACAACATTTTTAGGCTAAGAGCAGTTCTAGTTGAGCATGGTTATAACACGGACGTGGTTGAATAAAACATTTAAAAAAGTAGAATCGGATTTTCAATTCTCGTAAGTCGAACGGTTGGGGGGAGGTTCGGCCTCCCCGTTCGCGTTTTTTTTTATGAATCCCCTTAAGGGATTCGTTAACTGGGCACTCGCGATGTGATTGTGGGTGGTATGGACCGCGGGAGTTTTTTTTTTTTCACGCACACGCGTAGTGCACCGGGAAAGCAAGTGCACTCGTCGGAGGTTGGCACAGAACTTATGGATTGTATGGATTGGAACTTTGGGAGTAATTTCGCTGCGGAATGGTTTGAATCGAGTGTTGTCTTACTTATAATTGGGAAGTGATCGCTACCATGTAGTATTTTTCAGTTGGTCTTTGGAAGAAGTGAAGAAGATATCAGAGGCAAGTATACATGTGTAAATGTCTTAGACGTGGAGAAGTGTGTTGGACTTCCATCATTTAGAATTGAAAGATTGGAATGGGTTAGGAAGTGTTCAATAATTCTGCCTTCAGTTTTTAAAGAAGGTGAAACCCACAAGGGCTTCCACGCGTTAATGTCACATAGTAATAGAATGTTTGTATCAATATTGTGGATAACGCTTTCTAATTCGATTTGGGTAAATTTTTGGGATGGAGGGATATACAGCGAGAATACGGTAAATTTAGTACTAAGTGTTATTTCAACTGCAACCACTGATATAGGCGAATTAATTTGAACAATGTGTGGGATAGATTTGTGAATTAGAAGTCCTGTGCCTTGTTGAATTTGTGGAAATACCCTGCATATTATTTGGGTGGATTTGGGTTTGAAGTAGAAAGTATATGTGTTTCCTGCAATGCAAAAATTGAGGGTTTTAGGTCACGGATGAGAATTTGCCATTAATATTCCATTGCAGAACTGTCAGATTGGTGTTTAATTTTTTGTACGAGTGTTGGGGGGAAGAATTGTTGTTGAAATACTTTTGGTGGTAATTGTTTTGTCTCTGCGCCCCGGATGCTGAAGGGCCCGGGCTCGTTGATGAGCACGGTCGATTCAATTCCCGAGAAGCAGGGGCAGAGGGTTGGGTTGTAATAGTTTTATTATTGCGAGAATTTAATAAAGTTGAGATGAGAGATGAAGGTGTAGTTAATGTAAGAGTGAGAGAGTTGAAATTTTTGTCAGTCGACTTTTTTGTGGGTATGTTGCAGCGAGCGTTTGTTCTCGGAGAGAGCTCTTAGCGTATTTGCTTGTACTTGGCCTTGGAGTGGATGATGAGGAATGTGGGTAGATTGTGGGGAGTTGAGAGTGGATGACATGTTGCGAGAAGAGATCAATTTAGTGCTTTTGGGTGCTGGTAATGCAGTTTATTCAGAATTGGAGTTTTGCTTCTGATTAGAAGTGGGTATCGGGGAAGATGTATTTGTATTTGTTGTTATTATTGCTATAGACGAGTGTATATCTATTGTTGGAGTTCTTTGGAGTGGGTTCCGTTGTTTGTATGTGCGTATAGCTTCTGGCGACGATTTATATTTTGTTTTTATAATTAGAATTTCTTTGTTTTGTATAAATCTGGGACAATCTGTGGAGGAGGCAGGGTGAGGGCCGTGACAGTTGGCACATTGCGAGTGCATACATCAGGAGAATGTGGTGGAAGATTGCAGTGCACCATTTAGCTGTGTGTCCAAGGAGTTGGCACTGTTGACACCGCATGGGGCTTGGTATATATTCTGTCACTTTGGTTTTGTACCAGCCGACTTCGATAAAGTAATTCAGTTGGTATTGGTCGAAATATAGAATAGCATGAGCCCGGATGGTTTACTTACACCGTCGTGTAGTTTGGTGAATTTGTATATTCCACATACATTTTGGGATCTCATTTCAGAAATGATTTCTGCCTCTGGTATGTTAATGAGACATGGGGCGTAGACAACGCCTTTAGTAAAATTGAAGTTAGGATGCAATTGGATTGTCACTGGGCAGATGCTGTTTAAAGTTCTAAGATCGAATAAATTTGTCTGCCACGTGTGGGCTTTTCGCTGGAAGAAGAAGAGAACCGTCTCTCAGTTGAGTATTTTTTTCATATTCAGTACTTATTGAGTCGATAGTTTTTTTTTTAAAAGAAACACTGATCTTAGAGGTTTTTCTTCACTATGAGAAGAAAAATTTGAGATTATCACAAATCTGGGATTTTTTGTGGGGCCGTTTTGGAAGAGATCTGGGAAATCGGGTACAATCTGGGATGATGGTTTGAGTCTCTTTTTCGGCCTGACAGGGGGATCGGAAGGATAAAGAGTGTTTTGTCTACTCACTCGGCAAAAGCGATTAAATTCCAAAGAAAGAAAAGAGAAAGATAGAATTAGCAAAATGTAAGCTGTCGAGAATTAGTTACCGATTATACAAATTTTCAACACAATGTGCACTGACTGAAGGTTAGCCGATGACTGTCCAACGAAATACCAAGATATCTAACTACAGTTTTAATGGGTAACGGCTGACCCTGTGGGTCAACTATACCCAAATTCCTGCAGTTTACACGCGTATCCCGTGAGACACACTTCTGAAAGTTGATAAGCAGCTCCCAGTCATTGCAATATTTTAAAGGGCTGTCGAAGTTACGTGAGCTGACAAGTATAACACCGAAGTTCATCGAAAATATCTTAGCAAATACATCATATTTTACCTCTGTTCGCATCAGTGTCGGCAGTCAGTGATACTGCCGACGTGCGAAGGGAAATTAAAACGATGACTGAAGTGATCACCGCATTTATATCGAAATGTAAGCTTCATGTTAGGTTAACCAAAATTGTAAATTCAGTCTAAAGACCACATTTGAGTAATTAAGACATTTTAGTTAAGAGTACTTAGTCTATAATTTACTGAAAACGCAGTTGGGAAAATAAGAGCAAAAATAATTCCAATGTGCGAAGATATTAGAATAATTGAAGTAAAGAATACTTTTGGTGTCATACAATATTAAAACGTAGTAAGTGTGAGCTTAATTAAAAGTGCAACTAATTAAGATGAACCTAATTATTAGAAAATATTATGGG
The DNA here is from genome assembly GCA_916610145.1 of Eristalis arbustorum. Taxonomy (NCBI): domain Eukaryota; kingdom Metazoa; phylum Arthropoda; class Insecta; order Diptera; family Syrphidae; genus Eristalis; species Eristalis arbustorum. The sequence continues at coordinate 54,487,128 of OU744319.1, read as the reverse complement.
ATATGCTGCCTTCGTGGACTATCGGGATGTCCAGGTAGATATATTCAGTGGAATGTCAGTACAAAAAATTAAAGAACTAGTGTCTGGCTTTTTAGCATTCGCTATAATAGAAAAATATAATTTGTCAGAAATAAAAAACGTAGTTCGCAAATTTGTTTGCCTAGAAAAAAACAATTATTAGCCTAGCTCCGGATATAGTGATGCTAACAGGCGGCTTCGTAAAGAAAGCCCAGAACATAGCTCCAGACGTAGTGACAATTGGAGATACAATAGGCATTGCCAGAACAACAACTGAGGTTAATATGAAAGGAAAGGGATTACAAGACAAAGTAGAAAAAGTAACTAAAAAAATTGAGTAATAGTCATCTCTCGAAACACGAAGTTGACTTTGTATAAAACTCTGATCATGCCAGTCCTGTCCTATGGCGTAGAGACATGGACGCTATTGAAAGCAAAAGAAGAAGGTTAGGTTAGGTTAGGTTGTAGTGGCTGACTGCTGCAGAGCAGTCACACTTAGGCCGGAGTAGGCCCATTGCAATACCACGCGGATTGACTTCTCCTAACGCTGGAACCAATTGGTGCTGCTGATGAACCGATTTAGTTGGCCAATGCTGGTGGTGAGTGTTCTCTTCCTCCTCTTCATCCATGCAGCTTCTGAAAAAGTCATTATATGGAGCACCCATCCTGCGAGCGTAAGTGCCAATTACACAGTGCCCGGTTATGACTCCTATGAGCGTCCATAATGAGGGCTTGCTGAGTCCAAGTAGACTGAGCGACCGTATTAGGTTAAGTGATGGCCAGATTTCTTTTGTTTTAAGGCAAGTGGTGCCTGGTGTCATTAGTGGTTTTAGTTGTCTAGATCTTAAGAAGATGGTAAGCTGTAGCGATCGGCATGGAAGTTGGTACCCCTGCTATTGATAGGGATGAGGTTGTACCACACCTGGCGAGTTCATCGGCTTTGCAGTTGCCTGGTATGTCAGTGTACCGGCACCCATCTCGTTAAGAGACAGCCTGCAATTAGGGATGTTTTTTAGTAGAACATGACACTGTCCAGGGATGGCGGCCTGACTATCGAAACAGATGGTGATAACCCTTTTTGATATCACATTGTTTTTAAGCCAAGACAGCGCCTCTTTAATCGCTATGGTTTCTGCCTGAAAAACGCTACAGTGATCAGGGAGCTTCACGGAGATAGCAATGTTGAGGTCTTGTGAATAGACACCCGCACCCACCCCTTCTTTTGTCTTTGATCCGTCTGTGAAGATGCGCAGAGGATCTTTCAGTGTTTGCATGAAAGTCATCCAGTCCGATCTGGAGGGAATACTGATTGAGAATTTCTTTTCGAAGATGGGCTGGGGTAGTAGGCGGTCGGTGTCGTTAGGTAGGAAATTGAATGCCTTGAGAATGGTTGAGTGGCCAGTGTTGAGTTCGGACCACAATCGAAGTGTTTTGAGTCTCATGGCTGTGCTTGCTTCTGCTTGTTTCCTGAATATTTCCAGAGGTTGGAGATAGAGGAGAATATTCAGAGCGTCTGACGGAGTACTTCTCAGTGCCCCGCTGATACACAGGCAGGCCAGTCTTTGTACTCGGTTGAGTGCATTACAGTTTATAGCCTTGTTTAGTGCTGTCCACCAAACTGAGACGCCATACAAAAGTGTCGGTTTGACAATAGAGGTGTAAATCCAGTGAGCGATGCGTGGTTGTAGGCCCCATTTGCATCCAATGGCCTTTTTGCAGCAGAAAAGTGCAGAAGAGGCTTATTTTACCCTTTTCTGGATATTGAGCTTCGAGTTTAGCTTGCTGTCGAGAGTGAGACCCAGAAATTTCGTACTGGTGGTTAGCTGTAATGTAGTGCCGCACAGCAGTGGGGGTCGAATTGGGGGATTTTGTATCTTCTGTGAAGAGTACGATATCCGTTTTTTGTGGGTTGACCCCGAGTCGAAGGCATTCTGCATTATGTCTCTTAGAGTAGAGACGAATTTACCGGATGCCGCTATGGCAATATCATCCGCATATGCAATAACTTTGCGCTCTACCTCTTCCAGTATTAATAGCAGTTCATTTACCACTACGTTCCAAAGAAGGGGTGAGAGAACACCTCCTTGTGGGGTGCCCCTATTAACTCCTCTATGGATCTAAGCGTCTCCCATCTGAGAGTGTATTACTCTGCTGGTGAGTAGCTGATGAATGAAGACCACTAGGGGCTTTCCGATCCCGAGGTTGCTAAGCGCAAGTGAAATTGCTTCCGGGTTGATATTGTTAAAGGCACCTTCGATGTCGAGTAAGGTCACAAGTATGTATTCTTTGAACTCGAGAGATTTTTCGATGGTGCCTGTGAGAGAGTGGAGGGCTGTCTCTACAGACTTGCCCTTGTTGTAGGCATTTTGTGCAGATGAGAGTCTGCATACTGGGATAGCTTGCCTGATATATTGGTCTATAAGTTTCTCCAAGGTTTTCAGGAGAAACGAGGAGAGACATATTGGCCTGAGGTCCTTCGGTTTGGCATGGGAGTATTTACCCGCTTTGGGATTAAACACTACTTTGACCCTTTCCTAGGTGCTTGGGACATGACTGAGACTCATACAGCCTTTGAATATGCTGAGAATCCAAGGCATGATGAGGTCAGCTGTTCTTTGGAGCTCCGCCGGGATGAGCCGTCAGGTCCCGCTGACTTGAAGGGTTTGAAGCTTGTCGGTGCCCACATGATAGTGGTGTGGCTGACATTTATATGGTTACATGAAGTATTTGGGAGAGATACGACTTCCTTGTTGGCTCTAATCGGGAAGTTGCCCGGAAAGTGCGTATCTACAAGGAGACTGAGGATTTCCTCACTGGATGTGGTCCAGGTTTCGTCAAGTTTTTGTAGGAAGCTAGGTGATTTAGGGGATGATGATCTTTCTTAGCCTGGAAACTTCGGACACTTCTTCGATTTTACCACAAAAAAGTCTCCAAAAGATTCGTTGGACCTTTCTCAATTCAGTTTTAAAGTTACTGAGGTGTTCCTTATAAGAGTCCCAGTTCTAAGCATCACGAGAACTCTTCGCCTTGTTTAAGAGCTTCCTACAACTCTTGCGCAGATGGTCAATTCCATGGTTCGACCAGGGAGGTTTAGAGTTGCCTCTTTGCCTGCTGATTGGATATGACATTGCCATTGCATTGTTGAGGGTTTTTGTGAGGTTGTCCACTGAATGTTCGAGATCAGTGGTGTTGCTCAGGATGGAGATGTTGGCGCTCTCTCTATATCTGTCCCAGTTTGTTCTTTTAGGATTCCTAAAGACTCTTTGGGATGGTGGGAACTCGCTATGCTGAACATTAAATATCGGTGATCAGAGCAAGAGTGAGATGATACCTTCCAATCGCTGATTCTATCCGCTATATGATCAGACACGAGTGTAGGGTCTAGAACTTCCTGTCTGTTTCTAGTTACGAAGGTGGGTGTATTACCTTGGTTACACAAATCTCACCTAATACTTACAAGGCAGTTGATAAGGTACTCACCTCTTTCGTTGATGTCCGTGCTTCCCCATATTGTGTGTAGGGCGTTTCCATCACAGCCCAGGATTTGCGCGGTTCTGGTTCTTTCCGCCTCAGCTTCCTTCCAATCGTCCTTCTTAGCGTCTCTGATGGACATTCCCTGTAGTCATGGGCAATGTAGGAGGAGACTAGCCATAATTTGGGTTTGCCTGCCTCCAGGCATACAGTGACTGAGTCTCGATCGCTAAGGTGGGAGAGAATATGGGTATTCAAAGAACACTTTGTAAGTATGCAGGCTCTTGGCTTACCTTCATTCCTTACATAGTAGAGGTTGAATTGCTAAGTCCTGAGTCCACGAACTATGTCGTTGACTACCCAGGGTTCCTGGGAAAGGACGATGTCGTCTCCGCAGGTGCTAGCGCGGAGAAGAAGAGCGGCCGAGACCGCGATGGAGTGGTGGATATTAATCTGAGTCACTCGGAGTATAGCTGTCGGGTAACGTGTCCGTCTTAATTCCGGACACAATCTCCACCACTGTCAAATTGGCCTCATCGTCGGTGTCTGACTCCAGATCAGAGAGGCCAATATCATCAGCTTCCTGACCATGGATACCTAGGATATGGGTCAGCGCCTGCGTGCCAGAGCCCTCCTCCTCCACATCCATCGGCACCATATTGGCTACGGTGTTGCCCTCTCGATGGAGCCTGAAGTAGAAGGTTGAGGCTCGCTTGAAGCAGGACGGTCTTTCTCGACCTCTGCTACCGCCATATTACCTACAGATGAAGCAGCAGAGGTGGAGGGAGGCTGTTCCACTTTTGCACTTGTCTCCCCATCCTCTTTGTACACCCTCAGGGTGATAGTGCAAAGCCGTAGTGGATGACACCCTCTGACTTGGCAAGTGGGTCCAGTGATTCTTTGTATATTACAATCACTATGGACCTTGTTTTACCCTTCAGTTCATCCAGCTAAACAACCTTCCAATTGTGGGTAGGAAGGTTTGGGTTGCAAAGTTGGATGAACTTGAGAATTGCTGCAGGATCTGAGGGGCTTCGCGGAAGGTAAGTGTGGGTTCTTGGTCTACTGGGGATTTCATCCCTCGTTACAACCTCGACCCGCGCACCCCTCCACACCTCACCCAGTCTGCTAATGGCTTTTTTAAAGAGATCTGCCGATCTCTGGCACGTGAAAGTCACGAGCTTAATATGACCCTGGTGCCATCCTCCGTCACGCCCTACAGGTACAAGGCCTCCACTTTCTCCCAATTCAATGGAGAGATAGCGCAGTCAGCGTTTCCTCCATCTACTACGGGGTAAGTGATTTCGCCTTTCAGCACTTCACTATACGGCCTGTTGAGCCTACTGGCAATATTTATTGTTTCACCACTCGGTTTCAGCCTTTAAGGCTCCGAGGGTGACGCATCCAGCGACCTGGCGCGTTTGGGCGTAGTGCCCCTGGTAGTGTCCGCCTGTGGTTGGCTTTTCACTACATTTGTAGCCCAAGCTAAAGACCTCTTGCTGCTGTCGTTTAGCTTCTCCGGTGGAATGCCTTTAAGGCGCTCCAGAATCCGGGCAGCAGAACGCCTCTCCTTGTACCTTTTGAGGCTGAGATTGCTCTTCCCGTGCAGGAACTCTAAGTGGGGGTTACCGTGCAGGTATTTGGTTAATGAGGCTCCACGCGGCCTTTGACAGTCTTTAAGACGGTTTGAGCCGCCTTATCCGTCAGCACTCCAGGAGCCGAGGTTGGTCTGGAAGAACTTCCAGCGGGTGAGGGAGCACCGGTCTCTTTATTCTTATTTTTTGTTTTTGTTGTGTTTTTGTTCATGTTAGGTCCCACGAGTAGCGGAGAAAAGGAAGGTTCGGCCGTGCAGACAACCGCATTACACAGCTAAGGCAGTCTAATCTGGGAGTGTGCCAGTACACCCAGATACTCCGTTTGCGACTGAGCTATTTTTTAGGTGGCCCCCCAGCCAGGCTGATCCTCGGCACGGGTCGTATGACACCTTGATCCCGCCCACCGAAGATGGAAGGGAGAGATAGGATGGAAGGAGGGAAGGGTACATCTTAGCTTCGGGTCTCCTCATAGAGAATAAATTCCCTTGAGTCATTGACCTTTACTAAGCCTTCGCACCGCGTCAAGGTGTGTACCTTTACCATGCAAGGGAACCAAATGAAGAAGCTCTTAGCTGTTTTGAGAGAAAAGTTCTGCGTGCGATCTTTAGTCTTTTTTGCGTTGATGGCTTCTGGAGGAGAAGATTCAAAGACGAACTGTATGGGCTGTACAGTGCCATATACCTAGTAAAACGTCTTCGGATTCAACGCTTAACATGGCTAAGTCGTGCATCCGTGATCTCCTAGAAATAACATAGGATCTCCAACTACGCCACCATATTAGTTCTATGAGATTTTAATGCAAAACGGTGCAATGAAGACGTCTTTGCTAGAGTCATCGGAAAATACAGCCTACACGGCAACACGTCCGACAATAGGCTCAGGACACGAAATCTTCACGCGGTTCCCTCACCCTACATTTACAAAGGGACCTGGCTGTTCCCTGATCAATCAACCGTCAACCAGAATCAACCGTCAACCATTGCAGTTCGCAATGGGAACTGCTACTGGCTTAACTGTTGAAAAAAATGCAAGAAATATTTATTGATAACAACCAGAGACTTGTCGATCAACTTGCCTCTAAGTCGGACCTGCAGCTATTGTACAATCAATTTATGGATTTGAATCTGTGACATGAAGAAATTTCATAAAAATTAACTGTCTTGAACAACTTGAGGAGCAGCTGGAAGAAGTCCTGCAAAAAACCCGGCGGCAAATCTTGTAATGAACCTACCTGTTGATAAACATACCGATTTATGCGAGGAAGCAAAATCTGTTTGCGCCTTATTGCTGGATGTCACGCCAAACCAAATAATTGATCATACATAAGGATCTGCTCTTAAATAGTCGACAGCGTTGGGTAAAGATGATAGCAATCATGAAGTAAAGTACCAACAATAAGAATTTCGCTACGGGACTACAAACTTTTTATTGAAGACAGGGTATTTTCCTGGGATTCTGTGCATTTGTTGAGATGTGGAGAGAATAAAGAAGACAATTTTTGGAGAAATTTCAATTAACTTCAATTTATTTGTGAATACAAGTTTGAAACCAAATGTCATTGCAGCCAGTGATGACAACTATCAACTGCTGTCCAATGGAAACTCTTTGGCTAAGCCAACAAATTCCCAGCCACTCCTACATGATGCATGATGTGCACTAGTCTTCCAGAGTGAAGTCGACAATCGTTTAGTAAGAAATGAATATAATATAATAATATATCAGGTTTAAAAAAACAAAATTAATACTGTGCATATTTTGAATAATGTTTAAAACCTTGGTATATTTATATTACTTAAATTGCATCTTTTAGAGTTGGATAAAAGTAGTTTTAAAAACATAATTTTAAATTATAAACTTAACTGGGCATCTGCAGTGACAACATCAACATTTGGAAGAGGAAGTGAAGGAACATTACATGTATGCATATCGCGACGACCTGGATGATTGATTTAGTTTTGAAAGATTGGGTGAATTCATGTAACTGTGATGTGGTTTTGTGACCAATTTACTTAAACTGCAATCACTGGCAACTAGATTTTGACAGACTGTCTGATTCACTTCAACTCTTGAATACGAATGATATAATGTCGTCGGTGATTTTAATGGTCGGGTTCTCTCAAAATAATTTCGTAACTGGATATAATGGGGCAAACCTTAATAATAATCGCAAGTCGAAGGATTCAGACTGTGACAGTCAATCAAAAATACTGCTCATTGCTGAAGCGTATGCCTGTCGTATTCTGAATGGTAGCTGTGTTTTATTCGAGGATCATTGTGTTCAGTTATTGATTACTGTTTCATATCAGTTAAATAGAGTCATTGAACATTGAACATAGTTTGGATGACTTCCAAGTTGGAGCGGAAATTTTTTTTAACCACATGCCCTTGGAAATAATCAGGTGCACCGGTATCAAATGAGCGTTTTTTTTTTGTTTTTTAATAAGACACTAATTATTAATGGGAAAGTAAGAACGGTCAGAAATTGTTTGTTCTACAACATTTAACATTGCTGTCATTTGCTTTTGACTCTCCATCCAATATCGTTTCCAATTCGGCGTCTTCAAACGTTTTTAGTGGTCTTCCGCGTTCTTCATTTTTCGCATCAAAATCATCATCTTTTGCATGTTGTTTCTGATATAGCATAATCACCATATGCCTCGACGATGCGACTCTGTAGCACTTTTCTTCAAATGAAAACAAAAAATTAATGCTTTCCGCAAATCATCACTTTCTGGTACAAAATTTAACACGATAAAAAAAAACATGATTTTGTCTGTTCAATGACTTGATGAAAAACTTCATTCAGTCGTCAAAGAGCTTTTGTCTGCGAATGACATCTCAAATCGGGTACTTCTCGAAGTGTAGTGATTTTTAAAAATTTACAAATTACTAAAAAACGCGGTAGATCCCCGAATTCTGAGGGTGTTTCCAATCCCTCGGAAAAAAGACCATGGAATATATGTGCAAATAGTGCGAGTAAAAGGGACCGAAGGTACAACCGTTTTAGTACCCTTCAGTGTATGCTCGATAAGGACGATGATAATATGGGCGAAATAAAAAGCCTCTGCCTCCAATTAAATTGCTTCATAAGACAAGTGACTATGTCCATAGTTTAATGAAAACACTAAGCGTTTCCAATTATTGTATCAAACAAATTTCAATTGGCATAAAAATAACATGTGAAAGTCTAGAAGCATACAATTGTGTAGTTGCTAATATAAAAGAAAACAAATGTCAATTTTTCACCCATGTCATGAAAAGTTTAAAAGCATTTAAAGTCGTTCTGTTTGGGCTTGATAACTCAAATATCGATGCGTTAAAATCCAAATTAATTAAACTCGGTCTTAAATGTATTGCATTAAAAAAATTACAAAAAACAATGAACAATATAGTGACACGTTCTATTTAGTTTCATTGGAAAACGGTTCAGTTAAATTTAATGATCTAAAGAAAAACTATCGATCTGTGTTCCACACGCAAGTCCGATGAAAAAACACAATGCAATAATTAACAGATGTTTGGACATGGAGAGCGCAACTGTCACATAAAAACATATTGTGGAATCTGCGGTGGCTCTTACAAGACTACGGACTGCAATAAAAGTGACACTTACAAATGTGCAAACTGCAACGGCTGGAGATAATGCATGTCAGGTTCGATCGAAGTACCTAGAGCTTAAAAGCAACAGCAATGCCCGCAGAATCCAATCCCATCAGCAGGCAAAAACAGCTTTCTCTATTAAAAAGCTACCATCAATGCTCCAGTGAACAACTTGCAGAACCAACTTAATCTGTCATGAATGTCTGACTTCCCCGCTCTTCCTCACCGAAGACAGGCTACCGTACGAGAAAATCATGTGGATGCTGTCAGCTGTGATCTGCTGGCTAGTACATGGCATAGCGTAACTCACCAATCAAGAGGTTTGTTAAACAACAATAGTGACCTATTCTCAATGGATGAATTAAATGTTTTAGTTATGGAAATGATAACCAAATTATCTAAATGTCAAACAAAACTAGATCAATTTCAAGCTATCGCACAGTTAGCTACTAAATTTTTGTTTTCCAATGTTAAGTAATAATACATTAGATAGTAAATTGAATATTGTAACGTGGAATTCTAAAGGGATTCGAAGCAAGAGCACTGAATTATTAGACTTTTTAGATAGAAAAAATGTTCGCATAGCTATAGTAACTGAGACTTAGCTAAATCAATAACATCGTTTATCCACCCCAAATTACAAATGCTATCGACTTAATAGAACTGAAGGAACTGGTGATCAACACTCACTTTTGCCAATTATTAAAACAGAATTGGTAGAAAATTTATGAATTGAAGTGAGATTACCAAATCAATATTGTAAATCAATAAAAGTCTTGTGTGCCTATTTTCCCGGTGGCACTGTGTCCAACATAAGAAGGAATAGTTTGAAAAACGACCTACGAAAAATTTTCTCCTTGAGTGATGATTATCTGGTTGGTGGTGACCTTAACTGTAGGCATAAAAATTGGGGTTGTTCACGTCCAAATGCTTGGGATATTTTTGTTACAAATTGTACTAGCTATGTAAACCAACATGTGTCAATAAATGAATTAAGCTCAGATCATAACCCTGTTTATTGCAAGTTTCTTCCGTCAGGTGGGGAAGTCACTTAGTATATCCAAGATTTAAAAAATGCCAATTGGAAACGATATAGAACAAGTATTAATCAGAACTCCGTCAAGTTAATTGTGATTTAGACGCCATAGCCTGCAAAGATGATGTTGACCATCAAGTTACCAACTTTACAAGTCAAATTATAGATTCAGCAAATTAAAGCAATTCTAAAATTGTTAAAAATAATTAGTTCATTAGACTTCCTTCTAATATCTTAAATCTAATAAAGATAAGAAACATGCATAGAAGGAACTGGCAGCGATACATACAGGTTACATACAAAAACGAGATGAATCATCTGAACAAGTTTATCAAGGGGAGTATGGCTCAACTGCGTAATGTGTCTTGGAGGAATAAGCTTAAATATCTAGACAAAAATTAAAAGCTCTTCTGCACCATAGTTAAAATAGTTAAGAATAAGAACAAACAAATACCATGCCTCAGGGACACTGTAAATTCTTATTTTACGGATATCGAAAAGGCCAGTGCACTTGCCCAAGCATCTGAGTGTAACCATAATATATCGTGCCATTTGGGTGACGGTAATACAGATACTCTTGTGAATAGTCTTGCACATTCTATTAGGTTGATGAACTCTGTCACACCTGTAAGCGAGTATGTTAACGAAGAAGATATTGCATTCTTAGTTAACAATCTAGTTAGTAGGCAATCTGGTGGGCTTGATTTAATAAGAAATATTTATCTTAAAGAACTACCGAAACTACCGGCAATACTTCCCAAAACAAGTGGAAATATGCGTAAGTGACACCTGTACTTAAGTCTGGTAAGCCCCCAGATGATCCTGACAGTTACCGCCCCATTAGTTTGCTTAGCAGTTTGGGCAAAATCTACGAAAGGGTACTGAAGGAGAAGTTAATGAAAGTCGTTGATGACATTTTCCCGAATGAACAGTTTGGATTTAAGCGCAATAGTAGCACTTCTCATCAAGTCATGCAGATTTGTAATTATATAAATAGTAATTGTGCAATTGGAAAATCAACCGGTATGATTTTACTCCAAAAGCCTTTGATACGGTTTGGCACAATGGACTTATGTATAAAATGAATAATTTCAACTTTTATCCTTGCTTGTGCAATATAATATTAAGTTTTTTGTCTGATCGTTGTTTTCAAGTGCATATCAACAGTGGTGTATCTGAAATATGGTCCAAAATGATGGTGTTCCCCTAGGGTCTGTTTTGGAGCCAATTATTTACAACTTTTACACATCGGACTTTCCTGAACTAGCTGAATGTGAAAAGGCTATTTTTGCTGATGACACAGCTATTTTTTCATCTCATGAGTTAGCTCTTAATATTGAGAGCAATCTTCAACATGCGATGGAAATAATTTATAGATACTGTGATAAATGAAGGATTAAGGTAAATAGAGATAAACTGCAAGCCATTTGTTTCACTCGAAAAAGAAAAGCTTGCTTTTTGCCTGAATTCTGTTAATACCTTGGTATCCATCTCGACCCCAAACTGACATTTCGTGAGCATATTACTCCAACCATTAACAAGGTTAATATTGCAAAGAAAATTCTTTACCCCTTCATAAATAGAAAATCTTTTTTGTCCATGTCCAACAAACTTATCATACTCAAGTTTATGTTCCAAGCTTTAATCCTTTATGGTTGCCCAATATATCTGCTCAGTGCCATATTAAAAAGCTACAAATAGCTCAAAAATAAATTTTAAAAATGATGTTAAACCTTCCACGAGATTATTCCACCACCAGACTCCACAAAAAAGCTAATATTGAACTTATTTCTGCAAGGATTTCGAGACTGACAAATAAATTTATGGATTCTTGCGTGCTTGCTGACAATCCTCTAGTCAATAACTTAAACTTTGTTTCTTTTTCTTTTTTTTTCTTTGTATTGAAGGTTTTTGTCGTATTTTCCTTCAAGTTGCTTATCTATATTTTTATCAATTTTGTATACTCTTTAACATGTTTATATTTGGTTCAGAAGTAAGAAATCATATTTATCAAATCTTTGTAATTGATACTGAGCGATAACTAAAACCAATGTAAACATCTTATTACGAAATAAATATCTATCTATCTAATGAATACTAAATACTTTTCACAAATGTCATAGCAAACAAACAAAAAAATAAGGTCTCGTTCACAGCAAATGTTCCCTTTCGAGACATTTGTATCTTGATGCTCACGCTCATTGTTATTGCAAGAGCAAACAATATACTCTTAAAACAATTAAGTCTTTTACCGAAGCTGGCCTGGAAAGATCGAATACTCGATAGTTACCAACACGACTTGAATACGGTTATTGAAGAACGGAAAATAAACCAGCTGATATCAAGAACTTGACAGAAATTATAAAGGAAGCTATGTTCAAACAAAAGTGATTTGACTCAGAATGCTTGAAGGCCAGAAATAAATGCTTAAGATTCTTAAAGCTATTAAGAACATACAACTCAACCATCTGTAAAGTACTCTACAGCGTAGCTAGCAAGGAGTATAAGCGAATTTTCTTTGAAAAAAAAAAACAACATTTGATAAAGAGAATAATAATATAAAATAAATAACACAAGATCTGCAAGCGAATTCTGGAAAGCCGTGAAATATATACATGTGCGCACTAACACGATCGCCCTATCTTTGAAAGCTTCCTTCTTAAAAACATACTTTAGCAGACTTCCTAACACCCCTCTAACGGCAGCGCTTTTTCAGTAAAGCTCCTATGATTATTGATGCAATTCTCTCACTTGAACATGTGAAGTGATCAACGGTTCCAAACAAAGTATAGCTTTTGAATCATATAAAAATGCTAACGACGAGTTTATAAAATTACTTTAGGTAGAATTCAACCTGCTAGTTTCAAGAAATCTATAATATTCCTGTCGGAGATTAATAACCTCCCTGTCACACATTAGGTTAGGTTAGGTTGTAGTGGCTGACTGCTGCAGAGCAGTCACACTTAGGCCAGAATAGGCCCATTGTGATACCACGCGGATTGACTTCTCCTAACGCTGGAACCAGTTGGTGCTGCTGATGAACCGATTTAGTTGGCCAATGCTGGCACTTTTTAGTTCGTTACGATCGCTGAAGTAGTAGGCTCCTAGATGCAGGAACCTACGACTGGCAAGAGCACTGCAGGAGCAGAGAAGGTGATGAGTGTTCTCTTCCTCCTCTTCATCGATGCATCTTCTGAAAAAATCATTATATGGAGCACCTATCCTGCGAGCGTGAGTGCCAATTACACAGTGCCCGGTTATGACTCCTATAAGGGTCCTTACTGAGGGCTTGCTGAGTCCAAGTAGACTGAGTGACCGTTTTAGGTTAAGTGATGGCCAGATTTCTTTTGTTTTAAGGCAGGTGGTGCCTTCTAGCCATTTGTCATTGGTGGTTTTGATTGTATGAATCTTTAAAAGATGATAGGCTGTAGCGATCGGCATGGAAGGTGGTACCCTTCTATCGATAGGGATGAGGTTGTACCACACCTAGCGAGTTCGTCGGCTTTGCAGTTTCCTGGTATGTCACAATGTCCCGGCACCCACATAAGGTGAATGTTAAAATGCTCGGCCATCTCGTTAAGAGACAGCCTGCAATTAAGGGATGTTTTAGAGTTGAACATGACATTGTCCAGGGATTTTATGGCGGCCTGACTATCGGAACAAATGGTGATATCCCTTTTTGATATCACATTGTTTTTAAGCCAGGACAGCGCCTCTTTAATCGCTATGGTTTCTGCCTGAAAAACGCTACAGTGATCAGGGAGCTTCACGGAGATAGCAATGTTGAGGTCTTGTGTATAGACACCCACACCCACCCCTTCTTTTGTCTTTGAACCATCCGTGAAGATGCGCAAAGGATCTTTCAGTGTTTGCGTATCAGTCATCCAGTCCGATCTGGAGGGAATACTGATTGAGAATTTTCAAAGATGGCCTGGGGTAGTAGGCGGTCGGTGTTTCTAGGTAGGAAGTTGAATTCCTTGAGAATGGTTAAGTGGCCAGTGTTGAGTTCGGACCACAATCGAAGTGTTTTGAGTCTCATGGCTGTGCTTGCTTCTGCTTGTTTCCTGAATATTTCCAGAGGTTGGAGATAGAGGAGAATATTCAGAGCGTCTGACGGAGTACTTCTCAGTGCCCCGCTGATACACAGGCAGGCCAGGCTTTGTACTCGGTTGAGTGCATTGCAGTTTATAGCCTTGTTTAGTGTTGAAAAAGTGCAGAAGAGGCTTTTTTTACCCTTTCCTGGATACTGAGCTTCCAGTTTAGCTTGCTGTCGAGAGTGAGACCCAGAAATTTCGCACTGGTGGTTAGCTGTAATGTGGTGCCGCACAGCAGTGGGGGGTCGAGTTGGAGATTTTGTATCTTTTGGTGAAGAGTACGATATCCGTTTTTTGTGGGTTGACGCCAAGTCCGAAGGTTTGTGTCCATGCCTCTAGCTTGTCAAAGGCATTCTGCATTATGCCTCTTAGAGTAGAGACGAATTTGCCGGATGCCGCTATGGCAATATCATCCGCATACGCAATAACTTTGCACCCTACCTCTTCCAGTATTAGAAGCAGTTCATTTACCGCTACGTTCCAAAGAAGGGGTGAGAGAACACCTCCTTGTGGGGTGCTCCTATTAACTCCTCTATGGATCTTAGCGTCTCCCATCTGAGAGTGTACTACTCTGGTGGTGAGTAGCTGATGAATGAAGGCCACTAGGGGCTTTCCGATCCCGAGGCTGCTAAGCGCAAGTGAAATTGCTTCCGCGTTGATATTGTTAAAGGCACCCTCGATGTCGAGAAAAGTCACAAGTGTGTATTCTTTGAACTCGAGAGATTTTTCGATGGTGCCTATCAGAGAGTGGAGGGCTGTTTCTACAGATTTGCCCTTGTTGCAGGCATTTTGTGCAGATGAGAGTCTGCATGATGGGATAGCATGCCTGATATATTGGTCTATAAGTTTCTCCAAGGTTTTCAGGAGAAACGAGGAGAGACTTATTGGCCTGAGGTCCTTTGGTTTGGCATGGGAGTATTTACCCGCTTTGGGGATAAACACTACTTTGACCCTTTTCCAGGAGCTGGGGACATGACTGAGACTCATACAGCCTTTGAATATGCTAAGAATCCAAGGCATGATGAGGTCAGCTGTTCTTTGGAGCTCCGCCGGGATGATGCCGTCAGGTCCCGCTGACTTGAAGGGTTTGAAGCTTGTCAGTGCCCACATGATAGTGGTGTGTCTGGCATTTATAAGGTTACATGAAGTATTAGGGGGAGATACCACTTCCTTATTGGCTCTAATCGGGAAGTTGCCCGGAAAGTGCGTATCAACAAGGAGACTGAGGGTTTCCTCGCTGGATGTGGTCCAGGTTCCGTCAGGTTTTTGTAGGAAGCTAGGCGATTTAGGGGATGATGCCAGAATCTTTCTTAGCCTGGAAGCCTCGGAGACTTCTTCGATTTTACCACAAAAAAGTCTCCAAGAGGTTCGTTGGGCCTTTCTCAATTCAGTTTTAAAGGTACTGAGGTGTTCCTTATAGGAATCCCAGTCCTTAGCATCACGAGAGCCCTTCGCCTTGTTAAAAAGCTTCCTACAACTCTTGCGCAAAAGGTCAATTTCATGGTTCCACCAGGGAGGTTAAGACTTGCCTCTTTGCCTGCTGATTGGACATGACATTGCCATTGCATTGTTGAGAGTTTTTGTGAGGTTGTCCACCGAATGTTCGAGATCAGTGGGGTTGCTCGGGATGGAGATGTTGGTGCTCGACATTGTTGCCGCAACAATCTCTCTATATCTGTCCCAGTTGGTTCTCTTAGGATTTCTAAAGACCCTTGGTGATGGGGGGGCACTCGCTATACTGAACATTAGATAGCGGTGATCAGAGAAGGAGTGATCGGATGATACCCTCCAATTGCTGATTCTATCCGCTATATGGTCAGACACGAGTGTAAGGTCTAGGACTTCCTGTCTATTCCTAGTTACGAAGGTAGGTGTATTACCTTGGTTACACAAGTCTAATCTACTACTTATATGGTAGTTGAAAAGGTACTCACCTCTTTCGTTGATGTCCGTGCTTCCCCATATTGTGTGATGGGCGTTTGCATCACAGCCTAGGATTAGCGCGGTTTTTGTTCTTTCCGCCTCAGCAATCGTCCTTTTCAGTGTCTCTGACGGACATTCCCCATGGTCATGGGCCATGTAGGAGGAGACTAGCCATAGTTTGGTTTTGCCTGCCTCCAGGCAAACAGTGACTGAGTCTCGATCGCTAAGATGGGAGAGAATGTGAGTATTCAAAGAACTCTTTGTAAGTATGCAGGCTCTTGGCTTACCTTCATTCCTTACATAGTAGAGGTTGAATTGCTGAGTCCTTAGTCCACGAACAATGTCGTTGACTACCCAGGGTTCCTGGGCCAGGACGATGTCGTCTCCGCAGGTGTTAGCGCGGAGAAGAAGAGCGGCCGAGGCCGCGATGGAGTGGTGGAGATTAATCTGTGTCACCCGGAGCATAGCTGTCGGGTAACGTGTCCGTCTTAGTTCCGGACACAATCTCCACCACTGTTAAGTTAGCCTCATCGTCGGTGTCAGACTCCAGAAGAGAGTCTTCTTGATTATTGCTCGGGGTGCTGGCTAATTCCAGGTCGGAGAGGCCAATATCATCAGCTTCCTGACCATGGCTACCCAGGATATGGGTCAGCGCCTGCGTGCCAGAGCCCTCCTCCTCCACCTCCATCGGTACCATATTGGCTACAGGGGTTGTCCTCACGATGGAGCCTGAAGTAGAGGGTTGAGGCTCGCTTGAAGCAGGACGGTCTTTCTCCTCCTCTGCTACCGCCGTCAGTATATTACCGACAGTTGAAGCAGCAGAGGTGGAGAGAGGCTGTTCCGCTTTCGCGCTTGTCTCCACATCCTTTTTATACACCTTCAGGGTGATCGTCCCAAAGCCGTAGTGGATGGACCGGACCTCGTTTCTCCCTTTAGTTCATCCAGCTTGACAACCTGCCAATTGTGGGTAGGAAGGTTTGGGTTGCAAAGTTGGATGAACTTTAGGATTGTAGCAGGGTCTGAGGGGCTTCGCGGAAGGTAAGTGCGGGTTCTTGGTCTACTGGGGATTTAATCCCTCGTTACGACCTCGAGCCGCGCCCCCTTCCACACCTCACCCAGTCTGCTGATGGCTTTTTTAAAGAGATCAGCCGATCTCTGGCACGTGAAAGTCACGAGCTTAATATGACCCTGGTGCCATCCTCCGTCACGCCCTACAGGTGCAAGGCCTCCGTTTTCCAGCACCAGGCTCAGATAGATGTCATTAATCGCTGACTCCACCTTCTTCCAATTCAGTGGAGAGATGGCGCAGTCAGCGTGTCCTCTATCTAATACGGCGCAAGTGATTTCGCCTTTCAGTACTTCACTATACGGCCTGTTGAGCCAACTGGCAATATTTATTGTTTCACCACTCGGTTTCAGCCTTTCAGGCTCCGAGGGTGACGCCTCCAATGACCTAGCGCGTTTGGGCGTAGTGCCCCTGGTAGTGTCCGCCTGTGGTTGGCTTTTCACTACATTAGTAGCCCAAGCGACCTCTTGCTACTGTCGTTTAGCTTCTCCGGTGGAATGCCTTTAAGGCGCTCCAAAATCCGGGCAGCAGAACGCCTCTCCCTGTATCTTTTGAGTGAAGGTCCTGGGACCTTCGAGGAGGAGGCAACTCCGCGGGCGGAGATTGTTTTATCCGTGCAGGAACTCTTAGTGGGAGTTACCGTGCAGGTATTTGGTTTAAGAGATACACGCGGCCTTTGACAGTCTTTAAGGCGGTTTGAGCCGCCTTATCCGTCGGCACTTCAGGAGTCAAGGATGGTCTGGAAGAACTTCCAGCGGGTGAGGGAGCACCGATCTCTTTATTCTTATTTTTTGTTTTTGTTGTGTTTTTGTTCATGTTAGGTCCCACGAGTAGCGGAGAAAAGGAAGGTCCGGCTGTGCAGAGATCCGCATTACACAGCTAGGGCAGGATTAATCTGGGAGTGTGCCAGTACACCCAGATACTCCGTTAGCGACTGAGCTATTATTTTAGGTGGGCCCCCAGCCAGGCTGATCCTCGGCACGGGTCGTATGACACCTTGATCCAGCCCACCGGCTGTCACACATTACAATCCTGGACTGGTTAATTGGTGGGCTGCTGGCTCACTAATTACTTCTTATCTTATTCTTCATTTTGTTTGTAAACTATTAAGAAATATAGATCGCATCAATCATTTGAACAGTACGGGTGTTCTTATTTAGTTCATCTCGACCCCATACACTTTGGTGCCTCCTGTGAGGAATTAACTGGACATGTTCCTTGAGTAACACTGTGCATATCGTTTAGTTATATTATTCAATTACATTCCGGTGATAACTATATATTCAGTGCGGTTTTATGGCGGCTTTAAATTTACGTGCAGTGGCATCAAATGCAATTCGGCGTGCGCATGACCGCGTGGCTCGACGTGGCGTGGCTCGACGTGAACTCGACGGTGCTGATACCGCTCAAATAAATCAGGAGATGAGGTCCCTAACGGCGCATTACCAACGGTTCGTGACGCAACACGAGGTACTGGTTGGAGCAGCACCGAGTGAAGAGCTGGAGGAGCATTCCAATCTCTGGGAACACGTAGACAATACGTACAACTTTAGCAATCGTCATCAGATGTTCCCCATGTACCATACGATGGTACAAAGGCCATAGCGGAGCAGACCACGGCAGCTGGCAATAAAGTCGACATGCGTCTCGATCCCGTTACCATCCCAACCTTTGACGGTGCACTCCACAACTGGTTGGCGTTCCGGGACACATTCGGGACTTTGGTGCACACCACGGATTCTCCAGAAGCCTACAAACTAGGCAAACTACGGCAGGCAATCGATCCGGTCAAGGTCCCGTTGGTTGGGGCCATGTATTCTGGCGCCTATGAAGAAGTATGGAAGGCGCCGAAGAACCGGTTCGACAACCGCAAGCTTCTTGCGGAGATTCATGTGTCTCGCCTTCTGAATTTGAGGAACGTTGTGGATGACACATCAGCAGCTCTGCTAACTATCGTCGACACGGTGCACGAGTCATTACGCGCTCTCCGCGTGATGGACCTACGAGTGGATCAGTGGAATGCCTTGCTTGTGCCGATTATCGTGGCGAAGCTCCCTCTACAAACTCAGCGTGAGTGGTGCATGGATTGTTCGTCGAACGAGATCCCCAAATTGGCGGAAGTACTGGCGTTCCTGGAGAAACGCGCTCAGAGCCTTGCGACGGAGGTGATTCGGACGACGAATCGAGGTGAATCACTGGTTCCGCGCCCTTTCCGCATTCAACCGGTAATGCGAACACACGTGGCTAGGCAAAGCCAACATGGATGCCCCTACTGCAAGGGTCTACATCGGATCACGCATACTTAGCAAAACCCCGGCGCAACGGTATGCTGAGTTAAGGACGTCTGGATTGTGCTACAACTGTTTGCGGCCTATACATACCTCAACACAGTGCCCTTCAGGTGGCTGTCGGCACTGTGGCAGGAAACACAACACCATGTTCTACAGAGAATCTTTGAGTACAGTTGTGGACGGCGCTACACCCTCATCATCACAACCAACAGTTAGTACCACTACGTCACAATCATCATGACTAGCAGACCACACAGTGTTGCTAGCCACAGCGAGAGCTTTTGTACAGCGCAACTTGGAGCAGCGATTAGCTCAAATCCTCTGTGATCCTGGGTCACAGGTGAGTTTTGTGACCGAACGTTTGGCCAACCAGCTTAGTCTTCCTAAGGTCAATTATAACGTGGCCGTCGAAGGAATCGGCGCTTTCGTGCAAGCCCGCACAAATGGTAGAGTGATGCCGTCCATCAACGGGACGACTCCTTCGGTGCTCTTGGATACAAGCAGTGGACACATCTCTTCGGTCTTCAGCTTGCGGACGTGCAATTCGTATCACCTGGACCTATCGACGTTTTGATTGGTGCTGACGTCTGGGGTCAAATAGTCGAAGGTGGAATCGTCAGTGGCAAACCAACCGAGCCCTGCACGCAACGCACTCGTTTGGGATGGGTTGTCTATTGACCAGCGTCAACAACCTTAAGCAACATATATCCACGGCATGCACTTTGCGCTCGTGTGCATGATGATGAACTGCAGCTGGAAGACTTGATACGCAACTTTTGGAAGCTGGAAGAGGTTCCCGAACCCTGTTTGGACCAGGACGAATGTAAACGTGTGTTTTTGGAGACACATACCCGAGACGAAGACGGTCGCTACGTGGTGCACATTCATTTCCGTCACGGAGTTCCGGAGCTAGAAGATTCTTACGACAATACCTTGCGACATCTTTATGGACTCGAGCGGCGCTTGGCTGGCAATGACGTACTGCGACAGAAGTACATCGGCTTCATGCGCGAATACAGCGCTCTCAAGCACATGGAGCGGGTTGATCAACCTGGCGATCACCAGCGCTCATATTACATCCCACACCAAGCTGTGGAGAGCAAGTTTCGTGTGGTATTCCACGCATCGGCACATACCAGCAACGGAGTTTCACTGAATGACGCTCAACTGGCGGGTCCCCACATCCAGGCGACATTGGTCAACGTGATCTTCCGCTTTCGACGGCTCCCCATTGCGCTTACGGCAGACGTGGAGAAGATGTTCCGGCAGGTGCTAGTGACCTCGGATCACCGGGACTACCAGCGCATACTGTGGCGAGAATCCAAGACGGAGGAGGTTGCCGTGTTCCGGCTTCGTACTGTTACATACGGCATGGCGTCCAGTCCATTCAACGCTGTGCGCGCCTTACACCAGTGCGCCCACGACAACTACTCTTGCTTGGCAGATCAAAAGCAGGGCAGGAAGGCACGAGACATCATTCTGTCTTCTTTCTACGTAGACCACCTCTTGACAAGTTGCTGCAAGACTTCGGAAGCAGTGTTATTGGCTACAAACATTGACACAATATTGTCGAAGGGTTCCTTCAAACTCAGGAAGTGGAACTCCAACCGCGCAGAGGTAATCCATCATTTAGTGGGTAATATTTCGTCTTCCGCAGAACTCATTATTGACACATCAATGGCGACGGTGCTTGGGTTACGCTGGGACGCAGTAACAGATCAACTGCAAAAGGTCGAACTGGACGATCATGAGAGGGTACCAACCAAACGACGAGTGCTTAGCGAGATATCCCGACTGTTCGATCCCACAGGACTTCTGGCTCCCGTGGTCATTACGGGCAAGATCTTTATCCAGACACTTTGGTCCGCTGGCATTCCGTGGGATACTCCTCTTCCTGACTAACTGAGGAAGGCATGGTCACAGTTCCGCAGCACGCTCCATACTCTCAATAAAATGCGAGTACCTAGATGGTTGGGTATGCACCACGAAGCAGTTACCACAATTCATGGATTTTGTGACGCAAGCTCACGCGCTTATGCAGCAGCGCTCTACATGAGGACGAGTGTCAGCAGTAGACGGGTTACTGTGCGGCTTCTTAGAGCCCGCACTAAAGTAGCCCCCTTGAAAGGCTCCACTATCCCCCGACTGTAATTGTGCGCAGCGCATCTCCTTGCGCAATTGTTAGATAGTATCCGCGTTGCATTAGCTCTGGAGGATAACCGGTACTATCTATGGTTCGACTCGGCGGTTGTTCTGAGCTAGCTACGCAAACATCCCACCACTTTGAAACCGTATGTCTCCAATCGTGTCCGAGACATACAAGGACTCACAGCTCCGGATAGATGGTGCTACATCCGGTCAGCGCAAAACCCAGCTGACTGCGCAAGCCGTGGATTAGGAACACCAGAGCTTCTACGACATCAGCTCTGGTGGAAAGGCCCGGAGTGGTTACTGACGGGCGCCCTACCTTCAAGGACAGCGGCGCAACTCAACTCAGATGAACTCGTTACAGTGCACAACGAACAGAAGACATCCCTGGTTGCGATGACAGCAGTGGTGCGAGAGACCATCACGACGCAAGGAAGAGACGGGCATCTAATAGCCCTTACCGAGCGTTTTAGCTCACTACAGCGATTAATACGTACTGTGGCGTATGTATGACGGTGGTGTCCCAAACGGAAACATCTCTTGGGATCTATTGTCAGCCCTGAAGAAATGGATGGTGCATTGTTGGCGCTAATTCGACTGGAACAAGGCAGTGTATTAAAAAGCGAACTCCATGCTATTCGCAGCGGATCAAATCTCCCTAGCTCAAGTCGGTTGCTTCCCTTGAACCCCTTTCTGGACGACTATGACATTCTACGAGTTGGCGGACAAGAGCATCAACCTCAGAGAATCGACGTTTTCCAACAATTCTTCAGAAAACCGTAGCATTGGTAAGGCTGCTTATCAATCAAGCGCACAGCAGCACTCTTCATGGCGGAACCCAGCTCATACTACAGACACTTCGTCAGCGCTACTGGGTGCTGAATGGACGACAGGCTGTGCGGAGCTATATTCATCGGTGCGTTATCTGCAGACGACAACGGCGGCAGACTTTGGTTCAGCAGATGGCATCTCTACCGAGGCAGGGAGTAACGGCGGCTCGGCCTTTCGTGGCAGCTGGTGTGGACTACTCTGGCCCATTCATCGTACGTGTTGGAACGAAGCGGTCACGTGCAACAACCAAGACTTACTTGGCTTTCTTCGTGTGTATGGCGACGAAGGCCGTGCACATCGAAGTTGTCGATGATCTGACAGCGCAGGCTATTTTGGACGCATTCACCAGGTTCACCAGCCGCAGGGGTCCATGCCTGGACTTATACAGTGACAACGGTACGGCGTTTGTGGGAGCCAACCGTCTACTTCAAGAGGACTTGAGTGCTTGACACAGCGCTTACAATCACCAGGATCTTGCCAATCGAGGGACGAAGTTGCACTTCATCACCCCCAGCGCTCCACACCAAGGTGGGCTCTGGGAGGCCGCTGTCAAATCGGCCAAACATCATCTCGTGCGTCTGGTGGGTGCACAGTCCTTCTGGTACAGTCAAGTGCAGACATTGGTTGCACGCATTGAAGCATGTCTGAATTCCCGTCCGATAACCCCGCTCTATGATGACCCAGAAGACAAGCTGGCTTTGACGCCTGGAGACTTCCTTATCGGCGCCCCGCTGATTGCTATACCGGAGCAAAGAGTCGACAACATCCCGATCAGCCACGTCAAGCGGTGGCATTAGCATTACTGGAGAGTTTGGAGTGAAGACTACCTGGCAACATTGCAGTAAAGGAGCAAGTGGCAGCGACGGCAGCATAACATCCAGGTCGGTGACATCGTGATCGTTCGTCAAGAGAACCTCCCACCAACTCACTGGCGCATGGGCAGAGTGTCAGAGGTTCACCCGGGCAGCGATCGACTTGTCCGCAACGTGACTCTCAAGACAGCTTGTGGAACTTGTACTCGCCCCATACAGAAGCTGTGCCTACTATTAGATGCGGAGGATTTCGAACCCAAGGGTTCGACCGGGCAGGATGTCGGAGATTAATAACCTCCCTGTCACACATAACAACCCTGGACTGGATAATTGGTGGGCCGCTGGCTCACTTGCCGGCTAACGGCAAATACCTCCAGTTATATGTTACATAAATAAACTGGTACTTCACCCATATTCATGCAAACCTTGAGAATGCACTTTAATAATATTATAAAAGTATTAGAGATGGAAGAATCAAGGATACCAAACATAATATTGAGAAGCAGTTTAAGAACGAGCAGAATTACTTGCAATGCATGGAAGGAAATTCCATCAGACTGTGGAACCTAGTTATCCCTTCAGATGAACAACCTCAATTTTTAAGAGTAAAATTTAATTCGTTGTTGGGGGAGCTCAAGCAAGTGGTATATGGGAGGTATACAGAAGAAAGAAGCTGAAACATCGTTGTTCAACAACAGAAGATGCAGCAAATTGAACTATCATCTAAATTAAAACACGTACTTTCTTAACCGCTATTCTTTTTAGTATGACAGTACGACTTCCATTACTCTGCGAACTTTGCAACATGAAAACTAGGGAAGATGTGTTCCATTTTCTTTGAATGGAGAGAGAGGTTAGGACATTTTATTCAACTACATCGTAGCTGCATTACGATACAGAAAATGAGTTTTAAAAGAAGATGTTTAATAACATTGTATAGTTGTATTTCATTTTTCATTTGATTAGTAATCAAATTCAGATTAAAATTCTTTTGTCAACCTTTTACAGCCATATGCCAAATCAATTAAACTTAAGGTAATAAATGACTGTTAACAGTTTATTTGAAATAAAAGTAATTTTTAATAAAAAAAAATTAAATAAAAAATCGTGCAGAGCCATATGACAGCGCTATTTAACTGCTATGTTTTATTCTTGACTGCGTCAGTGCGTCTGGCGGAGTACTTCTCAGTGCTCCGCTGACGCAAAGGCAAAACCAAGTTAGCTTTATATAAAATTCTGATCATCCCTGTCCTGCTCTATGGCACCGAAACATGGATGCTTTTGAAAACGGATGAAGAAGTTCTTGGTTGGTTTGAGAGCAAAATTCTGCGTGCGATCTTTGGTCCTGTTTGCGTTGATCGCGTCTGGAGGAGAAGATTCAACCACGCACTGTATGGGATGTTCAGCAGCATGCACCTAGTTAAGCATCTTCGGATCCAATGTTTAAGATGGCTAGGTCATGTAAAGCGGATGAACACCACAGCTCCGTACCGAAGAGTCTTCACGCACAAGATGGCGGACACGAGTAGAGGATCTCAACCAAGTTGGTGTGCGCAGCTGGAGGCAGCTGGCGAAAAATCGTGCTAGCTGGAGAGGCATGTTGGTTGAGGACCAGGTTCATCCCGGACTGTAGCGCCAATCAAAGAAACAAACAAAATTGAGGTTAATTGTAAATTACAGGACGCTGAATAACGTTACTGTCAGTGATAAGCTCCCAATGCCGAATATCGATGCAATCTTAGACAAGTTAGGCAGAGTAGAATATATCGCAACTTTCAATTTAGCTAAGGGTTTTCACCAAATACTGGTTAAGCCCCGGTTCAGCCTCTTTCGGGTATTTTGAGTTCTTGCGGATGCCATTTGGTCTCAAGAACGCCCCCTCGAAGCACGATTGAAAATGCAGATAGACAAATGAAATTTCCTTTTGAAGGAAACAGATTTTCTGGGTCATACATTGACATCCGGTGTCAACCAAAGCCAAAGAGGTTATCAAAGATTTTAAGCTACCCACAACACAGAACCAAAATCTTTTTTAGGTATTACTGGTTTCTATAGGAAATTTAAAAAAAGCTATGCTCATATTGCTGAACCAATTACAAGATCGAAATATTTCAGACCATATTTATATGGAAAAGTTCAACCTGCAAACAGATCATCAACCAACAAAATGTTTATATACCAAAGACATAAACCCCAGACTACAAAGATGGCTTAGTCAATTAGGTGATTCTAGTTCTTCATTATTGCGCATAAAACATTACAAGGCTCAATACCACACGTTTTGCAATTCAGATATATGATAACTTGTATATGTAAAATTGTCATAAAACAAATATGAGTTGATAAGTTTATAATTTTAATGAAGTATCCAAATGGAATTGCGAAAAAAATCTACGTTTTGAAGAGAAAATAATAAATAAATAAATGGTTACATAAATAAAAAAAATAATTATTAATAAATAAAAAAATTAATTATTAAGTAAATAAATAAATCCATAAATAAATAGACATATACGAACAAAACGAATTAATGATAGAATTAATATCAGCCATTGTTGGCATTTAATTGCTTGACTAAGTGATTTTCGGAAAAAAAAATCGCACCGAGCTGGAAAACGTTGATTTAGTTTCAGAATTCTTTTGAAGATCATTCATTATTTGCCCATTTGTGAATATCGCTTGTAGAATGATGCCATTGTCGGTTAAGCATCTTGTGAAGTAGTTTATTTTGAGATATTTGTAATTTCTTAAAATGACACTTACACCACACCTGACAACAGTAAGGCAGGATTGCTTGAAACACGAGTTTCTGAATTATCATTATGTTTTTGTTGGGAAGCTTTGATTTGCGATTCATGAATGGGTATAACATTTTAGTAGCTGTACCGATTTTTCTTAATGTGTTTGTTATGTGAACACTAAATGTTAGCTTGATATCCAAATGGATTCCCAGGTATTTTATCGAGTATTCCCCACTTATACTTGAGCCGTTAACATGCTGGACAGAAAGTATGAAGAAAACTAGCTTTTCTTTTAATAGTAAAAAAATAGTTGTATTTAGTCTTCATCAAATTGAAATATAATAATATATAATAATATGGGTGGCGCTACAGCCCATAGAGGACCAGAGCCTAGCTTCTCAGCAACCACTCGTGTTGTGCGTGCTATTGTTCTTTCACGAGTGGAAGGGACCTACAGTTTAATGCCGAACCCGAACGGCTTTGTTTGAGAGGCATTTTCTAGACAGGAAATACTCTTTGAGCATTGTCAGTGACTCGAAAGAGGTGGGGTCGTGAAAATTATTCTTGTCGCTCAGAGTTGGAATCGAACCTACGACATCGAGGCTGGGGTCGACGCACATACCCACAATGCCACGGGCCACCACTCTGAAATATTCTCAACCCAAAATCAAGATTTCTCTCAAAGTCGAGAGCGTCAACAAATCGGGACAATGAAGGCAAATCAGATGTGTACAGGTTATATGAAACGAGGGCAAGGACTGAGCCCTGCGGAACATCAGAGTGAAAGTGGATAATATTGCAAAAATTATTTATTATATATAAGGTCGTCATGCCAAACAGAATCGAAGGCTTTTTCGATGTCAAGTAATATCATACCTGTTTACTTTTCTAATACACGAGCTGAAATAACATGCTTACAGAGTCTTAGAACTTGACGGGAAGTACTGTGGTAGTATATAAAGCCAAATTGCTCCTTAGGTGTCTTGTGTTCAATGATGTTGTTCACTACCGTTCCCAGTACGTCAGCATCAAATTGCATGGCACCTGACATTGAATGTGATACCGGACCTACATGCTCGCAGTTGAACTGAGCTCACCCCAATGCAAGACAACACCTCAATTTTCTTTACTTTTTTACTCCATGTATCGCACTTGAAATAATTTGTGCAATGTATGCACTTTGCATTCCCGTTTTATTTTGATTAATTGTATTTGATTTATTGTATGTCGCAAGAACTTCTTTTGTTGTAATTTGTTAGAGTAAGCATTTTTTCTGTATAAATATCGCCCAATAAAGTTTGAACAGGTCAGATATAATTCAACAGCTAAGAAAGACTTTTATTTTAATTTCCAAGTGAGTCTGCTTGGAAGGCTGATAATATCTCAATTTCTTGGTGTTCTAGTTCTGTACTAGTAATACCGCCGATAGTCACGGTATTGAACCGTTGTCTATCAAACACAATATACAGTAAAAGCACTGTTTACATTTTGGTGACCCCGACGTGATTTGCTTCCCCCCACCAGCGGTAAGGGGCAAATCATCAACTCAACAAGAGCGTTACCAGAGTTCAGACACTCGGTTACACATTAATCAACGCGATATAAACTTGCTTCCCCCCACCAGTGGTAAGGGGCAGTGTATATTCGCAATCTAATAACAGCGTTCGCCAGGGCTATACACTGGTGAAGTTATTCTCATCGCAAGCGTTTACCAAGGCCGACAGGTTCACCATGACATTCACAATGGACGAACTGGCATCTCGTCAAGTGGAATTAGCCACTGAGATCCAGCGCATCATATCCAATCTATGGAAGGAGCCACATCATCGCCGAACACGAGAACTATTCACTGCACGTTTGAATAGTCTCAATGAGCTTTGGGATCAATTCGAAGCTAATGATAACATCATTCGAGCAGATTTCGGAGGACAATTATCTCACGATTATTTCGCCAACGGATTGTACGATACGATACAACAGTCGTATCAGTCAGTCAAGGACAAAATAATGTCCAATTTGGATAGAATAAAGGAAGAACAACTTGGGATCAACGTGGGAACCAAGATTAACCAGCCTGAATCTATCTCTGACCCAGTTAAACCAGTCAGTCCAGGAAGAGCTGCAGAAGCCACTGACTCGTCAATTAACAAACCAGCCACTCTTGCTCGACAGTCACTGCCGAATAACCACATTGTCGGCTTAATTCGAAGGCAAGAAGCGGTGAAAGAATTGCTACATAGAGCCTTTCTTGGAACAACAGGCGACACAGCCAACAGATCAATGGAATTTTACCAGATCAAAATCAAAACAGTAGAGCGCTATTGGGATGAAATGCTACAATTGCACAACCAGATTTATGAGCAATCAGTAGACCCGGCTCTCAATGGATACAATGTCGAACAGTTTGTTGAACTAGAAGATCAGACTCAACAGAAACTTATTGAGTTATATGAGTTATCCAATCGATTTCTGCAGCAATCATCAATGCAGAGGAATTCAACAAACTCACCAAACAATCTAAAACTGCCAAACATAGTCTTGCCAAAATTCGACGGAGACTATATGAAATGGCGTCAATTTCATGATCTTTTTGTCGAGGTAGTACACAAGCAACCCATCGCAAATTGCCAAAAGATCTTCTTCTTGAAAACAAGTTTAATTGGTGATGCCGAAAAGTTAATTCGCCATATAGTACCAACAGAAACAAATTACGAAGCAGCATGGAAGATCATTAATGATAGATTTGAAAACAAACGTCTATTAGTTAATGCTGTACTTAACAAACTAACGTCGCAACCGACAATAGTATGTGATAGCGCTTCTGCAATTCGGACATTGCATGACACAACTCAGGAATGCCTCTTAGCATTAAAGGGCTTAGGAGTTGATACTAGTACTTGGGATCCAATAATTCTACACACACTTATAAGAAAACTTGACAAGACCACACACACATTGTGGGAACAGTCATTAAAGCACCCAAGACAACTCAAAGAGCTAAAGGATTTTCTTAGCTATTTGGAAACAAGATTCCAATCACTTGAGGCATTAGGTGGGAAGATCAAATCAATTTTGCAAATAAACGCATGCATACCCAGAAATCACTCACCACAACTTCGAGAACAACTCAATATCAATGCAAATTATGTAAGGAACAGCATCAATTATTCGCTTGTAATAAATTCTTACAAATGACTCCTTCCCAAAGACTTAAATGGGTGAAGAGTGTTAACAGTTGCATAAATTGCCTTAAGGATGGACATACGTCATCGAAATGTTCTTTCAGAGGTTGCAAGATGTGTGACAAGAAGCACAACACACTTTTGCATCTAGAACAAAGTGTGAACCCTATAGAAGCCAATACAAGTAATTCTTCATCATCAGCAGCAGCATCGGTATCGGATCAATTGACTTCTTTAGCAGCACAAGGGAACTATCGAAGTCAAGGTTATGTTTTCCTCCCTACTGCTCTTGTCCGCTTGTCCAACCAGTATGGCAAGACCATCGAATGCAAGGCTATATTGGATTCTGGATCACAATTAAATTTCATCACGGAAAAAACAATGAAGAAACTTGGCTTAACACCAATCGCACAAATAATGCATATCCAGGGAATTGGTCGAGAAACTCAACAGGCAAAAAGAAGAGTAAATATTCAATTAGGATCTCGCATCAACGCATTTTCCATAAGGATGGAGGCCCATGTGCTGCCAACAATAATATCAAAACAACCCAGCAAACCATTTAATACGTCATCCTGGACAATTCCGAACAACATTCCACTTGCAGATCCAACATTTAATGAACCTGGTTCAATCGATGTCCTCATTGGAGCTGAGCTGTATCATTCGCTTCTCTCAGTGGGGCGGATCAAATTGGGAACATCTATGCCCACGTTGCAAAACACAGTCTTTGGATGGACAGTTGCTGGAAGGATAGATGACAATAACAACCTAAAAACATTATGTGGAATTTGCAGTGCAGATGAAGCACTCGAACATCAAATTGAAAGATTCTGGCGATTAGATGAACCATCATCTAATGTGAGGCGCCTTACAGCCTCCGAAAATCAATGTGAGCTTCATTTCAAGCAGACTCTGTCAAGGAACAACGATGGACGATTTGTGGTGAGACTCCCATTCAAAGAGGAACCAACCGTTTTGGGAGAGTCAAAAGATGTTGCCTTTCAAAGATTCATGTCACTTGAACGCCGACTTGCTAAATCAATATGACTCAAGGAAAAATACGTTGAATTCATGAAGGAGTACCGACAGCTTGGACACATGGAAGAAGTAAATTACCAACAACTAGATAAGCCATACTACTTCTTGCCACATCATTGTGTAACCAAGGCGGATAGCAGCACAACTAAACTCAGGGTAGTCTTTGACGGATCAGCAAAAACGTCATCTAACCTCTCACTAAATAACATCTTATCAACTGGTCCTACTATCCAAGATGATGTGTTTTCTGTTCTTTTAAGATTCCGTATGCCGAGATACGTTTTTACTGCAGACATTGAAAAAATGTATAGGCAAATATTGATTCACGATGAAGACACCAAATACCAACTCATATGGTGGAGAAGCAGTCCCAATGAACCACTCAAGTGTTTTAAGCTCAAAACTGTCACTTACGGAACAACTTCTGCACCATATCTTTATAGCAAGATATAGTGTCGTCAACAATTAGCAGAAGACCATCAGAACCGATTCCCGTTAGCTTCAAGAGCAATAAAAAAGAATTTCTACGTTGACGATGTAATGTCTGGGTCGGACAGTTTAAGTGAATGCCTAGCCACTCAGGAGCAATTGCAATCATTATTGCAAACAGCCGGGTTTAGGCTTCGAAAGTGGTGCGCCAACCATGAATCACTCATCCGGGACATTCCAATAAACGATCGCGAAACAGAACTGAATTTCGACACCAGCATCGAAGAACACTTTAAGACAGTTGGAATGACTTGGCTACCAAAATCTGACGATCTTTGCATTAAATCATCATGGGTCGGAAAAGAACGTATTACAAAACGATCGGCTTACTCAGATATTGCTCATTTGTTCGATCCTTTCGGACTAATAGCCCCAATTGTTGTTACGGCTAAAATATTTTTACAACAGCTATGGGAACTAAAATACGATTGGGATGCAGCACTTCCACAAGAAATGCAAACAACGTGGCTAAAATACAGAGAAGGTCTAAGGGGTCTTAACAACATTAAAATACCCAGGCACATTTTTTCTCACAAATTTCCTAAGAATGTGCAATTTCACGTATTCGCTGATGCCTCGGAGAAGGCTTATGGAGCAGTAACGTACGTTCGATCACAGGACAAGAGTAATACAGTTGTTGTGCGTTTATTATGTGCCAAATCCAGAATAGCTCCTGCCAAGAAAACCAAGTTATCGCATCAGTGCACCATTCCACGATTAGAGCTTTGCGCAGCCAAGCTTGCGGCAGAACTTATTCATCGCCTAAAAACCGATTTGGAAATTCAACAAGATAAAATCTATTTATGGACCGACTCAGAGATAGTCCTCAATTGGATTAATACATCATCATCAGCCACACTTCCAACGTTCATAGCTAATAGAGTATCTGCAATACAAGAACACACAGTTCCACAGCAATGGCGACACGTGGGCTCTAAGGAAAACCCAGCTGATATTTTGTCCCGCGGGACATCACCAGAGTTTTTGCATGGACCAGAATCAATCTGGCCACCCAAATTCACAAAAAGGCCAGATATCCAACAAGAAGATGTTGCATTGCCAGCCGTAGCTCAGCAGTCATCAGACAATGATATTTTGGGTTTTATCAATCATCGAAACTCATTTCAAGGGGCAATACGTATCGTCGCATATATGCTCCGATTCAAGAGATCCAGGAACGACGAAGGCACTACTCACAAGGATAACGCCCATGATGTTATTCTAAAGAGTAGCGAACTCGACCAAGCTCGGAAGGTTGTGCTTCGATTGATGCAGAGTGTCGAATTTAAGAATGACATAATTCATCTCCAAAAATACAACGAAGTATCAAAGAAGAGTCCACTAACAAGTCTTACACCATTTCTCGATCAGGATGGAATCATTCGCGTTGGTGGAAGATTGGAATCATCGGCATTACAGTATGACGCCAAGCATCCAATACTGTTACCCTACTCTCATCAATTCACGAAGCTGTTGCTAATGGAAGTTCATCAGGAAAACAAGCATGCTGGACCCCAAACTATACTATCTCTTGCTCGACAAAGATATTGGCCTATCAAGGGCAAAACGATCGCTCGATCTATCGTTCACGGTTGTGTGTTTTGCTCAAGATCAAGACCGAAACTGTTATCACAAATGATGGGAAATCTTCCGGCTGACAGGATTCAACCAGCACGACCATTTGTAAACACAGGCATTGATTTTTGTGGACCAATCTACACACATTATAAGCTAAGAGGAAAGGTACTGCATTAGTCACTTTGTTCATCGCTTGCACAATGGCAACTACAATTAATGCAAGTGGAATTAATATCACCACATTTGATTCTCAACCAGGAATTTATTTCGACAATATTGGAACATCGAATTTAGTAACTCATACATGGAACTTGGTTATATACTATGATCTCAGCCCATACTGGAGCGAGTTAAAGGCAATTGAGAATAGCACTAGAGTATTGCAACACCTCTGTAAAATATTACGGCAAAAAACGTTATGTACTCAATTAACCAATTCCATTCAACGCACTCATGATGAATTATACGAAGATAGCATTACCTTTATGAATACGAACTCACGTCGGTCGAAAAGGGGAGCATTTAACTTAATTGGTAACATGGCAAATGCCTTGTTTGGAACTCTGGATTCTCAGTATGCGGAAGAGATGTCTGAAACCATTGGAAAGATACAAACCAATGAAGACTACCTCCTGGCACTCTCTAAGAATCACACATCAATTGTAGAGTCAACAATAAACACTATGAAGCAGAATCAAGAAACACTGGATCGACGACATAGGATATTACAAACCCAACTGAATGAAGTGATCAACCGAATTAACAACAACACGGAAGAATCATATCAACTCAAGATTCAACAACTCTTTTCCTCATGGTCTTTATATATCACGCTGCTTATATCAAATGTTCAACGCACTCAAACAGCAATAACAAACGCCCTGTCAGATATCCGCCAAGGAAAAATAAGTCATTCAATAATTTCTCCACAACAGATGAAGCAACAAGCCATTGTGATAAAGAATAGTTTATCACCTATATACCGTCTGCCAGTAAGCACTAACAACATACTGGAACTTTACAGAGTTATGATAACTGCTGGACAAGTAACAAATAACCATGTGATATTTCAAATAAAATTACCACTGATAAATTCTGAAGATCTTGAGCTATACAGACTAGTTCCAATTCCGGTAGTCATCAATTCGACAATTATACATATAATGCCATCATCCACATTTTTAGCGGTCAACCGTCATTATGATCAGTATTACCCATTAACGGAATCTGAAATATCAACTTGCATTGTTGTAGAAAAAACAAGGCATCTTTGTAAACAAATTCAGCCGATTTATCAAAGAGGAGCTACAATAAGTAAATGCGAAGTATATATTCTCAACAAAATGGAGGATCTATCATCATGTCAATTAAAGATAATTCCCAACATTACAATATGGACCAAATTCTTACATGCCAATCAATGGATATACGCAGTAACGTCAAGGACATCATTAAACATAGCATGCAAGGCCTCGGCTACATCAGTCACGATTGAGGGATCTGGCATATTGAAATTACAACCCAATTGCATCGCAAAGAGCGACTTCATCACTTTCCGAGCTCACGACAATCATTCCAACACTGTACACTCATCGATGACTAGATTCAGTGAGTTGTCACAAAATACAATTTTCGAGTCCATACATAATCATATGAACCCAGCACATCAATACCAAGTTCGGTTCGACGAACAAGAGATGAATTTAAAAAGAATATCGTTCCAGATAAATAACACTCAGTTGGAGTTACCAAACATTGTGCATCGTCATGCGATACCCCACACAATTATAAATTCATCAGGAATAATTATTGTTATCGTCATAGCAATTGTTCTACTTTGGAAATTCCGGTTGCTGCCCCAAGAAATGTGAGAACTATTCATTCCGCAGCACGTCACAACGATTTGCCGCAGACGAGCCCACAATCAACAAACAACACAACGATTGAACATAGTTCAATGGGGGGCAGGATGTTCACTACCGTTCCCAGTACGTCAGCATCAAATTGCATGGCACCTGACATTGAATGTGATACCGGACCTACATGCTCGCAGTTGAACTGAGCTCACCCCAATGCAAGACAACACCTCAATTTTCTTTACTTTTTTACTCCATGTATCGCACTTGAAATAATTTGTGCAATGTATGCACTTTGCATTCCCGTTTTATTTTGATTAATTGTATTTGATTTATTGTATGTCGCAAGAACTTCTTTTGTTGTAATTTGTTAGAGTAAGCATTTTTTCTGTATAAATATCGCCCAATAAAGTTTGAACAGGTCAGATATAATTCAACAGCTAAGAAAGACTTTTATTTTAATTTCCAAGTGAGTCTGCTTGGAAGGCTGATAATATCTCAATTTCTTGGTGTTCTAGTTCTGTACTAGTAATACCGCCGATAGTCACGGTATTGAACCGTTGTCTATCAAACACAATATACAGTAAAAGCACTGTTTACAGATGTGCTTCGATATTTTCTCCTTCAGAGCCTTTTCATAGATTCTACTAAGAGTAGCCAACTCGTAGTAAAAACTAATTGCTCTATAACTGCTAGTCAAATTGAAAGGCTTACCAGTTTGGTATAGGCACAACCTTAGAAATTTTCCATAAGTTTGGAAAGTATTCCATTCTAAGGTAAGCATTTATGACGAATGTCAAACGCAGAAAACTGGACTTAGAAATCTCCTTCAGATATGTATTTTTAATTTGGCCTTCGGTTTTTAGCTAGCTAACCAAGAACACAATATCTTCTACATATATGTACAAATTTGAAGGTGGAGAACTATTGTTATTGTTCAAAAAATGTTGGGTAGTTTAATCCACTAACGCAGTTGTTGCATCATCTCCTAAATTTGAGGATAATCTAAGATTCTTCCCGAAATTCAAAGCAAGCGCATTTGCTTTTTCGAGATCATTGCAAATTGTGTTACATGAATCATTTAGGAACGGAATTTTGTCTGTTTTTGTTTTTTATCACTTTTATAACATTCCTAAAGGCCTTTGAATTTACGTCAAGAGAACTTAATTTTGTGTTCCTCTTTGTGTTATCAACAAAGATAAGGTAGAAAATTAAGTTGCAAATATGTGAGACATGATGTTTATAGTGTGACCATCGATATCTTTGCCAGTGTCTACGGAATGAATTTCTAACTTGTATGAGTTATAGTATAGTAGAAGACAACTTATTAACATCGTCAGTGGATGTGACTAAATTTGAATTATTTGAAAAGTTTTGAAACAAGGTCTTAAGGTATTAACGTATTTTGCACTTTCCGAACACCAGATGGCAAAATACGGGGCAATGATCAGAACTTTTGTCGTTAATCGATAAAGGCTGAGAACCAGTTGCATCAGACATAAATAATTCAAGTACTGATGGACAACGAATTGAACCAGTTCCAGTACCATTATAAGTTGGACTAGATGGGTATAACACAGCAATTGGTACATATACCTTCTCGTATGATTAACTCGAGATCATTCGTAAAGCTAATCTTTTTATCATCAGCAGGCCTTCCACCGGGAAATTAAGCACAATACATTTTAATTTTCTCTTGATTATGTAGTTTTACCTTTATTCCGATATCCTCTATGTATTTCGTTTTAAGGGTGGTCTAAGCAATTCAAGGATTGAGTGCCATTGTGAACTATTGAATACACAAACTAAGAGAAACATGAACAAAATAGGGATTGTGATTGAAAACAAAACCAAAACCCATACATGTGAGGATATTGTTGAAATATTCGTGATTTGTAAATTTGTAAATATTTGGTATATTTGAAATATTTTTAATACACTAATGGCAATTATGTACTCTCAGGATTAATACTTAAGCCGTAGCCATTGGTTGCTTAAGCTAAACTACTATTTAAGTGAAATCCATCACTTAAGTTAAACTATGAAAACAAAATTTTGATTGATTCTGAGTTAAGAATTGTGTCCATCCGATTTTTAATATTAATTTTTAAAATTAAATTAAAAAATTGTAAATTACAATTGGGCATTTGCATTGGTGGCCAGTGGCGTTGTGGGTATGTGCGTCGACCCCAACCACGACGTCGTAGGTTCGATTACTGCTCTGTGCGACGAAAACAATTTTCACGACCCCACCTCTTTCGAGTTACTGACAATGCTCAAAGAGTATTTCCTGTCTAGAGAAAGCTTCTCAAACAAAGCCGTTCGGATTCGGCATAAAATTGTAAGTCCCTTCCACTCGTGAATGAACAATAGAACGCACAACACGAGTGGTTGCTGAGAAGCTAGGCCCTGGCCCCCCTGGCCCCCTAGCTCCTATGATTATTGATGACAAACTTGATGCACTTCTCTCACTTGAAAATGTTAAGTGATCAAAGGTTCCAAACGAAACAAAGCCGGAGGATAGGATCAAGTTACTTTTGAATTATATAAACATGCTACAGACGAATTTATAAAATTGATTAAAGTAGAATTCAACCTGATAATTTAAAAATATCTAATAATATAT